>JAZKJV010006133.1:0-1200000 GCA_037367405.1 Ottelia alismoides | reverse complement strand
GGAGCTTCTTATATAGCGCTCACTGAGTCTCCACATCTCACAACTGGTAGATGTGGAACTAAAGACTTGGATGTGGTAAATGGATCCTGGAGTGATCCATTTACCCATCTACTCAAGTGACGCATATAACAAATACTCCAACAGAACATATGGTCGATATTCTCTTACGTTCCATCTTAAAGAGAATAGCTATCAGAGTTTTCCACAAAGAATCCTAAACATTGATCTGTTCTCAAAATTCGCCCCTTAGCAATAGCCATAGAAAGACAATGATGTGAACTAATCCACAGATAAACTTGCAGTCGTGGATAACAAGTCCGACCATCATTGTTGGAAGCATGTCCACCACTTCCTAGTTGCATATAACTAAACCGTCTCTCTGCTTTAGTGATATCTTCCTATCGCCAGACCATCCATATGACTAATAGAATTAAGGAGCCCAAATAGAGTCCATCTATTGATCAGAGAAGTTGGCAACAAAAGAAGGCATCCATGATCCATTATCCCAGCAATACACAACCAAGACCTTGTGATCAACAACCAAGACAAAGAGATGTGGGAAGCAGGACGCAAGCAAACCATTATTTGTCTAGTTGTCAATCTAGAATGTAAAAGAACAAGCATCCCCATGACTTAAGCAGAACAATTCAGGGAACTATGACATCAAAGAGCATATGCCCATCTAGAAAGCAGAGGTGGAAGATGAATGACGATGCATAAGATGGTCCTGAGCATGTATGCCACCAGTCCTTCAAATTAGTTTACAACATAAGTCCTCACCTCTGTCTCAAATCTTGGAAATCCATTTTAGCAAAAGGGCTTTCTTCATGGTTTACAGATGAGAAACCCCAAGACAGCTCACCCCTTTACGGAGTGTGATTGTATTCTAGTCTACCAAATGGACTCTTGTGCCATTCGGGCTCGCTTTTCCCCCCAAAAATCTTCGCATAATCATTTTGAGATGACGCTAAACATCAACATGTAGAAGCTACACTGACATGAAAAAGACGTGAAAAAGATAGGTATAGCGGCAAGGACTGCCTTCACGAGAACTAGACGATCACCTCGTCAAAGCAGAGTGGCTTTCCATCTAGCCAACTTTTTCTCCATCTTCTCAATGATTGGTAGCCACTATGTAATTCTTAGTCTACCACTGGTCAGTGGAAGATCGAGATATCGAATGAAAAGGGAACCACATGATGTCTTTAATGCTGCTTTACAAGCTAAGGCGTCTGTCTCTAAAAACTCAAAGGGAATCATACTTGATTTGTTTTTATTCATATTTAATCAACATTTGTCAAAGATACCAAGACCATTTTCCAGTCCCAATGCTTCCTCCTTCCTTCTTCAATGAAGAAAATTGTATCATCAACATATTGTAACAGAGTTCAATGGGGCTTCCCCTTGGGGGGAGCTAACTTGGCTCCCCCCACGCAATTTCGCCCATTTTTTTTGAAAATTCATCCGTGAATATTCATCACTATATCCCTATATTATGTTATTCAAATTTCTGCGAAACAGAGACTCCTATGGCCTCCATCCAGACAGTCATTTTTTAACGGTAACAGAATTGCTAAAAACAACCCTTCTGGATGGAGGCCGTAGGAGTCTCTGTTTCGCGCGAAATTTGAACGACATAATATAGGAATATATTTATGAAAATTCATAGAAGAAATTTTCAAAAAAAATAAAAAAACGGGTGAAATGATGCGTAGGGAGCCAAGTTAGCTACCCCCAAGGGGGCAGCCCCATTTTATCCATTGTAATAAAGGGATACATATGTTACTTTGAGAATAGCATGCAGTAATGCCCCGTCTGTTTGCTTGCTCGATTATACAAGCCAAAACATCAGCAACAATAACAAACAACATGGGTGCTAGAGGGCATAACTGTCGAACTCCATGATGGGGTAGAAAAGCCTTCTTCGGGGCATTCGTTAACAAGGGTGAAATAGGAAACTGTAGTCGCATACACCTCTTCATTAAGGTAATCCAAAGGTCTAGGAAACCTCGTTTTGTCATGACTGACCAAAGGAAATGTCAATTCACAATGTCGTGGGATTTAGAGAAGTCCACCTTCCAAAGGATGTCACAAGTATGAAACCTTTTCTAGTCTACAATAATCTCTATAGCAATATCCATGCTATCACCGAGCTGCCTCCAAGGATGAACGCAGATTGCTCCGGTGAGACAATCTTATCCATAATTACATTCAGGTGGTTTGCTAGGACCTTTGTAAAAATCAAAAAATAGCATTAGAGAGTGTAATAGGCCGGAAATCCTCCACTCGTTCGGGCATCTCCTTCTTAGGGGTTAGAAAAAGGAGTGCCATGTTCACTCTGCCAAAGCCAGAGTTGTCCCCCATAAACTCCACCACAAGATCAATTGCATCCACTCCCACCGTCTCTGAATTCTTGAAAGAAGAAAATAAGAAAACTATCTAGACCAGGAGCACCATCTACGTTCAGACCCCAAACTGTTGCCTTCACTTCCGCAATAATGTACTTCGTACCAAATGAACAAATAGCTAATGGGCTAAAGGTAATGCCTAAAGACCTGTAGAAAATGATAATTCGAAAGTGTATCAGAGATAAAGAAATAAATAACATCGGTATTTTACATGGAACCCTACTCCATGAGGAGTGAGTTGAAATCACAGGAGAAGGCCTCTAAGGATAAGATCTTCTGTATTGCTTTCTCTCAACTAATACAAGTGGTATGGGACTTCTTATATAGACCCCCAGACAGACCAGAGTTCCACTAACAATAGATGTGAGACTAAACATGTGGATGTGGTAATTGGATCATGGAGGGATCCAATTACCCATCTATACAATGGATACATACTCTAACACTCCCCTCAAGCTGGAACATGCAATGCTTAGCTTGACCAAATAGAAAGAAATCGATCACTCACAATACAAGACAATATGGACAATATCCAACTCAACGCATACTCTATTGGTTGCCTACTGAGGATAGTGCTTCTCATGTCGTGCTGGTAAGGAGGAACTGAAGGGTTGGAGTGCAAACTGAACAGGGACTCATAGTCGGAGAACGTGTACTATGTATTGCATCTGTCAGAGTCACTGAACTGGAATGAGTCTCTGCCTAGACAGTTCTAGCCCGTAACTGCTCCATTTCTCTCAAGGCCCAAGCTGGAAAAAGCTGTGGAAACATCCTCGTCGAAGTGCATGATTGCTAGAGTATGGAGTATGAAAGTCTCCTCGTCAGAGAACTGGGTCTCTCCCATACTGGCTTGAAGAATGGGATCTTTACTCTAGAGTCTCAAAGAAATCACATAAAAACCCTAGCCGACAATGGCTTAGAGAATGAGATCTCTACTCTGAAGACCCTATGGACATAAAAATCCTAAGTCAGAATCAAAGATGGGGGCCTCTCAAATAATGATCGCATCAAGATGTAGACTCCGAAACAATCTTGTAAACATATATATATTAGTTTCCATTGTACCTCTCTGCTATTTTTATTTTCAGTCGTATACTTTATGTAATTTACCCATAGGCTACTCTCCTATATAAGAGAGCCCAGGGCTGATGGAATAAACAACTCTTCTATTTTTCTCAACATGGTATCAGAGTGACGGTCCAAGATCGGAGTTCTCGAAACCCTAACCCTATCCCCACCCCCTCACCCGCGTGCCTCTCTCTCCTTGCCGCCGCCAACGCATACCCGTGCCCTCCGCGCCTGTGCATCCTCGGCTGCGAGCTCCTCCGCCTGCGCCTGCGAGCCCCTTCGCCTGCGTGGTCTCGCCCTCGCGTCTGTGCGTCCGTGCACTCGTGCCTGTGGGCCCGCGCCCTCGCGCATGTACGCCTGTGCACCTACGCCTGCGCACCACAGTGCTAGCGCTCCTGCGCCTTAGCACAACTGTGCCTTAGCGTCCAGCGGTCCTTGCGCGTGGTCCCAGCCATCCAGTACTTCTCAGCGCGCACCTTCGTCGCCTCCAGCGGGCACCTTAGTGCCATGTTCGTGCGCCCTTGAATCACATCTCTAGAGCGCACATCGTCAACTACATGGGTTTGGTTGCTTGAAGTCTACACATGCAACTGAACCCATCTATGTCCGTGTAGACGATCTTCTCAACAGTCTATCGCTCCAGTCTTCTGTTTCCAGTATGTCAGAAAGCAAGGCGGATATCCCACCTATAGGAGCCTTTCATGGTCCAGCCCCTATCGTAAAGATGGACGGTACAAACTATGAACTGTGGGCGATGCAGCTCATGACTATGATGAAGTCAACTAGTAAGAAGCACATTCTTACCGAAGAAGAGCCTGCTGAGAAGACTGGAGCCAATGCCTTATGGGAGGCAGATGATGCATACGCCAAAGTCTGGTTGTCCGGAACTTTGGCAATCGAGATTGCCAACGATATTTTACATAAGCCCATGGTCAAAGACATGTGGGACATTCTGGCGGCCACATACTCTCAAGCGAAGAATGAGACAAAGATTCTGCAACTTCAGCATGATATATTCACAATAAAGCAGAATGGTCGCCCTCTACATTCACTCTACACATCCCTGCGAGGGATGTTCGAGAAGCTATACAGCTTCATGCCTCTGACAGCCACGCCAGAGCAAATGAAGACCTACCGGAATGCAACTATGGTGGGCGTTTTCCTTGCTGCACTTGATCCCGAGTATGAGGCGGCACGATCCCAGATCTTGGCCGATTCTACTATTCCTCCCATGGAGGAAGCCTTTCACAGACTGAGCCGCGTCACCTTCCCTTCTACGGCCACGAATCAGAATGCGTCAGCCATGGCCGCCAACATGGGCCGTGGATTTCATCATCAGACCAGTGGACGTGGACCTCGTGGCAGAGGAGGCCGCACTCGGCCAACATGTACCTACTGCCATCACGTCAGACACAATGAAGATACATGCTACTCTAAGCATGGATTTCCTGCATCTGCACGAGTTGCTGAGCAGATAGAGCCTCTATCTGCTGCCACTTTGGATCAGCGGTTCGATGATCTAGTTGCCCGTATAAGGGGCATTATTCCCCCATCTGGCCCAGCACCCACTACAGAGAGTCCATCTGATGCTGTTGCTTCTGCCTCTGCGTCTACCAGTGCATCAGGTAGCATACTTGCATTTACCAGTAGTAGATCAGATACATTACCTTGGATTATGGACTCGGGCGCTACACATCATCTATGTGGCGATCAGAGTTTACTTACAAGATATTCTCAGATTCCTCTAGGCCGAACAATGGTCATTGCCAATGGTACACATTCCCCAATTACTGGTCAGGGGGATATTAGACTGACATCTTCTATGCAGCTCAAGAATGTGTTACATGCGCCTGATTTTTCAATGAATTTATTATCAATCAGTCAGATTACAAAGGATTTACAATGTCGGGCAATTTTTTATCCATCTTCTCTTATTTTTCAGGACATCCTTACGGGCAACGTGATTGGTCGTGGCTATGAGCAAGGAGGCCTCTATCGCCTCAATCAGACTCCTTTTGCTGGAGCCTCATCCCTACCTACTGGACTTGTATCTCCTCTGTTGTGGCATATGCGCTTTGGACATCTACCGCTTCAGAAGTTGTGTCGTGTGTTACCCCAGGATCTTCCTCACACATCCATCCAATGTGAGGCTTGTCAGTTGAGAAAGCATCACCGGTCTACCTTTCCCAGTCGTCCGGGTCGGAGTAGTACCTCCAAGTTTGAGTTATTTCATATTGATATCTGGGGTCCAAGTCGTGTACCTGATCATCAGGGACACAGATTCTATATAGTTATTGTGGATGACTTCTCTCGTGTGTCATGGGTATTTTTGTTGAAAAATAAATCTGAAGCAGGGAATATTATTATCCATTTTCTTAATGAAATTCGTAATGTTTTCTCTACATCTGTTAAAATTGTGAGAAGTGATAATGCCCTGGAACTGTGTACTCATGTCCTAGCCAATTACTACTCATCCCAAGGGATTATCCACCAAACATCTTGTGCTTATACCTCTCAACAAAATGGGATAGCTGAAAGGAAACATCGTCACCTACTAGATGTCACAAGATCACTTCTTATACAGAGTCATGCTCCTTATTCTTACTGGGGTGACGCGGTTCTCACAGCATGCTACCTAATAAATCGTAAGTCGTCCTCTGTCCTAGGTGAACAGATTCCTTTCTCCCTTATTTTCCCTGGTAAGGATATGTTTTCCCTTACTCCTCGTGTGTTTGGCTCGGTTGCCTTTGTCCACCAGTTGTCTCCCGGAACTGACAAGCTCTCTCCTAGGGCTGTCAAGTGTGTGTTTGTTGGGTACTCCAGAACTCAAAAGGGGTACAAGTGCTTTGATCCATTGCGTAGGCGGTATATTGTTAGTGCAGATGTTACATTTTTTGAATCCGTCATGTATTTTTCATCCTCGGGTGATCAGCAGCTCCCTCCAGTTCCTACCGATGCCATCTATGTGACACCACCACCACTAGTCCCATCACCACCACCACCGCCACCATCAGCTCCCTTACCATCCTCCGCACCTCCAAGTACTATCCCTATTTCACCACTACCATTTCATTATACCCGTAGGCCTACTCCAGCTCATGGTCATGACTCATCTCCTAGCTCGCCTAAGGTATGTACTGAAGATATTATTCTTGATGGATCTAATGATGTTTCTGAGCAGGATATGTTGTAGAGGCCAGATAAGGAAACAACCGATCTAGATGTTCCTATTGCTATACGCAAATCAAAGAGGAGTTGCGCCACATATCCTTTAGCAGCTTCTGTGTCATTTGAGCGACTATCTGGGGATTTCAAGAAATTTGTGGTTGCCTTGTCAGCTGTAGATATTCCACGAAATTATCAAGATGCTCTGAAGGATAGTAGATGGCGTCTAGCAATGGAGGAAGAAATGGCAGCACTTCAATCTAGGGGAACTTGGAGTCTAGTTCCTATACCTGCAGATGTGACCCCAGTGAGCTGCAAGTGGGTATTTACAGTATGCAGAATGCAGACGACAGTATTGACAGATACAAGGCTCGCCTTGTTGCACGTGGCTTTACACAGACATACGGAGTGGATTATCTTGATACGTTCTCGCCAGTAGCCCGTCATTCTACCCTACGGATCTTGCTGTCAGTTGCGGTTACTCGAGAGTGGCCGCTATATCAGTTGGATGTGAAGAATGTGTTCTTATATGGAGACTTACAGGAGGAAGTCTACATGCAACAGCCACCTGGTTTTGCTGTTGAGGGGGAGTATTCTAAGGTATGCAGACTTCATAAGGCTATCTATGGCCTTAAGCAGAGCCCCAGAGCATGGTTTCAAAAGCTCTCAGACCTCTTTGAGAAACAGGGATACAAGCGCTCCAATGCTGATCATTCCTTGTTTGTATAGAAGACTTCAAGAGGTATTATTGCCATCATGGTTTATGTAGATGAAATCTTGATTACAGGAGATAATGAACAAGGAATAAAGAAGGCGAAAGAAAAACTGGGAAGCGAATTTGTCACTAAGGACCTTGGAGTCCTTAGATATTTTCTGGGGATGGAATTCGCCAGAAATCCGTATGGGCAAGTAATGTCGCAAAGAAAATATGTTACAGATCTGTTGAGTGAAACAGGTATGCTTAGGTGCCGGCCGGCTACAACACCAATGGACCCTAGCATGAAGCTATATGATGATGATACAGAGGAGGTGGACAGGAGAAGATACAGAGAACTGGTAGGCAAACTGTTGTATGTCATGATCACTAGGCCCAATATATCCTTTGTAGTGAGTCGTGTGAGCCAGTTCATGGAGCAACCACATCAGGTCCATATGGATGCTATACATATGATACTCAGGTACCTCAAATCATCTCAAGGTGCAGATTTGCTTTTCAAGAAAGGCAAGGGATTTCTATCTCAGCATGTGCAGATGCAGACTATGCAGGTTGTCCCAAGGACAGGAAGTCCACCTCTGGGTTTGCAGTCTACGTTGGAGATTCTCTAATCTCATGGGGGAGCAAGAAACAAACGGTGGTAGCCAGGTCTAGTACTGAATCTGAATATAGGGCTATGGCCCAGGCTAGCACGGAAATGATGTGGGTAAAGGCTATGCTTACAGATCTATGTATAGACGTACCACTTCCTATGATCTTAGAATGTGACAATCAGGCAGCCTTGTTCATTGCAAACAATCCAGCATTCTATGAGCGAACCAAGCACATTGAGGTTGACTGTCACTTCGTACGTGACATGATTCAGAAGGGATTCATTGCTACATCTCATGTTACTTCAGAAAATCAAACTGCAGATATATTCACCAAGGCATTACTACGAGGCCCATCCCAGAAGTGTGCGTCCAAGCTGAGCATGATTGATATCTATGCTCCACCTTGAGGGGGAGTGTAAACATATATATATATATATATATATTAGTTTCCGTTGTACCTCTCTGCTATTTTTATTTTCAGTCGTATGCTTTATGTAATTTACCCATAGGCTACTCTCCTATATAAGAGAGCCTAGGGCTGATGGAATAAACAACTCTTCTATTTTTCCCAACAAATCTGAATGTAAAGTCTGAATCAAAACTGTAGAATTTGAAATATGTCCTGGAATCTGAAAAGGAGAATAGATGTAGAACTTTACAAAAACTCCCCTTTCCCCATATTGGTCGAAATAGATGACATCGATCAAGTTGAGAGAAAACATGAAGATGAGAAGAAAGAAATCACATAAGTTGATCTCCCCCTTTTTTGGTTTTTTAAAATCATTTTTTAGCTATTTCTTTTTTTAAAGTCGTCTCCATATAGGATGAGGTAGCCAGGCTGGTGAAAATGCAAATATAATAGCGTATGAGTGAGGATAAGGGAAGTTCAGGGAAGGAGTGCGAGCCCGGCGGTGAGCTGAGTGGGCAAGTGCGTCAAAGGCGATGGAAAGAGTTCAAAAAGCGTGCGGAGCGGGTGGGAGTCTTCATCATCATGAAAATAGCGAGACTGCTTTCTCCAAATTACGTTCTTGATTGGAGGAACGAATGTGTGTGCTTGACCTTGACTTGACTCATCTTGCTTGCTAAATGCACGTCGAAGGCCAACTCGAAAGAGAGAGAGGGACTTTCTATCTACCCCGCTTGCTCTCACAGACTATCGGCTAGGTGCGGCGGTGATGAATTTTTTCTCAAAAAAAATTACGTACTAATCAGAATAAATGGCATCAACCAAATTGGGAAAAGACGTGAAAATGAGAAGACACAAAAAAATCGCATAAGCCAATCTCCCTTTTTTGGGATTTTTTAAATCAACTTTTTAGCAATTCCTTTTTTTATACCAATCCCCATTTTTTCTCTCAAATATATTTGAACCTTTGCAGAAGAAGTCGACTGATGCACCAGTTAGGAGATGCGAGTTTTGGGAAGTTGAGCCGGCTAAGAGAGGGTGAGGACGACCAAAGAAATGTTAGAATGAGACTATCCGAAATGATCTTAATTTTTTGGATCTAAGCTTGAGAATGATCCAAGATACATCTGAATGGAGGCAAAGATTCCATGTAGCCCGAGTAGGCCATTTTAACCACTACGACCCAATTGAGCCCAATTAAAGATTCACCCTTTTTTACGAGCCTCCCCATTTTTCATTTAAAATGGCCTACTCGGGCTTAAAATCGAAGGAATCTTTTTCTGCAATATAGGGTTCCCACATAGCCGACCCTGTTCAACATGGATTTGAGAAAGAATCCATGTAGCCGACCCTACTTATAATGGGGAAGGTTTAGTACATTTTTTATAGGGTTCCCACGAAGGGGAAACTCATCTCATCGTTGGAGATAGTGTCGCCTGTGCATGGAGATGGGGCATCACCAGGGGGTCCCTGCTGGAGGGGATATTGATGGTGTTGCCTCTTGCAAGGAGGAGGCTAAAGGTTGCGTTGATGGCGGCTAAAGAATCATGCAGGAGAACTGCGCCTGGAGATTCGTTGGGGCTCTCTTCTTTCTAGGAGTCCTCCGCCTATCGCATGGAGAAGAAGGGTAACGCGAATCAATATGCGCCATCCCTTGGAAGATATGGAGGAGGATGCGACACAGAGCATCGGAGGAGCAACTCTCCTAGTCACTGCGGCAGTTGCCTGGGATCTTGCGACGGAGGGCTCGTAATAAGGAGTCGTGGTTGTTTGATCGCCGCCTGGAGGAGTTCTCGCACATGGAGAACTGGAGGATGCAACAGGGCTCTTGGTGGTTGACGGTGACCGGATTCAGTGAGGTTATACCTGGAGGATGCGGCTAGGGCTTCGCCTAACGTTGCTTGGAGATTGACAGAGCACAGATCTTTGCACGAGAATCGCGCTTACTATTGTAAATCACCCCACTGCATAAGATTGTAATTTTCTAGGGTTTTGAAACTCTAGATTTACTAGAACTTGATCTCGATCTTCATAACTCTATGGGCTTGGGGTTTCAGAAATCCCATCTTTCGCCTGGAGATTGCTAGCAATCAAAAAAGCATTGTTGATGACGATCTTCAGATTATGCCCAAAACAAACTTCTAGAATTTGAATAGATCAATGAATGATCAACATAACAAAAGATCTTCAGAAATAAATTCTAAAATCAAATATGGCTCTAAAAATAGAATGTAGAACAATAAAATACAAATCACGGGCATAAAATAAATCCTCGAGAATCGAACCTGCTTTGATACCATGTTGAAAAAGCGTATCCAAGATAAAGAAATAAAGAACATGGAAAGAACACCATGATTTTACATGGAACTCTACTCCATGAGGAGCGGGATGAAACCGCGGGAGAATACCTCTAAGGGCCAAGTATTATTGTTAGAGTATTTGGAGCATGCGTCACTTATGTAATAGGTGGGTAAATGGATCCCTCCAGGGTCCATTTACCACACCACTGAGTTTAGTCCCATACCGCCTAGTGGTGGGACTTGGAGGCCTTGTAGAAGCTATATAAAGAACCCCAGGCCTCCTGTAACAGATGAGAAATTCTAATAGAATATCCGCCCCGTTGAGGGCTTCTCCTGTGGTTTCATCCCGCTCCTCACGGAGTAGGGTTCCACATAAAAATCTTTGTGTTCTTCGTGATTATTCTTCTTTATTATGTTATTCCGCTTCCGCTTTCTATTTTATAACATGGTATCAGAGCGGGTTCGATTCTCGAGGTTTTCTTATTCTCATTTTTTGTTCGAGATTCGATTGTTTTTTTTTTAAAGATTATTTGGATTGTTCAAAGATCGGTTCATTTCGAGATATTCTAGGGTTTCCAAACAAACCCTATTTTTGTGGGGCTGGATCCTTCTGTTCATCTTCACGCATTCAAAGGCAGCCATGGCTGCGATTCTCCCTCGGTGGCGCAACTGATGCACATCAGGTGGCCCCAGTGCCACGATCTCCTGCGTATGCCACCCCTGCGGTTTGACGCAATCCCACAGCAGCCCAGCCACAATCTACGCATGCCACTATTAGGGTTTCTCTGATGAAACCCGCATAGCCTGGAGCAACGATGCTCAAGGCATCGTGCGGCACAGGGCACACCCTTCAGGCGGAAAAAAAAATCATTCTGTTATTCTCCAGGCAGAGGTCTTCGCCCACGCGAGCCCATGCCATCGCCAAATCCTTCAGCCGCAACAGCACACCTGTGACCATTGCCATCGCCAACCTCCAGCGGAGGCTCTCCAGCGGCAGCGAGCCTCATTGGTCCTTCCCGGGGCTGCGCGAGAGCTTCCAGCCTCTGCATACGCAAAACCCAGGCGACGGCGCCCCGCCTCCAAGTTCAGCGACAAGGCGGCAATGCCGCTATCCATCAGCCCTCGCCAGCGGCACCTCCTGGCGCTAGCGGCGTCGAGCGGCTCCAGTCCACATACTCCAGTCGCAGGTGCGAGCCCCGCCTTCAAGCCGCAGACCTCCCAAGCTCCGAGCGGCCCTCCTTCACGCACCCCTCATCCAGGTCGGCGGCGGCATATATCTATGAAGAGAGGGGGTTTTTCCCATCGGGGAACCCTAATGAGAGTGGGGGCATCTGTTTCTTCCTGGGTCGAATGGGCCCAATAGCAATTAAAAAAAAAAGAAGAAGATAATTTGAAAAGGCGCGTACAAAGAAAAAAAAAGAGAGAGAGAAAAAGAGAGAGAGATTGTTGTAAAGTCCAATTGGGCTAAGGTACATTTGGGTTCAAATGGACCACGCTTATATTGTTGAAAAAAAAAGAGAAAAAAAGGCGCGTACATCTCAAAAGCCGTACGCATAGTTTAAAAAAAATGTTGATGAAAAGCCAAAAAAAAAGGGGGTCAACGGCTTAAAAAAAGTGTTTCAAAAAAAATGGTGATGAGATGGCTTAAAAAAAATTTATGAAAAGCCGCAAGGAATCTTTTGAAATCTTTTGAGAATATTCATGTTTTCCTCATATTTATGTATTATTTTATCTTCTCCCAACGTGGTCATATAATGTCATTCCGACCAGTATGGGAGAAAGGGGGAGTATATGTAGAGTCTACAGGTCTTGTTCTAAGATTCAGATATCAGATTTTCCAGACCGGTCAGATGTTCAGACTCTACAAATTTCAGATTCAGACTCGACGATGACGCATGCCAATCATTTGTCATTCTTGTTGGTCGGCCAGAGCTTTCATGTGAGCCATAGGGACTCCATAGCAGAGGACTATTCCCTATGCCATTAAGGGCAAGGGTTTTCATGTGGTATCATAGGGACTCCACAGTAGAGTACCATTCTCTGAGCCAGATAGACACTCCAGCCTCGTTCGTCCTCCTCACATGCACGCCATGAGAAGCAACGTCCTCGACTGCAGCAGCTGTGCGCGTTGGGTTGATATTGTCTGTAGTGTCATGTATTGTGAGTCGAGTTTCTTCCTGTTTGTCCAAGCTGAGCATTGCATGCTCCAGCTTGAGGGGGAGTGTTAGAGTATTTGGAGCATGCGTCACTTATGTAATAGGTGGGTAAATGGATCCCTCCAGGGTCCATTTACCACACCACTGAGTTTAGTCCCATACCGCCTAGTGGTGGGACTTGGAGGCCTTGTAGAAGCTATATAAAGAACCCCAGGCCTCCTGTAACAGATGAGAAATTCTAATAGAATATCCGCCCCGTTGAGGGCTTCTCCTGTGGTTTCATCCCGCTCCTCACGGAGTAGGGTTCCACATAAAAATCTTTGTGTTCTTCGTGATTATTCTTCTTTATTATGTTATTCCGCTTCCGCTTTCCATTTTATAACAATTATGTATTGCTTTCTCTCAACTGATACAAGTGGTGTAGGTCTTCTTATAAAGCCCTACAGACCGGAGTCCCACCAATAGTAGTTGTGGGACTAAATATGTAGATGTGGTAATTAGACCCTAGATGTATTCAATTACCCATCTACACAATGGACATATACTCTAACAAGACACGTCCATCTCCACGATCTACCATTAGCTCTACAAGAGAAACCGTGGAAGTAATATGCAAGCGCCCTACCTATATCTAGATCTCCTTCAACCCACTTGTCATCGACCATAATAGAATGGAATAAATTGTGACTTCGCCTTCCACATGCAACTCTACGAAAGAATTTGGTATTCACACCACCCTCCTGGTCAATCTTTGTCTAGACCTCTGTCGCCACTCAACTGCATGCTTCTTGCTTTCTTATGCGATAGTTTTATGCCAAGCCACTCTTTCTTATAGCTTAGGTATAATTAAGTCCCTAATGTCTTCAATATTGTCTATGCTCCCCCATCTCAGTTTTTACTACAATGCGATGTTCCTCTCTTTAGTCGCATACTTATATCCTATATGAACATCATCTGCCACACAAGGATTTCGGTTTTTACGGCATAAGCGAAGCTGTGAAACAACACAATCTATGGTAGACAATGATCAATCACCATTTCTCCAAAGATTTCCTCCAGCAACCAAGACCTCTTAAACCTGAAAAAAGATCGAGGACATGTGCACCCGAGTCCCAGATCAAAGGAGTGTGGTCCGATCTAGATCTCGATCGAGATGGCGTTGACGGAAGACGGAACAACTCCGTAAGTTCAGTTGAGGCCAGAAAGTGGTCGATTCTCGAGCAAGACCCAGAATTCCGCCATGTGTAGCGTGTCTCAACCTGCGCCAATATCTTCTAGCCACAACTCATCTACCAGTTCGCAAAATCAATATATCTCAGGTCATGCCCACCCCGAAGATGAGGATAGTCCATAAAACGAAGAGATACATTGAAGTCGCCCTAGTCATCCATGCATGCCAATGGAACCTTTCTCCGATATAACGTAATTTAGACCACAACTCTGCTCGATGGGTAGGTAAAACACGCCCGAAGACACAAGATAACACCATAGGTGGGCTATAGTGATGATCCAGAAGGAGGACCGACTGAACAAATCTCCCTTTAAGTTCTGATAGGAGGGAGAAACTTGTATTCTTCCACACAATAATAGTGCATCTTGTGTTGCCAAGGGCATTAAGAGCGTTGGATGCCGAGATATGATGGGCCCCCATCGAGTTCCAAAGTATATATGTCCATCCTTGTAATTTTGTTTTTTGTAGCAGAACAATATCATAAAAAGCACGACTGTAACAAAGATCCAATAGATCTCTATTTCTCCTTGTCACCTAGACCCCTAATATTCCAAGTTAAAACCTTCTTTTGAGATATTTGTATCTCATTGTATTTATTTTTTATTTCTATTTCTTTCATGTGTCTCTTATGTAATTTACACAAGCTTTACTCCATATAAGAGATCTCTAGGGTCTCAATAATGTTAAGCAATTCTATTTTCCAACAAGGTATCGGAGAATCAGTCCTAGACTGAAGTTCTCGTATCTCACCAAAAACCTAGCCCTACCCACCCCGCACCCCCTACCAGCCGCCACCGCCTCCTTTCGGCACCCTCCACCTCCCTACCTCCTCGCAGGCCGCCACCTGCTGCTAACCAGGTCGTCGCTTGCTGCATCCCTTGCGGGTAGCAGGCTGTCGCCCCACCTTTGGCCGACCACTTCCCCAACTCTTATGGGTTGCCCCACCTCCATAGGGCCGCAGTCCGACTACTGTTGCAGACGGATACGATCTGATTTTGCCGGGAACCGTGATTTCAGACACATAAATCATATTTTCCGACCCTAGACTACAACACGGATTGAAGAGGATGGTTGTATGAGTCTACATGTACAACCACTCCTACATATGATTGTGTAGACTAGCTTAGAGTAGTCTACTCCCCAGTTTATTCCGGATTTTTGACATTTTTTATCATAACAGAGAACAAGGTTGACATATTTTTGTCGTCTGATTCCTTCAAGGGCCCGACTCCTATCATAAAGATGGATGGGACCAACTACGAGGTGTGGTCCATGCAGTTGCGCACCCTTATGCAGTGCCACAACAATGAGCATATTTTGATTGATTCCGAGTTGAGGGCTAAGACTGAGGCTAATGCTTCTTGGAAGCAAGATGATGCCTATGCACGGATTTGACCCTCCGGGACGCTCACCACAGAGAATGCCAACGACATCATCAGTCAACCCACAACCAATGCTATGTGGGACATATTAGCTGAAACATATGGACAAGTCAAGAACGAGAGCAATATCCTCCAGTTGCAGTATTACATATTTTCGACCAAACAGAATGGTTGACCTCTTCATGCCTTCGCATCTTCGAGGCATGTTTGAGCGACTCCCTAGCTTTATATCCATTACTACCAGCACTGAGCAGCAGCATGCATACCAGAATGCAACTATGACATGGGTCTTTCTGTCATCCCTTGACTCTGAGTACGATGCAACATGTATTCAACTGCTTACTGGAGAGACGGTACCACCAATGGAGGAGGCCTACAAGAGGTTAAGTAGAATCACTACTTCATCTACTACCAAGGCCCAAACTCCCTCTGCAATGACAGCTTCTCGCGGCAAAGGGGGTACTTCACAGTTTCACGGGCGAGGATCTCGTGATCGAGGAGAACATTAGCGTGGCCCATGCTCACACTGCCAACGATCGAGCCGTTCAAAGGAGACATGCTATCTGAATCATAGGTATCATGTGTCTGCCTGTATAACTGAGCAGACAGAGACAACTCTGGCTCCCCATGATGTGAGGCTTGACGATATTGTCTCTAGATTGAGAGAGATGATAACTACACTGACCACACCAGCTGCAAGATCTTCAAACGTCGTAGCTGCTGCAAGAGCTTCTACCAGTTGTAGCAATTCAGATTTAAGTGATTGGATCATGGACTCCGGAGAAATTTCAACATATATGTAGAGATCGAGCTCAGTTTAGTTTTTACAAATCAATCCCTCCAGGTAGATCGGTGGTGATTGCAAATGGGGTTCATCTACCCATTGTTGGCCAGGGGGAGATTGTCCTAACTCCTCGATGCACCTTCAGAATGTCTTACATGCTCTAGCATTTCAGATGAATCTTTTGTTAATTAGTCAGATTACAAAAAAATTACATTGCCGTGCCATATTTGACCGATCTTCTATTGTGTTTCAGGACATACTCATAGGCAGGGTGATTGGATGTAGCCATGAGCAGAGAGGATTTTACAAACTGGTCCAGCCTCCATGTGTTGGTGCCGCTACCATTCCTTCTGAATCAGTTTCTCCTTTCATGTCGCATCTTCGCTTTGGATACCTTCCTCTGCAGAAGATGTGTCATGTTCTCCCTCAAATCTTTACTCGTGCCACCTTGGAGTATGAGGCACGTTAGCTTGAGAAGCACCATCATTCTTCTTTTTCGAGTCGCCAAAGTCGTCACAGTAGTCAGTCGTTTGAGTTGTTTCATTTTGACATCAAGGTTGCTGTAGATGATTTTTCTAGATTATCTTGGGTTTTCTAGTTAAAGAATAAGTTCGAAGCCGGTCCTGTCCTTAATCATTTCTTATTGAAATTAAGAACATTTTTCTGCTAATGTGAAGTTTATTCGCACTGACAATGCCTTGGAATTTTCCACTGTACAACTGTCTGACTTTCTCAGATCTCTTGGTATTGTTCATCGGACTTCTTGTGCTTCCACTTCACAGCAAAATGGTGCTGCTGAACCCAAACACCGTTATCTAATTGATGTCACAAGGATTCTTTCGATTCAGAGTCGAGCTCCCCATTCGTTCTAGGGTGATGTGGTTCTCACTGCATGTTACTTAGTGAACCACATGCCTTTCACGATCCTTGCAGAAAAGGTTCCTTTCTTGATTGCGCTTCTCGAGGACCTATTCTCCCTTACTCCCAAGGTCTTTGGGTCCGTGGCCTTTGTCCACAATTTTACTCCTAGTCGTGAGAAGCTCTCTCCAAAAGCTGTCAAATGTGTGTTCATTTGCTATTCTTGTACCCAAAAAGGGAATAGATATTTTGATCATGTAGGGAGAACGTATTATGTGAGTGAAGATGTCACATTTTCTGAGTTTATTATGTATTTTTCTCCTACAAATGACAGGTTGTCTAACTCCGATTATGGAGAAGATGTTTTTGTTCCACAACCTCTGTTATCTCCACCAACACCACCTCATGTTGAGTCATTGTCATCTCTACCACCACCTCCTTCCCCACCTCCACCTCCGGCTACCCTGGCACAATACCTGCCACGGTTTTACATCCGCAGGTCCTCTACTCGCCCCTCTGCTCATGTGCATTCCTCGTCATCCAATACACTTCATGTATGTAATGAACACATTGTTTCTACCGATGGCACTGGTGATATGCTTGCATCACATGATGTTGTACATAAGGAGTTGATAACAGAGAACAAAGAAGCTGATGATCTTGATGTACATAATGCCTTGAGGAAGCCGCATCGTAATTGTGCCACATAACCTCTAGCTGCCCATATTTCCTCGGATCATCTTTCAAAGGAGTACATGAGGTTTGTCATGGAACTCTCTGCTGTCAATATACCACAAACATACCAAGAGGTCGTACAAGATAGTAACTGACTGGCATCTTGCCATGGAGTAGGAGATGGCCGATTTACAGTATCGTGGTACATGGAGTGTTGTTTTTGCTCCTCCACGTGCCTCTGTTTTAGGGTGTAAATGGATCTTTATGGTGAAGCAACGAGCAGACGGTAGTGTGGATCGCTACAAAGCAAGGCTTGTAGCACGAGGGTTCACCCAGCCATATGAGGTGGACTATCAGGATACCTTCTCACTTGTGGCCAGACATTCGACATAGTGCATTCTTCTATCGGTTGTGTCTCAGGGCTGGTCTCTTTACCAACTTTATGTGAAAAATGCATTTCTATATGGAAATCTACAGGAGGAGGTATATATGAACCACCAGGGTTTATTGCTGAGGGGGAGTCTCAAAAGGTGAGTAGGCTCCATAAGGCGATTTACGACATGAAGCAGAGTCTGAGAGCTCGGTACCATAAGCTATCAAAGTTGATAGAGAACCAGGGGTTTGTGCGGTACACTGTGAACCATTCGCTTTTTGTTCAAAGGACACAGAGAAGTATAATTGCTATTCCGGTTTATGTTGATGATATTATTGTCGCATATGATGATGAGCAAGGCATTCATGTTGCCAGGGGGTTCCTAGGTCAGCAGTTTATGACTAAGGATCTTGGTAGTCTTCGTTACTTCCTTCGATTAGAGTTCATCAGGAACCAATGTGGTCTTGTGATTGATCTTCTACTTGAGAGAGGGATGATAGGGTGCAAGCCTGCTAATACCCCTATGGATCCGAACATGAGATTATATGATGATGACACTGAGGTAGACAAGAGGTAGACAGGGCATTCATGAAGCAGAGTCTGAGAGCTCGGTACCATAAGCTATCAAAGTTGATAGAGAACTAGGGGTTTGTGCGGTACACTGCGAACCATTCGCTTTTTGTTCAGAGGACACAGAGAAGTATAATTGCTATTCCGGTTTATGTTGATGATATTATTGTCGCAGATGATGATGAGCAAGGCATTCATGTTGCCAGGGGGTTCCTAGGTCAGCAGTTTATGACCAAGGATCTTGGTAGTCTTCGTTACTTCCTTCGATTAGAGTTCATCAGGAACCAATGTGGTCTTGTGATTGATCTTCTACTTGAGAGAGGGATGATAGGGTGCAAGCCTGCTAATACCCCTATGGATCCGAACATGAGATTATATGATGATGACACTGAGGTAGACAAGAGGAGATACATGGAACTTGTTGGGAAGCTCCTCTATGCTACTATCACGGGGCCAAACATATCCTTTGCTATAAGCAAGGTGAGCCAGTTCCTAGAGCAAATCAGGAAGGTTCATATGGATGCTATCTATATGATTCTGAGGTATTTGAAGTCTTCACCGGGTATTGGTCTTGTATTCAACAGAGGTACATCTCTTGAGGTGAAAACTTGTGCAGATGCAGATTATGCAGGATGCCCTAGATACAAGAAGTCTACTTCTGGATTTGCTATTTTTGTTGGGAGCTCACTCATGTCATGGAAAAGCGAGAAGCAAACAATGGTTGCTAGATCCAATATAGAGTCTGAGTACAGAGCCATAGCTTAGGGAAGCACAGAGATAATGTGGGTTAGATCGGTTTTGACTGATCTTGCAGTTAAGGTCTCTCTTTCCATGCAGCTTCTATGCGACAATCAAGCAACTATTTTTATTGCCAATAATCCTACATTCCATGAACAGACCAAGCATATAGAGGTGGATTACCATTGTACCAGAGACAAGATCCAGAAGGGTCTCATATCCGCCTCCCATGTTTCCACTGGAGATCAGATAGCTGATATATTCACTCAAGCCATTGCTAGAGGTCCATTTCAGAGATGTTCCAAGCTGAGCATGATAGACATATATGCTCCAGCTTGAGGGGGCACATTGAGATAATTGTATCTCAATGTATTTATCTCTTATTTCTATTTCTTTCTTGTGTCTCTTATGTAATTTACCTAGATCTTTTCTCCTATATAAGAGAGCCCTGGGGTCTTTATAATGTTAAGCAATTATATTTTCCCAACACCATTAGTAATCATGTTAGCTCCCATCGCTGAAACAACCCTACTGTTGAAGTATGTTGTTGGAGCATACCTTTACCTGGAGAAGATTTTAGGTATCTAAGTATCATGTGTATTGCATCCATATGCACCTGGCGTGGCTGCTCCATGAACTGGCTCACACGGCTCACTGCAAATAATATATCTGGCCTAGTGATCGTGACATATAGCAGTTTGCCTACCAGTTCTCTGTATCTTCTCCTGTCAACCTCCTCTGTGTCATCATCATACATCTTCATGCTAGGGTCCATTGGTGTCGTAGCAGGTCGACACCCTAGCATACCTGTCTCATTTAGTAGATCTGTGACATACTTCCTTTGTGACATGACTAATCCATACGGATTTCTGGCAAACTCCAGCCCCAGAAAATATCTAAGGACTCCCAGGTCCTTGATGACAAACTCGGTCCCTAGCCTTTCCTTTGCCTGCTTAATGCCCTGGTCATCATCACCTGTAATCAAGATATCGTCAACATAAACCATGATTACAACAATACCTCTTGCCGTTTTCTGTACAAACAAGGAATGATCAGCATTTGAGCGTTTGTATCCTTGTTTCTCAAAGAGGTCTGACAGCTTCTGGAACCAAGCTCTGGGGCTCTGCTTAAGGCCATAGATAGCCTTATGTAATCTGCAAACCTTGGAACACTCCCCCTCAACAGCAAAACCTGGTGGCTGTTGCATGTAGACCTCTTCCTGCAGATCGCCATACAAAAAAGCATTCTTTACATCCAGTTGATAGAGTGGCCAGTCTTTAGTGACTGCAACAGATAAGAGGATCCGCAGAGTGGAATGACGAGCCACCGGGGAGAACGTGTCAAGGTAATCCACCCCATATGTCTGTGTGAATCCCCTTGCAACTAGGCGTGCCTTGTACCTGTCAATGGAGCCATCTGCATTATGTTTCACTGTAGACACCCACTTGCAACTCACCGGGTTGACATCTGGAGGTATAGTGACCAAGCTCCATGTTCCTCTGGACTGAAGTGCCGCCATCTCTTCCTCCATAGCTAGCCGCCATCGAGAATCCTGCAAGGCCTCATGGTGATTCCTTGGAATATCCGTAGCTGAAAGTGCCAAAGCAAACGTCCTGAATGGTCCAGATAGCCTCTCAAACGACACCACTGCTGAAACTGGATACTGGACACAGCTTCTTTTCGACTTGCGTAGAGCGATTGGAACATTTAGATCCTCTGTAGTATCACCATGCTCCTGTGATGCATCCTGCTGAGAAATGTCGTCAGATTCATCAACATTAATATTTTCATTACATACCATAGGCGAGCTAGTTGACTGGTCAGGACCATGAGCTTGATTCGGCCTCCGGGTGTAATGGAATGGTAATGGAGGTACTATTGATGGCGGTGGTGGTGGTGGTGGTGGTTGAGATGTTGGTGGCGGTTGTGATGTTGGTGGTGCCATGAATACAATATCAGGGGATATAGATGGTGGCTGCATGTTCCCAGAGTCTGAGAAATACATGATGGATTCAAAGAATGTAACATCTGCACTGATCATATACCGCCGACGCAGAGGGTCAAAACACTTGTACCCCTTTTGAGTTCTGGAGTACCCCACAAAGACACACTTGACAGCCCTAGGAGAGAGCTTGTCAGAACCGGGCGACAACTGATGGACAAATGCGACTGACCCAAACACACGAGGGGTAAGAGTGAACAGATCCTTGTCAGGATAAATAATTGAGAACGGAACCTGTTCATTCAAGACAGACGAGGGCATACGATTTATAAGATAACATGCAGTAAGGACTGCATCACCCCAGTAGGAATACGGAACATGACTCTGAATGAGAAGAGACCTTGTGACAACAAGAAGGTGACGGTGTTTTCTTTCTGCAACCCCATTTTGTTGGGAAGTATGTGCGCAGGATGTTTGGTGAATAATTCCTTTAGAGGAGTAGTAGTTGGCTAGATTATTGGTGCACAACTCTAAGGCATTGTCACTTCTCATAATTTTGACAGTTGTGGAAAAAACATTCTGAATCTCATTTAGAAAGTGAATAATAATATTTCCAGCTTCAGACTTATTTTTCATTAAAAATACCCATGATGCTCTAGAGAAATCATCCACAAAGACAATATAAAACCTGTGTCCCTGATGATCGGGAACACGACTTGGACCCCAGACGTCAACATGAAACAACTCAAACTTGGAGTTACTACTCTGACCCTGACTACTGGGAAACGATGACCTGTGATGTTTTCCCAATTGACACGCCTCACACTGGATAGGTGTGTGAGAATGACTATAAGGTAAGACAAGACGCAACTTCTGAAGCGGTAGATGACCAAAACGCAGATGCCACAGGAGAGAAGATACTTGTCCAGCGGATGAAGAGGTGATTCCAGCAAATGGGGTCTGGTTCAGACGATAGTGGCCTCCTTGCTCATAGCCATGACCAATCACGTTGCCCGTACGGATGTCCTGAAAAATCAAAGAAGATGAATCAAAAATAGCTCGACATTGGAGATCCTTCGTAATCTGGCTGATTGACAATAGATTCATAGAAAAGTGTGGTGCATGTAAAACGTTCTTGAGCTGCATAGATGATGTCAATCTAATCTCCCCCTGACCCGTGATGGGGGAGTGTGTGCCATTGGCAATCACTACTGTCCGTCCTGGAGGAATCTGAGTATATCCTGAAAGTAGACTCTGGTCGCCACATAGATGATGTGTAGCACCTGAGTCCATGATCCATGGCAATATATCCGATCTACTACTGTGAAGTGCAAGTGTACTACCTGAAGTACTCGTAGAGGCAGAAGCAGAAGCAGCAACATCAGTATGACTCTCTGTCGACGGTGCTGGGCCAGATGGTGGGATAATGCCCCTGAGACGGGCAACCAGATCATCAAATCGTTGATCCAGTGCAGATGCAGACGGGGGCTCTATCTGCTCAGCGGTTCGTGCAGATGCAGGAAAACCATGCTTTGAGTAGCATGTGTCTTCAGTATGGCCGACTCTGTGACAATATGAGCACGTTGGCCTAGTGCGGCCACCCCTTCCACGGGGAATACGTCCACGGCCCTGGTAATGAGAACCACGGCCCCTGTTGGCTGCCATGGCTGAGGGATTCTGACTAGTGGCTGCAGAAGGTACAGTGATCCTACTCAATCTATGAAAAGCCTCCTCCATGGGAGGAATAGTTGAGTCCGCCAAAATCTGTGAACGTGCAGCCTCATACTCTGGGTCGAGTGCAGCGAGAAACACACCCACCATCGTTGCGTTCCTGTATGTCTTTTGTTGTTCTGGCGTGGCGGTAAGAGGCATGAAGCTATGAAGCTTCTCAAACATTCCTCTCAAAGATGTATAGAGAGAATGTAACGGGCGACCATTCTGCTTTATCGTGAATATATCATGTTGTAGTTGCAGAATCTTCGTCTCATTCTTCGCCTGAGAATATGTTGCTGCCAGGATATCCCACATGTCTTTGGCTGTGGGTTGATGTAGAATGTCATTGGCGATTTCAATAGCCAATGTGCCAGACAGCCACACCTTGGCATATGCGTCATCTGCCTCCCATGAGGCATGAACTCCAGTCTTCTCTGCAGGCTCGGGCTCTGTGAGAATATGCTTCTTGCCCGTGGACTTCATCATACTCATGAACTGCATTGCCCACAGTTCATAGTTCGTACCATCCATCTTGACGATGGGCGCTGGACCACGAAATGCGCCCATAGATGGGATATCAGCCTTGCTTTCTGACATACTGGAGATGGAAGACTGGAGTGACCGAGAGATAACAATCTTTGTCTACAATGACATAGACGGGATTAGTTGCTTGTGTAGACGTCAAGCAACTATCCCCATGGATCTATGCGCGCTACGATCCGCACACGCACAGGTTTCGATTGTAGAAACCCTAGCACGCGCTTGAGATGGTGCCCTAGCGCACGCTATGCGCACAGCACAGGAGGCGCTATGCGCTGGAGATGGTGCCGCACAGGAGGCGCACTAGGCCGCACAGCAGGAGGCGCAAGGTGCACTTGAGGCGCACAGCAGGATGCACGGGAAGAGGCGCAAGGTGCACTGGAAGGTGCACGTGATGTGCGCTTTGTAGCGCAGCGATCGGCGAGTAGCGCGAGAGGCGTTAGGCGATTGGCTCCAGCGATCGGCGAGAGGTGAGAGGCGATCGGCGAGAGGCGCTAGGTGAGAGGTTCCAGCGCGCGATCGATGAGAGGCGATAGGCGATCGGAGCTGCGCCTATGAGCGATCGGAGGGGAGCGATCGCCGGGAGAGAGAGAGAGAGAAGAGAGGCCGGCGGGTGGGGCGGGTTAGGGTTAGGGTTTCGAGAACTCCGGTCTAGGACCGTCGCTCTGATACCATGTTGGGAAACGTGAATGAGTTGTTTATTCCATAGCCCTAGGCTCTCTTATATAGGAGAGTAGCCTATGGGTATATTACATAAAGGAAATAACAAGAAACTAAAATAGCAAAGAGATACAATAACTCAAAGTGTGTCAACATATGTGAATGAGGGGTAATTATATCTCTCCAAGATCCAATTACCCCCACCCATGTTTAGTCCCACATCATCTATAAGTGAACCTTAAGTATGTTTGTGGGATTATATAATATGCCTCATAACCCATGTATTCATTGGAAAATTCAAACAAAATATCTGACCCTTAGAAGCCTTCTCCCGAGGCTTCATCTCGCTCCTCACGGAATAGGGTTCCATATAAAATCCTGAGTATTCAATATTTTATCATTTCTTTATTAACAATTCCGCTCCCGTATTTCTATCTCAATATTTTACCAGAGGAAGTCGATTTTGGGGAGATTTGATTCTATTTTTCAAGTTTTAATATTATTCAAATTGTTCATGTTTGAGATTTGTTCGAAGTTCCTAAGATCGCCAAGAAGTTCAAAGAAAAAATTAAGGTTTTCTGCATGATAACGATAACTAGTGTTCCATTCACGAAACCCTAAATTCGGTCCTTGCACACAAGACTCCAAGGTGGAGGCAGGTTTTTCCAGAAACCCTACTCAAAGGTATCATCAATCTTGTTCAATTCCAGGGTTGTGGTCTTCTTCTCCAACACTATTGCCCCAACTCCCCCTTTGGCAGCAATGCGAGACCTCTAGATCGCATAATCATTATCAATCCATACAATGCATAAGAGCCTCCAATCGACGATCACACCCAACTATCAACCCTCAACTTCCACCATTTGAAGCACCATCACCACACCGGGCGATACACCCACCTCCAGGCCATCATCTAGATCACAAGAAGATGAGTGGGTTATGCGAATCGACATCCTCCAGTCATCCTCCATCCCCTACGAATCGATAATTCTCGTACGACGCTCTCATCCAACGCTTACCATCTCCAGTCAACCTTCGTACAAGCCCACAGACAATCGGAGAGGCTATCTCTCTAAGCGACAGTGGCATCATTTAAAGTTCTCCGGGAGGCTCCCACCGATGATCAAAAGCAGTTCCAGGCACGAGGCACTGGTGTAATGGGTTCCTTTGGGGAACCCTAATCAGGAGGGGCAATGGCCCTTTTTGTTTAAAGGGCCCGGTACCCTTCGTTTTTCAAACAAGTAGTTATAACTTTTGGTTGTTATGCCTCTCTACTTATTTCTTTTGTATCCATATTAAATGCCTTCTTATTTTAATATGATTATAGGAAGTACCAGCACTCGCTGACGCCTCTTCTTCCCTACATGTTTTGGCAGACAAGGAGCTTGCAGCACAGTAGCAGGGTGATGACTTCTGGTGATCGTGTATATACCAGACGGTACTGTTTCTTTTGTCATAGTTTTGTTCAGCTCATTTTGTAAATGTTTCTTTCTCTTCTTTATATATATTTTGGGACACATGTATGAATTGTCGACCTCTCTTGTGCAGGTATGTATATTATGAAAATGAATGGAATAAAATGTTGGTGGCACGTCTTCTTGTTGATCTGTGTTTGTGATTGTGCAATTGAATGTCATATGTAACAACAACGTAAAAAATTTCCCCGTAGCTTCATATACCAATGCGATATTTAATGAATGTATTATTGCGAATGGTGTAAACGGGTACTCGGATTCGAGGGCGTCTCAGTATTCTTCTGTGTAGTATAAAAGGGGCCTTAGGGCCACCAGATACTGCCTTCTTAGTATCCTCTGTATTACATTTTCTCTATATAGTGAAATCGATCGCCGTCGCCCAAAGACGTAGCCCATTTACTGGTGAACCTTGTAAATCATTGTGTTTGTGTCTTCTTGTTTGATTGTGTTTGTACGTGCTTGCTTCCGTGATTCGCAACAAACTGGTATCAGAGTTTCACGTTCCATCAGGATCATCCATTAAGATGGCATCGCACAATCTGAAGATCGAGAAGTTCACGGGGAGGAACGGATTCAGTTTATGGTAGATCAAGATGCATGTCCTTCTGAAGCACCAGGGCATCTGGGCACCGTTAGATTAGGAGCGGGCGAAGGCACTCGAGCCGACGATCATGCAATGTTTGGTAGATGAGATTATCGTGGAGGTTGCTGATGAAGATTCTGCAGCCGGTCTGTGGTTGAGACTGGAAAGTCTATCCATGACGAAGTCTCTGACCAACAAGTTGCTCTTGAAGCAACGTTTGTTCTCTCCCCGCATGCATGAAGGTACATCTCTTAAAGATCATCTAGATCGCTTAAATATATTATTGATGGATTTAAGAAACATAGATGTTAAGAATGAAGATGAGGATACCGCCTTGATTTTATTGGTTTCTCTTACATTATCATTTGAGAATTTTTTTCTATCATTCATTGTACGAAGAGAATCCATAACCTCAGAAGAAGTTCATGCGAGTTTGCATACGCGTGAACTTCGACATATGGCTATTGGGATGCAAGACTCTAACGTTGCATGTTTGGTTATGACTCATGAGAAGAGTCGTACTGGTTCTGTTAAGATAATTATATATGTTTCTATGTCTATTCTAAGTTATTATCTTTTCTCAGGACTTAACATGTAATTAACCGAAGGACTTTTCTCCTATATAAGAGATCCCTCAGTCTATTCTAATGCATGAATAATTCTTCTCCCAACATGGTATTGGAGAACCGGTCCTCGACCGGGGTTCCCGTATCCCACCCAAAAAAACCCTAACCCTACACCCGTCGCCCCCCCACCCCGTGCGTCGCGCGCCCCCGTGCGCTGCCCCCGTGCGTCGTGCCCCCGTACGTCGCGCGCCCCCGTGCGTCACCCCTCCCCGTGTGTTGCTGCGACATCTGTCGCCTGCTGTCCGGGTGCCGCTGTGGCTGCCCTTCCTTCACCGGGCACCATTGTGGCCTCTGATTCCGCCCCAAAGGGGCGCCGCTACCGCCGGTGGTGATGCAGTCCATTAGGGTTGTCGCAGCTACGCCTAGACGGCAGAAAAAGACCTCTGTTGCAGGGGTTGAGGCACATTTGAGGAGGTTGGGATGGTTGTATGAGTCTACACATACAACCTATCTCTTCTATGGATTTGTAGACAAAGATCTTTCATTCTATCCCTCAGTAGTTCCGTGTTTCGTGGCTTTTCCGTATCATAGCGGAAAACAAGGGTGACGTTTTCTCCTCTTCGGGTGCCTTCAAAGGACCGGCCCCAATTGTGAAGATGGATGGGACCAATTATGAGCATTAGTCTATGCAGTTCAGTACCCTCATGCAGTGCCACAATAAGGAGCACATATTGACTGACTCCGAGCAGACGGACAAGACTGGGTTAATGCAACATGGAAACAAGATGATGCTTATGCACGCATATGGCTCTCCTGGACACTGAATACGGAGATAGCCTATGATATTGTGAATCAGCCCACTGCGAAGGCCATGTGGGATATACTTGCGGATACGTATGGCCAGTCGAAAAATGAAAGCAAGATACTTCAATTGCAGTACGATATCTTCTCGACCAAACAAAACGGTCGCCCGCTCCATGCTCGTTTCTCTCATCTGCGGGGCATGTTTGAGAGATTACACAGTTCCATGCCCATCACTACCAACACAGAGCAGCAACAGGCGTATCGAAATGCCACCATGACTGGAGTTTTTCAATCTTCTCTTGATCCTGAGTACGATACAGCTCGTACTCAACTTCTGACTAGAGAGACTATTCCACCAATGGAAGAGGTCTATAAGCGCCTAAGCAGGATTATTACTTCAGCGACAACTGCGCAGCCTACTCCTTCGGCTATGGCTGCTCCTAGAGGTAGGGGAGGATCATCTCACTTTCGCGGTCGTGGACCGCACGGTCGAGGAGGTGGTAGACATCGTGGCCCATGTGCTCATTGCCATCGTCCAGGCCACTCCAAGGAGATATGCTTCCATAAGCATGGGTATCCAGCTTCAGCACGAGTTGCTGAGCAAACAGAGACTTCTACAGTACCTACGTCAGACACTCGCCTTGATGACATTGTATCTAGGCTCCGTCAGATGATGACTACTCCGGCATCTTCGTCTCCAAGTATCACAGAGGCTGTTGCATCCGCCAGAGCGTCGTCTAGCTCTTCAGGTACTCATTATGCGTTCACCAGTAGTTCATATTCAGACCTGACGGATTGGATTCTGGACTCCGGGGCATCCCATCATATGTGTGGCGACAGGATGCAATTTTCTACCGACAGAGCTCTTTCACCTGGCAGATCAGTTGTTATTGCCAATGGGGTTCGATTGCCCATTGTTGGTCAGGGGGAGATATCTATTGCACCTTCTCTCACTCTTCAGAATGTCTTATATGCACCTGACTTTCAGATGAATCTGTTGTCAATTAGTCAACTTACAAGATATCTCCATTGCCGTGCCAAATTTGATCCATCCTCTTTTGTGTTTCAGGACATATTGACTGGCAGGGTGATTGGACATGGCCGTGAGCAGAAAGGCTTGTATAGGCTTGCCTTACCATCATGCGATGGCGTTGCTATCCTTCCTTCTGGACCCGTTTCACCACTACTCAGGCATCTTCGCTTTGGTCATCTTCCGCTGCAGAAGCTTTGTCATGTTCTACCACAGATATCCACCCGCACTACATTGAATTGTGAAGCATGTCAGCTTGGGAAACATCATCGCTCTTCCTTTCCGAGTCATCCAAGTCGTCATAGTAGTCGCTCCTTTGAGTTATTTCATTTTGATATTTGGGGTCCGAGTCGTGTTCCTGATCATCAGGGACATCGTTATTATATGGTTGTTGTCGATGATTATTCTAGATTGTCGTGGGTGTTTTTGTTGAAACACAAATCTGAGACAGGTGCTATCATAAAAAAGTTTCTTCCGGAAGTCAAAAATATTTTCTCTACAGATGTCAAATTCATTCGTACAGATAATGCACTGGAGTTTACAATTCTTCACTTATCAGAATTTCTAAGTTCTATGGGTATTGTTCATCAAACTTCATGCAGTTATACTTCACAACAAAATAGTGTGGCGGAACGAAAACATCGCCATCTTCTTGATGTCACACGCACATTGTTGATCCAGAGTCATACCCTACATTCTTTTTGGGGGGATGCTGTCCTCACCGCTGGTTACTTGGTTAACCGTAATCCGTCAACTAGTCTTGGAGAAAAATCCCTTCTTGATTGTGTTTCCCGAGAAGGACCTATTCTCTCTTATTCCCAGAGTCTTTGGGTCAGTGGCATTTGTCCATGATTTCACTCCTGGTCATGACAAGCTCTCACCTCGAGCGGTCAAATGTGTGTTTGTCGGATATTCTCGCACCCAAAAAGGGTATAGATGCTTTGATCCTGTTGGCAAAAGATACTATGTGAGTGTTGATGTTACCTTCTTTGAATCCATTATGTATTTCTCTCCCACAGGTGACAAGCTATCCAATGGCACTAATGGAGAGGAAATTGTTGTTCCTCCTCCACCGCCTCTTCCACCAAAAGGATCTCATGGTACTCAACACCAAACACAACAACCACCACCACCGCCACCACCACCTCCAGTTATTCCACAGCATTTCCTACCTTTGGTTTACACTCGCAGGTCGAATATTGGCACCTCTACTCCTAGGCCGTCCACATCATTCAGCACGCCACAGGTATGTCATGATAACATTGTTCCATCTGATGCTACAGGCGTTCTTCATGGCATACAGGGTGATTTAGACTATCAGGACAGTGGGGATGATGATCTTCGTATTCCCCTCAGGAAGAATCGACACAAGTGTGCTACCTACCCGCTTGCAGCGCATGTTTCTCTAAATCACCTATCTGATGATTACAAGAGGTTCGTAGTGGGACTATCCGCAGTTACTATCCCACATACTTACACAGAGGCATTACAGAGCAAGCAGTTGCGCCAGGCAATGGAAGAGGAAATAGCAGCGTTACGGACTAGAGGAACATGGAGCATTGTTCCCGCTCCCAATGGTGCATCGATTGACAATTGTAAGTGAATATTCTCCGTCAAGCACAACGCAGATGGTAGCGTGGATCGCTACAAAGCAAGGCTTGTGGCACGAGGATTCACAAAGACTTATGGGGTGGATTACCAGGACACGTTTTCTCCAGTTGCGAAACATTCTGCATTGCATATCCTACTTTCTGTAGCAGTTTCAAAAGATTGGTCGTTATATCAGCTTGATGTCAAAAATGCCTTTCTCTACTGTGACCTTCAGGAGGAGGTGTACATGCAGCAGCCACCTGGGTTTGCTGCTGGGGGGGAGTTCCAGAGTGTGTGCAAGCTACATAAGGCGATTTATAGGTTGAAACAAAGTCCGAGAGCTTGGTACCAGAAGCTATCGGAGTTGATTAAACACCTTGGCTTTGTGATATCTACTGCGGACCACTCACTGTTTGTTCAGAAGACAGAGAAAGGTACGGTTGCCATTCTTGTTTACGTAGATGACATCATTGTTACAGGTGATGATGCTCATAGCATTGTACTAGCCAAGGAATTCCTAGGTCAATAGTTTGTGACTAAGGACCTTGGTACTCTTCGTTACTTTCTAGGGCTAGAATTTGCCAGAAACCAGCGGGGTCTACTAATGACTCAGAGGAAGTTTGTGATGGATCTTCTATCTGAGACAGGTATGACTGGATGCAAGCCTCCTACTACACCTATGTACCCAAGTATGAAACTATATGATAAGGATACTGAGGAAGTAGATATCAAGAGATACAGAGAACTGGTTGGGAAGCTGCTATATGTTACTACCACTAGACCAGATATCATGTTTGCAGTGAGCAAAGTTAGCCAGTTCATGGAGCAGCCAAGAAAGGTGCATATGGATGCCATTTACATGATTTCGAGATATTTGAAGAATTCACCTGGTACTGGTCTATTATTCCGTAGGGATACATCCCTGGAGGTGATAGCATGTGCAGATGCAGACTATGCAGGTTGTCCTAAAGATAGGAAGTCCACATCGGGATTTGCAGTCTTTGTTGGAAGCTCACTTGTCATGTGGAAGAACAAGAAGCAAACTGTAGTAGCCAGATCAAGTGCAGAATCTGAGTACAGGGCCATGGCACAAGGAAGTACAGAGATGATGTGGGTTAGATCGATGTTAACTGATCTTACTATAGAAGTACCTCTTCCAATGCGGCTCTTATATGATAATCAAGCTGCAAAATTTATTGCTAATAATCATGCTTTCCATGAGCGAACAAAGCATATTGAGGTGGACTGTCACTACACCAGAGACATGATACAGACAGCCGACATCTTCACCAAGGCTCTATCTCGACTCTCGAGGTCCATTTCAGAAGTGTTGTTCCAAGCTGAGCATGATAGATATATATGCTCCAGCTTGAGGGGGAGTGTTAAGATAATTATATATGTTTCTATATCTATTCTAAGTTATTATCTTTTCTCAGGACTTAGCATGTAATTAACCCAAGGGCTTTTCTCCTATATAAGAGAGCCCTCAGTCTATTCTAATGCATGAATAATTCTTCTCCCAACAGGTTCTGACTATACAAAGAATGGGAAGCAGAAGTCCAAATTGAAGAATTACAATGTTAGAGACATCTGCAATTACTGCAAGGAACCTGAACATTGGAAGAAAGATTGCCCAAAGAAGGCCACAAATGATGCAATGGTTCAAAGTGGTAGAGATTCTGAAGAAGATTCCGTTCTCACCGTCACAGATCAGAAGACGATAGATAACACATGGATTCTTGATTCAGGATGTTCTTACCGTATAACTCTCAATAAACATTGGTTCTGCACTTATGAGAATATAGATAGTGGAAACATCGTCTCAGGGAGTAATGCAGCGTGCAAGATTGTAAGGATCAGCTCTGTGAAGATCATGATGCATGGTGGAGTCGTAAGGACTGTGACAGAGGTACGGCATGTTACTAATCTGAAGAAGAACATGATATCCCTTGGAGTCTTGGACTTTAAAGCATACAAGTACAACGCTGAAGGTGGAGTCATGCAGGTTGCCAAAGCTGGGGTTGTTATCATCAAGGACAACAAGCAAAAGACCCTATATGTCTTGCAAGGGTCTACAGTTCCTGAGAGTAAGTTCAAGCGATGTTTGAACTTGCTCAATATCAAAAGTTGGCAATAGCCCCAAGAGGGGGCTGGCGGCAACATGGTTAAGCTTGGCAAAGCTTCTCTGAGGATTTAATTCAAAGTGAATATTGTTTATAATTCCTTGATTCCTACTGTCTGAATTTCAAGTGAAGTATAGTAGTGGTTCATTCTGCTATATGAAAATTCAACCCTAGTGGAGTCTAGAAGTGGTTAATTATGCTAGTGGAGATTTCAACTCATGGTTGAGTACAGTAGCGGTTAATTCTGCTATATGAGAATTCAACCTCGGTGGAGTCTAATAGTGGCTAATTCTGCTATTGGAGAATTCAACTCATAGTAGAGTATATAGTAGCGGTTCATTCTACTATATGAGGATTCAATTCAAGGTGGAGATTATTAATGTGACTTGAATCCTAACCACTTGTCGGGCTACAGATGTGGTTGATCTGTGTCATGGCTTCTGATTGGTTGAGAGTTGTTGGGTCAGGATTGTTGATATGTCTGATTTGTGTTGCCTTCTGATTGGCTAAAAGTTGTTGGGTAAGGATTGCTGACATCTATGATCTGTGTCCTGCCTTCTGATTGGCTGAGAGATGTTGAGATAGATTGCTAAATACAAATGGTATTCTTTTGTTGTAGTATAAAAGGGGCCTTAGGGCCACCAGATATTACACTTCTCATTCTGATCACGATTCTTGTCTCATATATGTACCTTCTAAATATCCTTTGTATTACCTTTTCTCCATATAGTAAAATCGATCTCCACCGCCCAAGGACGTAGCCCATTTACAGGTAAACCTTATAAATCATTGTGTTTGTGTCTTACTTGTTTGATTGTGTTTGTGCATGTTTGCTTCTGCGATTCGCAACATCATACAACTTCATGCTCGAGTCCATGCGAGTAGTGGCATGCCTGCAATCTGCCATACACGTAACACCCGATTTTCAATCGAACTCGAACCCGATCCGATTAGGGTCCGATTAACCTGATAAAGAGGTTGGTCAATAATAAACAATTTAAATCGACCAATTGATCGTGAATCAAAAGTCGTTCGGGCGAAATCGACCAAAAATCGGTCGCACCATAATACGTGTCCGAAAAAGCCGCGACGTAAATTCAGAAACCGTGAAACGAATCGATACCATCTAAAAAATTGATTCGACGAAATAAGACCAACGGAATTGACTGTTCATCAATCGGAGGTCGTTTGATATTTTAAAATCATAAAATTTAAACCTAAACCAAAACCATATCACGGAAATTTCGGGGATCCAAACCCGAACAAAAGTATATCAATATTATACTCGTATTGATCGTCGTTTAGAGAAGATCAAATTGGGATATTGCGCGTCGAAATCCGACACCCGAGGTATAAATACGGTCAACTTTATTATGCTAAATGAATAAAAGAAAAATGTTTTAAAAAATAATATTAATAAAATATTTTCCTAAGTGGACAGTTGCGCAGGACGGCCGTTAATATTTTTTAATCTCTTTTTGCTTAGCCCACTTGGCTTTCCTTTCTCTTCCACATGTCAAACTACAAGCCCATTTCCTTCCCTATATATAAATTCTCGTAAATTCATACATTTAATGTGATGCCAATGAATGTAATATTTAGAATGTGTACAAGTCCAAACGCATTAAGTTCTCGAATAACGACAGTCTTTTACTTGTCGTGAGTCTGAGAAGGGAAATATGGCATTCATATTCAATTACCAGAGAAGTCACAAATTTCTTTAATTTTCATATTATATCCCAAGAAGAGAAAAAGCATATATGATATGTATCTACAAATGGTATTTTTATGACTAAATATGATTCTCATGCAGAGCCATGGCATCCCGACCAGGCCAGGAGACTGCTGACCAGCTAGCACGTATACTGACTGCTCTTACCGATCTTCAGCAGCAGCAGGCTGCTATGAGAGATCAGTAGGATCATTGGCTCAGCAGACAGAGATTACTGACAGATAGATAGATATGGAGCTCAGATTTGAGGAGTTGTCAGATTCCACCTACCGTCCATCTCACGACGGCACATACTAGGACCAGCGACAGTCAGTAAAGGTACAACAACCTCATTCTGACGATCCACATGAGGCAATGCCAGAGCATGGAGCAGAGGATGGAGATGGTGACAGGGAGCAGGACCCTGTTGATTTCGCAGATGGAGATGCACACGAGTACTCCACTATCCATTGGCATCAGTCCATCTTCACATCCTACCAGCGGGCCAATACACCCTTGTTCGAGGGTACCGGTACATCAGACGTTGCTGAACAATGGCTCAAGAGAGTAATGAAGGTGCTCAGGATGATTCGCGTGCCACGAGACACGTGGTTATCTTTCATGGAGTTCATTGACAGACTTTACCAAGAGATGGTGGGATGTCGTAGTATCTGAGTTAGGCCAAGAGCCTACATGGGATGATTTCGAGACGAGATTCAGAGCCCACTTCTTTTCTACAAAGTGGAAGGAGTCCCAACACCGATTTTTTGCAGAGCTTCGTCAGGGACAGATGATAGTCAGAGATTACTTTGTCCGATACACAGAGTTGTCAAGACATACAAGAGAAGCTGGTGTATTTCCAGAGGAAAATCTAGAAAAGTTCAATAGCGGCATACGAGAGGAGGTACAGGAGAATTGGCTGGACTACACATCACTTCCATTTCCGAGGTTGCCGATGCAGCGGAGAAGCTCGAGGACATCAGAAGGAGATATTTCGGGAGCTCGTCTGGAGCAGCACCTAGACTGCGACGATCTTTTGGACCGATACGTCGATCGTTTCAGCAGCAGAGGTCAGCCAGACGGTTCTAACCTATAGGTTCGTCCTTCTCAAGCAGTGCTCGCTCTTCTCTAACAACTACTTTAGGAGGAGCACTTGCCGGACGTGGCACAGATTCCGCTCGACCATCTGGGTTGTAGCGAGCAAACAAACCTCCAGCAGGACATGTTCGAAGTACAGACACAACTACTCCACCTACCAGACCAGTCCGATGTTACCGATATCACGAGTAGGGACATTACCGATCACAATGCTTACAGGCTTCTGACGAGCCTCGCCCACAGTTACAGTCGCCGCAGCCTCAAGCACCTCGTTCAGGGAGTTTCCGTGGTACGAAATCCAACTTTAGGTGACAGCAGCAGAGAGAGACGCAGAGTGTGGCATGTTCCAGTGCTGCACCAGCCGGGCAGGGGCAGTTACATAAAGTTACCGAGGAGCAGGCACGTTCAGCAGCTACTGTGGTGAAAGGTATGGTCTCGGTCTTGGGCCGACCTTTCCATATTCTATTTGATTCTGGTGCGACGCGTTCTTTTCTTGCTTCGAGGCTACTAGCTTCTTTAGGTAGAGTCGCAGAGACTCTCTCTTCTCCATATGAAATACGAGGGCCATGTGACCAGTTGTTCGTCATTTCTCTGATAGTCATGCACTTGCTCGTACTGATTTGCAAACACAAGATGATCGCAGATTGTCTACTCCTACAACTTGATGAGTTCGACTTGATTTTGGGTATGGATAGGTTATCTGCTCATCATGCACTTGTTGATTGCTTTAGGAAGACAGTTGTCTTCAGGATTCCAGATTTACCCGAGTTCACTTTTGAGGGTACATTACATGACTCCACCATGGAGTACATTTTCGTGTTACGGGCTCAACAACTTGTTGATCAGAGTTGTGATTCGTATCTTGCATTTGTTCGGGAGGTATCTGATCAGGAGCCGATGACACAGGACATCCGAGTAGTATCAGAATACCGAGATGTGTTTCCTGATGAGCTACCAGGATTACCTCCTGAGAGAGATCGAATTCGAGATCACATTGCTGCCAGATACGCAGCCGATCTCGATGGCTCCTTACCGTATGGCACCTGCCGAGTTGAGAGAGCTGAAGGTGCAATTGCAGGAGTTACTTGACTTGAAATTTGTGAGGCCGAACACTTCACCTTGGGGTGCTCCAGTGTTATTCGTCAAAAAGAAGGATGGATCCATGAGATTATGCATTGATTATCGGCAATTGAACAAGAAAACGGTGAAGAATCGTTATCCTTTGCCGCGTATCGATGATTTATTCGACCAGCTCCAGGGATCTTCGGTGCTCACGAAGATCGACCTTCGCTCAGGTTACCATCAACTGAGGATTCGAGAGTCTGATATTCCAAAGACTGCTTTCAGGACTCACTATGGACACTTCGAGCTTGTGGCGATGCCGTTTGGGCTCACTAGTGCACCTGCAACATTTACGAATATGATGAACAAGATTTTTTGTCCATATTTGGACAAGTTTGTAGTGGTGTTCATTGATGATGTGCTCATATACTCATGGAATGAATGGGATCATGCGAATGATCTATGGATTGTCTTGGACATATTGCGGGAGCATAAGCTATATGCCAAGTTAAGCAAATGCGAGTTCTGGTTATCCCAAATCTCATTTCTGGGGCATGTCATTTTTGGAGCAGGCATCGCAATTGATCCTGCGAAGATTGATGCAGTCATGTCTTGGGAGCAGCCAAGACAGTTACTCAGATTCGGAGCTTCTTCGGATTAGCGGGCTATTACAGACGCTTCGTCAATGGATTTTCACGCATTGTTCGTCCTTTGACACGATTGACGCAGAAGGGAGTTCCATTCATTTGGGATGATTCATGTGAGCAGGCATTCAGGACACTGAAGGAGAGATTGACTACAGCACATATTCTTTCTCTTCTTTCAGGCACTCAGGACTATGCAGTCTACACAGATGCATCTGGAGAAGGTCTAGGAGCAGTGTTGATGTAGACAGGACAGGTAATTGCTTACGCATCACGACAGTTGAGGCCGCATGAGCGGAACTACCCCACCCATGACTTAGAGTTAGCTGCAGTTGTCTTCGCCTTGAAGATCTGGCGCCACTATTTATATCGGGTGAATTTTGATATCTTTACAGATCACAAGAGCTTAAAGTATATCTTTGATCAGAAGGAACTAAACATGAGACAACGCAGATGGCTCGAGCTATTGAAGGATTATAAGTGTACGATCTCTTACCATCTCGGTAAGGAAACGTAGTGGCAGATGCACTTAGCAGGAGAGCTCATGCAGAGGGTACGGCAAACTGGTTATACACGTGGGATATGCTCGCAGCTTTGACTGATCGGCATCCTCATGAGAGTGCATCCATATCCATCGTCGTACCTCCATGATTCAGCAGTTTGTGGGATCACATTTTTGAAGGCCAGAAGACAGATCCATGGATTCGAGATAGATAAATGTGCACCATCAAGGATGAGGTTGATGACTTTGTTGTGACAGAGTCTATTTTATGGAAGGCAAGATGGGTCGTTGTACCCAATGTCGAGCAACTGCGCAGAGATATTCTCGATTAGGCACACAACTCACGGTTATCTACCCATCCAGGTAGCACGAAGATGTACCGTGATCTGCGTCAACATTTCTGGTTGGATGGAATGAAGCGTGATGTGGCGCAACATGTCAACAGATGCATGACATGTCAGATGATCAAGGCCGAACACAGGAGACCATCAGGATTACTGCAGTCTCTCCCCATTCCCGAGTGGAAGTGGGAGAGCATTTCTATGGATTTTGTCACGAGATTGCCGAAGACATCGGGTGGTCATAATTCCATTTGGATTGTTGTTGTTGATAGGTTGACCAAGTCAGCCCATTTTATACATGTCAACATGACTTACACTCCATCCAGATTGGCCAAGCTTTATGTACAGAATATCATTAGGCTACATTGTATACCACGAGAGGTGATGTCTGACAGGGATTCGAGGTTTACATCTCACTATTGGCATCAATTCATTTCAGCACTACATACAGAGCTGAAGATAAGTTCTGCTTATCATCCGCAGACAGATGGACATAATGAGCGCACCATACAGACACTAGAGGATTTGCTTCACGCATGTACTTTGGAATGGAAAGGGTCCTGGAAGGACCATCTGCCATTAGTGGAATTCACGTACAACAACAGCTATCATTCCAGTATTGGCATGGCACCATTCGAAGCCCTATACGAGCAGAGATGCCTTACACCTCTCAGTTGGCATGAGATAGATGATCATGCTCTCTATTTCGTAGATCTCTTGGGGGACACTACGAGAGTTGTTGATCTTGTGAGACGGAGGCTTCTGACGGCACAAAGCCGTCACAAGAGCTATGCAGATCGTCGGATAAGAGACTTAGTATTTCAGGTAATCCAATTCTTTCCTCCTCATCCACTCAATTATGACTTATATATGTTCAACTTAATCTCATACTAGCGACATTCCTATAAATTATAGGTTGGAGATTGGGTATTTCTCCGTGTATCTTCCATGAAGGAAATACAGAGATTCGATGTTCGTGGCAAGCTAGCACCACGATATGTTGGACCATTCGAGATCCTTGCTAAAGTGGGGAAGGTGGCATACCGAGTAGCCCTTCCTCCACATCTTTCTGGCATTCACGATGTATTTCATGTATCCAACTTGAGGAAGTATGTGCACGATCCTCGACACATCATCAGTTACGAGAATCTCGACGTGGAGCTAGACTTGACTTATGAAGAGAGGCCAGTGCAGATACTAGACAGCGCTGTGAAGAAGCTTCGCAGCAAAGAGATTCCATTGGTCAAGGTGTTGTAGCACCGATATGGCGTCGAAGAGGCGACGTGGGAGACCGAATCCGATATGCGGGCACGATACCCACATCTTTTCTGAGGTAATAATCAAAACAAGCTTTTATAATTAAATATATGTTAAAAGAATATGGCTTGTTTTCTCTTTGAGGTTTTTATGCGTTCAAAATCCTTTGAGGTTTTTATGATCATGTGAAATTCAAACATTAATAACCTTGACTCGAGTCTCGAGGACGAGACTCCCTTTGAGGTTTTTATATTTGCAACACCCAGTTTTCAATCGAACTTGAATCCGACCTGATTAGGGTCCGATTAACCTAATAAAGAGGTTGGTCAATAATAAACAACTTAAATCGATCAATTGATCGTGAAACAAAAGTTGTTCGGATGAATTCGACCAAAAATCGGTCGCACCGTAATGCGTGTCTGAAAAAGCCACGACGCAAATTCGGAAACCGCGAAACGAATCGAGCCCACCTAAAACTCCGATTTGACGAAATAAGACCAACGGAATCGACCGTTCGTCAATCGGATGTTGTTTGATATTTTAAAATCACAAAATTTAAACTCAAACCGAAACCGTATCTCAAAAATTTCGGAGATCCAAACCCGAACAAAATTATATCAATATTATATCATATTGATCGTCGTTCAGAGACGATCAAATCGGGATATTGCGCGTCGAAATCCGACATCCGAGGCACAAATACGGTCAACTTTAGTATGCCAAATGAATAAAAGAAAAACGTTTTAAAAAATAAGAAAAAAATAGTCCTGAGTGCACAGTTGCACAGGACAGCCGTTAATATTTTTTAATCTCTTTTTGCTTAGCCGACTTGACTTTCCTCCCTCTTCCACATGTCAAACTACAAGCCCATTTCCTTCCCTATATATATCCCCTAAATTCCCTCTCCCTATTTGTCTTCTCCAACGAGAGAACCTCTCCCTCTCTTTTACTCCCAATTACTCCAGCCGTGGGAGCTAAATTTTCCCCCCAAGCTGCTCCCCAGCAGCCATAATAGCTGCTGCTATTACTCTCCTGCTATTTTCTAAAGTCTTCCAACCTTCCTTGTTGTTGCTGCTACCATTTCCAGCACCTGGAGTTGCTGTCCAGTAGCCAAAAAGCCATTGCATGGTGAAAGAAATTCAAATAAGGTACAATCCTTAGCCCTCTCCTTGCTGCCATGCATGAACAGATCACCATCTCCTTTTTCTACAACATATAAGATTTGATATACATTCTTTTTAAATAGTTGATAAAAAAATTTGTGATTCATTTAGCTGCAATGAAAATTCACATGGTAGGGGATCATGAAATGTTGGGATATAAAGGTACAATATGACCTTATTTGTGTATATTTGGTGTACAGAAATCTGATTGTTTGGAATTTAATCTAACGTGGTAATTGTCATTGGTTGTAATGGTATAATGTTTCCTTCAAATTCCTGATTGTAAGACATGCATCTGGTTGTATATGTTATTTGACTAAGCAATATCTATATCAACATTTCTAATAAGCGTTTACAAAAGTAGAAAGCTTCTTTGACATATAGAATATATCTGTTAGCAAAAACAAAACCCGATTGTTGATTGTGATAAACTATTGGTTGCTCTACTTTCAGAAGTACATTTAGATTTTTTTTGGGAGATATTACACACCCTTATTGCGAATTATCACATGTAAATTGGGATTGTAGCACAGAAGATTTTTTTGGTGTGTTCTGGAATTGGAGATATAGATGGATAAGGATGATAATATCTATTGTACAAAACCCAAACTCAATTCATTGAGATTTTTTTCTTAGAATCCAGTGCCAAAATTTGGGAGTGAATCCGTAGTTCTTTATTAGGAAGTATCGAATTATGACTGGTCTATTCTACCGTTTTAACGAAAGGTGAATGATGCCCCATGATGATTGTAACTATTTTTTTTTACTCCTCAAAAATCAGAATTTGACATGAACAGAGTTTCAGCTCTGATTATAGGATATTTTTGCATATCTCAGGTTAAACTTGAGTCACCTATTTACATAACTGAATTAAATTCATCTATTTTACAAGCCAAAGTCGATTAAATAAAGAAAATTATTTTGTGATTTATTTTGAGTAAAACCTGATCCTTGATTACATTAGAACATCTAAAGGCTTATATGTTGCTGGCAAGTGAAAATTTGATCTTTCACAGAGTTCAGTAAGTGGGGACTGAAATCCATCTCTGATCACGGGTTATGGTGGTTCATTCGTATGTATTGCAGATGCATATGGTGCATAAACTTTTCTCATGACTAGAAATTTACCAACTTTATCATTCTTAAGAAATCCTAGACTTCTTGACAAAACAAGTGGAACCGGAACAACGAAGATTAGGAGATTTAAGAAGGTGATCTTCCAAGATCTAATTCCTCTTTAAAATTTTCAGCACTCCAACTTTGGTAACACTATCCTTACAAAGAAATGAGGGTAAATAGTGAATACTAACATGGGAACCTAATGATTATTGATCAATCAAGGTTATGGCATATTACAAATGCAAGGATGACATTTAATTGATAACTATTAAGACTCATATAAAGAGTACTTGATCTATAAAGCCAACCTCCCCCTAGATAATGTGAACGTGAACATGTAATCAAGTACATCTACATAGTTGATGGTTAATCAGAGAGCCGGTCATGGTAACCTTTACTCCTGACCGTTCGAGGGTGCGGTGACCCTCAACTAGGCGGGAGATAGGAAGCCTAGTTAGGGCAGCGGCCGCCAAGTGCGCGGGTCTAGGATCCCAGTCCTTTCACGTTTTTCCGCGAGCTCGCAGTGTTTTTACGCCTCTTTGGGATCCTGACTTTTGACCAGTTTCGCTGACCCTCTGTTTTAGGATACCCATGCGGGGGATCCTCGGTTTTAGTTTTTTGTACGAGCTCGTTTTCCCGTTACCGGTCGGGCCAGTTTCTAGAGTGACTTTTCCGGAGAGTCTCTCTCACCCGTCTCTGGGTTGGAGTAGACATTTCCCTCTATGGGACCGCACTTCCAATTAGAGGGTGAGACGGAAGAGCCCTCTTAGGCTACCTCACCGCTTGAGTTTTGTTTACTTTCGCCAGCAGACTTAGCGATTATACATCCAAAATCATCAATGTCTACATCTAAGTCATCTAGAGTTACATCTGAGACAGTTGCAGTTGATGTTTGGAAGAGTTACAATCAAAGTTGAGTTGGTTGGAAGTGACTTTAATGAGATTTAATTCAAAATCCCTATAAACTAGTGAACGTGTTGGGAATTTAGTTAGGATGCATTATACAACACCGCATGGCTACGAAGGCACCCTAACCCTAAGACATTACCCACATCTTAGAGTCATAGTGTGAGGTCACACACTGACCAAGACCACAGACTATCCACTAGACTTAAGAATCTAAATAAAATCAAGAAACCTTTCCATTCTCAAGTTTTTCCATCATCAAAATTCACAAACATGATCTATGAATAATATATGCATACTTATGATCAATCAATTACAATATAATTATATTATATATGTTAAATGTTGGGATAATGGGTGATCATAGGAGGTGCTTGCAAGCAACTTGAAAACCTTTTTACATATGCAAGTAGAAATAATTTTTAGTTGTTCCTACCTTTCTACTTGCTTGCTTTTGAACATATTAAATGCATGTTTATTTTTATAAGTTTTTGGAAAGCACCAGCAACCGTTGATGCCTCTTCTTCCTTGCACGCATGGCAGGCAAGGAGCCTTCAGCGCAATAGCAGTTTGATGACTTCAAGAGACTGTGTTTATACCAGACGGTATGTTCCTTTTGTTTCAGTTTTTTTCTTCTGTATATATATTTTGGGACACATGTATGAATGAACTATCGACTTCTGATGTACATGTGTATATATTATGAAAATGAATGGAATAAAATTTTGGTGGCAATTGTCTTGTTGAATCTGATGAATGTGGTTTTGGAATGTCATGTGCAAATATAGCAACGCGGAAAATTTTCCCTGAAATTTCAATACTTCTACGATCTTATGCGAATGTAATAGTGCGAAATCTGTGTAAATGGGTACCCGAATCCAAGGGGTTTCACAATGCATGTCTCGAGGAGAAGATCTGTAATGTACTTCCTTTGGGTCATCACCAAACCTTGCTAGTTCCTGGCAAACTCCAGACCAAAGAAGTAGCATAGACTACCAAAGTCTTTGATCACAAACTACTGACCTAGGAAATCCTTAGCATCCTGGATGTCCAGCTCATCATCCCATGTAATAATGATATCATCAGCATAAACAACAATGGCAACAATACCTCTCTGAGTCCTCTAAACAAATAGTGAATGATCGACAATCGATCTCACGAACCCATGGTGCTCTATTAAGTTCGAGAGCTTCTGGAACCATGCTCTCGGACTCTGCTTAACGGCCATAGATCGCCTTATGAAGCCTGCAAACCTTCTAACACTCCGTCTCAGCAGCGAACCCAAGTGGCCACTACATGTAGGCCTCCTCCTGTAGGTCACCATAGAGAAATGCATTCTTCATATCTAGCTGATATAGGGGTCGATCTTGTGTCACTGCAACAGAAAAAAGAGTATGCAATGTAGAATACCTAGCCACTGGAGAGAAGGTATCATGATAGTCTACCTCACATGTCTGAGTGAACCCACAATGTCTTTCCTTGTAGCCATCTACGCAATGTTCAGGAAGGCGTTATGTGGTATTCAGTCGGAGGGGTCACTGCAAAGATAGTATGCGGTATGCGGGAGAGTATGCGGGGAGTATGCAATTTTATGTGGTTTGGTATTTTTTATTATTAAAAATATAAATAAATATTTAATATTATGGTAATATCCTCAGTCAGGAGAGTATGCGGGGAGTATGCAATTTTATGCAGGAGAGTATGCGGTTTTATGCGGAGAGTATGCAGTTTTATGCGGGGAGTATGCGGCTTAATATTATTATGTGGATGGGGTTATTTGGTTTTAGATAAAATAAAAAAAGTTCTATCATAAAAACAGTCGAGTATACGGCTGCATAGGGGGTATACTCAGTCGAGTATGCGGGCCAACCCGCATACATGATCGTTTCATCATACTCGGAGCAGCAAGGCTATTGAGTACGAGTATGCGGCCGAGTATGCGGCTTACTCGGTCGTTTTTCTGAACATTGGATCTGCGATGCATCTGCTTGGTGTTTCACTGTAAGCATCCACTTGCATCCAACAACAGATGCTCATGTAGGAGTTGTAACAATGCTCCAAGTGGCACGTGATTGTAGCGTGGCCATCTCCTTCTCAATGGCAAGATACCACTGATTGTCATGTATGACCTCCTGATATGTATGTGGTATCTCCACAGTAGATAGTACCACGAAAAATCTCCTGAAGACCTATGAGAGTATGCTCAAGGAGATATGAGCTACAAGAGGATATATAGCACAAGTGTGTGTCTTCTTTCCATAGAGCAATAGGCACATCTAGATCATCTACCACCTCCTGAACCTGTAAACTATTGTCCTAAGAGGGCATCTGCTAATCATATAAAGAATCATGTTGCATAGGCAACTCGGTAGTGTCATCAGTGGAAACAATATGCTCATTACATACTTGGGGCGTGTTGGATGATGGGGAAGACTCGTGAGCAAGGGGAACAGTGTAAGACCTGCGAGTAATATATGTGGAAAAAACTGAGTCAAGGAACTGGGTGGCCGTCTAGGGGCAGCTATAAGAGCATGTGTAGGTACTGGAGGTGATGGTGGTGGAGGAGGTGCTAGAGGCAGAATAGGTACATGAGGTGGTACAACCGTAGGAGGAGGCGGCATGTACACCTCCTCACAGTGTCAGATGGAGTCAACATGTCACCTATAGGAGAGAAATACATAACAAACTTAAAGAAGGTGACATAAACACTGACAAAATATTTCCGTTGAAGCAGATCAAAACAAAGTTACCCCTTCTGGGTACAAGAGTAACCAACAATGTAACATCCGGGTTCCAAACAAACCCGAACCCGACCCGATTAGGGCACGATTAACTCAATAAAATTATCTTATTCATGTAATAAAATTTGTCCAGCAAGCAGTGAACTTGGGGTGATATTGGTATGTGACTATTATATAGTAACTGCCGATAAATAGATATTTTATTATAGAATCCAGGGGATGGATAAGCTTTTAATTTTGACTTAACAGATCATGGAGGGAGTATTTGAGATCATATTGTTGACAACTTGCATGCTAGAAAGATACAACATACTTGATAGGGAAAGAACTGTGTACTAAAAGTAATATAAATGCTCAGCAAAATTAACATTTTAGAGTGCAAGGCTTATTGACGCAACGTGGCTTGGCTCTAGCACTATTGATCACTCCTCCTGGAACCTTAGAACACAGAGCATGGTCTTGAAAGTTTAATAAAATAATGCTAATAAATTTCATGTTTCACTAATATATATTGGCATCAAATACTACATAGAAAATAAGTACCTATATTTAAGAGAAAGACAACAGTCCCAACTGTCCAATGGACAATTCATTAAGAGCAGAAGAAGCCCTTTGTGTGTGTGTGCGCGCGCGCTAAGCAACGCATGCAGTTTTTTTTCTGTAAACTTTTTTTTAACTCTAATTGGATCCATCACAGTGAGTTAACGAGTAACAACAGTTAGTTTAGTTTTATATATATATATATATAAATATGAAGTTGTAAACTCAGCCATGGTCGGTCCCAAGCCCGGGTAAATGAGGAGGGTTGCGCGTTAGGTAGCCGACAGCTAGCGCAGGAGAGATAAATTCGTAAATAGTGTTCTTAAAGTTCTTCTAAGAACACTATTTATGAATTTATCTCGAAACCGTTCGGATCTTTTAAACATGGATTTAAGCAAACATACAGATTTCGTTGGGGCGTTCCCTACTTGCGACGCATTGCATCGCCCAAATGCAATGAAAAATTGGCAAGGCCGCTACATCGCAGCCTGGATGTAGTTCAAAATTTGCAAGGGTTTTCGCATGAGGAACGCATTTGGGTAAATAAGCTACTTCCGCTGCATCACAGCCGGATGCAGTCCAAAATTTGCAAGGGTTCTCGCATAATGGACGCATGCGAGTAAAGAAGTTAGTCTAAAAGAGATTGCAAAGGAAGTTACGGATTGGTAGTTGGAATATCGGTACTTTAACTGGAAAATTGATGGAGATAGTGGATACAATGGAAAGAAGGAAGATTCATATATTATGTCTTCAAGAGACTAAATGGGTTGGAGAGAAAGCACGGGAGATCGAGAAGACAAGCTTTAAACTTTGGTATTCAGGTAAAGATAAGGGCAGAAATTGTGTTGGAGTGGTTGTTCATAAAGATTTGAAGGATTGTGTGGTTGAGGTGCAAAGATTTAGGGATCGGATTATTTTGCTAAAGTTGGTGCTTGAAGAAGAAATTCTGAATATCATCTCAGTTTATGCACCGCAAATTGGTTTAGATGAAAGGACTAAACAAGCTTCTTGGGAGGATCTGGATAAGATTTTACAAGGAATCCCACAAAGAGAGATGGTTTGCATAGGTGGAGATCTTAATGGACATGTGGGAAAAGATGTTTCAGGGTATGCAAGTGTGCATGGAGGACATGGTTTTGGGGATACAAACGAAGAGGGAAAAGTCATTCTGGATTTTGTTACTGCATATGATCTTTTCAAAGCAAACACTCTTTTCAAGAAGAGGGAGGAGCATTTAATTACTTATAAGAGTGGCTCAACTAGAACACAGATCGATTACTTTGCATTGAGGAGAAGAGATCGGTTGTGTTGCAAAGATTGCAAAGTAATCCCTGGAGAGAGTTTGACAACCCAACATCGCTTGTTAGTCTTGGATTTACAAATAAAAGGGTCGGTAAAGAAAAGGAAGGTTCCTAAGATCACTAGAACTAGGTGGTAGAATCTTCCGCTGAAGCAATCAAGCTTCAGGGAGAAGGTTTTAGAAGATTTATCTTGGGATTGTAGCGGTAGTGCAAACGAGATGCGGGAGGCAGTAGCATTTTGTATTCGAAAGATAGCCAAAGAGATGCTAGGCGAGTCAAAAGGAGGAACTCCGGGTCAAAAGGAGGCTTGGTGGTGGAGTGAAGGGGTGCAAGAGAAGCTAAAAATTAAAAGAGCTTGCTTTAAAGCTATGTCTAAGGATAGAACAGAGGAAACTGTCACAGACTATAAAATAGCGAAGAAGGAAGCAAAGAAGGCTGTAAGTGAAGCTAAGTCAAAAGCTTATGAGGTTTTGTATAAAAATCTCAACTCTAAGGATGGCCAGAAGGATATATTCATGTTGGCCAAAGCAAGAGAAAGAAAGACCAAAGACCTTTCTCAAGTGAGATGCATTAAGGACGAGGAAGGTCACGTGTTTGTTACTCAGAAGGATATAGAGACTAGATGGGAGCAGTACTTCCATAAACTTTTCATTGGAGAAGGAAATAGAGAGATCATTTTAGGCGATCTAGCTAGTAGTGAAAGTTAATTGAATCGTGCATGCTATAGACGAATACAAAGAAAAGAAGTAGAGGAGGCTTTGAAGGTTATGAGACCTGGGAAAGGTGTTAGACCGGATGACATCCCAGTAGAAGTATAGAAAGTTTTAGGTGAGTGTGGTTTGACTTGGCTTACGAATCTATTCAATGTTATTTGGCGAAGCAAGAAAATGCCTGAAGATTGGAGGAGGAGTATCGTGGTGCCTCTTTATAAGAACAAAGGAGACATTCAAAATTGTTCAAATTACAGAGGTATCAAGCTGATGAGTCACACTATGAAAATTTGGGAACGTGTGATCGAAAGAAGGTTGAGGCAAGTTTCCCAAGTAAAAGAAAACCAATTCGGATTCATGCCAGGTCGCTCAACTATTGAAGACATCCATTTGCTGAGGAGAACAATGGAGATTTATAGAGCTAGAAGGAAGAATCTCCATATGATCTTTATTGATTTGGAGAAGGCTTGTGATTCCGTCCCACGAGAGATACTGTGGAGAGTTTTGGAGAAGAGACAAGTACATGTCCTATACATTAATCTCATAAAAGATATGTATGATAGGGCTTTATCTTGTGTAAGGACCCCGGCGGGGAAGACTGACTATTTTGGTATCAACATTGGTTTACATCAAGGTTCAGCTTTGAGTCCAATTTTTTTACTTTGATTATGGACAAGTTGACAAGTCACATTCAGGATGAGTTACCTTGGTGTATGTTATTTGCTGATGATATTGTGTTGATTGACGAGACTATAGATGGAGTAAATGAGAAGCTTGAGGTTTGGAGACATGCATTGGAGACTAAAGGTTTTCGTTTAAGTAGGGCTAAGACGGAATATATGGAATGCACCTTTGATGGAAGCAATAGTGAAGGAATCGAGTTGAATATTGGTGACGATAACATTCAGAAGAAAGATTCTTTCAGATATCTGGGATCTATTTTGCAACATGATGGGGAAATTGATGGAGATGTTACTAATAGAATAAATGCAGGCTGGCTAAAGTGGAGAGGAGCCTCCGCTGTTCTCTGTGATAAGAAAATTCCTTTAAAAATTAAAGGAAAGTTTTACAAAGCTACTTTATGGTTCCGAATGTTGGCCTGTGAACCATAGACATGTGCAGAGAATGGCTGTAGCAGAAATGAAAATGCTAAGATGGATGTGTGGACATACACGTAAAAATCGGATTCGGAATGATGCAATCAGAAAGTTGGTGTAGGTCCGATCGAGGATACGATGCGAGAAAACCGCTTAAGATGGTTTGGTCATTTGCAAAGAAGGTCAACTGATGCGCCGGTTAGGAGATGCGAGTGTTGGGATGTTGAGCCGGCTTAGAGAGTGCGAGGACGGCCCAAGAAGTGTTGGAAAGAGATCTTAGTTTTTTAGATATAAGTCCGAGATTGACCCAAGATAGATCTGAATGGAGGCGAAGAATCCATGTAGCCGACCCCACTTAATTGTGGGAAAAGGCTTTGTTGTTGTTGTATAAATATGAAGTTGTAATCCATCATTCTCTGATGTCCAAGAGAATTAATTTCTCAAATTTAAAGATCTCATCTAACCATTCCATAGCTACTGATCTTATTAATTATTGCAATAAATTTTTTTTATTGTAACAACCAATCACTTCTGGAAATAGAGCAGTTACGAAGAATACAACTAAACAGATTTGGAAATTGCTGGAGAGATAGAAGAACTGCCAGATCTTGGTGGAATTCCATGCATGGTTGTAATGGAGCTCAATTTTTTTACATGCATGGCAGCAAGAATGGTTAGGATTGTACCTGGATTTTCAGATTCTGAGAAGGGAGCTCTTGATTTTGATATGCAGCAGTTCTCACCCTTCTTGTAAAGAGAAGCAGCAATCAAGAAAGGAAGAACTGGTGTTCCTATCGGCTAGAATTTGGGAGGAAAATAAGAGAATGGAGGGGTTTATATAACTAAGAAGAGAGATCCAAGGGATTTACAAGTGGAGGGTTTTTAAGTGCCAAATGGAGGGAGAAGGATAATCCAATGACAACTGTTCCAGAAAATAATGATGAAATAAAATTTTAATTTAAATTTTTTTCAACAGTAGCAATCTGCTACTGTACATAATCTTTATATTATATATTATGGGAAAAGGGAGTATGCTCCCTGGTCGTAGCCAACTTACATGGTCCCACCCCTTTTCTCTTATATTTTTTTTATTTTTCTGAAATGAAACCTATTGGAATTTAGATCACAATATGTCACCATGATGTCATTCAACTTCTATCCCCTCCATCAGGACTGTCAAATTTTAACGGTCTCAGAATTGCTGAAATTGACCCCCTTCAGATGGAGGGCATAGGAGTCTCTGTTTCTAACGAAATTGGAATGACATGTTCGGGGGATATAGTTATGAATGTACATATTTTTATTTTCCAAAAAAATAAAAAATATAGGGAAAAATAGAGGTGGGAGTAGCCAATTGGCTACACCCAGGGAGTAGCCGCCTTTAACCCATTATATATATATATATAGAGAGAGAGAGGAAAGGGAGCCTACTTTGTGAAGTAGGTAACTTACCTACTTCACATTTCACTTTTTTGCAAAAATTTTTATTTTTTTTTCAAAAATACCACCGTGGATTTTCATAATTATATCCCTCTAATATGTCATTCAAATTTGATTAGAAACGGAGACTCCTACGGCCTTCATCCAGAACATGGAAAATACAACAAATCTGTGACCGCTAAAAAATGATTGTCTGGATGGAGGCCGTAGGAGTCTCTGTTTCTGACGAAATTTGAATGACATATTAGAGAGATATAATTATGAAAACCCATGGTGACATTTTTGAAAAAAAATAAAAAATTTTGCAAAAAATGAAATGTGAAGTAGGTAAGTTACCTACTTCACAAAGTAGGCTCCCTTTCCTCATATAAATATATATATATATATATTATAACCGAGTAAACTGTATAGAAACTAAATAATTAATTTAATGTTTTTTTTCAAAACTTTCTTTACATGAAAGTTCACCGTATTCGTTTTTCGAGCATCGGATTTTGACGCGCAATATCTCGATTTGATCGTCTTTCAACGACGATTGAAATGAGTATAATATTGATATACTTTTGATCGGGTTTGGATGCCCAAAATTTTCGAAATACGATTTGGTTCGTGGTTAAATTTTGCGAAATTAAAATACCAAACGACCTCCGATTGACGAACGGTCGATTCCATTGGTCTTGTTTCGTCGAATCGGATCTAACGACGATCTCGATTCGTTTTGCGGTTTCCGAATTTGCGTCACGGCTTTTCCGCGGCACGCAATATGATGCGACCGATTTTTAATCGATTTTGCCTGAACGACTTTTAATTCATGATTAATTGGTCGATTTAGGTTATCTAATGATGTCAGATAACTTTATTTTTTAGACAAAAGATCCAAGAAAGTCTAGAATAATCATCCACAACAATAAGATAAAAATGGTGTCTCTTAAGCACAAAGAGCTGGTGCTACTATGAATCTGAAGACAAGAAAAAGAAGAGCAGTAATGCTTCCCAGCAGACAAGCCTCGCACTGGAAGGAAGATCGCGTGGAAATCTATGGGAAGACATGACACAACTTCTATAGAGGAAGGTGGTCAAAATGAATACGCCACAAGTACGATGAGATTACTCCAACAGGAATAGTAGACCAGACTGTAGAGCTCCCGCTGCTTACGATCATATCCATTCACCTGCCTGTGAGTATATACTGAAGCACACGAGAAAAGGGTTCAAAATGGCACGACAATGTAGATCCTTCATGATCTGACTAATAAAAATCAAGTTCATCTGAAAATAAGGAGCATATAAAACATTATGCATGCGCATGGATGGCATCAAATGCACCTCCCATTGTCCTGTGATGGGTAAGTAAACCTCATTCGCAATGACGACCCATCTACCATGAGTTATAGATATGTAAGAACTGAATTGGGCTCTGTCTCCACAAATTATGAGAAGCACCATAGTCCATGATCCACTCTATCATATCTGTCATGCTACAACTGGTAAAAGAATGTGTTATACCTGAGGAGCTCGAAGAGGCTCTAGCAGCAACTGCAACATCTGAGGAACCTGTAGTGGTGTCGGCAACATGAGTTATGATCCCCTGAGTACAAGAGACAATATCATCAAGGTGTGGATCTGCTCAAGAAGCCGAAGTGTCTGGAGGCTCAATTTGTTATGTCACTCGAGCATATGCGGGGTATCCATGCCTTTGATAGCGTGTGTCCTCGGAGTGTCATGGATGACAACAGTAGGTACAGGGGCCACACCAGTGTCTACCACCTCTGACATGGGGACTATACCCTCTGAACTATATAGAATCTCCCCTGCTCCAAGATGCAGCATCCCTGAGGAGGTTTGTGTGATGGCAGCGGGTAGGATAAGAAGCATGTTGAGGCAACTGTAGACCTCATCCATGGGAGCTATGGTCATGCATGTAAGAAGTTGTACGGTGCGGCCTCGTACTCGGGATCCAAGGTTGCAAGAAAACTCCAACCATCATAGAGTTCTTGTATGACATATGTTGCTTCGTAGGAAAAGTAACAGGCATGAAGCTGTGAAGCTTCTCAAACATGACTCAAAGCGAAGAATAAAATGTATGCAGAGGACGATCATTCTGCTTGGCCATGTATATATCAAACTGGAGCTGAAGAATTCTGGCATCATTCTTTGCTTGGGTATATGTAGCTGCTAGAATATCCCACATCGCCTTGTTGGTGGGCCAGTTTACAATATAATTGGCAATCTATGTACTGAGAGTCCCAGATAGCCAAACATGCACATATATCTCATCTTGCTTCCACGAAGCATAGCCCTCAGTTTTGTCCATCGGCTCGGGTTGTCAGAATGTGCTCCTTGTTATTGCACTGCATAAGGGTCATAAAGTGCATGGACTACAGCTCATAGTTGGTTCTATCCATCTTCACGATGGAAGCAGGGCCCTTGAAGGCACCAGACGAAGAGAAGATGTAGTCCTTGTTTTCTGACATGGTGAAAAAGAACGCCACAATAGAACTCAAGTGGGAAAATAAACCGACCCTAACGAGTCTACACGATCATATAAAGGATTGGTTATACGTGTAGACTCATACAACCATCATCGTCAATCCTCGAGTCGTGTTAGGTACGGAAAACATGATTTATAAGTCTGAAATCACACTTTTTGATCAAAATCAGACTGCACAACAACTCTGGACTACGTCGGACGGGATTAAGATATTGTCGGCAATGCTAGGAGGAACCCAGTGGCAGCCCAGCCTCACTACGACAACCCAACATGTCAACAACCTCGAAGGCCCTTAAGTGCATGGGCAGCGCAGGAGGTCCCTAAGGGGTCTGGTGACGATGTACAAGGGCCCTAGGGGGTTGGTGGCTGCATACGGATGTCCTAAAAGGTATTGGTTGCGCTGCAGCTGGCCTCGGAATAGGTTGGAGGTGATGCAGCAGCCAACGACGATGTCGTTGGGGCCCTCGAAGGAGTCCCGATCGACAGCAACTCGTTGGAGGCGTACACGGTGAAGAGAAGAGGTGGGTTAAGGCATGGGGTTGAGAACTCCGGTGTAGGACATCGCTCTAATACCAAATGAAGAGAACTAAATAAGTTGTTTATTCATGAGTTCATCGGGTTCTCTTATATAGAGGAGACTATAAGAATGATAACTAAGATCTCAATAGACTAATAGAATGCAAATTCATCTAAAAAACACGTGCATATAAAATATTCTACATGCACATGGATGGCGTCAAATGAACCCCTTTGTCTTGTAATGGGTAAACAAACCACGTTCGCAATGACGACACATCTACCAAGGGATATAAATCTGTATGAATTAAATTGTGCTCTGTCTCCACACAGATGGTGAGAAACACTAGAGCCCATGATCCACTATGTCATATCTGCTCGGCTACAACGGGTAAAAGCATAGGCCATACTTGTGGAGCTTGATGAAACTCTAGCAACAACTGCAACATCTGAGGGACGTGTGTAACATCCATATTCAAACAAACCCGAACTCGTCCGATTTTGGGTCTAATGAACCTAAAAACATTGTTGGTCAATGCCAAACAACCTAAAACGATCAATTTATTATGAATCAAAAGTCGTTCGGGCGAAATCGACCGAAAAACGGTCGCATCGTAGAGCGCGCCGCGAAAAGCCGCGACGCAAATTCGGAAATCACGAAATAATCAGAGACCGTCATGAGTTCCGATTCGACAACACGAGGCCAACGGAATCGACCGTTCGTCAATCGGAGGTCATTTGATATTTTTAAATCATAAAATTTAATCTTAAACAAAAACCATATCCGAAAATTTCGGGTATTCAAAACCCGATCGGAAGTATATCAATATTATACTCATATTGATCGTCATTCTGAGACGATCAAATCGAGATATTGCGCGTCAAAATCCGAGGCCCGAGGCGCGTATGCGGTCAACTTTAAGTTGGTTAAGTGTATAGAGTGTTGGTAAATATATATACATATATATATATATATATTAAATGTTCTGAACTGTGTATCACACAGTGCCGTTAATTTTTTTTTAATTTTTTTTAGGTTTAATTTCAGCCACATGGCTTTCCTTCTTTCTACACTTGTCAAGTAACAATCTTCCTTCCTTTCCTTATATATATCTCCACAAATACATACCTATATTCTCTTCAAAATTTCCAACGGCAGTTTTCTCTTCTCCTCTTCCTATTTCTCCTTCCCTTTTCACTTAAGTTTTCAGCCGAAGGAGCATTTTCTGAGTTCTGTCCACTGTTTCTGAAGTGCTAAACAACAACTCAGAAGGTATTGTACTTCTTCCCCTCCATATCCTTGCTACTCTTTGGTCCCTAAGTTGCTCCTGGTCATCTTCTCATCAAGTTGTTACTAACCAAGGACACCATAGCCATTGCATGTTGGAGATCTATCTCCAAAATTGAAGAAAAATCCAAAGGTACAAGCATATTTCTCTTCCTGTTTCTGCTGTCCAGCACCCATTCAAGATCAAGTTGCTGCAATTTCCTCCAAATTTGAAGCAATCTTTAGGTACATTCCCATCCCCTTATTGCTGCCATGCATGAGCATTTGAACTTACTTTTTTTTTAGCCAATTTCTACATGCAAGATCAGTACTTTTCTCCAATTTAGAGATCTTATGTACAATCCTCTCCCTTTCCTCCTTGTTGTCATGCATGCCCTTTTTCCTTTTTGATCCCAAAATTTGTTTCTTTGTCCTACAATTTCTCATGCTCTTATGTCTACTAAAATAATTCTCTGCATTATGGGTGTTGCCTTTAAGGATGTTTTGCAAGTAATGTGTTGGGATAATAAATTTTTTTATACTTTCGGATAGCCGTCAGTTGCCATTTTTTTAGCAAGTAATTCTAAGAGAAATTATCATTGGCTTCTACTTGTATGCATATCATGGTAGGAAATCCCATAATTCTTAAGTGGAAACTTCAACGTGACTTTGTGAACCAGGGATATAAGAAAAATATGTTTTTTTTTCTCTTCAATTTTAACTTCCTGGAACTTCTGTTCTTTCAAGTTCGAATACTAATAACATTCCAAGCCGAGGTCTTTGAAAGGGAGTTATACATATTGATTTATGTATAATTTTATTCTGGTAATATTTACTTTATCAAGTTAATTTTTTTATGATATCTGTGCAATTCAAATTAATATGTACAGTTTTACTCATTATGGTTTTAGCTTCTAGATGATTAGTTTAGTCATGCAGGTAACATATCTTAAATTCAAACTTATCTATGTCGACCAAAATATTTTTTTTAGATGTGCATCCTTACACATCCTCATGCACGGGTTAAGTTTTTTTTAAAAAAGGGGAGGTTTAGAAAGTAAACATTTTGGGAGAATATGTACTGATATTTATAGGATAACATACTGGAGAATCAGTATTTTAGTAATAATACCATCAATCGAAAATATGGTCTAGTGTAACCCTCAAATCATGAAAATAAATCATCTTGTTGTGTCATGGCCTGATATTGTATCGTCTTAGTAATATTGACCCATTCAAATTTTTAACAAATTTTTGTTAAATTATAAATAATGTATGATTCATGGGTTGCTCTATCCTTTCAAGAATTTGAGTAGTGAATGGTACATCAAGCCTAATGCTTTAAGTAACTGTAATGTGTTAGGATGGGTTGGCCTCATTAGAAGGTTGGATATACAAAAAAAGGGGTCTGAATCATTGATGGAATAAAGTTGGATGCCGTAGAGCCACTCTAATCTTATATTCTGAATCAAAATTTTCTATAATGATCCGCGAGCCTTTAGTGCATTTATAGTGGTAATTATTGAAGAAAAAGATAATAGTTATATTATTGGTTGTTATACTGATATGAGAAGTACGACTAAGAAACTTTTGAGATCTTAGAATCTCCCTTGTAGTTAAAGGATAGGCAGTAAGATTGATCATGATGATCTGGATATGAAAAGCTACCCAGGAAAGAATAGTTCAATTCCATTTAATGGAACCAATTATATACCATTATTATCAAATCACACCAATATCTACTTAAATTCTCATGACCTCATAGAAGAATTTTAGAAATACAAAATAATACAATATTAATATCATTCTCATAGGAAGCTATCAAATATGCCAAATGATCATCATCAATTAATCCATTGTCATGACAAAAGACCTAAACTTGTTCAGCCAACCATAAAGTGATATCAATAAAATCGTTGAACAAGAAATCTAGATCTACATAATTAACCACAGAAAGAAATGAGAAAGAGACGGATAGACAAGCAAGTGAGGATGATTGTTAATCAGGAATGATTCATAATTTAATAATGCCGGTCATGGTGCCCTTTTCACCTGACCGTGCGAGGGCGCGGTGACCCTCAGCTGGGCGGGAGATAGGAAGCCCAGTTTGGGCAGCGACCGCCAAGTGCGCGGGTCTAGGATCCTAATCCCTTTTCGGTTTTTACGCGAGCTCGCAGTGTTTTTACGCCTCGTTGGGATCCCGACTTTAGACCAGTTCCGCTGACCCTGTTTTAGGATGCCCAGGCGGGGGATCCTGGTTTTTTCAGCTTTACGTACGAGCTCGGTTGCCCGTACTAGTCGGGCTGTTTTTCTAGAGCGACTTTTCTAGGGAGTCACTCTCACCCGTCTCAGTGGCGTAGTTGGGGAGTAGACCTATCCCTCTATTGGACCGTGCTTCCAATTAGAGGGCGAGACGGAAGAGCCATTTGTAGGCTTCTTCACCGCTTGAGTTACTTCGCCAACAGACATGGCGATTCTACATCTAGATCATCCATATCTGCATCCACACCATCTGGAGTTGTATCTGAAACATTGGAATTAAGAGTTGAGAAGTTACGATCAACAGTTAGGGTTAGTAGAAAATGACAATTCTCTCTACCCAATGATTTAAATAAATTAATGAATCTTTCCCATCATAACTTTTTCATTATCACTCAACAACGTGATCTCTGAATAGATATGTGCTTACACTCAGATACTCATGAATACTCAAGTACTATAAAATATGTCACATGTAGGAAATGCTGGGGTATGGGACAAACATTTGAGATGAGTACAAGTAGCCTGAAAAACCTTTTTCATTGCAAGGTAGAAATAAAGTTTAATTTGAGTTGTTCTTGCCTCTCTACTTGCTTTCTTTTGTAAATAATAAATGCCGGTTATTTTATATAAGTTTTTGGGAGGTACCAGCAACCGCTGACGCCTTTTCTTTCCTAATATGTTTGGCAGGCAAACAGCCTGCAGCTCAGTAGCTATACATGCTTCCTGGAGACAGAGTTTATACCCGACGGTATGAATTACTTTGTCTCAGTTTTTGTTCAGATAATGATGTAAATGTTATCTCTTTTGTATCACATTTTGGGATATATGTTGTAACATGGATGATGCTTGTACATGTTGTAAATGGATATGAATATTAATGAAAAGAAATTTTGGTGATGTCTGTCTCTTTTACTTGTGGTCATGTATTGAGAATGAATGTCATAGTTGCGAGAAAAATTTTCCCTGTATTTTTGCGACTTGTGCGATTAAACATGAATGATATCGTGCGAATTGCGCGTAAACGGGTACCCGGATCCTAGGGGGTTCACAACGTGTAACGGTATCAACAACATGAGTCATTATCTCCCTCAGATAGGAGACAATGTCATCAAGACGTGAATCTATAGGAGAAGCCGAACTGTTTGGAGACTCAATCTGTTCGACCACACGAGCAAATGCGGGAGGGATATCCACGCTTCTCATAGCACGTGTCCTCGGAATGACCCAGACGACGATAATAGATGCAAGGGCCACACTAACGTCCACCTCTGCCACAGGGATCACACCCTCTGAACTGAGTGGAGCCTCCCTTGTCGCGAGATGCAACCATCGCTGAGGAGGTATGTATGGTGGCAGGAGGTGGGATAGTAATCCTGCTGAGGCGACTGTAGGCTTCCTCCATGGAGGTACGGATGTACATGTAAGAAGCCATGATCATGTTGCCTCGTACTCAGGATCAAGAACATCCAATGAAACTCCAACCATCGTGGAGTTCATGCATACCATTTGTTGTTCAGTAGACATGGTCAATAGCATGAAGCTGTGAAGCTTCTCGAACGAGCCACATAGTGAAGAGTAGAAAGTATGCAGAGGACGACCATTCTGCTTGGTTATGTAGATATCAAACTGCAACTGAAGAATCTTGCCATCATTCTTCGCTTGGCCATATGCGACTGTCAGAATATCCCACATCGCCTTGGCGGTGGGCTTGTTCACAATGTCATTGGTAACCTTAGTGGTAAGGGTACTAGAGAACAAAAATGTTCATACGCATCATCTTGATTCCACGAAGCATTCTACCCAATCTATCTGTCGGCTCTGGTTGTGTCAGCATGTGATCCTTATTGTTACATTGCATGAGGGTCAAGAACTGCATGGACCACAACTCTTAGTTGGTCACATCCATCTTCACGATGGGAACCGAGCCTTTAAAGACACTGGACGAAGAGAAAATGTTACCATTTTTCTCTGACATGATGAAAAAAATGTCGAAACGAAACTCGACCAGGGTAGTACACCGATCGGAACAAGTCTGCACAATCATGTAGAGGATTGATTGTACATGTAGACTTATACAACCATCCTCGTCAATCCTCGATCCGCGCTAGGGCTGGAAAATGTGATTTATTGGTCTAAAATCGCCTTTTCCGGTCAAAATCATACCATTCTGGAGTGTTGGGTGGCATCGAAATGAATTAGGAGGGTTGTCGGAAGTTGGCGAAGAGCCAACAGTGTCCCGACAATGACTGGGGCGGCGCATGGTGGGCTAGAGGAGCCCAGCGGTGGTGCAAAGAGGCACAGCGACCAGTGGGGGCGACACGCAGCGCGCACAGACTGTTGCAGGCAACATGTAGGGGTTGTTGATAGTGGCAGCGATACGTAGGGGTCGCTAGCTGCGATGTGCAGAAGCCGCTGGTGGCAGCAACAGCGTGTGGCGCACAAGGAGAAAGGCGACAAGTGGGGTTAGGCTTGGGGTATGAGAACCCCGGTCTAGGATCATCACTTTGATACCATGCGAAGAGAAAATAATGAATTGCTTATTCAGGAGGCCCTAGGGTTCTCTTATATAGAGGAGAAAATTGATGAACAAATTCCATAATATATACAGAAAGAAAAGAGAATACATAAAAGTGATAAAAGATGACTAAGATCTCACCAAAAAGGACTTCCTGTCACCTCTCGTAATATTGATGAAGAGTATGTACATATTTTTACATTTGTTGTCCGGAGAATAAGAGCCCACAAAACACGCTGCTTTTAAAAGAACTTCAAGGTCTTAATCCACTGTTTTTGTAACAATTGTGTTTTAACGATGGTTTTTTCCAGCATATGTGCGCATATGAACGTTTGAACTATGCCAAGCCTCTCTCATAATCAAGTATATTTGCACAAGGAAACAAAATATCGAATATATTTACTTGCAGCAAGAAAAAAATGAAACTCTTGTAATGCCCATTCTTCTCTGATTCCAAATCCTTTTAAATCAAAGAAATCTAGTCATAAGAGTTCGGAATGCTAACCATATCCAAAAGAATATTGGATGTTTTGAAGTCACGATAGATAACTGGTTGTTCAGATTCATGAAGAAATGCAAGACCTTTTGCGGCATGAAAAGCAATTTTCATTCGTATAGCCCATGGAAGTGGATCCATAGACGCTGCACAAATACGGGCAGAAAGTCCTTAATAAATATATAGTAATGAAATGTGGAAATAACTCAGCTTGAGAAAAATATAGTAATGAAATACGGAAACAATCTACCAAAGAAATGCTGTACCATACGAGGTTCCATCAGCACACAGCCTCTCTATCAAATATAATTGAGAATAAATATCTACTCATTGGGCTACCATGTATCGGGTCCCAATATCACACTAAAGTTTGTGATACCTACTAGACAAATATTGCATCAAAATTTCTATAAGAGCTCTACCACTCTTCAAGGGGATGGAAAAATATTACAAGGAACCAAAGGAGGAAAAATGATATAGGGTAAATAGAAATAGAAAAATATCAGCCCATTTATTATTATCCCAACAGTCCCCTCCCCCCCCCCCCCCAAGATCAAGCATAGATATCTCAAATGCTCAGCTCGGAAGCACAATAACAACAACAACAAAGCATTTTCTCACAATTAAGTAGGATCGGCTACATGGATTCTTTGCCTCCATTCAGGTCTATCTTGGGTCAATCTCGGGCTTATATCTAAAAAACTAAGATCCATTCTTATAGTCTCATTCCAACACTTTTTGGGTCATCCCCGCCCTCTCTTAGCCGGCTCAACATCCCAAAACTCGCATCTCCTAACAGGTGCATCAGCTAACCTCCTTTGCAAATGGCCAAACCACCTTAAGCAGTTTTCTCGCATCTTATCCTCAACCGCATTTCCTTTCCGTTTGATTGCATCATTCTGAATCTGATCTTTACATGTGTGTGTGTCCACACATCCTCCTTAGCATTTTCATTTCTGCTATTGTCATTCTCTGCACATGTCTATGGCTCACAGGCCAACATTCAGATCCATAGAGCATAGCAGGTTTTACAGCTATTTTATATAACTTTTCTTTGATTTTTAAAGAATTTTTCTTATTACAGAGAACACCAGAGGCTACTCTCCACTTTAGCCATCCTGCATTTATTCGATTAGTAACAAGGAAATAGAATCATTGTGAGGGGCACGGTAAAAAAGATTGCAACATGACGGTCGATAAGACATGTGGAGCTTGGAGAAGTTACTGTTTGATCAACTCATAAGGGTAATGAAAGATGGCTTCCACATGTTTAGTTCTCTCATGGAAAATGAGGATATTGGCAATAAAGATGGAAGCATGTCTCTCACTCCTGCAAGTAATCTCACCTCAATTTCAAAACATTAAGAACGGAATTAACCAGTGTTGCAATAGTCAGCCGACTATCCCAATTAGTCGGTCCGACTATGCGGTGCGGTGGGGTACCCGACTGAACAGACCTCCAGTCGGGCAATAGTCGACCCGACCGAATAGTCGGCCGACTGGCCCGACTATGAGGCCGACTGGAGTTTGACTCTTCATATTTTTATTTTTCTATTTTCTATTTTCAATATTTATGGGTTACATTTTACAACGGTATCGCCACAAATGTCAAATTCTATATGTCTATTATATTGATTGGTACTTTTATCTTAGATTCATGTTAAATAATGACCATATATGTATATAAATATAAGAATATATGTATTACAAATAATTTTTATATTAAAAAATACAAAACCGAATAATTCCGAATAGTCGCCCGAATACCGATTATTCTCTATTCAGTGACCCCTCTAACTGAATACCGAATACCGTCTTCTGCAACACTGGAATTAACACATGCCAAGTTACAATCTGTACATAGCCCTGTATTCTAACTCAACACTTGATCGAGCTACAATAGTCTACTTCTTGCTAGCATAGCCCTATATTCTAACTCAAACACTTGATCGAACTACAACAGTTTACTTCTCGCTATGTCATATAATAATATTACTTCAACCAAAAATACAATGCAATATAGTAGATTTCCAATCTTGTTTGCAGCCAGTAATCCTGCTTTAAGCTATCCCATAGTTTGTGAAGAGGGGATCTTATTGGATAAGAGTTCTTTCCCAAGGGAGGTCGATATCTAAGAACATGCATTATAGCATTACAAAAATAATAGGAGAGAGTATATTGATGATTTTATAATGGATGCTAGTCATCTATATACAGGAGAAAGCTAAGATTAGGAAGAGTACACAATATACGGTTTACACCTCTCACGTATATATTAATATGTCTAACAATCACCCTCAAGCTACTAAAGTGTAGATGTCAATCACGCTTAGCTCAGACATGCGAGTTCGAAATTGTACTTTCGAGGGTGCTTCGGTAAAGAGATCTAAATATGATTGAATGAGGAGACGCAAGTAGTTAGTCCCTTCTAGATTATATCTTGAGTGTAATTATAGTCTAATTCGATATGTTAGGCTCTCTCATAAATGCTAGATTATTGCTAATAATGCATCATGATTGGCATGCTACATAGGAGGAGGCACTTCCATATATAAGTCGAACATCAACAACCTAAACCATGTCACTTCTCTAGTGGCCTAAGCTAGAGCCATGTACTTTGACTCTGTACTAGATCTGGTGACTAGTGTATGCTTGTGCTCATCTATGTAAAAAGAGCATGTCCAATATACACGAAATCCCAATGGTGGATTTCATGTCCTTTGGATAACCTATGTAATTTTCCTAAGCATATTTAAATAATGTTTTATTTAGTTATTATTAATATGTCTTAACACTCCCCCTCAAGCTACTAAAGTGTAGATGTCAATGACGCTTAGCTTAGACATGCCGACCCTACTTAATTGTGCGAAAAGGCTTTGTTGTTGTTGTTGTTGATATTTAAATAAAGAAAGGGGATTCCCCCTTTTAAAGAAAATATATCGTCACCATAATATTTTATCATGGCCATGGCCTTGAATAGTGGCATATCAACGATGTATGATTGGCATGCCAGTGTCGGTGTCGGCAAAATGGCAAAATCAACACCAACCCCTATATATATGTGTATGTATGTATGTATATATATATATATGTATGTATGTATGTGTATCTCACACATCAAAGATATGTCACCGATATATCCGTAAAACATTGACAATATGAGAAACGGTGAAGATTCCTTATTTTTTATCATTTTTCACTAGATATCACCGAAATCTGTTCCTTTTCCCCCATTTCATGTTCTAGCTACTGTCATTTATCATTTTTGGGTTAATTTTAGACAATTTTGAAGGTCTGTGAGTTCTTAGAGGCTTGCAAGCTCGCTGATTTGATGACATGTGTTCTCTATCCTCTAATTTTTGTAAGAGCGATGATCATAGAGTGTACTTCATTCTTGCAACATTTAATTTGCGAAAATGTGATGACTGAAATCTTCAATTTAAAAATCATGTTGAAGATTTATCTGTGGCGCTGATATTATGCAAATGTTTATCTAGATGTATCAGGCAAGACACTCTTAGTTATAATTGAGTGACGAATCCTCAACTTGTTTATATGACAAGTGTTAGAAATCGATAATGCAGAAGTGTAATATCAGAGAAATATAATAAACATGACGGAACAACGGAATTTTACGTAGAACCCTACTCCATGAGGAGCAGGATGAAACCACGGGAGAACACCTCAAAGGGCTTGTGTTTTCTATTCACTTTTCTCATCCGATAAAATGGGTATGGGGCTTTCTATATAGCCCCCCATGAGTCTTCAAGTCCATAAATAGTACATGTAGGACTAAACCACTGGATGTGGTAATTGGACCTTGGAGAGATTCAATTACCCATCCCTACATATTACACATATAACTCCAACACTCCACCTCAAGCTGGAGAATGCAATGCCCAGCTTGGACAAATAGAAAGAAATATCAAATTCAGAATACAAGGCACTACAGATAATATCAACCCAATGCATACTCTAATGTCGGTTGTTATCGAGGACGTTGCTTCTCATGTCGTATTTGTGAGGAATTAAAGGGTCGGAGTGTGAGTTGAACTGAGCCTCCTCAACAGAGAACATGTGCTCTATATAGCTTCTATCAAAGTCACTGAAATTGATATGAGTCTTCACCTGGAGAATGCTAGCGTGCAACTACTCCATCTCTCTGAAGGGTCAAACTAGAAAAAGTCGTGGAAACATCCTCGTCGAAGTCTACCGTCGCTAAAGAATGGAGTCTGAAAGTCTCCTCATCCGAGAACTGGGTCTCTCCGATACTGGCTCATAGAATGGGATCTCTACTCTGGGGTCCCTATGAAACCACATGAAAACACTAACCCACAATAGCATAGAGAATGGGATCTCTACTCTGGAGTCCATATGGATCACATGAAAACCCTGAGCCGACAAGATCAAATATGGGGACCTCACAACTGATGATCGCATACATGTGCAATCGAACTGCAGACTCGGAAACAATTTGCACGTGTAGAGTCTGAATTTGAACTGTAGAGTCTGACATGTGGCATGGAATCTGAACTGGAGACCTGTAAAACTCTACACATACACCCCCTTTCTCCCATACTGGTCGGAAAACGACATCGACTAAGTTAGGAGATTGAAGATGGGGAAAACCAATCTCAAATGAAAAAAATCCTCTCTTTTCCAACTATGCCCTCCTCTTTTTTAAGTATTTTCACGTACGGTCTTTTTGTACGAACCATTTTTCAAAAAAATAAAAAAAATCTCTCTTTTTATACATATGACTCTTTTTTTTGTACGTATCCCTTTTTTTGCCATTCAAAATTTTTTTCGACTTCCATCTCTCTCTTTTTTATATAGCAAAGCAGCAGCCTGGTCTGAAATACCCCTCACCCCTTTTTGTATCTATTGGCCCAATGGACCATTGCATCCTCCCCTCCTTTTTTCTAATTTTCCAGTAACAGCCCTAGTAGGCCTCTAAAGCCCTTCTAAGATAAATGAAGGCATAGACCCCGTCTTCCTTCTTTGATTAGTTGGGTCTCCGATGGGGAAACCCATAGTAGCCGCTGCCTTCTCCGCCTGAGAGGATTCCACTGAGATCGTCACTGTCGCCTGGCTTGCTCAAAGAAGCGATTGTGCGCTCCACTTGGAGTCGAGGGAGGGGGGATTTCATCGAGAAGGCGGTGCTACTTGGTTTCAATGCCACCTGGAGATAAAAGTCGGGATTACAGGGGATGTTTCGCGAGATCTGAGACCGTTGAATAGGTGCGACGAGGGTAATGCATTGTTGCCATGAGATTGAGGAGCTGCATGTTCGCACAAGAAGGAGAACCGGAGTCATTGATCTCCTTCTCCTTCTATCGATGGAGGAGGTTATCGAAACCTTCCTTCCTTTCTTCTCCTGGGGACATGGAAGGCCGTATCCCGATATATCGACGATATATCGGCGATATATCGGTATCGACAGGTCACCGATATATCGTCGATATGTCCGATATCGGGTATCGACACACAAAAAAGGCGAGCTGAATCTGATGTCGGCGATATGGCGTCGATATATCGCCGATATATCGGCGATATATCGGTATCGACATGGTACCGATATCGATATGTCCTTCCATGCCTGGGGATGCAGAACTGGATGAGCTGCTGTTACTACTTCCAACGAAGAAGGCACCTAGCATTGTGATGATGTCGCATATGTTGTGCTCTGTAATGGGCTGCAACTTGCACGTGGGTGTGCGAGATCAAGAAAGTTATGGGTACTGGTCAATCCTCGATGCGGAGATGTCGCCACTGAGATAGCGGATTTATGTCTGGAAGTTCATTTTTCTGGAGGTTTAGGGTTCCATCAGGAACCCTAAGAACTTTCTTTATGGTGATCTTCAAAACAACAATCGAAACCAATCTGTGCACAGAAATATAAGCGTTGAACTGCGCATGCCTGGACTTAGGGTTTCAATGAAACCCTATATTCTAGAATTTGAAAAAGAACTTGAATCGAAAAATTTAATCTTTGAACTTGCGCAAAATAGACTAGGATCTTGAACCAATCAAGAACATAATCAGAGAATTGAGTCTCCAAGATCGATGGCCGAGTTAGGGTTTCCAACAAAACCCTAGAATACAGAAGTTGAATCAAAGAATAATCAGAACGAACATGTTGGTATAGGTGTAAAATTAGGATTTCAGAAGAAACCTTAGAACTTGTTTTTGAACAAGTCACAAACATGAACTTCAAAAATTAGTCTTTAAGAACGACTGACAATCGAATCTTGAACCAATCAAGAACATAAAATAAATCATCGAGAATCGAACATGTTTAAATACCATGTTAGAAATCGATAATGTGGAAGTGTAATATCGAAGATATAAAATAAGCATGAGGGAACAGCAGGACTTTACATGGAACCCTACTCAGTGAGGAGCGAGATGAAACCACGGGAGAACGCCTCAAAGGGCTTGTGTTTTCTATTCACTTTTCTCATCTGATACAATGGGTTTGGGCCTTCTTATATAGCCCCCACTGAGTCTTCAAGTCCCACAGATAATAGATGTGGGACTAAGCCACTAGATGTGGTAAGTGGACCCTGGAGGGATCCAATTACCCATCGCCACATGAGACGCATATACTCCAACAATAAGTATTGTATCGGTACATTATCAATTATAATTTTATAAGGCTATGATATTTGTTACTTCAACTTATTTGTACATTGTACATGACTAACTTTTAAGTGTATGTCTTATATAGTAATACATACTAGCATGTGCAGTAATTATAATAATAATATTACTACAAAATTTATAGTGTACCTTTTTAGCAGACAAGTGTGTATATATTATTTATTGACTTAAAAACATTTGAATCATTAATTTGGAAATAATCATTTTATAGTAATTTCCATGATTTTTGGAAATATCGATGATGGATATTCCTCGATATTTCCCTTTCCAAGCTTAGTAAAACGAGGACGACATTGATAAATAAGGCTACGATTGTGGTTGTTTAATGAACTAGTTGACTTAGCTTACTGCAAAGTATATATCTTGTATAGTGACTATAACTTATTATAACTTGCAAACTAACCCTTTACATCACATGTTATAAGTCTCCTTTATTTTATTATCATACTTGGATCAGTTTGAGCTAGGGTGGTTAATCAAACCGAACATGTTTATTTTCTTTTGAGGTTAGTTTAATAATAGTTTCAAATGTTCATTCCATACTAAACGAACTAAACATGAACTTCAAATTTTAGTTTGCTAAGTTTAATGCCCTGAACATGACATAACATAGGTTTGTTCGATAAATGTTTGAGTTCAATTAAATTATAATACCTACATAGATAGATATACTTGTATACATAAAACTTTATTATCAAACTCTAATCTGAATCAATTTTAAACTTGTTCATTTTAACAAGTTTAACTTAAGACAAATCGTTAACGAACTACTACCGAACCAAACTTGAACATCTGTTTTCCTAACAAACTCGAACGCAAACTTATACCATTGAACCTATATCAAATTAAACTCGAACCTTTAAACTTTCTTTTTAAACCCTACTCAAACATAGGTTCTTTCATTATAGTTCATTTTGATTAGCAACCCTAGTGGGAGTTGCAACTGGCCTACATCTTGTCACGCATGCCTCCTAAGTCCTAAAAGAAATTTGTAGCAAACTTCTTTTGACTCATAACAAGTCACTTTGTGGTTTTTGATAAACTTCACATGAATGGAATAATGAAGCTCCTCAAGGTCTTTGGTGACAAATGACTCTCCAAGAAATGTCTTCATCTCGAATATACTTTGTGTATTATCAACAATATGACAATGTCATCAACATACACAAAAAGATCACAGTGCTCTAAATAGTCCTAGAATGATCTCAAGTAGAGCAAGTGAATCCTTAACCCTCCATCAGCTCTGATAGTATTTAGAACTAGGCTTGCGGGCTCTAGTTTGGCCCATAGATAGCCTTCTGAAATCTCAACACCTTTTGATACTCCCCTGTGGCAATTAACCATGGTGGTTTCTGTTACATCCGGATCTGAAACTGATCCGATTAAGGGTATTTAAAGCCAATTAATGTTCAATTAATATTGAATAGAGCCAGAACAATCCGTTGATCGCAGATCAAAATTTGTTCGATCGCAATCGACCAAAAGTTGATCACATCATAATGTGTGCCATCGAAAAGCTGTGCTACAAAATCAGAAACCACAAAACAAACCAAGACGACCAAAAAATCAGATTCGATGAAATAAGACCAACAGAATTGATCGTTCGTCAGTCAATCGTTTGATATTTCAAAATCACAAAATTTAACCATAAACCAAAACCGTATCTCGAGAGTTTCAGGAATTCATACTCGGTCCAATATATATATATGGATATTATACTCATTTTGATCGCCATTCAGAAACAGTCGAAATAAGGTACTATACACCTAAATCGGAGATTCGAGACGAGAGTACAGATAACTTTGGGGTTTAGAATATATATATATGGGTTTAATGGGGTTATCCCCTAGGGAGAGCTAACTTGGCTCCCCCCGCCCCATTCTCCCCTTTTTTTTGAAAATTTCTTCTGTGAACATTCATCACTATATCCTTATATCATGCTATTCAAATTTTGTGCGAAACAGAGACTCTTACGGCCTCCATCCAGATAGTCATTTTTTAATGGTAACAAAATTGTTAAAAACGACCCCGTCAGGATGGAGGTCGTAGGAATCTCTGTTTCACACGAAATTTGAACAGCATAATACAGGGATATAGTGATGAATATTCACGAAAGAAATTTTCAAAAAAAATAAAAAAAATGGGGAAAATGGGGCAGGGGGAATCAAGTTAGCTCCCCCTCAAGTTTGAGGGCATCCGAGAGAAACGTTTTATCTGGAGCGGCACCTACGCCACAACAATCTTTTGGACCGATACGATGACAGTTCCAGCAGTAAAGATCAACCAGGCGGTTTCTTCCTACAGGTTCGGCATTTTCAGGCCTTGCTCGCTCATTTCCAACGACTACCTTAGAAGGAGCACCCGCTAGACGTGGCATGAGTTCAGCACAACCATCTAGGTCGCAGAGAGTCAACAGACCCCCAGCGAGACCGAATCAGAGCACAGACACGACTACTACGCCTACCCCATATGTAAGATGCTACATGTGTAATGAACGGGGACATTACCGATATCAGTTCCCACAGATTTCGGGTGAGCCTCGACCACAGCCACAGCCTTCACAGACCTAGGCATACTGGGAGTTTTCGTGGTAGGAACTCCAACTTCAGGTGGCCGCAGAAATAGACACAAAGCGTGGCAGGTTCGAGTACTGCACCAGCTAGGCAGGGTCAGTTACATGCAATGACCGAGGAGCACGCACGATCACCAACTACAGTGGTGAAAGGTATGGTCTCAGTCTAAGACCGACCTTTCCATGTTTTGTTTGATTCTGAAGCGACGCATTCTTTCATTGCTTCGAGATTATTAGCTGCATTAGGTAGAGTTGCAGAGGCTCTATATCCTCCATATCACATCCGTAGGCCAGGTGATCAGTTGTTCGTCATTTCAATGATAGTCAAAGACTTACCAGTGCTGATTGGCGGTCACGAGGTGATCGCAGATTGTCTGCTACTACAATTTGATGAGTATGACTTGATTTTGGGCATAGATTGGTTATCATGTCATCATGCTCTTGTTAATTGCTTTAGAAAAACAGTTGTCTTCAGGATTCCAGACTTGTTTGAGTTCACCTTTGAGGGTACAATACATGACTCCAAAATGGAGTATATTGCAGTGTTGCGATCTCAGAGACTTGTTGACTAAGGATGTTATTCATATTTAGCATTTGTTCGAGAGGCATCCGATCATGAGCCGATGGCACAGGACATCAGAGCAGTATTAGACTACCCATATGTGTTTCCTGATGAGTTACCAGGGTTATCTCCTGAGAGAGAAATTGAGTTCGAGATCACACTATTACCTGATACACAACCGATCTCGATGGCTCCATATCGCATGGCACCAGTTGAGATGAGAGAGCTAAAGGTGCAGTTACACAAGTTACTTTACTTGGGTTTGTGAAGCCGAGCACTTCACCAAGGGGTGCTCCAGTTCTTTTTGTCAGGAAGAAGGATGGATCGATGTCTTGGAAAATAAAGAATGCGGAAGAGAATGATAAACAGAGCATAAATCAAGAAATATAAGCATGGAACAAAGGTTTTTATGTGGAACCCTACTCCCTAAGAAGCGGGATGAAACCACGGGAGAAGCCCTCAAAGGGCGGATATTCTATTGAACTTTCTCAATGGATACAGGAGGTCTGGGCACCTTATATAACCTCCACAGAGCCTCCAAGTCCCACCACTGGTAGATGTAGGACTAAACTCAGTGATGGGATAAATGGATCCTGGAGGGATCCATTTACCCACCTATTACATAAGTGATGCATGCTCCAAATACTCTAACACTCCCCCTCAAGCTGGAGCATGCAATGCTCAGCTTGGACGAACAGAAAGAAACTCAACTCACAATACATGACACTACAGACAATATCAACTCAACATACCTGTCAGCTGTTGTCGAGGACGTTGCTTCTCATGGTGTGCAAGCGAGGAGGACGAACGGGCTGGAGTGTGAAATTGGATCTCTCCCATCTGCCTTAGAGAATGGTACTCTACTTTGGAGTCCCTATGATACCACATGAAATACCTTGCCCACCTGGCATAGGGAATGGTCATCTACTCTGGAGTCCATATGGCTCACATAAAAACTCTGACTGAAACAACAAGAATGATGGCCATGCATCATCGTCGTGTCCGAACAACAGTCAATACTATAGAGTCTGGATTCTGAATGGCCTGAAATCTGTATCTGAAGGATTAGAATAGACATGTTACTCTACATATACTCCCCTTTTCTCACATACTTGTCGGAAGTGGGCGTCGATCAAGTTGGGAGAAGACAAGATATTACATAATATTGGGGAATAAACAAAATCAAATAAGTCGATGTTTTTTTTTTGAATTTTTAAACTCGTTTCACATCATCATTTTTTCCCGACTTTTCAAATCATATTTTTTTAAAGCCGTTTCAATTTTTTCGACCCTTTTTTTCTCTCTTTTTTTTCCGTATACGGGGTTTTTTGTACGCCCCTTTTAAAAAGTTTTTTTCGTACGGCCCGTGGTTGGCCCGAGAAATAATGTCCCTTCCTTTTTTTCAATACATACGGCCCATCTTGGGCCCTCACAAGCAGCACCCCCCCCTTATTACTCGCCAAGCGCTCTATCCCAAAATTGGGCTTTCATTTTTTTAATAAAGGACGGTCATCAGGCCCCTTGCAATCCTACAGGAGACTAGGGTTCCCATCGTGGGAACTCCCTCATATCCATGCCCTACTCCCGATGGGGGGTCTTTCCATGCGTCGTCTCCCCCTTTGGGGGTTCCCTGCTTCTTCGTGCGTCGCCCTGGAGTTCTCGCCGCCGAAGGAGCGCAGCAGCTGGGAGCGTCCTGCAGCCGCCAAAGGGTGCTGCCACCTTGCAAGGTGTAGCGTGAGGGGGTGTCGAGTTGAGTCGCTGGAACGTTGTCGGGGAGAGGGGCGACCTATCGCTTGGGGTTTGGGCTTGGTTGTTACGCCGCCTGGGAGAGAGATGCAGCGCACGCCAGGGAGGAGTGCCTTGGAGATGCGCAAGTGGAAGGGGAGTGTCGCCGCCATCACCGCTTGTTGTAGAGGGAAAGATGCGCGACTTTGAGGGCTGCGCCTGGAAGGAGGTGCACGAGGGTGCACCGCGCCTGGGATGGATCTCCGCCTAGAGATCGGTCGCGCGTTCTGGAGGGTGCCACCAGATGCGGCGATCTGGAAGGTGCGCCATTGGGAGATGGAGATCAACTTTGGAACATGAACAGATCTCAGCCTAGAAATAGATCTCAATGATGCGGAGATATCCACAGTAGCGAACAAAACTAGGGTTCCCGTAAATCCCAGATCTGCTCCTGGAAGTGCGTGCGCGTGCGAGGATCGTCGTCTGGAGATGATCAGAATGGTTGCAGAAATCTTTTAGATGTGTGCATAGGGTTCCGGGAAATCCTAAACTGATGAACAAAAACTTTGCCTATATCGGTGCGTGGAGATGTAATGCGACCTCACGAAATCAGATCTAGGGTTTCATCTAAATCCTAAAACAAGGACTTGCACGATTTTGAACAATAATCAACAAAAAATAACTCAAAACTCGAATCTGATAATCGAATTTCGAATAAAAATAACGAACATAATGAAAATCCTCGAGAATCGACCCACTCTAAACCATGTTAGAAAATAGAGAATGCGGAAGCGAATGATAAACAGAGCATAAATCAAGAAATATAAGCATGGAACAAAGATTTTTACGTCTAACCCTACTCCTTAAAGAGCGGGATGAAAACATGGGAGAAGCCCTCAAAGGGACGGATATTCTATTGAACTTTCTCAATGGATACAGGAGGTCTGGGGCTCCTTATATAGCCTCCACAAAACCTCCAAGTCCCACCACTGGTAGATGTGGGACTAAACTCAGTGATGGGGTAAACGGATCCTAGAGGGATCCATTTACCCAACTATTACATAAGTGACGCATGCTCCAAATACTCTAACAAGATTGTGAATTGATTACCGGCAGCTGAACAACAGAACGGTAAAGAAACGTTATCCTTTGTCGCGCATTGATGACTTATTCGATCAGCTTCAGGGATCTTTGATGTTCTCGAAGATCGGCCTTCGATTTGGCTATCATCAACTGAGGATTCGAGAGTCAGATATTCCGAAGACAGCTTTCAGGACTCGATATGGGCAATACAAGTTTGTGATGATACCGTTTAGGCTCACTAATGTCCTTGCAACATTCATGGATATGATGAACAGGATCTTTCGTTCATACTTAGACGAGTTTGTAGTGGTGTTAAAGGTTGCAGAAAGCGGTAGTCGGTATTCTGTCGGCAGGGTCACTGACTAAGGATTAGTCGACAGTCGGGCGACTAATCGGATTTAGTCGGCCATTAGTCGGTTTTGGATTTTCTATTTATTTTTAATATATAAATCATTTTGTGTACATATATTCTTATATATTTACATTGATTTGTTCATTTCTATATTATCATAATGAAATATAAGAAGTAATTGACTTTAGATATAACACTAAGCATATTAGAATAATTTTGCTTTTTAAAAATCAGAAAACTAAAAAATTAAAAATTCTTTATGTAAAAGTCGGCCTTGTAGTCGGTAGTCGGGTTGACCGACTAATGGCCGACTAGGCCTAGTCGAGTCGTTACCCCCCCCCCCGACTCGCCTAGTCGGACGACTTTTACAACAGTGGTGGTGTTCATTGATGATGTGCTGATATATTCTTGGAATGAATGGGATCAGGCGAATGATGTGAAAAATGTCCTGGACACACTACGAGAGCACAAGTTGTATGCCAAACTGAGCAAGTGCAAGTTCTGGTTATCCTATGTCTCATTTCTTGGGCATATCATTTTTGGAGCAGGTATCGCAGTTGATCCTGCGAAGAATGAGGCAATCATGTCTAGGGAGCAGTCCAAGACAATCACTCAGATTCGAAGCTTCCTTGGAATATGAATTAGTAGGCGATTATAGACGATTTGTCAACGTGTTTTCATGTGTTGTTCTTCCCTTGACACGGTTGACGCAAAAAGAAGTTCTTATCATTTGGGATGATTCATACGAGCAGATCTTCAGAACATTGAAGGAGAGATTGATGACGATGCCCATTCTTGCACTACAGTCAGGCACCCTGGATTATGTAATCCATACTGCCTAGGAGAATGTTTAGGAGCGGTATTTACGTAGAGAGGTCACGTGATTGCATACGCAACATGTCAGGTGAGACCCATGAGCGAAATTACCCCACCCAGGACTTGGAATTGGCGGCAGTTGTCTTCGTCTTAAAGATCTGGCACCACTATCTTTATGGGGTGAATTTCGAGAATTTTACATATCACACAAGCTTGAAGTACATACTAGATCGGAATGAGCTGAACATGAGACAACGCAAGTGTCTTGAGCTATTCGAGGATTATAATTGCACGACCTCTTACCACCCCAGTAAGGGAAATGTGGTGGCAGATGCGCTTAGCAAGAGAGCTCATGCAGAGGGTACGGCAAACTGGCTATACACATGTGATATGCTCGCAGCTTTGACTGATTGGCATCCTCAGGAGAGTGCATCCATATCTACTGTCGTGCCTCTACAATTCAACAGTCTTTGGGATCTCATAGTAGAAGGCCAAAAGTCAGATTCTTGGATTCGAGACAGATATATGCATGCTATCAAGGATGAATTTGATGATTTTGTAGTGACAGAACCTATTTTGTGGAAAGTTGGCAGGGTCTTTGTGTCTAACGATGAGCAGTTACGCAGAGATATTCATGATGAGGCACAAAGTTTACGATTATCTATTCATCCTGGCAGCACAAAGATGTACCGTGATCTACGCAGACATTTCTGGCGGGACGGGATGAAACACGATGCTGCACAACATGTTAGCAGATGCATGACCTGCCAAATGGTCAAGGTTGAGCACGGGGGACCACCAGGGTTATTGCAGTCTCTCCATTTCCGAGTGGAAGTGGGAGAGTATCTCTATGGATTTCGTCACTGGATTACTGAGGACACCAGGTAACCATGATGCTATTTGGGTCATCGTTGACAGGTTTACCAAGTCAACCCATTTCATACCTGCCAGCATGACCTACACTCTACCCAGATTGGGCAGGCTATATGTGCAGAACATTATCAGGCTACACGGTATACCACGCGAGGTAGTGTCTGACAGAGACTCGAGGTTTACGTTGCACTATTGGCATCAGTTCATGTCAGCACTACAAACAGAGCTGAAGATGAGTTCCGCCTACCATCCACAGACCGACAGATAGAGCGAGCGCACCATTCAGACATTTGAGAACTTATTATGTGCATGTACTCTTGAGTGTAAAGGGCCCTGGAAGGACCACTTGTTGTTGCTAGAATTCACATACGACAACAGCTAGCATTACAGTATTGGCATGGCACCATTCAAAGCCTTATACAGGTGGAGATGCCTCACACCTCTTAATTGGCGTGAGCTAGGTGATCACGCTCTCTACTCCGTAGATTTCTTGGAAGAGACTGCAAGGGTTGTTGATCTTGTAAGGCAAAAGCTTCCGACGGCACAAAGCTGCCAGAAGAGCTATGCAGATCGTCGAAGAAGAGACTTAGAGTTTCAGGTAATGAGATTCTCTTCTCTTAATCAATTCGAAAAAAAATACTTATTGAGATTCAACTTAATCTCTAATGAAATTCCTGGAAATACAGGTGGGAGATTAGGTGTTTTGCAAGTAACTCCCATGAAGGAAATATAGAGATTCAGTGTTCATGGCAAGCTGGAGCTACGGTATGTTGGACCGTTCAAAATCCTTGCTAGATTGGGGAATGTGGCCTACCGAGTAGCCTTTCCTCCACACCTATCAGTTATTCACGATGTAACATATCTAACCTGAGGAAGTATGTGCACAACCCTCGGCACGTCATCAGCTACGAGAATTTTGACTTAGAGCCAAACTTGCCATATGAGGAGAAGCCAGTGCAGATTCTTGACAGTGTTGTGAAGAAGCTTCACAACAAAGAGGCTTCCTCGGTCAAGTTGTTGTGGCACCGACATGGTGTCGAAAAGGCGACATGGGAGAATGAAACAGACATGCGGGCACAATATCCGCAGCTCTTCTCAAGTAATCTTTCAGAACAAGCCTTTGTAATTATTTACACATTAAAAGAATATGGCTTGTTTTCCCTTTGAGGTTTTTATGGGTTCAAAACCCTTTGAGATTTTTATGGCCAAATGAAATATAAACAAAACACATAGTGACCCTGACTCGAGTCTCGAGGACGAGACTTCCTTTGAGATTTTTATATTCGTAACATTCGAATCCGAAACCGATCCGATTAAGGGTCTTATGGCTAATTAATGTTCAATTAATATTGAATAGACACAAAATTATCTGTTGATCGTAGATCGAAATTCCTTCGGTCGAAATCTATCAAAAGTTAATCACATCGTAAAGCATACCATCGAAAAGCTGTGATACAAAATCGAAAATCGCAAAACAAACCAAGACCACCCAAAAATATGATTTAATGAAATAAGACCAACGGAATCGATCGTTCGTCGATCGAAGATCGTTTGATATTTCAAAATCACAAAATCTAGCCATAAACCAAAATCGTATCTCGACAATTTCGAGAATTCATACTCGATCCAGTGATTTAATCAACAGGGTTGAATTTATACACCATCCATTAAAAAATGGAAAACCATAAAAGTTTACTATGACTAAACATTTTTAAATTTTGAATATTTGTAAACATTATTTCTCAATCATATGGACCTTCATAATAAGAATAGGATTAATTCCACAAGAAACTTAATTGTGATTGACTTCATCCGTCATATGCAAATTAAAACCTATCAGGCAAAAATGCCAGTCATCTGTTGCTAACCATTTCTTTGTAGTTTTCACATGTTTAATTGTGAGAATACTATGTGAACATTCAAGCATTTCTATTGCTTTCCAAAATTGATTAGAAATACTAATGTAGTTTGTGCTTAATGTTCGTCATGTTTGGACATCCACTTATAATTAAATAGAATAATAACAAGAACAAATTATTTTTTTCCATTGAAAAAACTGATGATAGACTTAAAATACATCACTTTTCACTGCAACTAAAAATCTGATATTTTTCTGATAGACATGTCTTACAGGGGCTACTGAAAGTGATTCCTAAATATTTAGCCTCCTTAAATTTTATATACCAGAGAATTGCTTTTGACGAGTCCTTCGAATTCGATAGTAACAGGCTAAAAGCTTAACTTTTTTACATGCATTCTTGGTTCAAGTTGATGTCTCCATCGTTATATCTATCACAATTAATAACAACTGATGGTGCCGGTCATAGTAACCCCTATACCTGACCGTACGAGAGCACGGTGACCTTCAACTGGGCAGGAGATAGGAATCTCAGTTCGTGCAGCGGCTGCCAAGTGCGCGAGTCTAGGATCTCAGTCCTTGTTATGATTTTTACGCGAGCTCGCAGTGTTTTTACACCTCGTTGGGATCCCGACTTTTGACCAGTTCTGTTGACCCTCTATTTTAGGAAACCCATGCGGGAGATCCTCGATTTTTGTTTTTCCTTACGAGCTCGTCAGCCCATACCAGTAGGGCCCGTCTAAAGTGACTCAATCCAGAAGTCTCTCATCCGTCTCTTTAGCGTAGTTTTGGAGTAGACCTATCCCTCTACTGCACCGTACTTCCACTTAGAGGACGAGACGGAAGAGTCTCTTAGGAGATTTCCTTACCGCTTGAGTTTTGGTTGATGTTCCGCTAATAGGCTTGGCGATATGTTACAATTGAGTGTGTTCAGTTGAGTTTGGCTAGAGTTGAGATCAGTTCAGTTGAATTGGCTACTGTTGGAGTAATTGATACTCTATTGTGTGTTATTCCATAGAGCCCTCGGGTCTCTTATATAGGGAGAAAACCCTTGGGTAAATTACATAGACATACCTAAGATAAATAGGAAATACGAAGCAGTACAACGCAACATATAACGTAACATATATAAACCTCTACACTCCCCCTCAAGATGGAGCATAGATATCTATCATGCTCAGCTTGGAAGAACATCTCTGGAAAGGTCCTCTGAGCAATGGCTTGGTGAATATGTCAGCAGTCTGGTCCTCTGAACTGACATGAGAAGTGGAAATGAAGCCCTTCTGAATCATGTCTCTAGTATAATGACAATCCACCTCAATGTGCTTTGTTCTCTCGTGAAAGGCTGGATTATTGGCAATAAACAATGCTGCATGATTGTCACATTGGAGATTCATCGGCAAGGAGACATCTACATTCAAGTCTTCTAAGACTGCTCGAACCCACATCATCTCGGCGCTTGCTTGTGCCATGGCTCTGTTTTCAGATTTAGCACTGGATCTCGCCACAACAGTCTGTTTCTTGCTTTTCCAAGAGACTAAAGAACTTCCTATGAAGATAGCAAATCCAGAAGTAGATTTGCGATCCCTTGGACATCCTGCATAATCTGCATCTGCACAGGCTGAAATAGACAGATCTGTATCTTTCCTGAATAGCAACCCTGTGCCTGGGGAAGACTTCAGATATCTCAGAATCATATACAAAGCATCCATATGAACTTGCCTAGGCTGCTCCACAAATTGACTCACCCGGTTTACTGCAAAGGCAATATCCGGTCGAGTTATAGTAATGTATAGGAGCTTACCCACCATTTCTCTGTACCTTCTTTTGTCTACCTCTTCGGTATCATCATCGTATAGCTTCATGCTTGGGTCCATGGGTATGCTTGAAGGTCTGCATCCAGTCATTCCTGTTTCAACTAGCAAGTCCGTAACATATTTTCTTTGGGTCATTACCATCCCTTGTGCATTTCTTGCAAATTCTATCCCCAGAAAATATCGTATCGTGCCCAGATCTTTTGTAATGAACTGGCTTCCCAACAGGGATTTGATTACCTCGATTCCCTGAGCATCATCCCCTGTAACCAAGATGTCATCAACATATATCATGACAACAACTGTACCTGTTGACGCATAGTGCTGACGCATAGAGTTTTTTGTCTCTTGTTGTTATTTTATTTTCTTGTTAGTCTTCTTATGTAATTTACCCATAGGCTACTCTCCTATATAAGAGAGCCTAGGGTTGTGGAATAGAGAATCGCATTCACGTTTTCCAACATGGTATCAGAGCGACGGTCCTAGACCGGAGTTCTCGAAACCGAACCCTAACCCTAACCCCACCCGCCGGCCCTTCTTCTCTCTCCTCCTTCTCCTCGAATCGGCGCCGCCCTCTCCGATCGCCTCTCGCGCCTGTGCGCGCATCTCCTGTGCGCACAGCTTCGATCGCCATCGCCATCGCAACTCCGATCGCCATCGTCGAGCGCCCTCTCCGCGCACTGGATCCGATCGCCTAGCGCCTCTCGCGCTACTCGCCGATTGCTGTGCTACATCGAGCACATCACGTGCACTTTCCAGTGCACTTTGCTCTCTCCTGCTGTGCGGCCTAGTGCACCTCCTGTGCTGGGCGCATAACGTGCGCTAGGGCACCATCTCAAGCGTGTGCTAGGGTTTCTACAATTGAAACCTGTGCGTGTGCGGATCGTAGCACGCGCAGATCCATGGGGATAGTTGCGTGAGGTCTACACATGCAACTAGTCCCGTCTATGTCATTGTAGACCAATATTATCCAGTGTCATACGCTCCAGTCTTCAGTATGTCAGAAAGCAAGGCAGATACCCCATCTATGGGTGTTTTTCGTGGTCCAGCGCCCATCGTCAAGATGGATGGTACGAACTATGAACTGTAGGCAATGCAGTTCATGAGTATGATGAAGTCCACGGGCAAGAAGCATATTCTCACAGAGCCCGAGCCTGCAGAGAAGACTGGAGTTCATGCCTCATGGGAGGCAGACGACGCATATGCCAAGGTGTGGCTGTCTGGCACATTGGCTATTGAAATCGCCAATGATATTCTACATCAACCCACAGCCAAAGACATGTGGGACATCCTCGCTGCGACCTATTCTCAGGCAAAGAATGAGACGAAGATCCTGCAGCTACAGCATGATATATTCACTATAAAACAGAATGGACGCCCGTTACATTCCCTCTATACATCTTTGAGGGGAATGTTTGAGAAGCTTCACAGCTTCATGCCTCTTACCGCCACACCCGAGCAGCAGAAATCATACAGGAATGCAACAATGGTGGGCGTGTTTCTCGCAGCACTCGACCCAGAGTATGAGGCTGCACGTTCACAGATTCTGGCGGACTCAACTATTCCTCCTATGGAGGAGGCCTTTCATAGGTTGAGTAGGATCACTGTGCCTTCTGCAGCCACTAGTCAGAATCCCTCAGCCATGGCAGCCAACAGGGGCCGTGGCTCTCATTACCAGGGCCGTGGACGTATTCCCCGTGGAAGGGGTGGCCGCACTAGGCCAACATGCTCATATTGTCACAGAATCGGCCATACTGAAGACACATGCTACTCAAAGCATGGATTTCCTGCATCTGCACGAGCCGCTGAACAGATAGAGCCTCCTTCTCCTGCTTCACTGGATCAGCGCTTTGATGATCTGGTTGCCCGCCTCAGGGGTATTATCCCACCATCTGGCTCAGCACCGACAACAGAGAGTCATACGGATGTTGCTGCTTCTGCGTCTGCATCTACGAGTACTTCAGGTAGTACACTTGCACTACATAGTAGTAGATTGGATACATTGCCATGGATCATGGACTCAGGCGCTACACATCATCTATGTGGCGATCAGAGTCTACTTTCAGGATATACTCAGATTCCTCCAGGACGGACAGTGGTGATTGCCAATGGCACTCATTCCCCCATCATGGGTCAGGGGGAGATTAGATTGACATCATCTATGCAGCTCAAGAATGTTTTACATGCACCGCACTTTTCTATGAATCTATTGTCAATCAGCCAGATTACGAAGGATCTCCAATGTCGAGCTATTTTTGATTCATCTTCTTTGATTTTTCAGGACATCCGTACGGGCAACGTGATTGGTCATGGCTATGAGCAAGGAGGCCTCTATCGCCTGAACCAGACTCCATTTGCTGGAATCACCTCTTCTCCCGCTGGACAAGCATCTCCTCTCCTATGGCATCTGTGTCTAGGTCACCTACCGCTTCAGAAGTTGTGTCGTGTCTTACCTTATAGTCTTTCTCACGCATCTATCCAGTGTGAGGCGTGTCAGTTGGGAAAACATCACAGGTCGTCGTTTCCCAGTAGTCAAGGTCGGAGTAGTAACTCCAAATTTGAGTTGTTTCATGTTGATGTCTGGGGTCCAAGTCGTGTTCCCGATCATCAGGGACACAGGTATTATATTGTTTTTGTGGATGATTTCTCTAGAGCATCATGGGTATTTTTAATGAAAAATAAGTCTAAAGCTGGAAATATTATTATTCAATTTCTAAATGAGATTCAGAATGTCTTTTCCACAACTGTCAAATTTTTGAGAAGTGACAATGCCTTAGAATTGTGCACCAATAATCTAGCCAACTACTACACTTCTAAAGGAATTGTTCACCAAACATCCTGTGCCCATACGTCTCAACAAAATGGGGTTGCAGAGAGAAAACACCGTCACCTTCTTGATGTCACAAGGTCTCTTCTCATTCAGAGTCATGTTCTGTATTCCTACTGGGGTGATGCAGTTCTTACTGCATGTTATCTTATAAACCGTATGCCCTCGTCCGTCTTGAATGAACAGATTCCCTTCTCACTTATTTATCCTGACAAGGATCTGTTCACTCTTACCCCTCGTGTGTTTGGGTCTGTCGCATTTGTCCATCAGTTGTCGCCCGGTTCTGACAAGCTCTCTCCTAGGGCTGTCAAGTGTGTCTTTGTGGGGTACTCCAGAACTCAAAAGGGGTACAAGTGTTTTGACCCTCTGCGTCGGCGGTATATGATCAGTGCAGATGTTACATTCTTTGAATCCATCATGTATTTCTCAGACTCTGGGAACATGCAGCCACCATCCATATCCCCTGATACTGTGTTCATGGCACCACCAACATCTCAACCACCACCACCACCATCACCACCACCGTCATCAATAGTACCTCCATTACCATTCCATTACACCCGGAGGCCGAATCAAGCTCATGGTCCTGACCAGTCAACTAGCCCGCCTATGGTATGTACTGAAAATATTAATGTTGATGGATCTGACGACATTTCTCAGCAGGGTACATTACAGGAGCATGGTGATACCACAGAGGACCTAAATGTACCAATCGCTCTACGCAAGTCGAAGAGAAGCTGTGTCCAGTATCCAGTATCAGCAGTGGTGTCGTTTGAGAGGCTCTCTGGACCATTCAGGACGTTTGCATTGACACTCTCAGCTACAGCCATTCCACGGAACCATCATGATGCTATGCAAGATGCTAGATGGCGACTAGCAATGGAAGAAGAAATGGAGGCACTTCAGTCTAGAGGAACCTGGAGTTTGGTTCCTATACCTCCAGATGTTAGCCCGGTGAGTTGCAAATGGGTGTTTACAGTTAAGCACAATGCAGATGGTTCCATTGACAGGTACAAGGCACGCCTTGTTGCTCGGGGCTTCACGCAGACATATGGGGTAGACTATCTAGACACCTTCTCCCCTGTGGCACGTCATTCTACGTTACGAATCATGCTGTCTGTTGCGGTTGCAAAAGACTGGCCACTCTATCAATTGGACGTAAAGAATGCTTTTTTGTATGGAGATTTGCAGGAGGAAGTCTATATGCAACAGCCACCTGGGTTTGCTGTTGAGGGGGAGTGTTCCAAGGTCTGCAAATTGCATAAGGCCATCTATGGTCTTAAGCAGAGTCCCAGAGCATGGTTTCAGAAGCTTTCAGATCTCTTTGAGAAACAAGGATATAAACGTTCCAATGCTGATCATTCCTTGTTCGTGCAGAAGACTGCGAGAGGTATCATTGTAATCATGGTTTATGTTGATGATATCTTGATTACAGGTGATGATGACCGAGGCATTAAGCAAGCAAAGGAAAGGCTGGGGACTGAATTTGTCACCAAGGACTTGGGAGTCCTTAGATACTTCCTGGGGCTGGAATTTGCGAGAAATTCATACGGATTAGTTATGACACAGAGGAAGTATGTCACGGATCTGCTGAGTGAGACAGGTATGCTAGGGTGTCGACCTGCTACGACACCAATGGACCCTAGCATGAAGCTGTATGATGATGACACAGAAGAGGTGGATCAGAGAAGGTACAGAGAACTGGTAGGAAAATTACTGTATGTTACTATCACTAGACCTGACATACAGTTTGCAGTGAGTCGTGTGAGCCAGTTCATGGAGCAACCACGCCAGGTCCATATGGATGCTATACACATGATTCTGAGATATCTAAAATCATCCCCAGGTGCAGGCTTGCTATTTAAGAAAGGAAAGGAGATTTCTGTTACAGGATGTGCGGATGCAGACTATGCAGGATGCCCCAAGGACAGGAAGTCAACATCAGGGTTTGCAGTATACGTTGGAGATGCTCTAGTTTCGTGGAAGAGCAAGAAGCAGACAGTAGTAGCTAGATCTAGTGCTGAATCAGAATATAGGGCTATGGCCCAGGCGAGTACAGAAATGATGTGGGTAAAATCCTTACTTGCAGACCTATTCATTGATATACCTCTTCCCATGATGTTGGAATGTGACAATCAGGCTGCCTTGTTCATAGCAAATAACCCAGCTTTTCATGAGAGGACCAAGCATATTGAGGTCGACTGTCACTACATACGTGACATGATTCAAAAGGGGTTCATTGCTACATCTCACGTCTCATCAGAAAATCAGACTGCTGATATCTTCACCAAGGCATTATCTAAAGGTCCATTCCAGAAGTGTGCGTCCAAGCTGAGCATGATTGATATCTATGCTCCATCTTGAGGGGGAGTGTTGACGCATAGTGCTGACGCATAGAGTTTTTTGTCTCTTGTTGTTATTTTATTTTCTTGTTAGTCTTCTTATGTAATTTACCCATAGGCTACTCTCCTATATAAGAGAGCCTAGGGCTGTGGAATAGAGAATCGCATTCACGTTTTCCAACAGTACCTCTAGGGGTCTTCTGGACGAACAGTGAATGGTCCGCATTCGATCGTCTGAACCCATGTTGTTCAATTATCTGGGATAGCTTCTGGAACCATGCTCTGGGGCTCTGTTTGAGGCCATAGATCGCCTTATGAAGTCTGCACACCATCTGAGTCTCCCCCTCAGCAGCAAACCCCGGTGGCTGTTGCATGTAGACTTCCTCCTGTAGGTCTCCATACAAGAAAGCATTCTTGACGTCAAGCCTGAAAAATGGTCCAGTCACGTACCACCGCAATAGAGAGGAGAATGCGAAGAGTGGAGTGTCTAGCCACCGGTGAAAAAGTATCCAAATAATCTACCCCATACATTTGGGTAAATCCACGTGCTATCAATCTGGCCTTGTATCTGTCAAGACGTCCATCTGCATGATATTTCACCGTAAACACCCACTTGCAGCTCACCACGGAGGCACCTGGAGGAATGGGGACAAGAGACCAGGTTCCTCTAGACTGCAAGGCACGCATCTCCTCTTCCATGGCTAGACGCCAGCAATCGATCTTCATAGCATCTTGATAGGTCTGTGGAATCTCAATCGAGGAGACTGCAGCTACAAATTTGTGGAAATCCCCATTGAGACGATGAAATGAGACGTGAGAAGCAAGCGGGTACGAAGCACACTGTCGCCTTGGCTTCCTTTGAGCTATAGGCCGATCAAGATCATCTATGACCGGCGGATCCTCCTCCTGTTGTAAAGACTCCTGCACCGGTGCATTGTCTAATCCATCATTAGTGGTAACATCAGAACATACCTGAGGCGTACTGGATGGTTGGCATGTAGCTTGAGCTGGCCCTGTTCGCCTTGTATAGAACTTAGGAAATGGTATAATTGGAGGTGGTGGTGGTGGTGGAGGTGGATTAGAGGATTGACTCAGACTTGGAGGTGGAGGCACATAGACATGAGAGTCCGTGGATGTGGAGGAGATCAGTCTGTCACCTGCAGGGGAGAAGTACATGACTGGTTCGAAAAAGGTAACATCAGCACTCACATAGTATTTGTTATGAATGGGATCATAACAACGATATCCTTTCTGTGTCATGGAATAGCCCACAAAAACACACTTGATAGCCCTAGGAGAGAGCTTATCAAGTCCTGGAGATAACCGGTGGACAAACGCAACAGTACCAAAGACCCGAGGTGTAAGTGTAAACAAATCTTTGTCAGGAAATAGAAGAGAGAAAGGAGACTTTTCGCCAAGTACAGTTGTAGGCATGCGGTTAACCAGATAGCATGCTGTAAGGATAGCATCCCCCCAAAAGGATAAGGGTGCGGAACTCTGAATAAGTAATGTGCGAGCAATATCAAGAAAGTGTCTATGCTTTCGTTCTGCAACACCATTTTGTTGAGATGTGTATGCACATGTGGTTTGGTGAATAATACCTTTAGAAGAAAGGAAGCGCGCAAGAGACCGAGTGCAAAATTCCAAGGCATTGTCAGTACGCACATACTTAACGGTAGACGAAAAAACATTTTGAACCTCATTGATAAGATTTTGAATAACACTTCCTGCTTCTGATTTATTTTTGAGAAGAAAAGTCCAGGACACTCTAGAAAAATCATCAACAACAACTAGATAAAACCTGTGCCCCTGATGATCTGGGACACGACTGGGACCCCAAATACCTATGTGAAATAACTCAAATGGAGAGCGACTGCTCCGACCCTGACGACTGGGGAAGCTGGACCGATGGTGCTTCCCTAACTGACATGCTTCACAACGAAAAGACGAACCCGAAGATATCTGAGGCAGGAGGTGGCGCATTTTCTGTAGTGGCAGGTGACCAAACCGAAGATGCCAGGTATATGGTGAGACGGAGCCCTGAGAATGTAGTGAGACTCCAGCATACGAGGTCCGTACAAGACGATAGAGGCCATTGTACTCAGAACCACAACCAATCACCCTGCCCATTAGTATGTCCTGAAAAATAACAGAAGATGGATCAAATATAGCACGACAATGCAAATCTCTAATAATCTGACTAATGGATAATAGATTCATAGAGAATTCTGGTGCATGTAAAACATTCTGTAAGTGCATAGAGGGCAGCAAATCCGTCTCCCCCTGACCGACGATCGGGGAATGAGTACCATCAGCAATGAGTACAGAGCGACCAGGCTGAACAGCTCTATAGGACTGCAGGATATCTCTATCATGACATAGATGATGGGTGGCTCCAGAATCAACAATCCAACCTATGAGATCATGGTTATGATATGAGACCGGAGGACTACCTGAGGCAGTGGCAGAGGCAGATGTACTGGCAGATGCCGAAGCGGCAATATCAGCGGCGTCAGCACCCTCTGACGATGACTGTGGCATGATATCACGAAGCCGTGCCACTAGCTCCTCGAACCTGTGATCTGGAGTAGATGCTGGTGGACCGTGGACATGATCCGCGACCCGTGCAGAAGGAGGAAAGCCATGCTTGGAATAGCACGTATCCTCCGAATGACCAGTACGACGACAGAATGAGCATGTAGACCGTACACGACCTCCACGGCCACGTCCATCACTTCCTCTGCCACGAAATGAGGATGAACTACCTCTACCTCTGGAGACTGCCATTGCCGAGGGAGGCGGAGTCGCTGTACTCGATGGAACAGGTACACGGCTGAGCCTTCTGTATACTTCTTCCATCGGCGGAATGGTGGCATCGGCAAGAATCTGAGAGTGGGCTGCCTCATACTCAGGGTCCAGGGCAGCAAGTAAAACGCCAACCATAGTAGCGTTGCGGAACGTCTTCTGTTGTTCCGGTGTAGCTGTGAGTGGGATGGTGCTATAGAGTTTCTCGAACATTCCACGAAGGGACGTGTACAATGAATGAAGAGGCCTCCCATTTTGCTTTGTGGTAAAGATATCATGCTGCAACTGTAGCATCTTTGTCTCGTTCTGTACCTGAGAGTACGTCGTGGCCAGAATATCCCACATCGCCTTGGCGGTGGGCTGATGGAGGACGTCATTCGCTATCTCCATCGTGAGTGTCCCTGATAGCCAAACTTTGGCATACGCGTCATATGCCTCCCAGGAGGCATATATTCCCGTCTTCTCCGGCGGTTCATCTTCGGTAACAATATGCTTCTTACTACATGACTTCATAAGACTGAGGAACTGCATAGCCCACAGTTCGTAGTTTGTCCCGTCCATTTTGACGATCGGTGCCGAACCTTTAAAGGCACCTATGGCAGGCATATCGACCTTTTGATCTGACATACTGCCGGAGAAGAGCAACTAGGAATGATAGACCGAGAAAGTATTGTCTACCAAGACGGTTGAGGATTCAAGTGCATATGTAGACGTTATGCACTTGAATCCATTATCAAGCCGAGACCGACCGAAGGAGAGGCCCCCTTGGTGACGTGTAGAGGCTGTGAAAGCCTCTACTGAAGAGAGAAGCGGCGGGGCTGGGGGCGACTGGCGTGGCCGGTGACGGCGAGGAAGGTTGGCGGCGGGAGGGTGGGCCGGCGGCGGGGCAAGAGCCGGGCTGGAGTCGCAAGGGGCCCCGCTGGAGGGCTGGAGCGACTGGAGGAGCCGGCTAGGAAGGCAGCGGCGGCGCTGGAGGGCTAGACCGACTGGAGGGGGGCGGCGCTGGAGGGCTAGGAAGGCAGCGGCGACCGCTGGAGGGCTGGAGAGTCGACGGCGGCGGGCTGGAGACGAGGGAGGGGGGGCGGCGGGTGGAGAGAACAAAACCCTAGGGTTAGGGTTTTGGCTCTGATACCATGTTGGAGTAATTGATACTCTATTGTGTGTTATTCCATAGAGCCCTCGGGTCTCTTATATAGGGAGAAAACCCTTGGGTAAATTACATAGACATACCTAAGATAAATAGGAAATACGAAGCAGTACAACGCAACATATAACGTAACATATATAAACCTCTACAGCTACAATTGAGCTTGTTACTAGAATCATCAATCATTAACAATTAATCAGATCTTAAAACTACTGCTACGAGTGATAATATAAGCTAGTGGACAAGTTGGGAACTTAGTTAGGATGCATTACACCCACCGCATACCTACGGAGGCACCCCAACCATAAGGTATTTGTCACACCTTAGAGTAATAGTGTGAGGTCACCCTCAGACCAAGACCACATACTATCCACAAGACTTGACAATTAGACAAAATTAAGGATCAGATCTAAAATTCATCACCCTCAATATCAAGATCCACCAACCTGATCTATATTCGATAAAAAGATAACAACCTACAGTTAGATCATTACCTAATATATAAAGAAGGTATATATGGAAAGTTATGAGGTGATAGGTGAATAACGATATACATACAGAGCAGCGTGAACATCATTTTCCACGCAAGTAATTGTAAATTTTAAATATCAATACATATTTACTTGTTTTCTTTTGAAACCACTAAATTGCATGTTAATTTGTTATATCTTGGATTGTACCGAAATTTTGTTGGCATTCTATTCTTCATATAAATGCTTGTCAGGAAAAATGCTTGTGTCACAGTAGTTGGTAGATGATCTCGAGCATCCGCTGTTATACCAGACGGTACAGTTTTTACAATTTTTAGTTCAGTTTATGTTTAGTGCCTTTCTTTCTCTTCTATCACTTTTTCGAAGACATGCATACTATGTAATATTCTTTTTGTTACATGTAAACTATACGGAAATTAATGCAATGAAAAGTTGGTGACACTTCTTGTTGGATCCGTGGTTGTAATATATTGATTGTGAATGTCATTGCAAAATGCAAAAAATTTCCCCTCAATTTCAACAATAAAATGCGATCTGTATTGAATCTAATGTTGCGAGTGGCGCGTAAACGGGTAACCCAGATCCGAGGGCGTCGCAGTTTTTCCTTCTATAAAGCATCATCCATAAAAACATTATTGGCGTTGAATGGGAATAAAGGCTAGTCTTTGCTAACTGCAATGAGAATCATAAAGGTGGAATGTTGTGCAACTGCATAGAAGTTTCTTAATGATTAATCATATCTCTAGTTAAAGGCGTAAAGCCTTTCGCACTAATCTAGCCTTCTAGAATTCGGCACCACCTCCCGCTTTATGTTTCATTGTGAAGACCCATTCACAGCCAACAACAGCATCAATTAGTGTTAAAACAGGAGTCCATGTGCATCTGGCTTGGAGGGTTGTCATCTCCTCCTACAAGGTTTCTCTCCACTTACTATCTCTAGGTGTTACTTTATTAGTCTGAGGAATCTCTATATTTGGGGGACCAATAATAAACTACTTGTATTCATCAAACAAGTTGTAAATTGTAAAGTGGCATGAGTGAATACAGAGAACAAGTCTCTCTCTAGAAAAAGTGTCATGAATGGAACTTATTCATGTAAAGCTAATGATGTTGAGAGCTATTATATCATTTCTTGTTTATATATCCTCTTTTCTTTCCGTCTCTAGTATGTAATGCCCAACACGTTTCTCCTCTTATATAAGAGAACCCTAGGTCCCATTATAAATGCAATTTATAATTTTTTTCCACATGGTATCAAAGCGACGATCCTAGACCAGAACATGTGCCCTAGATCCCCTCCCTCCAAAAGCATACCTCTTACGTCATCGACGCCGCCCATGCGTGGGGGAAGGGGCATTCCTGCCTCGCCATGGAGACTCACAACCTCGTCACAGGCCTCCACAACAATGTATCCCACATTGGGCTTGCCCTAGCACTGTACGAAACCCATCAGGTCATTGTTGCTAGTGATCCAGGTCGTCTCCAAGTGATCCATGTCACTGACAGAGGGCCACTAACGGTTGTATGCTGCCACCAGGCATGCCCAAGCACCGTGCAACATCTCTTGTCATGCAGAACTTGGGAGTTTTCCATATGCCCTAAAGCAACCCCTTAGTTGATCCCCTTAGTTGATGGGAATTGTATAAAACTCCAAAGCATTGTTGGAGTGAACACACTTAATAGTAGCAGAAAAAAATTAATGATTCGTGAATAAAAGTTTGAATGACAAACATAGCCTCAAACTTGTTTTTCAAAAAAACCCTTAAGAAAGTCTAGAATAATCATCTAAAGCCACAAGATAGAACATATTCCCCTGATGGTCAGGGACACGACTGGGACCTTAAATATCAAAATGAACTAACTTAAACAAGGTACTGCTACTATGACTCCGACGACCAAGAAAATTAGATCGGTGGTGCTTCCCAAGCTGGCAAGCCACTGAAATGTAAACGAAGATGGAATCTGATGAACTCTACACGATTGTTGTAGAGGAAGGTTACCGTATTGAAGGTGTTGCACGTACGGAGAGACTGACCGGTGGGAATGGAAGAAACACCAGCATAAGGCAACAGAACCTGTCTGTAGAGACATGCTTGCTCGCAGCCACATCCAATCAACCTGCTCATGAGTATATCCTGAAATACAAGTGAAGAGGAAATCAAATATGGCACGACAATGCAAATCTTTGGTGATCTCACTAATTGGTAATAAATTCATAAAATATCATGTACATGGAGTACATTCTGCAGGCTCATAGATATTGTCAAACAAATCTCCCCATATCCTGTAACAGGAGAATGTATCCCAACAGCAATGACAATAGATACGTTATGATATACTAATATGTAGGAAGTAAACTGAGCTCTGTCTCCGTAGAGATGATGAGATGCGACAGAATCCATAATACACTGAAATTTCTGCCTTGCGACAATCAATAAGGGCATAAGCTATGCATGAGGTAATAGCAGAGGTTGTGGCAGCGACGTCATAAGGGCCTAAAGGAGCACTAGTAGAGGGGTGCGGTGGTAATAGCAGAGGTTGTGGCAGCGACGTCATAAGCTTCACCGGCAGCCATCTACAGCTAACCATGACGCTTCCTCTCCGGTCAGCCACCTTCGCCAGGAGGTTAGGGTGCCTACCTGGAGAACACACTCAACATGTGGGCATGTATAGCATATCGTCCAAGTGTGTATCCATGTTGACATCAAAGAACTCCCTTCACACCATTTTGCAGAGATATATCATTTTTTTAATATTGTAAGTCTTTTGTTTCAGTTTTGGTATCACATGACTTGTGTGATTTCTACATACAAGAGTAAATCTTATGTAAGACCTTTATCCAATGTGACAGATAAAAAAAATGAGAACAAGGAAGTCTCTGTTGACGACTCCATGCCTTCTGCTCCAGCATAGGACATGATTCAATGGCATGATATTGTAAGCTTCCCTGTAGCAAATATGTGTTTATGTAAATGTGTGTGCGCAAAGCAGTTATAGAGTTAAGTCAGTTGACATTGGAATGTTCTTCTGTCATTTTAAGATGCATTGATCTGTCTTATGCTATAATATGTGTTTTAACTGAATTTTTCACATGATACTTGCTAATTTGTTAAAATGATTAACACAATGCTTACACTTGCACCAAGGGCTCAACACATGGGGAAAGTGAGTTGGATATTCTATTGGCTCATTCTAAGCGAAGCCCAAAGAGATTTCATTAAGAGTATATATGTTAAGACAGTATTCTATGTGGCAAAAGTATATTCTTGTAACCCTGTTAGGGGTATTTATGTATTTTTCTCCGTTGATCTCTCTAAGATTTTGTCCTATATAAGGACCCCTAGACCTCTTGAATAAGACACACCTTACTATTCTTTCATTGTTTTCCACATGGTATCAGAGCAACGGTCCTAGACCGATAATCTGACCTATTTGCAGAATTACATCTAGGTTCGAGCGCGCGTGCCTCACGTGCGCACCTGGACAAACTATAGCAAAGCTCCGCCAGATTACGTAAATTTCATAATGGTCTCTGTGCACCAATGGTTAAATTGCAAGGACCCCTGCTGGTTTTTGCAAATTGCAAATGTTAGAGTTATTATATTTACATTTATATTTGTAACCCTTTGGGTTCCGTAACACCCCGTAACTCTTCAAGTTTGGTAACCCTCTTTGACCCTTCGAGCTCTGTAACCCCCCCGTGACCTTTCGTGTTCCGTAACTCTTGTACTCTCTAATGTTTTCTCTCTATATAAGAGACCCTACCTCTATGGAATAAACATCTCATTCGTTCCTCTTATCGACATGGTATCAGAGCGACGGTCCTATATCGAAGCCTAATTCCCTACATCCGCCGCCACCACCAGCCCTCTCTCCGTCGACAAGGAGAGAGGACTGGACCTCCTGTGTCGCTCGTGGATTCGATGGTCTCACGCAAGGCAATCCAAGTCTCTAGCAGCACCAGCTGCCACCTCCAGCGGCCCCTAAAGCACGGCCCGAGGCTCTAGCAACTCCAGTCGTACTTCCTGCGTCGCTGACACCGCCTGGAGCCCCGCCCCCACCCTCAAACAGCCCATGCTTCACCACGACTAGTTTCTCCTAACTTTTTGTTTCTCCCAACTTGATGTTCCATAATCTTTATTCTATCAAGTATGGGATAAAGGAGGAGTCAGAAATGATTCTTCAAGATGTTTGCTCCCAACCACGACTAACAAACCGACACTCCAGACTACTACTCAGATCATCCATCTTCACCGAGCATCGACTTCTTGGTCAGGGCGTATACTTCTTCTTTTACGACCTGACTACTACTCTTTGTTGGACTTCTTCTACAGCAATTCTTCTTCAGGCAGATAGAGATATGTTCCGGTGACCTGCAGGCACGACAGAGATATGTTCCGGTGACCTGATATCGCAGCGACTCTACATGCATGGCAGAGATACGTTCCGGTGACCTGAAAGCCACAGACCCGTCCTCGAGCGAGGTCTTCTACCAGCAGTGGACATATGTTATTATGATGCATCGTGTGAAGATGTGGTGTATACTTTTTCTTTTTGTTACAAGCAACATCTTTCTCAGCTCCAGCTTGAGGGGGAGTGTTAGAGTTGTTATATTTACATTTATATTTGTAACCCTTCGGGTTCCGTAACACCCCGTGACTCTTCAGGTTCCGTAACCCTCCATGACCCTTCGAGTTCTGTAACCCCCCGTGACCTTTCGTGTTCCATAACTCTTGTACTCTATAATATTTTCTCTCTATATAAGAGACCCTAGCTCTATGGAAGAAACAACCCATTCGTTCCTCTTCTCGACAGCAAATAGGTCCCTCCAGGGACCTATTTGTGATATTTATCTTTTTATTCCTCGTATTTTTATTGCATTTAAGCCCTTGCACTATTTCTTTCATAAGTTGAGCATCATAGGTCCAAATTACATGATTTTAGTGTCGTTTTGATCCTTGTTTCTTCATCTATGCTATGAAACACCATTTTAAATATAATGAATTTTTAATGTTAGATGATGTCCTTGTTCTATGTGTCCTTGCCATTAATAGATGACTGCTCATATTTTTATGTGTTCAATTCAACTCTGATTTCAATCTTAATCTATGCTCATAATTTGTAGGGCATTTTTGTAATTAATCCTGAGCATGCATACTCTGCATATCATTCCAAAATCAACTAAAAAAATTGCACGCATCATATATCTTCATTGTTCAGCATTTCACTTTGCGCATATGCATGAAGACCTGAAATTGAGAAATCATTCACACATGCTCTTAATCGATCAAAATTTGACAAAGAAATAGAGTAGCTTGTTTCCCTTTGTTCGACCTTGGTAAACTTGCCAAGTATAAATACTCTACAATATTCAAAAATTGTGGTTTTCGCTGATCGAAATCCGTCTCCTATACTACGACAATTTTCCTTTATTAAAGAGGCGGATTTCGGGTTCATCATCGTCGCTCTGATATCATTTGGAAAGACAATAATGACGAAATCATGAACGGAGGGCCATAGGGCTCTCCTATATAGAGAGGAGAAACCCTGGAGCGAGAAATACATAATAGAGACAAAAATAGAAAAATACATAAGAAACGGGAAAAAATAAAGATAACTCTCAACAAATACAACTTGGCATTTGCCTACAAAAACACTCCTTCGAAGCAATCTATAGATATCATCTTCTCATTCCATTATCATGTGTTTATGAAATAGCAGCAACATATTCAGTAGAAACCAAATATGAAGTCGAAATCTGATTTTGGCGGTCTAGAAACTCCACTTTCATGGTATACAACAAAGAATGAAGTTGCATGTAGCTAAACATATAAAGGAGCATGAATTTCAAGTTGGGGATTGGGATCGCTTGAAAATTCAGCATTCGAAACAAGTTTCACTTGTTGTCACTTTAAACTTCAAACTTTTCTCATGTTTTTACAACCCTTTTCAAGTTCTTAATCACATTAAACTCAATGCTTACAAGTTAAACTTACGACGCGGCTCTAATGTGCATCCTATTTTCCATATTTCTCAATTGAATAAAAAAAAGGTATTTTACATTTGTGTCCCTCCGAAATTATGCAATTACAGTTATGGTCCTACCTTTCTTGCAATAATATGTGTTTCCATGTATCCTTACAAAATTCACAATGTTTTTTTAGAATGAAAAGGACGAACCTCCGTAAGAGATCCACCCAAATTTTGTACAACCTTTTCAAATATTATAAATAAATCTAAATGCACCATATTTCCGATAAAGACTTTGTGTGCTTTGTTACATAACAGTAAAACCTCTCTTCCTTGAAGATTAAAGCATTCCTCGCCAACTAAGTGGCCCAGATACGTGCAATCACGTTAATCCTGCCATCAAGTAATCCTCTCTTATCCATTGGTAATCTTGCTCCAGAACGAGTCTTTGTTGCCCCAAAGTACTCCAGGCAGCACAGTCGACACCCAAGTCTTCGTGGAACCAGAACACTGAAAGAATAGGTGATCAATATCTCTATTGCCTCCCTGTAGCATTGACAACTACCCTCACACCCCGAAAACATCATCGCCCTTCTAACTCTTATCATGATTCAGCCTACCAGAGTACCCATTGGAACATCTTGATCTGCATTGACACCTTCTACATCCAGAATCTCATGCAATCCCAAGCTACATCGTCACTCTCCAGCACTAACGGGGTAGTCAAAATTGCATACGCCTTCTTCACGGTGAACATCTCGTCACTCTAGCACCAAGGATCTTGTCCTTCTGATAGATCCACCAATAAGCATGGTTCAAAAAACACACCTCGAGGCACACGATGTGTATGCCTCAAGGCGAGGAGGACTGAAACCGCCCCAGAACGGCGGCCTCAAGGGGCCTCTAAGAGGCGACCGCCTCAGTTGATCGAGGCGGAGGCGAGGTGGTCTATGAGGCGATTTTTATTTTCAGATTATTTTTAATGTTAAATCATTTGTCATATTTGTAATTTCATATGTTTATAAAGGTCTATTTATTTAGGATATAAATATACAAGATGAATGCTTAAATTTGGCCACTTTCATGTTCATATTTACCATTAAACATGTCCAATTATGTCAAAAACTCTTAAGTTATACCCTTAAACATATGAATCCGCAAATATCATATAAAAAAATTACTTGAAAACTTAATTTTAAGGATTTTTTACACAATAAGCTATGCAATATGTCGAGAAGGACAAAAAAAGATAGAATTCAGGGGGAGTTCATGTATTATTCCTATACAAACAGATCCATATATCTGAATAGAAATAAAATCTTCAATAAAAAATTTCGTCAGGGGCGCTACCCCCATCTTGTTGAGGTATTGTATGGCAAAAGGGATGCATACAACTGTTCTTCAACTTTGGTTAGATAGTTAGAATTCCGATGAATATCAACAGATGCATTCTCATACATTTGTATATCTTTCTTTCGGTATTCTTATCTTTGTAATTTTATCATATCTTATAGTGATATATATCATATGTTAGTCAGATTATATATAATTTCATTAGTATATATTTATTGTAGTTTTTATAGATATTTATCCTTGTAAACTGAGGCTTACGCCTCGATCGCCTCGAGGCTATGCCTCGCCTCGATTCCAGGAAAATCACCTCGTCCATTTTTTATTTTTTTAAACCTTGCCAATAAGGCCTCGTAAGACATAAGGAACTCCGCAATCCTTTGGTCAGATAACTCTGCCACAAAGGTTGGTGTCCAAGACCCATCCGACCAAACATCTACAAGACATGCCTCCTTCTATGTTGCCAAAGCAAAAACCCTAGGAAAGGCACCACAAAGAGCTCCTTCTTCCCAATCACCCGTCAAAACGAGAAAACTTTTCCATCACCCATCACCGGTCGAAGCGAAGTAACCATCTCCTCAACATGTGGGTGCATGCATATATTGTAGAACAAACTTGTCTAAGAGGCTTTATTTATTATAGGCTTTTGTACCTCTAAAGGTATGATTAAATTCTCTATGATGGGACTAAATAGAATTGTTTTATACCAAGAGGTTCCACCTATGTATACATGTTTTGTTTTATATTACCCATATGACAAAAATTTTGCTCAATGCAATTGAGTTGTGATTTAATATATTTCTATGATGTGATGGGATATTGTTGGAAGAAATAGTCGAGATATTTGTTTCAGGAACCCTACGCTCTTTTATATATGTAACATCCGGATCCGCACAAACCCGAATCGGATCCGATTTGGGTCCGATTAACCCAATAAAGTTGTTGGTCAATGCTAAACAACCTAAGTCGATTAATCGATTGGGAATCAAAAGTCGTTCGGGCGAAAACGATCAAAAATCGATCACATCGTAATGTGTGCTCGAAACGGAACGTAAATTCAGAAACCACAAAGCGAACCGAGACCACCTAAAAATCCGATTCGACGAAACAAAATCAACGGAATCGACCGTTCGTCAATCGGATATCGTTGATGTTTCATTTCGCAAAATTTAATCCTAAACCAAAACCGTATCTCGAATATTTCGGGGGTTCAAAACCCAATCGGAAGTATATCAACATTATACTCCTATTGATCGTCGTTCAGAGACGATCAAATCGAAATATTACACATCGAAATCGGAAGCTCGATGTGCACATATGGACATTTTAAAATATCCCAAATAAATGAATCAAAAAAATAGTAATAACAAACCGTGTCTTGCTGTAGAGGTTTAAGTTATGTCATGATGTACGGTTACGTATTTCTTATTTATTTCATGTACATCTATGTAATTTACCCAAGGGTTTTCTCTCTATATAAGAGACCCGAGGGCTCTATGGAATAACATAACAGAGAGTCTTCGACTCTAACATGGTATCAGAGCAAGATATCTGAAGTCTTGTATATGTACTCTCTATATAATAAACTGGGTGAGTCAGTTTATGGAGCAGCCTAGGCAAGTTCATATGGAAGCCTTGTGTATGATATTGAGATATCTGAAGTCTTCCCCAGGCACAGGTTTGCTATTCAGAAAAGATACGGAACTGTCTATTTCAGCCTGTGCAGATGCAGACTATGCAGGATGTCCAAAGGATTGTAAATCCACTTCCGAATTTGCTATCTTCATAGGAAGCTCTTTGGTTTCTTGGAAAAGCAAGAAACAGACTGTTGTGGCGAGATCCAGTGCTGAGTCCGAATACAGAGCCATGGCACAAGCAAGTGCAGAAATGATGTGAGTTCGAGCGGTCTTAGAGGATTTGAATGTGAATGTCTCCTTGCCCATGAATCTTCAATGTGACAACCAGGCAACATTGTTCATTGCCAACAATCCAGCTTTTCATGAAAGAACAAAGCACATCGAGGTAGATTGTCACTATACTAGAGACATGATCCAGAAGGGCTTGATTTCCATGTCACACGTCAGTTCAGAGGACCAGACTGCAGATATATTCACCAAGCCATTGCTCAGAAGACCTTACCAAAGATGTTCTTCCAAGCTCAGCATGATTGATATCTATGCTCCATCTTGAGGGGGAGTGTAGTGGTTTAAGTTATGTCATGATGTACTGTTACGTATTTCTTATTTATTTCATGTACGTCTATGTAATTTACCCAAGGGTTTTCTCTCTATATAAGAGACCCGAGGGCTCTATGGAATAACATAACAAACAATCTTCGACTCTAACAAATACAAATGGAAATATATGTATTAAGTCAAATGATGTCATGGTGACATCATTGAAATGATGTCATTTATGCATAAATAAAAAATATATATAGAAAATTGGGAAGCTTCTAGGAAACTTCCTAACCATTTCTTTTTCCCCCAAAAGCCAACGTTAAGAGCCCAATTGTCTTTCTTTTCTTCCACAACTTGTCCCCATTCTCTCTCCCTTCTTTTTCTCTCCGCTTTAACTCCTCCGTACCTTCCCCAATTCCCTTTAATTTCCAGCCTTCTTCTACAAATGTAAAGGCTGTGTTGCTGCCCATTAGAGCCTTACTGCATCCCCTCTCTACAGCAGCTACCATTACTCCTGCTAAAGCAACTCAATTGCTGGAAGGCCATCTTCTTGCATGAGCTTTTGTCCACCAAATCCTGGAGTTCCAGCTGCTCTTAATTGCAGCAGGGGCAACAAGATCTTGCTGCTAAAATTCTTGGACAGCAGCTGATCTCCAACAGGAACTCCTGCACTCAAAGGAAACCTCCAATTTTTAGAAGATATACAAGATACAGTCCCTAGCCATCTCCTTTGCTGCCATGCATGCACAGATCACTCCCTCTTTAGCTGCAAAACATAAAGCCTTATACATTCTGGATCATTTTTTTGTTGGAAAACTGTATGTCACCAGATTTCTGTCATTTGATTAGAATATTTCTTATTACATTTATTACATTTCAGAATTATTTGATTTATTTCTATAGGTCATCCTCTATTTAATATAATTCCTATTTTTGTAGGTCATCAGATTAATTAGAATTATCTGATTGTTGTAGGTCAGCAGATTTATTTACTGTATTTCACCAGTACTATATTTTCTAAATTGTAGGTCATCGGATTTCTTTCATTTGATTAGAATATTTCCTATTACATTTTAATATCTACAGTTCTGGAGTAAGTTGATGCAGTTCATCGGATTTCTCTTTCATTTATTCTGTTGTTTGCTGTTGAAATTTAGAATATATATAAAAATGAATAATGTAATCTGGTAAAGACATAATCTTCTCCTGAACAACCAATCATGAAAATTTATCATTTTATCACCAAATTAATTGAATCCAGTACAAAGTCCTAGTATCAATCCTCAGATGCTTCCTTAACAAGTTAGATGTCTCCCAAACTATGAATTCAAAATTTCATGTAATTCTTATCATCTGTAAGTGTTCTGTTCTATAGTAACATGAACATCATTATAAACTCTGGATGCAAATTTGGATAACCAGACTTCATTCTAGCAGTGCACTATCTATGTTCTTGTATTCTTAAACATGTGCAACTAAATTAAGAAATGTCTTAATTAGGCCGCGAATCCTGATATAACGAAAATTTCAAGTCTCCAACAGCTACAATTCACCTCTCCAAAAATGGCATCTCCTTGGAATCTACATATGCTATTGTTTGAGGAGACGATGATATTGGTTTGGAAGACTTTAATACTTTGGAACGGTTTGATGAACCTAGCACATGGAGTAAGGCTGCTAATAAAACATCATGGAGCTAGAATGCAATTTGCCTAAAAACATGCCAATATTAATCTAAGAATCATGGCCTTATGGAACAATTTTGAAATACAAATCATTATAATGTTAATACCATTCTCTTAGGAAACCATCAAATAATTATTGAGATATTTATGCCAAATAATCCTCATTGATAAATTCATTAATATGATCTACCAATTATATATCATTAATATGACAAAAGACCAAGGCTTATTCAATTACTCATAACGCGATATCCATAAGAACGAACGTTGACAAAGAGATCTAGATCTGCACAATTAACCACAAAAAAAGAATTGAGAAAGAAATGAGTAAACAAACAAGTGAAAATGATCGTGAATCAGAGATGACCTATAATTAATTATGCCAGTCATGGTGACCTTCACAGCTAACCGTGCGAGGGCGCAGTGACCCTCAGCTGGGTAGAGGAAAGGAAGCCCAGTTAGGGCAGCGGCCACAAAGTGCGTGGGTCTAGGATCCCAATCTCCTTCACGGTTTTTACTCGAGCTCGCAGTGTGTTTACGCCTCGTTGGGATCCCGACTTTTGACCAATCCGTTGACCCCTCTGTTTTAGGATACCCATGCGAGGGATCCTTCGTTTTCAATTTTTAGTACGAGCTCGTTTGCCCATTACCGGTCGGGTCCGTCTAAAGTGACTTTTCCATAGAGTCTCTCTCACCCGTCTCTGGAGCGTAGTTTTGGAGTAGACTTTCCCTCTATTGGACCGCACTTCCAATAATAGGGCGAGACGGAAGAGCCTCTTAGAAGGCTACCTCACCGCTTGACTTTTAATTACTTTTTCCGCCAATAAACTTGGTGATACTACATCTGAAATCATCAGGGGTTACATTTAAGGGAGTTTCAAATGAACTCAGAGAGAGAAGTATTATAGATCTTGTCTAAGAGAGGAAGTTAAGCGTAAGCTTTGTTGACTAGAGTTGATTATAATTAAGTTAAGTGGACATCTTGGGAACTTAGTTAGGATGCATTATACGACGCCGCATGCCTACGGAGGCACCCCAACCCTAAGGCCCCTTTCAAGCTTTGGAGTGATAGTATGAGGACACACAAAGACCAAGACCACAGACAATCGATTAGACTTGTAAATGGGACCAAACCAATGTTCAGGAAGGCGGTATGCGGTATTCAGTCGGAGGGGTCACTGCATAGAGAGTATGTGGTATGCGGGAGAGTATGCGGCGAGTATGCGGATTTATGCGGTTTGCTATTTTTAATTATTAAAAATATAAATATATTTTTAATATCATGTTAATATCATCTAAATATTATATCTCTTGAATATAATAATAAAGAATTGAAGGTACAAGGAAAGAAACTATTGGGATAAAAAGTAATATAGAGTCAAATGAGCAAAAACATCAATTGAAAGAGCGTTAGGTCGGGTATTTAAGTTTATGTTAGAGTTTCAGAAAATGTTTATTTGAAAATCGGCCGCATACTCGACCGCATATACCGCATACTCGGCCGAGTATGCGGTCAGACCCGCCTAGAGGCCGATCTGGTCATACTCGGAGCGTCAAGGCTTCCGACTACGAGTATGCGGCCGAGTATGCGGTATACTCGGCCGATTTCCTGAACACTGGACCAAACCATACATTAAGTCTAAATCTCACCTTTTTCATCATCAAAATCCATAAAGATAATCTTTCAATAATATGAGAATAATAGACGTATACATATGAGTCGTCAATTAATAAATAAATAAATAATCATATATATTATATAAAGGGCTAAGGGACATCGGAGAAGTCATACATATGAATCATTAACTACCTTAAAAGAAAACAACATATACTTACTAACATCAATTACTACAGGAAAATGCTATATATGGGAAATATTGGGATAATAAGTAATAAGGGGGTATGGATTGTAGAATAAATTGAAAACCTTTTCCTACGGAGGTAGTGGTAGATTTTCATGCATACATGCCTTACTTTCTTTTACACATAATAAATTACTTACTATTCTAAACTGCGGGTTGTATTCACATTTGTGACATCCTCTTCTTCCTTGCACGCATGGCATGCAAGGAGCCTACAGCGCAGTAGTAGGTTGATGATTTTTGGAGATCGTGTTTATACTTAGACGGTACAGTTTCCTTTGTCACTTTTGGCTCAGCTTCTTTTGTTGTATCTTTTGTTCTATCATAATGTAAAATGCCTTTTTCTTTCTCTTCTAAATATGTTGGGATATATGAATGTACTGCCAGCTCTCATGTACATGTTGTAAATACATGTGAGAATTAATGAAAACATTTGTTGGTGGCACTTGTTGATGTTTGTTCTTTGGTTGATACAATATTTATTGAATATGGATGTCATATGCAAAGGCAACGCGAAAAATTTCCCCTTGATTTCAATAACTTATGGCGATGACATGTGAATGTAATAGTGCAAATGCGATGTAAACTGGTGTCCGGATCCCAGGGCGTTACATTTTGGTATCAAAGCCGTGGTATCCTGATACATACATTTGCAGTATTACAATTCCAATCGCATTAAGTTCTTGGATAGTGACAGTCTTCCGACTTGTCGTGAGTCCGAGAAGGGAAATTGACATTCGAATTCAATCACCACATATGACACCAATTTCATTACGAGAAAAAGCATTTATGATAAGTATCTGCGAATGGCACTTTTTGTGACTAAAAATGGTTCTCATGCAGGGCCATGGCATCCCGACCAGGTCAGGAGACGACTGACCAGCTAGCACGTATATTGACCGCTCTCATTGATCTTCAGCAGCAGCAGGCTGCTATGAGAAGCCAACAGGATCAGATTCTGACACAACAGACTGAGAACGCGGACCGACAGACTGATATAGAGATAAGATTTGAGAAGCTGTCAGATTCCACGTACCATCCATCTCAGGATGGGACCAGACAGGACCAGCGATAGTCGGTAGAGGTGCAGCAGCCTCATTTCGATGATCCACTTGAGGAGATACCAGAGCATGGAACTTAGGATGGAGATTTTGACACAGAGCAGGACCATGTTGACTTTGCATGAGGATGCACACGAGTACTCTGTTATCCACAAGCACCAGACAGATTTTATTTTCTACCAGCGAGCCAATGTGTCCATATTCGAGGGTACCAGTATGTCAGATTTGGCAGAACAGTGGCTGAAGAGGATGATGAAGGTGTTGAGGATGATTTGCGTGCCACGAGATACGTGGCTATCTTTCATGGAGTATTCATGGACAGATTCCGCCGGGAGATGGTGGGACGTAGTAGTTTCTGAGTTGGGTCGCGAGCCTACATGTGAAGATTTTGAGACACGATTCAGAGCCTACTTCTTTTCTGTGAAGTGGACGGAGTCCCAATGTCCATTATTCGCAGAGCTTCGTCAAGGACGGATGACAGCCAGAGATTACTTTGTTCGATACACCGAGCTGTCACGACATACACCAGCAGTTGTCGCATTTCCAGAGGAGAATCTGGAAAAGTTCATCAGAGGCATGAGGGAAGAGGTGCAGGAAAAGTTGGCTGGATTGCATATCACTTCTATCTCCGAGGCTACTGACGCAGCGGAGAAGTTTGAGGATATCCGAGAGCGACGATTTGGGAGCTCGACCATCTGGGTCGCAGCGAGCAGACAGACCCCCAGCAGGACCGGCTCGGAGCACAGACATGACCACTACATCTACTCAGCTAGTCCGATGTTACTTATGCCATGAGTGGGGACATTACCAGCATCAGTGTCCCCAGAGATCTGGTGAGCCTCATCCACAGCCTTGACAGTTGCAACCTCAAGCACAACGTTCAGGGAGTTTCCGTGGTAGGAACTCCAACTTCAAGAGCCAGCAGCAGAGACAGACAGAGAGTGTGACAGGTTCTAGTACCGCACCAGCCAGGCAGTATTACAATTCCGATCGCATTAAGTTCTCTGATAGAGACAGTCTTCCGACTTGTCGTGAGTCCGAGAAGGGAAATTGACATTCGAATTCAATCACCACATATGACACCAATTTCATTAAGAGAAAAAGCATTTATGATAAGTATCTGCAAATAGCACTTTTATGACTAAAAATGGTTCTCATGAAGAGCCATGGCATCCCGACCAGGCCAAGAGATGATTCACCAACTAGCAGGTATATTGATCGCTCTCACCGATCTTCAGCAGCAGCAAGCTGCTATGAGAGGCCAGCTGGATCAGATTCTGGCACAACAAACTGAGAACGCAAACTGACAGACTGATATAGAGATGAGATTTGAGGAGCTGTCAGATTTCACGTACCATCCATCTCAGGATGGGACCAGACAAGACCAGTGATAATCGGTAGAGGTGCAGCAGCCTCATTTCGATGATCCACTTGTGGAGATACCAGAGCATGGAGCTGAGGATGGAGATTTTGACACGGAGCAGGACCATGTTGACCTTTGCAGATGAGGATGCACAAGATTACTCAGCTGTCCACAAGCACCAGACAATTTTTACTTCCTACCAGCGAGCCAATTTATCCATATTCGAGGGTACCAGTATGTCATATGTGGCAGAACAGTAGCTGAAGAGGGTGATGAAGGTGTTGAGAATGATTCGCACGCCACGAGATGCGTGGCTATCTTTCATGGAGTATTGACGGACAGATTTCGCCGAGAGATGGTAGGACGCAGTAGTCTCTGAGTTGGGTCGCGAGCCTACATGGGACGATTTTGAGATACGATTCAAAGCCTACTTCTTTTCTGCGAAGTGGACGGAGTCCCGGTACCGATTATTCGCAGAGCTTCGTCAAGGACGGATTACAGCCAGAGATTACTTTGTTCGATACACCGAGCTGTCACGACATACACCACTAGTTGTCGTATTTCCAGAGGAGAATCTGGAAAAGTTCATCAGAGGCATGAGGGAAGAGGTGCAAGAGAAGTTGGCTGGATTGCATATCACTTCTATCTCCGAGGCTACTGACGCAGCGGAGAAGTTTGAGGATATCCGAGAGCGACGATTTGGGAGCTCGTCTGGAGCGGCGCCTAGACCACAGCGATCATTTGGGACGATTTAACGACCTTTCCAGCAGCAGAGGTCAGCCATGTGGTTTCAACCTACAGATTCGTCATTCTTAGGCAGTGCTCGCATAATCTTTCCTTGCTTCGAGGCTATTAGCTTCTTTGGGTAGAGTCGCAAAGACATTATCTTCTCAATAACACATCCGTGGGCCAGGTGGCCAATTGTTCGTCATTTCCCTGATAGTAAGGCACTTGTCAGTATTGATTGACGGTCATGAAATGATTGCAGATTGTTTACTACTACAACTTGATGATATTGACTTGATTCTAGGCATGGATTGGTTATCTGCTCATCATGCTCTTGTTGATTGCTTTAGGAAGATGGTTGTCTTCAGGATTCCAGATTTATCCGAGTTCACTTTTGAGGGTACATTAAATGACTCCAAAATGGAGTATATTTCAGTGTTAAGAGCTTAGAGACTTGTTGATCAGGGTTGCGATTCCTATCTAGCATTTGTTCGAGAGGTATATGATCATGAGCCGATGGCACAGGACATTCAAGTAGTATCAGACTACCTATATGTGTTTCCTGATGAGCTACTAGGATTACCGCCAGAGAGAGAGATCGAGTTCGAGATCACATTACTACCAGATACACAGCCGATCTCGATGGCTTCTTACCGCACGGCACCGACTGAATTGAGAGAGCTAACGGTGCAGTTGCAGGAATTGCTTGATTTGGGATTCGTGAGGCCGAGCACTTCACCTAGGGGTGCTCCAGTTTTATTTGTCAGGAAGAAAGATGGATCCATGAGATTATGCATTGATTATCGGCAGTTGAACAAGAGAACGATGAAAAATCGTTATCCATTGTCGTGTATCGATGATTTATTCGATCAGCTCCAAGGATCTTCGGTGTTCTCGAAGATCTACATTTGTTCAGGCTACCATCAGCTGAGGATTCGAGAGGCAGATATTCCGAAGACAGCCTTCAAGACACGTTATGGACATTACGAGTTTGTGTGATGCCATTTTTGCTCACTAAAGCACCGGCAACTTTCATGGATATGATGAACAGGATCTTCCGTCCATTTTTGGACAAATTTGTGGTGTTCATTGATGATGTGCTCATATATTCTCGGAATGAATGGGATCATGCAAATGATCTACGGATTGTATTGGATACATTGCGCCAGCACAAGCTATATGCCAAGTTGAGCAAGTGCGAGTTCTGGTTATCCCAGGTCTCATTTCTTGGGCATGTCATCTCTGATTCTCTGGAGCAGGTATCGCAGTTGATCCTGCGAAGATTGAGGCAGTCATGTCTTGGGAGCAGCCGAAGACAGTCACTCAGATTCGGAGCTTCCTTGAATCGCACTTCCAATAAGAGGGCGAGACGAAAGAGCCTTTTACGAGGCTACCTCACCGCTTGACTTTTAGTTACTTCTTCTGGCGATAGACTTGGTGATACTACATCTAAAATCATTAGGGGTTACATTTGGAGGAGTTTCAATTGAACTCGGAGAGAGAAGTATTATAGATCTTGTCTGAGAGGGGAAGTTAAGCGTAAGTTTTGTTGACTAGAGTTGATTATAATTAAGTTAAGTGGACGTGTTGGAAACTTAGTTAGGATGCATTATACAACACTGCATGCCTACGAAGGCATCCCAACCCTATGGCCCCTTTCAGGACTTAGAGTCATAGTGTGAAGTCACACAGAGACCAAGACCACATTATATTTCCAATTATTATAGGTCATCATATTTCTTTCATTTGATTAGAATATTTCCTATTACATTTTAATATCTACAGTTCTGGAGTAAGTTGATGCAGCTCATCAGATTTCTTTCATTTATTCTATTGTTTTGCTGTTGAAATTTAGAATATATATAAAAAAGAATAATGTAATATGGTAAAGACATAATCTTTAGGGGTGTTCAAAAATATCCGGGTCAATGGGTACCTAGCTTGACCCGTCCATTTTGACCCTAAACTCTCGAGTATCCGTTTGAAAATGATGGGTCAGGTACCCGCAATGTCATGACCCATGTCCCATACAAAAAACCCGACGGATACCCGTGGGTACCCAGTTGGAGGCTTACACTATAAATTGATTCATAAAAATGCAAATGGTTAGATACAAACACCAATACATATGTTACATTATTCTTATCTATTTTAAAAATATAGAAATGAATGCGGATATAAATATCAGTGAGTATGGAAAACATACTGCCAAGTCATTAAAAATGAATGCCGGAATTAAATGGATGTAAATTAGAAAGGAAAAATAATATAATCAAAATTGTATAGATAAGATGAAATTTATATGTTTGGGGTGTCTCATATATGTATCCATTTTGAAATCGAAATATATATGGATGTCAAATTTGAATTAACATATATGATAACGAATCGGATACGATCCAAATCGATATACATACATTCCGATATCCAAACATGATGATAATGAATACAATTGAATACGAATTGTCCCCCCACCCACACGCATGCCCGCGCTCGCGTCCATGCAAACGCTCATGCCCACGTGTGCGCGCCTGTGCCCACGCGCGCACACGCACACACATAGTGTGGACGCACACATTGCGATAACTAGTTGTGATGATAATTAATACACCCATGTACGAATAGGAATATATACTTATATTTTGTTTGTCATGTTGTCCTCCGATTATATATATTTACATCTTTTTATCCGTATTTGATTCATTATGAGGATGAACCTACGTGAATGTGTCACCATTGGATCCATATTCGATGGTATTCCTTACAGTTGCATGTATTCATATGGTTTACATTATCCACATAGTTGTATACATCCTCATTAATTTATTTATCTACGTTTATTTATCCCTATCTAAATGCATTCCATACCATTCAGATTTTTGTATCCGGCACTATCATTATGAATATGATATAGATACGGATATACATAGTTGGACATATCGTTGGATCTTTATATATGCCACCATTCATTAGAAGTATCTCTCTTTATCCCCACGGGTACCCACGAATAGCCAATATCCATTGCCATTAATCGGGTACCCGTTACAATTGGGTACCCGTTGGAATGGAGCGGGTCGACCCGTGACCCAATACTAACGGGGCGGGGCGGGTCACAATCAAATGGGGCGGGTACCCGCCCCATGAACACCCCTATGTTAGATGTCTCCCAAACTATGAATTCAAGATTTCATGTAATTCTTGTCATCTGTAAGTGTTCTATTCTCTAGTAACATGAACATCGTTATAAACTTTGGATGCAAATTTGGATAACCAGACTTCATTCTAGCAGTGAACTATCTCTATTCTTGTATTCTTAAACATGTGCAACTAAATTAAGAAATGTCTTAATTAGGTCACGAATCCTGATATGTCATCAACAAAAATTTTAGGTCTCTAACAACTACTATTCACCTCTCCAATCTAACTTGCTAAGGAAGCATATGAGGATTGATACTAGGACTTTGTATTGGATTCAATTAATGATAAAATGATAAATTTTCATGATTGGTTGTTCAGGAGAAGATTAATTTAATAGCACCTCCTTGGAATCTACATATGCTATTGTTTGAGGAGACGATGATATTGGTTTGGAAGACTTTAATACTTTGGAACGGTTTGATGCACCTAGCACATGGAGTAAGGCTGCTAATAAAACATCATGGAGTTAGAATATAATTTGCCTAAAAACATATCAATATTTGTGTAAGAATCATGGCCTTATGGAAGAATTTTGAAATACAAATCATTATAATGTTAATATCATTCTCTTAGGAAATCATCAAATAATTATTGAGTCTTTATGCCAAATAATCCTCATCAATAAATTCATTATTATGATTTACCAATTATATATCATTAATATGACAAAAGACCTAGGCTTATTTAATTACTCATAACGTGATATCCATAAAAACGTTGACTAAGAGATCGAAATCTGCACGATTAACCACAAAAAAAGAATTGAGAAAGAAATAAGTGTTGGACATGTGAGCCCACGGCGAGCCATTATGCAATAAATGTTATTGCAAATATCATTCCCTGATCTGAAATGAAGAATAAATAATTTGCATAATAGGTCCCTCTGTACAATTAGGGTTATGTACCATGGCTATCTTAATGATCATACAGCTGTTGATTCAATATATGAATCATAGAGGCTGGTGCTTGGATGAATATCTAAAGGGTTAGATTGAGGACTCATCAAGCACCGTCAAATGATTATTAAGATGTGATCTCCAGCCTGAGTAGGAGATGGCAATCCTTTCTCACATAGGTTGATATCTGACCGACCTCTTGATGCAGGTCCTCTGCATAGGAATAGAGATCCGGAGGTGTCAGATTAGTTAGGTCAAAGAGTTGACTTAACGAGATCGAGATAACATAAGTCCTATGTTGAATGCTGTCACAGCATAGGCACACATCCTCTGACCGGAGACAGATGTATTGCTATATGTCTGAGTATGTACATTTGACAGACCAATAGGTTGATGACCTAACCAAGGTCTATACACCGGCGCGTTGGTGTGCATATAAGGGCATATGAGTAATACGATCTCTCAAAGGGATCATACAGGTTCACTACTGAACCGGAAGACATGAGCTCACTCATGAGATATTGGGAAGAATCAAATTCCGTGCACGGTCGTCTTGCTTTGGAAGCTTGACTGAATCTGTAGGTTTGATATATACTTTTGAAAAGTATATGATCAAGACCTAGGTATGATATATGCTTTTGGAAAGTATATGATCGATACCAAATCCCAATGATCAAATGAAAAACTTGGTGATCAAACCCTGAAGAAGACAGTGTAAAATAGATCTTGATCTTCGGGTTGACCATGGGTCTTCCAGTATGCAGGATGTACAGGTATTGGGAATACCTGAAGGGTGATGTGATCATAAACGATTGTATATCCATGACGCTTCCATTCCGCGGGAGTGATGAAACAGGTCTGGATTTTAGTGACTCCTTTCAGTAGAGAAGCAATCCGATCTTAGTCCAAGTGTTGGACATTGGTCTGAATGGGATTCAGATTCAATGAGAAGATTGGATTTGCAGTCTTGATTTAATCAAGCATCTATGGGAGGTTCGTTCGATCTGGATTTGAGATAATATCTCAATATCCAAGTCACTATACATGGAACAATACAATCGCCCTGTCCTTATCTCCAAGTATCTGCAGAGAAAGCACATTATTCATGAAAGGGTTCAAGAATAATTCTTTTGATGAAATATCCAAGCAAGGACTTGATGATTAAATGAGATTTAATTATCAAGCTTAAATATGAATATGATTCATATTGTGAAAATGATTATCTAAGATAATTAAATGGGATTTAATTATCAAGGATTAAGAGAATGTGGATAACACTATCCATGATATATGTGTATTATAAATATGATTTATAATATACATATATAAGAGAGAGAATTTATGTGAATAGCATTTGTTGATTAATAATGTGGATTAGATTCACATTTATTAATTAATTGGAAATGCAATTTACTAACTAGTTTGGGTTGTGAATATGATTCACATAATATTCAATGGCATGATTGAAATATTCACAAATTAATTGGGAATTAATTTGGTGAATATTTTTGTGAATACAAAATTAATTAAGGAATAATAAGATAAATAAAAAGGAGCCAAAATTGACCACCATTCATAGGTGGCGTCACCCATGAATTGTTCATGGGTGACGCACCCCCCCCCCCAATTTTAGGGAGGTTGGTTGACTCCATTTTATTTATCACATTATCTCTTAATTAGTTAATGTTAAATTAAATTATGTTGATAATGTTGCAACATTTTTTAATTTAAATTAATGTTGTTGGTTTTAACCAACAACAATCATAGCCATTGATTAGCATGGACCAAGCATAGCCTTGGATCCATGTGTCCCATGAATTGAGATCCATTGGATCCTAAACTAGTATAAAAGGAGGGCTAGGGTAGCCTTTCCAAGAAACAACATTCTTGAGTTGAAGAACTCTATTCTCTCTCTCTCTCATTCTCGTGGGGTCTCCCTGATATTCAAGTGGCCGTCCACTTTGTGTATTAGGAAGGAGATCATTTTTGCTACGCCTCGACGCTTGGATCTTCGTCAAAGGATTGCGGGAAGGACGCGACTCATCATCGTGCCCGCAAGCGCATTCTCCGTGGGTCGGACTTAAGATAGGAGGATCTCTACTTTGGGATCTCGCGATCACAACCACACTTCAAGAGGTATTCCTTGTACTTTGTGGTTTGATGAAACGATCCGAGAAGTGTTCTCGTGATCATGTGGTTTCATCTTTAAAGTTAAAATTTTTTAATTTTCGCTGCATCTAGTGACTAGTGCGACTAGTCGCTCCGATTGCATACGATGCGATCGACACGCTTCCGTGATGCGCTTGAGGATTCACAATATACTTCAATAAGTAGACAAACAAGTGAAGATGATCGTGAATCAGAGATAACTTATAATTAATTATGCTGGTCATGGTAATCTTTACACCTGACCGTGCGAAGGCGTGATGACCCTCAACTGGGCAGAGGAAAGGAAGCCCGGTTAGGACAGTGATTTCCAAGTGCGTAGGTCTAGTATCACAGTCCCTTTCCTAGTTTCTATGCAAGCTCGCAGTGTTTTTACGCCTCGTTGGGATCCCACTTTTGACCACTCCGCCGACCCTTCTGTTTTAGGATACCCACGCGGGGGATCCTCGATTTTTAGTTTTTCATACGATCTTCTTTGCCCATTACCGGTCGAGCCCGTCTAGAGTGACTTTTCCGGAGAGTCGCTCCCATCCGTCTCTAGGGCGTAGTTTTGGAGTAGACCTTTATCTCTATTGGACCGCACTTCCAATAAGAGGGCGAGACGGAAGAGCCTCTTAGGAGGCTACCTCACCGCTTGACATTTAGTTACTTTTTCTGCCAGTAAACTTGGCGATACTACATCTGAAATCATTAGGGGTTACATTTGGGGGAGTTTCAATTGAACTCAGAGAGAGAAGTATTATAGATCTTGTCTAAGAGGGAAAGTTAAGCGTAAGTTTTGTTAACTAGAGTTGATTATAATTAAGTTAAGTGGACGTGTTGGAAACTTAGTTATGATGCATTATACAACATTGCATGCCTACGGAGGCACCCCAACCCTAAGGCCCCTTTCAGGCCTTAGAGTCATAGTGTAAGGTCACACATAAACCAAGACCACAGACTATCGACTAGACTTGTAAATTGGACCAAACCATACATTAAGTCTAAATCTCACCTTTTTTATCATCAAAATCCATAAACATAATCTTTAAATAATATGATAATAATAGATGTATACATATGAGTCGTCAATTAATAAATAATAATATATATTATATAAAGGGCTAAGGGACATCAGAGAAATCATGCATATGAATCATTAACTACCTTATAAGAAAACAACATATACTTGCTAAGCTCAATTACTACAGGAAAATGCTACATATGGGAAATATTGGGATAATGAGTAATAAGGGGGTATGGCTTGTAGAATAAATTGAAAACCTTTTTTCTATGCAGATAGTGGTAGATTTTCATTCATACATACATATCTACTTGCTTTCTTTTGCACATAATAAATTATTTACTATTCTAAACTGCGGATTGTATTCACATTTGTAGCATCCTCTTCTTACTTGCACGCATGGTAGGCAAGGAGCCTACAGCGCAGTAGCATGTTGATGACTTCTGTGATCATGTTTATACTTAGACGATACGGTTTCTTTTGTCACTTTTGGCTCAGCTTCTTTTGGTGTAGCTTTTCTTCTATCATAATGTAAAATGCCTTTTTCTTTCTCTTCTGAATATGTTGGGATATATGAATGTACTGCCAGCTCTCATGTACATGTTGTAAATACATATGAGAATTAATGAAAAGATTTGTGGGTGGCACTTGTTGATGTTTTGTTCTGTGGTTGATACAATATTCATTAAATGTGAATGTTGTATGCAAAGGCAACGTGAAAATTTCTCCTTAATTTCAGTAACTTAGTATGATGACATGTGAATGTAATAGTGCAAATGCAGCATAAACAGTGCCCGGATATGAGGGCGTCATAATATAGAGGAGAGACCTATGGGTAAATTACTAGAGGGACATAAAGAAATAAAATACCGAAAAGGTACATAGAAACATAGAAATATCTTTACACTCCCCCTAAAGACGGAGTATAGATGTCAATCATGCTCAGCTTCGATGAACACTTCTAAAATGGCCTCCTGAGTAGTGCCTTGGTAAAAATATCTGTTGTTTGCTCTCCTGAACTAACATGAGAGGTAGAAATCAAACCCATATGGATCATATCTCTAGTATAATGACAGTCTACCTCAATATGTTTCATTCTCTCATGGAACGCGGGGTTCTTTGCAATGAATAAGGCAGCGTGATTATCACATTGTAACTGCATGGGTAGAGGAACATCTACATGCAAATCTGCTAACACTGCTCAAACCCACATCATTTTTGTACTTGCTTGCACTATAGCCCTGTACTCAGATTCAGTGAGGTAAATTCCTTAGTAGTGCAGTTGAAGAACATAATTCCTCGAATATGGTCCCAAAAATGTTAATTCCCCGATTAATACTGTGAAATCACAGGGAATCTATGCGATATACACGTCACATATATAAAATACAACACTTGTACAATAATAAATCAAAGTTGGCACTTTTAAACATTTAATAATAATGAAAATCGCATGGAATATGCGATATAGCTAAAAATATGAAAATTGCATATTTTTTTCTGTGTTATGGGTTTTTTTGACAGCTAATAATATATGAAAGTCGCATGTCTTATATGCGATATACATAACGCATAGATTCCATGTGATACTACATTACTCGGGAATTAACATTTTTTATACCATATTCGACGAATTATATTCTTCAACTACACTAGTAAAGAATTTACCTCCAGATTCGGCACTTGATCTGGCCACAACAATTTGTTTCTTACTTTTTCAAGAAACAAGAGAACTACAACGAATACAGCAAAGCCCTAAGCGAACTTTCTATCCTTCGGACACCCTGCATAGTCCGCATCAGCACACATAGATACAGAAAGAGTTGTTCCATTCTTGAAGAGTAATCCTACACCTAGAGAAGATTTTAGATATCTCAATATCATGTATATAGCGTCCATGTGTACTTGTCGAGGCTGCTCCATGAACTGACTCATTCGGCTCACAGTAAAAGAGATATCTGGTCTGGTAATAGTAACATACAGAAGCCTTCTCACCATCTCTCTATATCTTCTCTTATCAACTTCATATATATCATCATCGTAGAATTTCATGCTAGGATCCATAGTAGTAGTAGTGGGTCGACACCCAATCATGCATGTCTCAACAAGCATGTTTGTAACATATTTTCTTTTGGTCATCACAAGACCCTGTGCATTCCTAGCAAATTCCAATCCTAAGAAACACATTAGAGTGTCCAGATCCTTAGTAACAAACTGACGACCTAGAAACTCTTTTGCCATCTTTATCTCCTACATATCTCTTGTAACAAGAATATCATCAACATAGATCATTATGATAATAATGCCTCTAGATGTCCTTTGCATAAAAAGTGAATGGTCTGCATTAGACATCTTAAACCCTTATTTCTCAATCAAATTTGAGAGCTTCGGAAATTATGCCTTTGGACTTTGCTTAAGGCCATATATCCTTATGGAGTCTACAGGCCTGCTAACACTCCCCCCTCAACAGCAAACCACAGAGGCTACTGCATGTAAACTTCTTCCTTTAGATCTCTATATTAAAATACACTTTTAACATGCAAGCAATACTCAGCTTGGACAAATATAAGAAATCATTCTCTCACACAATACAAGACACTACATATAATATCAACTCAATGGAAAGTTTGGCAGTTGCATGTTGAGGACGTTGCTTCTCATGTCGTGCTGGTGAGGAGGAACTGGAGGGCTGGATTGTGAATTGAATCGGGTCGCCTCGTCATAAAATATGTGCCATATACTACGTCTGTCAGAATCACTAAAACTGCAATGAGTCTCCACATGGAGAACTCTGGCCTGCAACTGCTCCATCTATCTGCAAAGGAGGCCAGCTGATGCACAATTGAGAAGATGCGAGTTTTGGAATGTTGAGCTAGCTAAAAGACGACGAGGAAGGCCCAAGAAGTGTTGGAATAAGACTATAAGATGGGATCTTAGTTTTATGGATCTAAGCCCGAGAATGACTCAAGATGGATTTGAATAGAGGCAAAGAATCCATGTAGTTGTCCCTACTTAATGTGGAAAAGGGCTTTGTTGTTGTTATTGTAATTCACTGGATTTAATTAATTAATACTTTGTTGTTAAAAAAATCACCATAAAATCATGTTTCCTATGTCTAAAACAAGATATCAAACTTCACTCATCCATAACCTAATTTAATCTTGCAACATAACTCCAAACCCCAACATTAATTCACCAAAAGTCTCACTAAATTTTGGATCTAATTTTTTATTCGTGGATTTAATTGATTACAACTCTATTATTAACATAAATCATCAGAAAATCATGTTTCTTGCGTCAAAAACAAGAGACCCAACTCCGTTCATCCATAACATAACTTAATCTCGCAACATAACTCAAAAACCCCTAAATTAGTTCACCAAAATCTCACTAGATTGTAGACCTAATTTTCAATTCACGTATTTAATTAATTACAATTTTTTTAACAAAAATCACCATACAATCTTGAATTTCTATATCTAAAACAAGAGCTCCAACTCCATGCATCCATAACTTAATCTCTCAATATAACTCAAAAACCCCAAATTACTTCACCAAAAATCTCACTACATTGTAGATCTAATTTTCAATTCACGGATTTAATTAATTACTATTTTTTTAAACAAAAATCACCATAAAATCTTGAATTTCTATGTCTAAAACATGAGCTCTAATACCATTCATCCATAACTTAACTTAATCTCTCAATGTAACTCAAAAATCCCAAATTACTTCACTAAATATCTCACTAACTAATTCAAATCTTACCAAAAAACAAGAATATCCATCATCAAACAACTATGAACAAAAATCCTAAAAAATTCACAATTTCATACAAGAAATCGGAGTAGATCTGAAATTTTACATGTAACCTCAAAGGAAGGAAGCTAAGCTCTTGGAGAACTCCTTGCAAGCTTGCAGCAGGCGAAAGGGTGATATTGCCGAAATGGGATCGATACATGCTGAAATGGGACTGCTTTGCTTGCTCTTCCACGCTGGAAGATGCTTTACGTCGGCGATATATCGCCAACACCCAATATATCGCCGATATATCGGTACAATATCGGTGATATCCCTGTAAAGGGATATACAACCTGATATCGATACCCTTGATTTCCCAATACTGATATATCGCGAAATGGCCTTCTATGAAAGGGGTTGAAACAATGACCTAGGTCACCCATATGCTTAATTAAAGCAACCGATCTTCTAGGTCACTTTTTCTTGACCTTTGCGATCACGATGATGTCCACTGAAACCAAGCCCATGTACTCTTTTATGATGGTACACGGCACCTCTATCAGATTGAAGGGCACAGAAAACTGTGTTCCCGTATCGATCCTTCAAGGTGTTCGTCAGTGAACAGTGAAAGCATCATATCCTCACCAAGGATCCACTCAAGTAGACAGATAAGGACTATGAAACCCGGTATGCTGACAATTGCCAGACTATCACTTAGATGATCAACAGCATTGATCCAAACATTGCAGCAGATCTTCTTTACAAGCATTCTGTAAAGGCAATGTGGGAGAATATGGAACGAATCTACTCCCAAAAGACAACAGAGTCTTGACTCTCCGATATTGACACACAGATCTAGTCAGCCACTCAAGGAGATTCGAGTCTTATCGAGTACTACAGGCTGTTAACTAGCCTTTTTTAGGAGCTCCTGATTTTCCGGTCAGCGTGTTGTGATCAACAGGTAGGAGAGCAATCTGAATGGTAGGTCTATTGATTCCTCTTTGAACTGCATTCACGATACAAACATACGAAGGACCAGTTTCTGACGGTTGACACCATGGCATTGATTGAGACCATCTTTGGTCGTTTGTAGGAACTCGAGACATCTGTTGAGCATCCTTCCACCGGACCATCTACAGAGACTACGGCTCACTATGCATCATCAGGGAGTGGAGGGTGACATACCTTCTAGGGAGGACGAGATAGTGACTTTGGTCATGGTTGTGGCCGTGAATCAAGGCGTGGATGTGACCTTCGATGTGGCTGTGGACGTGATTCTACTACTTCTCAGTATCCAACATGCATACATTGTGGGCACTGAACCACCCGTCCGAGCACTGTTGGGCAAAGTTTGGCATACAACCCAATGCCAACAGTGCCTATAAGACAGCCTTGTATGAGCCATCATATGATACGATAGAGGACACACCTGATCAGCATCCTGGTGGAACACAAGCACCCTTTACAGCTTCCGCATACTCTTGCCTGAGGCAGCTTCTGTAGAACTCCAGCACCTCCACCGATGACAATACTACTTATGCTCCTACTGCTAGCTTCGTTATAACTTCAGGTACAATATTCAACTCTATTTCTTCTTCCAGCCCTGCTTGGATTATTGACTCAGAGGCATCTACACATTTGATGGGAGAAGGTAATCTACTTACATTTTCTCAACCCTTTACTTCCGTCAAGACGGTTCGGGTTACTAATGGTGCACATTCCGTCGTCACTCTTGTTTGTACTGTGGAGTTTTCCTCTAAGCTCCGACTGACTGGAGTTCATCATGCTCATGCATTTCCTCTTAGTCTATCATATGTTCAGAAGCTATGCACTGAGCTTAACTATAGGATTATTTTTTATGAGTTCTATTGTTTTTTTTTTCAGGACATCTAGACGAGGCAAATTTTTTATTAGGGACATGTGAAGAATGACCTCTATTATCTTGTTATTTTGTATGATTCCAGATTTGTTGGTACTGCATATATCACCAACGATCCTCTACTCTGTCATCTTCGCCTTGGACACCCTTCTGTCAAGGCTATATCCATGATGTTCCCCGAACTCTCTACGTTGAAGATCTTTGAGTGAAAGGCACATTAGTTCGAGAAACATCATCGAGCCCTTCCCGACACGTGTCGAGCCTCGTCGTAAAGTTTTTTCCTCTTGTCCATTGTGATATATGGGGACCATATCCGGTCCGTGCTCTGAGTGGACATAAATATTGTGTTGTTGTTTTTTTGAAGCCAAGAAAAAAGGGGGAGACACTCAGTGGTGTTCACCCCAATATATTAAAGAAGTAAAAAAGAGAGTCGAATGTACAGAATGCCCAAAGATGTTACAAAGAGGCAAGATAGCCTCCAACCAGAACGAGGAAACACGAAAAACACTAGCTGCCACTCCAGTCGTCCACCATCCTTGCAGCGCGATTGAGCACGTTCTCCTTGTAAAAGCGTTGATCCGAGAATATGGCCTCATTCTGTCCACGCCAAATCGACCATAATCTTGCCACCGGAGTCAGAAAACACCTTCTATCAGTATGTCTGTTAATGAATAGCGAGTCACAGAAGGCCACCACGTCAGTAGTTCGCACCCAAACCACAATCGGATCCTCCCACAGCCCACGAACCATAGGGCACTCGAAGAAAACGTACTCAAGGGACTCCACATCTGAGTCACATAGCACACGGATATCAGACACAGATGGCAACAATCTGGAGCATCGATCCCTCGTCAGAAGCCTCTTCTTGCGGACGAGCCATAAAAATATAGCAATGTGCAATGGTAAACCAAGCCTCCAGAAAAAACAGCAGTCCCTCACCAAAGAATCAGAGCGAACGAGCGGCGCGAAAGCAAGCACACCATACGCCTTGCGCGTCGAGAAGTCGTCGTCCCTCCAGATCCAATGATCCCTACCCTCGCAAGGCCTATCAACACCCTCGAGTACGTCCAGCAGGGAAAGAAAGTCAGCCAGCCTTTGATCTGAGAAATTCGCCCCAAAGCGAGGGCACCAACAACCGCTTGCCCAGCAAGAAGCAACCGAGGCATCTTTGTCCTAGGCCAACGCAAATAACCGCGGGAAACGAACACAAAAAGGATCTCCCCCCAACCAGCCATCCTTCCAGAATAAGAACGCATGGCCATTCCCCAAAACCGGTTTAAATCTCGCTCGATTTCTCAAGAAAGCCTCCTGCGCACCACGCCAAAAAGGAGTGCGAGCACCCACCACACCCAACCTTTCCTCCCCAGCCCATTCCGCCCCATGGAGCTCCCGCAGAACATCAATAAAGAAATTTCCATCCCTACCCCAAACCCTGCTCGCCCACTTGAGAAAGAAGGCGTCATTAATAATCTTCAACCGCCTAATTCCCAAACCCCCCTCCATCTTCCCCTTAGTCACCTCATCCCATGCCACAAGGTGAAACCCCCTCCCCGACGCACCCGACTTTCCCCACAAAAACCTTCTCATACAGGAGTCGAGTCTCCTACGGATCCCAGCCGGCAACCGGCGAATCGACAAAAAGTGCACCGGGATAGCAACAAGCACCGAATTGATAAGGATCAGCCTCCCTCCCTTTGAAAGAAGCGCCGCGCGTCAACCCGCCAGCCGCGCCTCCACCTTCTCAATGACCACACACCAGTCCCTAAGTTTGGGCCTCCCCAACACCAAAGGGAGACCAAGGTAGTCAATCGGCAACTCGCCCGGAGAAGACCCCAGGATCCTACCACAATCAATTGCCAAATCCATCGTCATTCCAAAAGGAATAACCTTCGACTTGGCCCCATTAATAAGCAGCCCCGACACCTCGCTAAACAGTTCAAGTGTCATCGACATGCCAGCAACCTCAGCAGCACCTCCTTCAGTGAAGCATAAGGTGTCATCAACAAATTGAATCAGCGGCACAGACACGCTTCCCTTGGAAAAGCCCTTCGAGAGTCCAGCATCAACAATCCGATCAACCATACGAGACAGGACATCCGTAGCAATAACAAACAGGAGGGGGCCAGCGGGCAACCCTAGCGTAGCCCCCTTCTCGGCTGGAAGAATCCCCCCTCCAAGCCTCCATTAACCAAAACCGAGAATGACACGGTGGTCACACAGCGCCGCATCCAAGAAATCCAAATCTCCGGAAACCCCCGCCTTCTGAGGACCGACCATAAGAAGCTCCAATCAATGCTATCATAAGCTTTGGCAAAATCAATCTTCCAAAGAACCCCCTGTCGCCCCGATATCCTCCAATCGGACACCAATTCCGAAGCGACCGCAATACAATCGGCAATCTATCTCCCCCGAATAAAAGCGGTCTGAATCGGAGAAACAATCGAATCAAGAACCCGAGCAAGCCTCCGAGCCAGCACCTTGGCCACAATTAAGTAGATGGCGTTAGACATTGAGATGGGGCGGAATTCCCCAATATCCTCCGCCGCATTCTTCTTGGGGATCAGAAGCAAAATGGCCCTGTTAAGTCGATCGAAGCCCAAATTCCCCGAGCAAAACTCGGCAACAACCTCAAAAACTTCCTCGCCCACCAACTCCCAGAAATCACGAAAAAAAGCCACAGAGAAGCCGTCGGGACCCGGGGATCCATCGTCATTTAACTCCCACACAGCCGCTTTAGTCTCCTCCAAAGAAATCGGCCGAATAAGCATAGCGCAGTCCTCCTCCGAAACCTGCGGCACCCCCAACCCCAGCCATCTCCAGGGCCTCGGAGAGCGCCTCGTCATGAAGCCCTTGAAGTGCTCCACAATAGCACTCCCCATCGCTCTGTCCCCAACAAACCTCGACCCCTCAACAGAGATAGAGCGCATGAAATTGTTACGCTTTCTTCCACTAGCCACGCGGTGGAAGAATGCCGTGTTAGCATCGCCATCTTTGAGTCACTTCAACCTCGATCGCTGACGCCATTCGGTAAATCTTTTCTTGTCCTCCTCCGCCACACTCTTCTGCGCACAGGACCGCACACAAAGCTCGTCAGGCGTCAGATCCCTTTCGTTCTCCATCGAATCAAGCCTAGCAATAACAGCCTCAGCCTTAGACCTGACCGCCACTCTCGTCGCCCTAGACTCCCTCTTGAAAAGCGCCAACCTCTTTTGTAGAGACTCAAGCTTTCGACTCAACCTAAAAGGCGCAGACCCCTCAAAGCACGAATGAGCCTAATGCTCCGCCACAACGTCTTTGAATCGCGCCTCCTGGATCCAGCACCTCACGTATCTAAAGAGGCCTCTCCGCAAAGGGGCCTCCCCGGAGTCCCATATAATTGGCGAATGATCCGAAAAAGCCCTGGGCCTTGAGGAAACCGAGCAAGAAAGGAACATCTCCATCATCCTTCTAGAGGCCAAAAAACGATCGATCCGAGATCGAGAGCTGCTGCTCCGCCAGGTGTAGGCAACATCAGTTGCAACCAAATTCTCCAAAGCCAAGGAGTCCACAAGCTCAGCAAGCAAGGAAGACCCCGGGTCCCGGCCCCCCCTCAACCGGGGACGATCCGAAGAGTGGAGGGTCACATTGAAGTCACCCCCAATGATCCAAGGGAGCCCCACAAAAGCATTGCTCTCCGTACGCAAGTCCTCCCACAGCTCGCTCCTTTTAATGTGACAGCAAGGGCCATATATGCATGAAAAGGCAATCGGAGAGGCCGTTGCACCCCTCACAAGTACCACCGCTATCATATGCCTTCCCAGAATAGAAGAACTGAAGGAAAAAGCCGCCAACTTCCACGCAATGAACAAACCCCCCGCCACCCCATCCGCATCCAGAGCTCTAAGATCATCCACCGCACCCGCACCAAAGGAACGCCACAGAGAATCATCAATCCCCCTTAATTTCGATTCCTGAATCAGGGCAATATCACAACCCCATTCAGTAAGTCTGGACCCCAACGCCCTTCTCTTATCAAACTCCCCTAGCCCTCTCACATTCCAGGAGAGAACCTTCATTAAGACAGATGGCGACGCCCCCCCAGCTTGCGAAAGGCCAGCCGCCTCCGCCACAGCATCTCTCAAAGTAGCACAAGAATGCAGCGGCGAGAGCCCCGCCCGGGGCCTGCTCCTCCTTCGGTATCTTTTCCCCGACCTCTTATCAGAACGTCTCCCCAAGTCGCAGTCATCGTCCGCGACCGAAGAACCCTCCACAGAGCTCGGCAAGGCGACGAAAGGCGAATCACCTTCAGCTGGCAAGGAAGGCCCCAGAATGGACCCGAAGGTAGAGCCCACCACCCGACCCCAGCCAACATCCAAGAAAAAAACCTGCGACCCGGGCACGGTAGGATTGTTAATAGGAGTTTGAGACACATCCGATACAGGACCCGCCTCGAACAAGGGGGCCTCGAATCGGATCCGAATCCGCAGAAGATAAGGAAGCTCCCACTCCGGACCAAGATCCGAGGTCCCGCGACCCGCATAACTCCACCGCAGGCAGATCCGGCCACGGGCCCGAATAGGAAAAGCGCAGCGCACGGTCCACCTTCCAAAGACGAGAACCGAAAAGAGAATCATTCTCGGGCGGCCCCCCCTCAGACAAATCGCCCCTTATTTTTGTTGATGATTATAGTCGATCCTCTTGGGTCTATTTGTTAAAAAAACTTTCAAAGATTACTAAAATCATCAAGAATTTCTTTCAGTACATCAAAACAGTTTTCTCCACTTGTGTTCAAACTTTTCGTTCTGATAATGCTTTTGGAATTCACACATCATAACCTGACGACTTTCTTTTCTTCCCAGGGAACTATCCACTAAACATCATGTCTGTGTATACCTCTCAGTAAAATGGGGTAACGAAATGGAATTATAGACATCTTCTAGACATTGCTCGATCCATTCTCACTCAGATGAAGGTTCTGAAAATCTACTGGGGTAATGATGTTCTTACTGATGTCCATCTTATCAATAGGGTCACATCTTCGATTTTAAAAGGGTCAACTCCTTTCGTGCTACTCTATCCTAATGTGTCTCCCTTCCTGCTACCTCTAAAAATTTTTAGGTGTATAACTTTCGTCCATAATTTTCATACTACTGGTAAATTGTCACCTATGGCAATCAAATGTATCTTTCTTAGCTATTCTCACACCCAGAAGGGTTACAAGTGCTATAACCCTTATGGGCATCGATACTTCATTTTTATGAATGTTATCTTTTTTGAACAAACTGGTTTCTTTACACAATCTGTCACGAATATTCCTTTAGATCTTCCTCCACCACCAATTGTGTATAAGCACAAGCTTACATCTGTGCATGCTCATGTGCCTTTACCTGTGCTTTTTTTGCATGATAACATACCATCTTCAAGTGTCCCCACCACTGCCACCCCAGATGCTTCTCAAGAGCTTCCCATAGCTCTTCACAGAACTAAGAGGAAATGTATCTTTCACCCTATGTCTCATTTCACTTCTACTGCTAGCTTATCATGTTCTGACACGAGATATGCAGATGCTCTCATGATTATTTCTGTTCCCAGAGATGATCACAGTACTTTACAGGATTATGGCTAGTGACAAGCAATAAATGAGGAAATGGGTGCTTTCACATAAATGGAAACTTGGGACCTTGTATAGTGTCCCATAGGAATTCGACATGTGGCTTGCAGATGGGTCTCTTCATGACCAAACAGTCGCCAAACAGGTCCATTGACAGATTAAAAGCATGGTTGTTGCTAAAGATTTTACACAGACTTATGGAGTTGACTACTTCGAGACCTTCTCCCCAGTAGCGTGAATGGGCTCCATTTGCATTATTCTTTCAGTGGTTACGAATAAGGGATAGCCTATCTTTCAGCTATATATGAAGAATGCCTTCTTGTGTGGCGATCTTGAGGAGGAAGTTTACATGATGCAGCCCCCTGGTTACAAAGTCGAGGGGGAGTGTGTGTCGACTTCGCAGGGAAATTTATGGACTAAATTAGAGTCCTCGGACATGGTTTGATAGACTCTCTATTGAGATCAGCACTCTTGGCTTTCAGAGAACAACATCTGACTACTATATTTTTGTCATAGCTCAAAAGACGGTCCATTAGTATTGTTATACTTGCAGTTTATGTTGATGATATACTTGTCACATGTAATGATGATGAAGACATACTAGAGATCGAGGCTTTCCTTCAGAAAGTCTTCGTCGGGAAGAACCATGGTCAACTTCGCTACTTCCTTGTCGTAGAGAGGATGCGCACTACAGAGGGACTTCACCTCTCACAGAGGAAGTATTGCTTGGACATCTAATCGAGGCTGGATTACTTGGATACAGGACTTCCGGTATCCCTGCAAACCCAAGGAAGCACTCTACTTCAGTAGATCATGTTTTTAAAGATACTACACGATAGAGAAACCTGGTGGGCAAACTACTTTATCCATCTTACTATCACTAAGCCGGATATATTATATGATGTGAGGAGAGCCATCCAACACATGGAGCAACCATGTTATAGTCATTAGCAGGATGTTCTCCGGATCATACACTACTTGAAGGAATCACCAGGACGAGGCCCCTTCTATGGGGCCAATGGCCACACTGGTGTAGCTATATATGTTGATGCAGAATATGTTACTTCGCCTAAGGATCATCGCTCCACTACAGGATATGTTGTGATGATTGCATGAAATCTTGTCACTTGGAGAAGCAAGAAGAAGACTGTAGTCCCCAGATCCAGTGCAAAGACAGAATACAGGGCGATGGCTCAGACTACATGTGAGATTACTTGATTACTCTCTTTTCTACAAGAACTTGGTATTGCTATCACTACTTCTGTTCCTATATATTGTGTCAACAAATCCGCTACATATATTGATATGAACCATGTGTTTCATGAGCAGGCCAACGACATAGAGATTGACTGCCACTTTGTGTGTGATATTGTACGAGGAGGGAAGAATACTACTCCACACATCTCGACCAACTTTCAGCTTGTGAACACATTCACGAAGGCTCTACCAAAGAAGCACCCCTCGTGGATAATCTTTAAGTTGGCCATGATCGATAAATATGCTCCAACTTAAGGGGGAGTGTTAAAGATGGTGTTATGTTTTAACTTATTTAGTGGTAACCCCTCGGGACCCTTTATGTAATTTTTTATTTATGAGTGCTATAGGATTTCTACCTATATAAGAACCCCTAGACCTCTTGAATAGAGAAAAATTCTAACGTAATTTAATTCGAAAATATAACTCAGCCATGGCCGGTCCCAAGCCCGGGTAAAGGAGGAGGGTTGCGCGTTAAGTAGCCGACAGCCAGCGCAGGAGAGATAAATTCGTAAATAGTGTTCTTTAAGTTCTTCTAAGAACACTATTTATGAAATTATCTCGAAACCGTTCGGATCTTTTAAACATGGATTTAAGCAAACATACAGATTTCGTTGGGGCATTCCCTACTTGCGACACGTTGCATCGCCCGAATGCAATGAAAAATTGACAAGGACCGCTACATCGCAGCCTTGATGTAGTTCAAAATTTGCAAGGGTTCTCGCATGAGGAACGCATGCGGGTAAATAAGCTAGTTCTGATGCATCACGGCCCGGATGCAGTCCAAAATTTGCAAGGGTTCTCGCATAATGGACGCATGCGAGTAAAGAAGTTAGTCCAAAAGAGATTGCAAAGGAAGTTACGGATTGGTAGTTGGAATATCGGTACTTTAGCTGGAAAATTGATGGAGATAGTAGATACAATGGAAAGAAGGAAGATTCATATATTATGTCTTCAAGAGACTAAATGGGTTCGAGAGAAAGTAAGGGAGATCGAGAAGACAGGCTTTAAACTTTGGTATTCAGGTAAAGATAAGGGCAGAAACGGTGTTGGAATGGTTGTTCATAAAGATTTGAAGAATTGTGTGGTTGAGGTGCAAAGATTTGGGGATCGGATTATTTTGCTAAAGTTGGTGCTTGAAGAAGAAATTCTGAATATCATCTCAGTTTATGCACCGCAAATTGGTTTAGATGAAAGGACTAAACAAGCTTTTTGGGAGGATCTGGATAAGATTTTACAAGGAATCCCACAAAGAGAGATGGTTTGCATAGGTTGAGATCTTAATGGACATGTGGGAAAAGATGTTTCAGGGTATGCAAGTGTGCATGGAGGACATGGTTTTGGGGATAGAAACGAAGAGGGAAAAGTCATTCTCGATTTTGTAACTGCATATAATCTTTTCATAGCAAACACTCTTTTCAAGAAGAGGGAGGAGCATTTAATTACTTATAAGAGTGGCTCAACTAGAACACAGATCGATTACTTTGCGTTGAGGAGAAGAGATCGGTTGTGTTGCAAAGATTGCAAAGTAATCCCTGGAAAGAGTTTGACAACCCAACATCGCTTGTTAGTCTTGGATTTACAAATAAAAGGGCTGGTAAAGAAAAGGAATGTTCCTAAGATCACTAGAACTAGGTGGTGGAATCTTCCGCTGAAGCAATTAAGCTTCAGGGAGAAGGTTTTAGAAGACTTATCTTGGGATTGTAGAGGAAGTGCAAACAAGATGTGGGAGGCAGTAGCATCTTGTATCCGAAAGGTAGCCAAAGAGATGCTAGGCGAGTCAAAAGGAGCTCCGGGTCAAAAGGAGGCTGGGTGGTGGTGTGAAGGGGTGCAAGAGAAGCTAAAATTTAAAAGAGCTTGCTTTAAAGCTATGTCTAAGGATGGAACAGAGGAAACTGTCACAGACTATAAAATAGCGAAGAAGGAAGCAAAGAAGGCCGTAAGCGAAGCTAAGTCAAAAGCTTATGAGGTTTTGTATAAAAATCTCAACTCTAAGGAGGGCCAGAAGGATATATTCAGGTTGGCCAAAGCAAGAGAAAGAAAGACCAAAGACCTTTCTCAAGTGAGATGCATTAAGGACGAGGAAGGTCACGTGCTTGTTACTCAGAAGGATATAGACTAGATGGGAGCAGTACTTCCATAAACTTTTCATTGGAGAAGGAAATAGAGAGATCACTTTGGGTGATCTAGCTAGTAGTGAAAGTTACTTGAATCGTGCATGCTATAGATGAATACAAAGAAAATACGTAGAGGAGGCTTTGAAGGTTATGAGACCTAGGAAAGGTGTTGGACCGGATGACATCCCTAAAGAAGTATGGAAAGTTTTAGATGAGTGTGGTTTGACTTGGCTTACGAATCTATTCAATGTTATTTGGCGAAGCAAGAAAATGCATGAAGATTGGAGGAGTATCGTGGTGCCTCTTTATAAGAACAAAGGAAACATTCAAAATTGTTCAAATTACAGAGGTATCAAGTTGATGAGTCACACTATGAAAATTTGGGAACGTATGATCGAAAGAAGGTTGAGGCAAGTTTCCCAAGTAGAAGAAAACCAATTCGGATTCATGCCAGGTCGCTCAACTATTGAAGCCATCCATTTGCTGAGGAGAACAATGGAGATTTATAGAGCTAAAAGGAAGAATCTCCATATGATCTTTATTGATTTGGAGAAGGCTTATGATTTCGTCCCACGAGAGATACTGTGGAGAGTTTTGGAGAAGAGACAAGTACATGTCCTATACATTAATCTGATAAAGGATATGTATGACAGGGCTTTATCTTGTGTAAGGACCCCGATGGGGAAGACTGACTATTTTAATATCAACACTGGTTTACATCAAGGTTCAGCTTTGAGTCCATTTCTTTTTACTTTGATTATGGATGAGTTGACAAGTCACATTCAGGATGAGTTACCTTGGTGTATGTTATTTGCCGATGATATTATGTTGATTGACGAGACTATAGATGGAGTAAATGAGAAGCTTGAGGTTTGGAGACATGCATTGGAGACTAAAGGTTTTCGTATAAGTAGGGATAAGACGGAATATATGGAATGCACCTTTGATGGAAGCAATGGTGAAGGAATCGAGGTGAAGATTGGTGACGATAACATTCAGAAGAGAGATTCTTTTAGATATCTGGGATCTATTTTGCAACATGATGGGGAAATTGATGGAGATGTTACTAATAGAATAAATGCAGGCTGGCTAAAGTGGAGAGGAGCCTCCGTTGTTCTCTGTGATAAGAAATTCCTTTAAAAATTAAAGGAAAGTTTTACAAAGCAGCCGTGAGACCTGCTATGGTTTATGGTTCTGAATGTTGGCCTATGAACAATAGACATGTGCAGAGAATGGTTGCAGCAGAAATGAAAATGCTAAGATGCATGTGTGGACATACACGTAAAGATCGGATTCGGAATGATGCAATCAGAAAGAAAGTTGGTGTAGCTCCGATCGAGGATAAGATGTGCGAGAAAACCGCTTAAGATGGTTTGGTCATTTGCAAAGAAGGTCAACTGATGCATTGGTTAGGAGATGCGACTGTTGGGATGTTGAGCCGGCTAAGAGAGGGCGAGGACGGCCCAAGAAGTGCTGGAAAGAGACTATATGAAGGGATCTTAGTTTTTTGGATATAAGTCCGAGATTGACCCAAGATAGATCTGAATGGAGGCGAAGAATCCATGTAGCCGACCCTACTTAATTGTGGGAAAAGGCTTTGTTGTTGTTGTTGTTGTTGAATTTAATTCGAAAATATTATTCTTTAACAAAGCCAACAAATTTTTCTCTGTCAATATTGTAGGCAAATCGCATAGAATGTATGCACTATAGGGTGTCGCATAGAATGTATGTGTTGCCTATAGTGTATATAATTCTTGTTCTAGGCTCTGCGATTCGAAAAATAAAAATAAACAGAACGAATATGCCCTTTACTTACTCATTATAAATGAAAGCCTTCCATCTCCGATACCCTTTTGCAGTTCGTGAAAACCTTCGCGAGCATCGCCTCCAATGTTGACGCTTTCCGCCTCCGCTGCCGACGCTTTCTGCCACTGACGCCCGTTGACACCTCATGCGGCCGACATGGTTTGCCATCGTTCGTTCTCTACCAAATTTTCCTCTTCCAGTGTAACTTTCTCTAACCTTAAGAAAGTAGGGTTCTTTGTTTTTTGGGGTTCTATTCACTAATCCTTGTTTTAGTGGAACATTGGTCTTATGGGTGACCTAAGATGATGTTGATGCAACTTTTAGGTTAATGGATTCTATATATTGCATGTTTTAATTGAAGAATTGTAATGATGACTCTAGTTATGCAGTCTTGTGAGGTCTGGGATTGCGAACGTCCATGTCTTTCGAAGAATTTTTGGAATTGGTTTGTAGAAAATTTTCGTTGGAAAGGAGCATTCACAACATCAAGATATCACAGCACATTGGAACCGGTTCCATGATAACATCCATTACATATGATGATGATGTCCAGGGTGTTGTTCTTTACGCAAAGACAATTGCAAAGTCAACTCCCACGGAGATGGTAGTAGATGCATCTCCGATTGAATGTGCACCCGGTCACCATGCCTTGGGAGCACATGGTTCGGCCCCTGTGGCTGATCTATCTAGCAGTGTCCCACCCACTCCGCACATAATGATGAGAATACCTATATCAGCAAGGCTTTGCTGAGAGAAGTGAATCATGTTTTGAATGATTGTCCGCCGCAGGTCATTAACGATGAGATAGAGAATGAAATTGAGGAAGTTGAAGACGACATTGTACACGAACCGGTAATAGATGGTTCTCTTACTGCCTCTTCCATACCATTTTACAATATCTTAAGTAGTGATGGGCTTGTCAATTTTGAAGAGAATTTCCGAAATGAAAGTGGCATTGACGACATTGCTCATGAACTGCGTAAAGGTTGCACTTTCAAAACAATAGATGACATTATATTTTCTGTGAAGAAGTACCACATATTTTCCCATTGCAACTTTGCAATTAAAGAATCTACCACATTGGTTTGGTCCATTTTATGCACGATGGGTTCCAAGGGTTGCAAGTGGTTTTTATGTGACCATTATCGTAAATTTGACGGGATGTGGGTAATATCTAAGCTTAGCGATCCACACTCATGCATCAATCTGTCTATCAATCAAGATCATCCCCAAATTGGCTACAACTTTGCAACTTTGCAATTAAAGAATCTACCACATTGATTTGGTCCATTTTGTGCACGATGGATTCCAAGGGTTGCAAGTGGTTTTTATGTGGTCATTATAGTAAATTTGACGAGATGTGAGTAATATCTAAGCTTGGCGATCCACACTCATGTATCAATCTATCTATCAATCAGGATCATCCCCAAATTGACTACAACTTTGGGAGGTACTAGACTTTGTGAGGAACAACCCAATAGTTCCAGTATCCACTCTCATGACTCATATTCAGAAGGTATACAAATATTGGGTTACAACGAAAAGAGTTCGTAATGCTAGAAAAAGGCAATTGCAATCGTTTATGATGAATGGAAGAAACCTTATGCGAATATGTCACATTTGTTACATGCTTTGAAGGTCGCCATTCTAGGAACTGAAATTGCAATCACACGTACAAAGCATCTCGATCCAACGAAGCCGCATTGCCATAGATTTCAGAAAATTTTTTGGACATTTGGGCCATGTATTTAAGCCTTCAAGCATTGTAGGCTTTTGATTAGCATAGACGATACACATTTGTATGGAAAGTATAAGCAGAAATTATTGATTGCATGTGGGATTGACAATGACAAACATATTGTCCCATTTGCCTTTGACATTGTGGACGAAGAATCTGCGCCAAGTTGGAAGTGATTTCTTTCGTTGATATGTATCAAGGTTAGGATGCATCTGGGTCCAATTTGTGTTATAATTGGATCGCCATCCTGGTATAAAGTCTGCAATGAATGATGTTGATGTCGACCTGCTTCCACCATTTGCATATTAGCATTTTTGTTCCCGACATGTGGCGAGCGACTTCAATAATATATTTAAGAACGGGTCCATGAAAAACCTTGTAATTGTAGCTGCCTTACAGACATCCTCTAAGAAGTTTGCACATTTCATGAGGAAATTACGAGAATGGAATACGGATGGCACTAAATGGTTTGAAACACATGATTGTCCGAAAGAGCAGTGGACTTTGGCTTATGATGGTGCTTTTATGTTCGGTCGGTCGACCACCAATCTCAGTGAGAGTTACAATGTTGTGTTGAAGGATGCACGTTGTTTGCCCATTGCGGCACTTATTGAAAAAACATTCTACAATTGTATTTTATATTTCAATATCCATGCAGATGAGGTTGTCGTTGTCATTGCTAATGGAAAAAAATACACCACATGGACTATTGGAAAAATACAAACTTGATGTTCATATGCAAATGGGCACAAGGTCACCAAATACAATGGACGCCTGATTTACTCTTTGAGGTTCTTACAGGTGCTAGGGATACAAAATATGGCATAAGAGGGTGCAAGAAATATACATTTGTGTTGGGAGAAGAATTATTCATGCATTAGAATAGACTGAGGGCTCTCTTATATAGGAGAAAAGCCCTTGGGTTAATTACATGCTAAGTCCTGAGAAAAGATAATAACTTAGAATAGACATAGAAACATATATAATTATCTTAATACTCCCCCTCAAGCTGGAGCATATATATCTATCATGCTCACCTTGGAACAACACTTCTGAAATGGACTTCGAGATAGAGCCTTTGTGAAGATGTCGGCTGTCTGATCCCCTGTCGAAATATGTGAGGTAGTTATGAGCCCACTCTGTATCATGTCTCTGGTGTAGTGACAGTCCACCTCAATATGCTTTGTTCGCTCATGAAAAGCAGGATTACTAACAATAAATAATGCAGCTTGATTATCACATAAGAGTCGCATTGGAAGAGGTACTTCAATAGTAAGATCAGTTAATACCGATCTAACCCACATCATCTCTGTACTTCCTTGTGCCATGGCCCTGTACTCAGATTTTGCACTTGATCTGGCTACTACAGTTTGCTTCTTGCTCTTCCACGAGACAAGTGAGCTTCCAACAAAGACTGCAAATCCCGATGTAGACTTCCTGTCTATGGGACAACCTGCATAGTCTGCGTCCGCACATGTCACCTCCAGGAATGTATCCCTACGGAATAATAGGCCAGTACCAGGTGAATTCTTCAATATCTCAAAATCATGTAAATAGCATCCATATGCACCTTTCTGGGCTGCTCCATGAACTGGCTAACTTTGCTCACTACAAACATAATATCTGGTCTGGTGATAGTAACATATAGCAGCTTCCCAACCAGTTCTCTGTATCTCCTGCTATCTACTTCCTTAGTATCCTTGTCATATAGTTTCATACATGGGTCCATAGGTGTAGTAGCAGGCTTGCATCCAGTCATACCTGTCTCAGATAGAAGATCCATCACAAACTTCCTCTGAGTCATCACTAGACCACGCTGGTTTCTGGCAAATTCTAGCCCCAGAAAGTAACGAAAAGTACCAGATCCTTAGTCACGAACTGTTGACCTAGGAATTCGTTGGCTAGTCCAATGACATGAGCATCATCTCCTGTAACAATAATGTCATCTACGTAAACAAGAATGGCAATCGTACCTTTCTCTGTCTTCTGAACGAACAGTGAGTGGTCCGCAGTAGATCTCACAAAGACATGGTGTTCAATCAACTCCGATAGCTTCTGGTACCAAGCTCTCGGACTCTGTTTCAGCCCATAAATCGTCTTATGTAGCTTGCACACACTCTGGGACTCCCCCTCAACAGCAAACCCAGGTGGCTGCTGCATGTACACCTCCTCTTGAAGGTCACCGTAGAGAAAGGAATTTTTGACATCAAGCTGATATAACAGCCAATCTTTTGAAACTGCTACAGAAAGTAGGATCCGCAATGTCGAATGTCTCGCAACTGGAGAAAACGTGTCCTGGTAATCCACCCCATAAGTTTGGGTGAATCCTCGTGCCACAAACCTTGCTTTGTACCGATCCACGCTACCATCTGCATTGTGCTTGATGGAGAATATCCACTTACAACTGACAATCGATGCACCATTTGGAGCGGGAACAATGCTCCATGTTCCTCTAGACCGTAACGTCACCATTTCTTCTTCCATTACCTGGCACCACTGCTTGCTCTGTAATGCCTCTGTGTAAGTACGTGGGATACTAACTGCGGACAGTCCCACTACAAACTTCTTATAATCATCAGATAAGTGATTTAGAGAAACATGCGCTGCAAGCAGGTAGGTAGCACACTTGCGTCGAGGCTTCCTGAGGGCAATAGGAAGATTATCATCCCCATTGTCCTGATGGTCTAAATCACCACGTATGCCATGAGGAACGCCAATAGCATCAATTGGAACAATGTTATCATGACATACTTGTGGCGTGCTGGATGATGTGGACGGCCTAGGAGCAGAGGTGTCAGTAGTTGACCTGCGAGTGTAAACCAAAGTAGGAAACGTTGTGGAATAACTGGAGGTGGTGGTGGTGGTTGTGTTTGATGTTGAGTACCATGAGATCCATTTGGTGGAAGAGACGGTGGAGGAGGAACAACAATTTCCTCTCCAGTGGTGCTATTGGATATACTGTCACCTGTATGAGAGAAATACATAATGGATTCAAAGAAGGTAACATCAACACTCACATAGTATCTTTTGCCAACAGGATCAAAGCATCTATACCCTTTTTGGGTGCGAGAATATCCGACAAACACACATTTGACCGCTCTAGGTAAGAGCTTGTCACGACCAGGAGTGAAATCATGGACAAATGCCACAGACCCAAAGACTCTGGGAGTAAGAGAAAATATGTCCTTCTCGGGAAACGCAATCAAGAAGGGAATTTTCTCTCCAAGACTAGTTGACGGCATACAATTAACCATGTAACCAGCAGTGAGAACAGCATCCCCCAAAAAGAATGTGGGGTACGACTCTGGATCAACAATGTGCGCGTGATATCAAGAAGATGGCGATGTTTTCGTTCCGCCACACCATTTTGTTGTGAAGTATAAATGCATGAAGTTTGATGAATAATACCTATATAACTTAGAAAGTCTAATAAGTGAAGAGTTGTAAACTCCAGTGCATTATCTGTACGAATGAATTTGACATCTGCAGAGAAAATATTTTTGACTTCCAGAAGAAATTTTTTAATGATAGCACCTACCTCAGATTTGTGTTTCAACAAGAACACCCACGACAATCTAGAATAATCATCGACAACAGCCATATAATAATGGTGTCACTGATGATCAGGAACACGACTCGGACCCCAAATATCAAAATGAAACAACTCGAAGGATCGACTACTATGACGACTTTGACGACTCGGAAAGGAAGAGCGATGATGTTTCCCAAGCTGATAGGCTTCATAATTCAATGTAGTACGAGTGGATATCTGTGGTAGAACATGACACAGCTTCTGTAGCGAAAGATGACCAAAGCGAAGATGCCAGAGTAGTGGTGAAACGGGTCCAGAAGGAAGGGTAGCAACTCCAGCGCATGATGGTAAGGCAAGCCTATACAAGCCTCTTTGCTCACGGCCATGTTCAATCACCCTGCCAGTCAGTATGTCCTGAAACACAAAAGAGGATGGATCGAATATGGCACGACAATGGAGATCTCTTGTAAGTTGACTAATGGACAACAGATTCATCTGAAAATTAGGTGCATATAAGACATTCTGAAGAGTGAGAGAAGGTGCAATAGATATCTCCCCCTGACCAACAATGAGTAATCGAACCCCATTGGCAATAATAATTGTTCTGCCAGGTGAAAGAGCTCTGTAGGTAGAAAATTGCATCATGTCGCCACACATATGATGTGATGCCCCAGAGTCCATAATCCAATCTGTCAGGTCCGAATATGAACTATTGGTGAACGCATAATGAGTACCTGAAGAGCTAGACGACGACGATGCTCTGGCGGATGCGGCAGCCTCTGTGGTACCTAGAGACGAAGATGCTGGAGTAGTCATCATCTCACGGAGCCTGGATACAATGTCATCAAGGCGAGTGTCTGACGTAGGTGCTGCAGGAATCTCTGTCTGCTCAGCAACTCGTGTTGAAGTTGGATACCCATGCTTATGGAAGCATGTCTCCTCGTAGTAGCCTGGACGATGGCAATGAGTACACGGGCCACGATGTCTACCACCTCCTCGACCGTGCGGTCCACGGCCGCGAAAGTGAGATGATCCTCCCCTGCCTCTAGTAGCAGCCATAGCTGAAGGAGTAGGTTGCGCAGTAGTCGTTGAAGTAGTAATCCTGCTCATGCGCTTATAGACCTCTTCCATTGGTGGAATAGTCTCTCCAGTCAGAAGTTGAGTACGAGCTGTATCGTACTCAGGATCAAGAGAAGATAGAAAACTTCCGGTCATGGTGGCGTTTCGATAAGCTTGTTTTTGCTCTGTGCTGGTAGTGATGGGCATGAAACTGTGTAATCTCTCAAACATGCCTCGCAGGTGAGAGAAATGAGCATGGAGCGGGCGACCATTCTGTTCGGTCGAGAAGATATCGAACTGCAATTGAAGTATCTTGCTTTCATTTTTCGACTGGCCATACGTATCCGCAAGTATATCCCACATGGCCTTCGTAGTGGGCTGATTCATAATATCATTGGCTACATCCGTAGCCAGTGTCCCAGAGAGCCATATGCGTGCATAAGCATCATGGTGTTGAGTATGCACGGGGGAGGGGGGGAGGGGTGGCGCCGGGGGGGGCACGGGGAGGGGCGCCATGCACCATGGACTGAGATCTCGCGAAATTTCGACGAAATTTCGGTTTCGATGGGTATCGGGTATCGAAACCATACTGTATATCGATTTCTCCTATTTCGGTCGAAATATCGCGAGATATCGCCGATATCTCGGCCCATCTCGATATCTCGCCCGACATTAGGAATCTTTGAATAGAAAAATCAGGCCACTGTCGAAATATAGCGAAATACCGGTCGAAAGGTCCCCATTTCGACCGACTTCGGGCAGTGGTTGTTCTCTTCATCTTCCAAGACCTTCATCCTTTGAGGTAAGCCAAATTATGATAAATCTTCTTCAAATTCAATAATTTTTTTAGGGTTTTCACTGTTAGGTTGTTGATATAGCTAGGCATGGTGTTTAATTTGAGAGATTTCCCCCAAAATAGGTATAAATTTGGAGTAGAAATTTGGGGCTTTTGTGTTTTTTTTGCACAATAGTGCTCGCAATGATCATTGTATCACAGATCTGAAGTTAACATGAACTAAAACATTGTTGGAGATTATTTTCTTGGATCTATGGTAGAAGAAATTGGGGCTTTTGAAGTTTAATGTGGAACGATAATGAGTTGTGGTGTTATATATTCGGATCTTGTATTTTGGAAGTATAAATCATAGTCTGGAAATTGTTTTGGATTAATAAAAATTAAAAATATAGAAAATCCGAAAATAATTTGTTAAATATTTACGTTTTTGTTCATATTTTGTGTCAATAATGTAGTCTTTTATGAAATTGGTCCCCTAATTTGTAGATCTAAGATCCTAATGTATAGATCCAAGGTTTTTTTTCTGTAAATAAATGAAGTGGGTGTTGGAAAAATTAAATATATAATAATTCCGAAATTAAAAAAATAAAATAATTTGCATATTCATAAGCAGTTGCATTGTAATGCCAACTTAATGTTTGTTCTTGATTTTCCTCGCAGATTTCGACGTTCATACATGGCACATTCTACGACATTCTGGTTTCGGTTCCGGTTCTTCATTTGGATATTCACCATGGCACATTCTGCTTCCGGTTCTGGATCTGACAGTTCTGATGATCAGATGGAAGAATTCAATGGGGACATTGGCTGGAGGTATGCGTCCGCTCCTGATGGAAATAAGGCGAAGCCGCAATACAATTTCTGTGGGAAGAAGTTGGGAGGAGGCGGGATCACAAGGATGAAGCAACATCTTGTTGGCAACAACAAGAATGTTGCCAAGTGCACGCGTTGTCCCAAAGATGTGAGGGACAAGGTCAAGGCGAGCTTGGACGGAAAGAAGGAAAAGGAGACGGAGAGAGTAAGAAGGGAAGAACAAATGAAGGAGTTCATGTTCGAGAAAGAATTCAACGTCGTTTCTGATTCAGATGACGATGATTTTGTATACCCCGCCGACATTCAGACTGCATCAGAGAGGAGGGCATACAGAAGGGCTACACAAGAATCATTGAGGAGCGAGTTCGAGAGGAGAGAACTCGGTGGTGCACGGGGCGGCTTCTATGGTGCAGGTGGGAGTGGGAGTGGTTCTGGAGGCGCAACAGTACCACCACCATCTAAGAAACACAAGGGGAAGGGAATTGAGCCCTTCTTGACGAGGAGTGGATCCATGCAATACAAGGCAAGCAAGGATCCGAGGCAGAAAACAGTGAAGGGAGTGTTCACCAATGCACGAGAAAGGGTAGGAAAAGCCATCAGCAAGCTCTTCTTTGGGGAGAGCATTCCTGCCAACATTGCAAGCGGGCCATTCTTGCAGCATGCCGTTGATGAGATCGCTGCAGCGGGAACGGGAGTGAAGGCTCCTACATCCTACGAGATCATGAACAAATATCTTGGGATGGAGAAAGAGGAGATGAATGAGTACATCGCCGAGTTGAGGAAGTGATGGCCAGAGTATGGGGTGACATTGATGTGCGATGGGTGGACGAGCTACACAAGGAAGCAGATCATCAACTTCCTTGTTTACTGCGATGGGAAGACAATTTTCTTGAAATCTGTTGATGCATCTGAGCATGTGAAGGACCACAGGTACCTTCTGAAGTTGATGAAGGACGTTATAAAGGAGGTTGGGAAAGAGCACATTGTGCAAATTGTGACAGATAACGGCAGCAACTTCAAGAAGGTTGGTGAAACAATTATGAAGTCCAACAGCTACGGAATTTTCTGGACACCGTGTGCTGCGCATTGCATTAACTTGATCCTTAAAGATTTCAGCAAGAGGAAGCTCGTCTCAAGGGTGGTGGAGAAAGCACGAATGATCACCACATTCATCTACAACCACAGCAAAGTGTTGGCACTAATGAGGCGGATGTGCAATGGGGAGTTGGTGAGGCCTGGCATCACACGCTTTGCAACCAATTTTATAGCGTTGCAAAGCCTCAAGCAACATAAGACAGGTTTGAAAACCATGTGTTGCCAGGGTGAGTGGTTCGAGATACCTGAAGCTCGGACTGAAGGAGGACGGAAGGTGGAGATATTGATCAATGATATCTCCTTTTGGGATGACGTGACTCGGGTCACGAGGATCATGGATCCAGTGGTATCTGCATTGCGGATCGTGGATGGCGACAAGAAGCCCACCATGGGAGTCATCTACGAGGCAATGCGCTGCATGAGAGAGAAGGTCCGAGAAGCGGTTAGGAAGGGATCAAAAGCATGGTTGGACATCATAGACGAGCGATGGTCTAAGATGCTCTCACATCCTCTTCACAAGGCCGGTATATATTATGTAAAAAAGGTTTTTTTTCAATCATTTAAATTTTTATAGTTGGACATCATAAATGAGCTTGTTCGTGACTTTCTGTGCAGCTTATTACTTCAATCCTAAGGGCTCGTTTGGTTGCAGGGTTGGGCAGGGTTGGCTTGGCCCAACCCGGGTTGGCCCTGCAACCAAACAGGGTTCTCCTCCTCACAGTTTACTATTCACAGGGGTACCCCTGCCCAACCCAACCCTGTCCAACCTTGCAACCAAACGAACCCTAAGTACCACTACAAGAATGGACTTGGTACAAATGGTGACCTTCTCTCAGTCGTACAGATTGTGGTGGAGAAGCTCGTCAAGGACGAGAAGTTACAGATCATGTGCATGAATGAGGTACTAATATCCTAAATTTCTACCTATATTTTGACTTTTGAGTCACAAGATATTTGGGTTGAACCTATTTGCAGGTTAAGTATTACCGAGATGCATTGGGTTCCTTTGGTCGGATTACTGCGGTCAACAGTCGTGGCAATACTCTTCCTGGTGGGACGGAGGCAAATAAACCCATTACTTGTGTTGATTTTGTGTACATTTATTTGTACTTATGATTTCTGTCTTTTCCTTTTTTTGCAGCCGAATGGTGGATGTTATACGGGATGGAAGCTCCCAACCTTCGAAGTGTGGCAGTAAAGTGTTGTCTCAAACCGCATCTGCTGGCGGTTGTGAGAGGAACTGGAGCACGTTCAATTTGATACATTCGAAGAGAAGGAACAGGTTGGGAGAAAAGAAGCTCAATGACCTTGTCTTCGTGCATTACAACTTGAGGCTGAAATTGAAGCATGCAACGGAGGGACATGACAAAGATGACTATACGGACCCTATTGACCTTGCATACATTTTCAAGATGCACGATGACGATGCTGATGAGGACGTTCTCCAGAGGTGGATGGATTCCAATGGTGCCCCAGTTCTCGATCAGCCAGGTGGAAGACCGAATGAGAACATCAGCCAGCAAATGGGAGCAGACGTTGGTGACTTTTTGGCCAGATCCGGGCGGATTACAGACCCTGTTGGAGGGTTGGAGGGCGAGATTGATGCAGCTGTTGATGAAATTCTCTCCAGTAGCTCCAAATCCAAGTCAAAGTCAAAGGATGACAGTGGAGATGATGATGATGACGATGTTGGTCGTGCTGGACGTTGTGGTGGTGGGGAGTCAAACTCAGGTGGGTCAGGAGGGAGTGGTCGTGGACCACAAGCTACCAGACTTGAGGAAGGCCTACAAGCAGGACGCGAATATATGGAGAGACAACGGAACACACATGGACAATTTGTTCCAAGTCCGAGTCCAGGGCCTACGGATTACGACTACGGTCGAGGTCATCGTCCAACCGACAGCTACATGGAAGATTTGACATCATCTGTAGGTTCTTTGACCTTCATGGATATTGACAGCCCATATCGCGGAGGAGCACAAAGTCCTTTAGGCGGATATGGATCGTCGCACGATGAGAGATCATTTGGCGTCTTCCCGGAATACTTTCAAGCTCCTCCTCCAGGACCTCCTCCTCCTCAGTACGCACCTCCAGCATATTCATATGGTTACAGTGGATATGGGGGATACAGTAGCGGAGACAACTACCAAAGTAGCCAACCTGAGCAGAGCCAGGGAAGTTTCTTTGGGGGTGACAGCTACGGTTTCTTCCCTGAGTACTACACGGCAGTTCCTCCTCCTCCTCCGCAGAGATCTTCTCCTACCCCGTCGTCGTCGTCCCGAGGATCTCAGGGCAGTAGTTCGCAGCAGCCTCGTCGTGCCACTCGTGATATCGGATCCAGTGATGCTTATCCTCGACTCGGGATGCTCATAGGCATCGATGACCATCAATACAGGCAGTATGTCATGGATTACAAGGCCATGTACTCGTACATGACATGGGAGAACTACTGCGAGTTCATAGAATCGGCGATGCGCTATGAGAGACAGCAAGGAAGGGGGGGCATTCAGATCCACCACGAAACTCCTGGTTCTGAACAAAACATGTCACCAGGGCAGGTATTATATTTTAATCTTTACTCTTTTATTGCATTTATCAGAAATATGCATGTTCTTAATAATTTTAACTTGTTGTAAGTTGTATTGTATTTGTAAGACTAGACTATTACTCTTTTTTATTATGTATTAACAATATTACAACCATGGTTTCAACTTTTGTATATTAACTGTCTTATGAGATTTCGGTCGAGATAGGTTGTATAGAGGGGTGGAGATCCTCAATTGCAATGATATGGATAAAATATGGGTCATTTCGACCCCATATCGATCGAGACATGTTGCTTGGGTTCCAACAATATGTCCACCGATATGACCGATATGGCCGATATGACCGATATGTCTATATATAGGGTATAGATGACCAATATGTGTGAAATAAATGTGTATTTGTATGTTATTTAGTGTTCTAATAACTTGGAATATCGAAATTTTCAATAAAATTGGAAAAAATCGGGTTTTTCAGCCTTTTCCGACGTTTCCACCGAAATCGTCGAAATTTCCCGAAATTTCGGTATTAGACCTTACCGAAACGAGATCGAAATCGAAATTTCGAACCTTGCCATGCACGGGGGCAGCCCACGGACGGGGGGTGTAGGGTTAGGGTTTTGGGTGGGATACGGGAACCCCGGTCTAGGACTATTGCTCTGATACCGTGTTGGGAGAAGAATTATTCATGCATTAGAATAAACTGAGGGCTCTCTTATATAGGAGAAAAGCTCTTGGGTTAATTACAAGCTAAGTCCTGAGAAAAGATAATAACTTAGAATAGACATAGAAACATATATAATTATCTTAACAATTTGTGATCAGCAAAGTAATATGTATATGCCAGATATGGCAAACATATCAAATTTCTTGTTCACATTCAATTGATGTTATGTCTCAAAGGTGTTCTACAATTGACTCAAATATGAGAGAGTGGTACACTTGGGAGCACCAACTCAAGGTCTACTAGGGGAAATTTTTCCCCATGGGAGATAGGGTTATGTGGGCACCCTTGTCTTACCCAGAGTTGAGACCTAACAAGAAGTTTAAGCGAAGTAAAGGAAGACCCCACTCCATGAGGATCCACAATGAGATGGATTGAAAAAAATACATGTAGCTTATGTGGAACTGTTGACGCGCGTTGAGTTATTGTACCTTGTTGCTATTTTATTTCTCTTGTTATCCTCTTTCTGTAATTTACCCATAGGCTACTCCCTATATAAGAGAGCCTAGGGCTATGGAATAAACATCTGATTCACGTTTCCCAACATGGTATCAGAGCGACGGTCCTAGACCGGAGTTCCTGAAACCCTAACCCTAACCCTACCCGTCGGCTCTCTCTCTCTCTCTTCTCTTCTCTCCCCGCAGATTGGCGTCGCCGCCTCCGCTCCAGGCGCTCCAGGCGCAGGCGCAGGCGCAGATCGGCGTCACCCAGCGCGCCTCCAGGCGCAGGCGTGCATCGCCCGACCTCCAGCGCCTCCTGATCTGCGGCGCTCCTGATCTGCGGCATCTCCAGCGCGCATCTCCTCCAGCGCGCATCTCGGCACAGATCGGTGTTGACCGTTCTTCAGCGCATGAGCGCGTAGAGCACCCACCTCGCGACGATCTTCAACGCGCGCAGCCACTGAACGTGTGGATCTGGTCAGCCCCTGAGCACGCACGTTGCGCGCAGCCTCCGCGCAACGTGTAGCATCCACGCCCTAAAACTCTAGGGCTCAGATCGTGATATCTATGGGGTTGGTTGCTTGACGTCTACACATGCAACTAATCCCAGTTCTGTCGTTGTAGACAAAGTTTATTGTCTCTTGGTCACTCCAGTCTTCCAGTATGTCAGAAAGCAAGGCTGACATCCCATCTATGGGCGCATTCCGTGGTCCAGCGCCCATCGTCAAGATGGATGGTACGAACTATGAACTGTGGGCAATGCAGTTCATGAGTATGATGAAGTCCACGGGCAAGAAGCATATTCTCACAGAGCCCGAGCCTGCAGAGAAGACTGGAGTTCATGCCTCATGGGAGGCAGATGACGCATATGCCAAGGTGTGGCTGCCTGGCACATTGGCTATTGAAATTGCCAATGATATTCTACATCAACCCACAGCAAAAGACATGTGGGATATTCTGGCATCAACATATTCTCAGGCGAAGAATGAGACAAAAATTCTGCAACTACAACATGATATATTCACAATAAAGCAGAATGGTCGCCCGTTACATTCTCTCTACACATCTTTGAGAGGAATGTTTGAGAAGCTTCATAGCTTCATGCCTCTTACCGCCACGCCAGAGCAGCAAAAGACATATAGAAACGCAACAATGGTGGGTGTGTTTCTCGCAGCACTCGACCCAGAGTATGAGGCTGCTCGTTCACAGATTCTGGCGGACTCAACTATTCCTCCCATGGAGGAGGCTTTTCATAGGTTGAGTAGGATCACTGTACCTTCTGCAGCCACTAGCCAGAATCCCTCAGCCATGGCAGTCAACAGGGGCCGTGGCTCTCATTACCAGGGCCGTGGACGTACTCCCCGTGGAAGGGGTGGCCGCACTAGGCCAACATGCTCATATTGTCACAGAGTCGGCCATACTGAAGACACATGCTATTCCAAGCATGGATTTCCTGCATCTGCACGAGCCGCTGAGCAGATAGAGCCTCCTTCTCCTGCTTCACTGGATCAGCGGTTTGATGATCTGGTTGCCCGCCTCAGGGGCATTATCCCTCCATCTGCACCGACGACAGAGAGTCATACGGATGTTGCTGCTTCTGCTTCTGCGTCTGCCTCTACGAGTACTTCAGGTAGTACACTTGCACTACATAGTAGTAGATCGGATACATTGCCATGGATCATGGACTCAGGCGCTACACATCATCTATGTGGCGACCAGAGTCTACTTTCAGGATATACTCAGATTCCTCCAGGACGAACAGTAGTGATTGCCAATGGCACTCATTCCCCCATCATGGGTCAGGGGGAGATTAGATTGACATCATCTATGCAGCTCAAGAATGTTTTACATGCACCGCATTTTTCTATGAATCTATTGTCAATCAGCCAGATTACGAAGGATCTCCAATGTCGAGCTATTTTTGATTCATCTTCTTTGATTTTTCAGGACATCCGTACGGGCAACGTGATTGGTCATGGCTATGAGCAAGGAGGCCTCTATCGTCTGAACCAGACCCCATTTGCTGGAATCACCTCTTCTCCCGCTGGACAAGTATCTCCTCTCTTGTGGCATCTGCGCCTTGGTCACCTCCCGCTTCAGAAGTTGTGTCGTGTCTTACCTTATAGCCTTCCTCACACACCTATCCAGTGTGAGGCGTGTCAGTTGGGAAAACATCACAGGTCATCGTTTCCCAGTGGTCAAGGTCGGAGTAGTAACTCCAAATTTGAGTTGTTTCATGTTGATATATGGGGTCCAAGTCGTGTTCCCGATCTTCAGGGACACAGGTATTATATTGTTTTTGTGGATGATTTCTCTAGAGCATCATGGGTTTTTTTAATGAAAAATAAGTCTGAAGCTGGAAACATTATTATTCAATTTCTAAATGAGATTCAGAATGTTTTTTCCACCACTGTCAAATTTTTGAGAAGTGACAATGCCTTAGAATTGTGCACCAATAATCTAGCCAACTACTACTCTTCTAAGGGAATTGTTCACCAAACATCATGTGCCCATACGTCCCAACAGAATGGGGTTGCAGAAAGAAAACACCGTCACCTCCTTGATGTCACAAGGTCTCTTCTCATTCAGAGTCATGTTCCGTATTCCTACTGGGGTGATGCAGTACTCACTGCATGTTATCTTATAAATCGTATGCCCCCGTCCGTCTTGAATGAACAGATCCCCTTCTCTCTTATATATCCTAACAAGGATCTGTTCACTCTTACCCCTCGTGTGTTTGGGTCAGTCGCGTTTGTCCATCAGTTGTCGTCCGGTTCTGACAAGCTCTCTCCTAGGGCTGTCAAGTGTGTCTTTGTGGGGTACTCCAGAACTCAAAAGGGGTACAAATGTTTTGACCCTCTGCGTCGGCGGTATGTGATCAGCGCAGATGTTACATTCTTTGAATCTATCATGTACTTCTCCGAATCTGGAAACATGCAGCCACAATCTATATCCCCTGATACTGTGTTCATGGCACCACCAACATCTCAAACACCACCATCACCACCACCACCACCATCACCACCACCAACAACGCCATCAATAGTACCTCCATTACCATTCCATTACACCCGAAGGCCGAATCAAGCTCATGGTCCTGACCAGTCAACTAGCTCGCCTACGGTATGTAATGAAAATATTAATGTTGATGAATCTGACGACATTACTCAGCAGGATGTATCACAGGAGCATGCTGATACCACAGGGGATCTAAATGTTCCAATCGCTCTACGCAAGTCAAAGAGAAGCTGTGTCCAGTATCCAGTTTCAGCAGTGGTGTCGTTTGAGAGGATATCTGGACCTTTCAAGACATTTGCGTTGGCACTTTCAGCTACAGATATTCCAAGGAATCACCATGAGGCCTTGCAGGATTCTCGATGGAGGCTAGCAATGGAGGAAGAGATGGCGGCACTTCAGTCCAGAGGAACATGGAGCTTGGTTACTATACCTCCAGATGTCAACCCGGTGAGTTGCAAGTGGGTGTTTACAGTGAAACATAATGCAGATGGCTCCATTGACAGGTACAAGGCACGCCTAGTTGCAAGGGGATTCACACAGACATATGGGGTAGATTACCTTGACACGTTCTCCCCGGTGGCTCGTCATTCCACTCTACGGATCCTCTTATCTGTTGCAGTCACTAAAGACTGGCCCCTATATCAACTGGATGTGAAGAATGCCTTTCTGTATGGCGATTTGCAGGAGGAGGTCTACATGCAACAGCCACCAGGTTTTGCTGTTGAGGGGGAGTGTTCCAAGGTTTGCCGATTACATAAGGCTATCTATGGCCTTAAGCAGAGCCCCAGAGCGTGGTTCCAGAAGCTGTCAGACCTCTTTGAGAAACAAGGATACAAACGCTCTAATGCTGATCATTCCTTGTTTGTACAGAAAACGGCAAGAGGTACTGTTGTAATCATGGTTTATGTTGACGATATCTTGATTACAGGTGATGATGACCAGGGCATTAAGCAGGCAAAGGAAAGGCTAGGGACCGAGTTTGTCATCAAGGACCTGGGAGTCCTTAGATATTTTCTGGGGCTGGAGTTTGCTAGAAATCCGTATGGACTAGTCATGTCACAGAGGAAGTATGTCATAGATCTACTAAGTGAGACAGGTATGCTAGGGTGTCGACCTGCTACGACACCTATGGACCCTAGCATGAAGATGTATGATGATGACACAGAGGAGGTTGACAGGAGAAGATACAGAGAACTGGTAGGCAAACTGCTATATGTCACCATTACTAGGCCAGATATATTATTTGCAGTAAGCCGTGTGAGCCAGTTCATGGAGCAGCCACGCCAGGTGCATATGGATGCAATACACATGATACTTAGATACCTCAAATCTTCTCCAGGTAAAGGTATGCTGTTTAAGAAAGGAAAGGGGATTTCTGTCTATGCATGCGCAGATGCAGACTATGCAGGATGTCCTAAGGATAGAAAGTCCACCTCAGGGTACGCTGTCTATGTCGGAGATGCCCTAGTCTCATGGAGGAGCAAGAAGCAAACTGTGGTAGCTAGATCCAGTGCTGAATCCGAATATAGGGCTATGGCCCAGGCTACTACAGAGATGATGTGGGTGAAAGCAGTGCTGACAGATCTATGCTTAGATATACCACTTCCTATGAACTTGGAGTGTGATAATCAGGCTGCTTTGTTCATTGCTAATAATCCTGCATTCCATGAGCGGACCAAGCATATTGAAGTGGATTGTCACTTCATACGTGATATGATCCAGAAAGGATTTATTACCACATCCCACGTTACTTCAGAGAACCAGACGGCAGACATTTTTACCAAGGCATTATTACGTGGCCCATTTCAGAAGTGTGCCTCCAAGCTGAGCATGATTGACATCTATGCTCCATCTTGAGGGGGAGTGTTGACGCACGTTGAGTTATTGTACCTTGTTGCTATTTTATTTCTCTTGTTATCCTCTTTCTGTAATTTACCCATAGGCTACTCCCTATATAAGAGAGCCTAGGGCTATGGAATAAACATCTGATTCACGTTTCCCAACAGGAACATTAGGTCACAACAAAAGCACATGTCCAAGAAAAAACTCAGAAGCATCTTCATCAACTACAGCTCCTACTACTACAAGTCGAAACAAAAATAGATGTGGGAAATGTGGAGGGGAATGGCATAATAAGCGAAAATGTACCGGCCTCAGTAAGTTTGTTATATTTCTCTTTACAACAACTTTAATACCCGCATAATAAACATTGTTTGTTGCTTTGAACATTTGGTATATCTTCTCGTTCTCAATCACTTAAACGTATACAATTGCTATATGTGTTATAGATGGATCAGGGTCCCATTGACACTTCTGTATTGACGCAACAGGACCGATACCGTTCACCTCGAGTATGGGAGGGTGATGTAAGTTATGTTGTTTATTTCATTTTATTTCCACGTTTTGCATTTATAAATCTCAACAGTAATACTTCATAATTATATGTTGTTGGCAGGTATCATCATGGCTACGATGTCGACGAAGGGAGAAACAAGTTCGGCACATACCACTTGACGATCACATTCGGCCTAATGTTGTGCAGGCAGGTTTTGGTGGTGTTACTGAATTGGAGTTCATTGCCCTTGATTGGCATCTTATAACAACCTTGGTGGAGCGATGGAGGCTGGATGAGGTGATACATGTGATAGATTTGTGGGATAAGGTGGATATCGATTGGAGAGAAAAACATGTTGATCACATCACTGCTTGGGTGTCTCGTCGCGAGAGAGCTCTCCACATATACCAATCAATTGGGGTCAGTACCTCTCCAGATTACATGGATTGGTACTTCGAATCACTAGAAGATATGTGAGGAGATTTGGTGCAATCCTCGCATAGAATGTGAGTCTATAAATAATTCACCTACAGTATAAATAATTCAAATAAATTTCATTATGTTATAAATATCTAATTTCAAATTTATTTAAAATTTCCAAATGCAGAGATGGGATCTTGTCATAGACTTGGGATGCGGAGATTTAAGCGACTACCAGTATAGAGACATAGTCTTGGAGATCATGTCTGAAATGGGGCGTTCATTGGCTATTCAATTTGCAGATGATATGACCTTGAACGAGGAGTATGCGCAACAGGAGCATGTCCAAGGAAGAGGAAGAGGACGTGGGAGAGGAAGAGGTCGGGCTAGGGCACACCAACAACAAGAGGGTCATGGACAAGGTTGTAGACGACGAGGGCAGTGCATGGCGTTGAAGTGGGGGAAGAAAACTAGGATATGGACGAGGTCCCCGATTATGTCTTGGAAACGCAATTTGTCACACCAATCGTTGAGACTCGTGACGAGGAGATGACAATTCCACAAGTGCCTGCAAGGAACATAAGGGGGGAAGAAGCTCAATATATGTATGTTGCACTGACCCCACCACCCATGCCAACCTTCGATGAGGAAGAAGGCATAGGAAGTTCACAATTACAGAGAATTGATCTTAGATATGGAAAAACAACATATCAAATGAGGAGGAAGAGATAAATATGTATTCCGTGATGATTTTTGGCAATGTATTGTATCTGAGATATTTTGTATTGTATTTTAAGATGAGTTATTTTCTAATCCAATGGAGGCTTTTGTGGATATCTTTTCATATTATGTATGACATGAATAACTTTGGTATATCCTATTTATAGATATATTTTTGGAAATCTTTTCTCTGATGATAATGTTCGAGAATCATGTTTTGTTTCTTTTTTTTGTCCCAGCTTCACGTTCTGTTTATTTTTTTGTGAAAGAACATAGCGCAGGATTTCTATGCGCTATAGGCACAGAAAGCGCGGTGATTTTATGAGCTATAGAGAAGCGCATACATTCTATGTGACATCCTATAGCATGTAGCCATGTACAATCTATGTGATTTGCCTATAGTATTGACAGAAAAAAATTGTTGGTTTAGTTGAGGAATAATGTTTTCAAACTACGTTACGTAGGAATTTGTCTCCTCTTGAATAAATCAATTCATTACGTTCTCTCAACTTTTTCTCCACATACCAAATACACGGGTAGCTTCCACGAAGAATCCAACCCTATATTGGATTGGTTAACACCATGTAGAAACTTATAAGCATAAAAATTTACATAGAGAACAAACAATTTACATGGAAACCCTCTTCTACAAAATTAAAAAAATAACGAGAACTGGGATATAGAAATTTCACGGGCAGCTAGATTTCTCTATCGGCCATAAAACATAGATGGATGTATACATTATATTTACGAAAACTCGCTAAATGGATCCCTACCAAAAACCATTTAACCCATTACAACAACTCAACACCATCAACTGTGTCACATAGCTTGTTTTACATGATAAACTAAGCACATTGAGTTTGATAGATATTTCATTCGAGCGAAGATGGACTTTGGGGACTTAAGCCCTTCATGCTCGATATCTGAAGACCAAATTAGCTAATTTTACTTAGGTGCCGTTCGGATGGGGGTTTACCCCCCCTTGGGGTGGGTTTACCCCCAAAAACCCACATTTTCTCGTTCTTGTGGGACCCACTATCTATTCTTTATTTAAATATTCAATAAATTACTTTTATTCCATCTTATTCCATCAAAAAATAATATATTATACCATCATATCATCTAAAAATTATAAACTATTCAACTTCTACTCACTTTTTTAAACTCCAACACAATCACAACACAATAACTGTTGGGTAAAGAGTCTTCATTATGATTCAAGAAAACCCTAGGCTCTCTTATATAAGGAGAGACCTTAAGGGTAAATTACAAAGAAGTCTAAATAAGAAAAAGAAATAACGACAGGATACACAAAATGATAATAGAGAAACTATCTCTACAATAACTACTCACCTTTTTAAACTTCAACTTCTAACCCACCCCCAGTTTAACCCTCTATCCAAACACCAAAACCCAAAGATGGGTTACCTGCTACCAGTTTAACCCACCTAAACCCGGATACCAAACACACCCTTAAGGTCTTGCCATTATACGTCATGAAAAGAATGCCAACAAGTTAAACATGCTCAGTACATATGCCTAACTTGAGCGGGAGTAGTGAGAATTATGTCACTCATGGTTAAACATGCTCAGTACATATGCCTAACTTGAGCAGGAGTAGTGAGAGTTATGTCACTCGTGGTTAATAGGTGAATTTGCCTTTGGGTGTGCTTCGTGTATTTGTCGATAATGAGATTTTGCATAATCCCACCTTTTCTTCATGTGTTCTCAAATATTAAAACCTTGATATAGTGGGTGATGGGATACCTTACTCCTGTGATTTTTCCCTTCATCCAATCACGCTACTCTTTTAAATGTTACCCCACAGATCCAAATTCGATATCGGATATTGTATCGACACATATCAAAAAGAAATTTCACCAAAATTTCATCGAAATTTCGGTAAATTTTCTTGAATTTCACCCAAATCGAGCAACATTTGTGAAGGAAGGCCCCCATATCCGCATTTCCCTCAAAATTTCGATCCCATGTCAAAACCAAAATTTCGCCTATATTTCGTGAAATCTGAAACCATGAGTCTATGACTAAGTGATCCTCGAACCAATCGTGATTTCTACAAAGTTTGCTAATGGAAAGTGTTGGAGTATTTGGTTGTGCGCCTCTTACGATGTAGATGGGTAAATGGATACCTCTAAGATCCGTTTACCCCATCCATATGTTTAGTCCCACATCTACCAGTGGTGGAACTTGGAAGCTCTGTGGAGAATATATATAAGAAGCCCCACACCTCCTGTATCCATCGAGAAAGTTCAATAGAATATCCGTCCCTTTGAGGGTTTCTCTCGTGGTTTCATCCCGCTCCTTAGGGAGTGGAGTTCCACGTAAAATTTCGTTGTTTTTCAATCTTCATTCTTTTTCCATGTTTCGCTTCCGTATGTTTATTTTCTAACATGGTATCAGAGCGGGTTCGATTCTCAAGGATTATTTTATGTTATTGATTTATTCGAGATTCGACTTGTAGAATCAAGATTCAGTCCTAGGGTTTCTATCAAAACCCTAATTTTTGTGTATTCTTGAAGCAGTTCTGCAGTTTGATCTCTAGGGTTTTGATCTGAATCTGGAGATCCAAAGATCCGAGCTTCCAGGAGGCACTCCTTCTGCCGCCATTGTCCGACAACACTTCAGGCCTCGCAAGCCCTCCAGGAACCTCCAGACGGCACCATGCCACACATCTCAAAGAAGAAAGACACAACATCTCTAGGTGTAGCCCCATATCCAGGCGCATTGCGTCTTTTCTTTCAAGAGGCGGTTGCGCATGATCCGCTCCAGAAGTTGCCGCACCCCCTACTGGCGGCAAAGCTCAAGCGAACTTCGTGGCGCCTTCCTCCACGCACTCCATAGTTGAGGTGCATCTCCACCACACCTCGAAGAACCACCGCCATCTTGTTCTTCAAGCAGCAGTCCTCGCGCCTCTAGATGCGTCTGTCATCCCTCCAGCTCTTCCTGGATGCGCAAAACCCACAGGCGACTCCTCCTTCTTGTGTGCGACGGCGCAGGCATGAGGCACCTCTCCAGGTCGATGTTGCTTCGCCTCCATGTGGTAGATCTCCTTGGCGGCGCATACGCCACCGCTTCTTCAACTCGCCTAGGTTGCGCGCATTCCCTCCTCTCCAAATCGATCTCGCCGCAGATCGCCATGGCGGAACTCCTCTTCAATCGAGTCATGCTCTCCATGCGGCAACTTCTATGGGAGGCGAAGCCCCTGCAGGTGCACCCCTTCGACTCCCCACCTCGATATCGAGATCTTCCAGCAGTCCCAACGCGCGCCTCCAGCGAGGCACAGCGGAAGCACTCCAGACGTGCAGGGGCGGCGACGAGCTCTGCAACAGGAAGCCCCTTTGGGGGGGCGGCATTTTTTCCAGAGAGGGTTGGGAACCCTAAAGGCTGCACAATATTTAGAAAAAAATTAGGTCTGAGTAGGCCGATGATTGTATTAAGAGAGAGAGATGCCCTGAACCATAAAAAAGGAGAGTTGTTTGTTGAGTCCAGGTGGACCGAATGCTACTAAAAAATTTGGGCCTAAGTGGGCCGAGATTTAAAAGAGAAAAAGAAAAAATGACGCACACACAAAAAAACCGTACGCAAAATATTTGCAAAAAAAAGGAAGCCGCAAAAAAATGTGTCAACGACTTATGTTAAAAAAATGTTGCAAAAGCGGTAGGGGGAGAGATGAAACGTCTTAAAAATCATAGCGGTTACTTAAGAAAATGGCGAAAAGCTGCAAGTTCATGTTTTCCCTCGATTTCTTGTCTTCTCCCGACTTTGTCGATGTTGCTATTTTCTGACAAGTATGGGAGAAAGATGGAGTATATGTAGAGTCACATGTCTTCTCATGTAGCGTCACAGGTCTTCTTCATATTTCAGATTCGTCAGACCATTCAGATTCTAGAATCTGCAGTTGTCATATGTTCAGACTCGATGATTGGTTCCGAGTCTTCAGTTTCAGACTCGCACGTGTGTGCGTTCTTTTTAGATGTGCACATGTATGACATCTTTTGTCGTGGTCCCCATCATTCTTGTTGTTTCGGCAGAGTTTTCATGTGAGCCATAGGGACTCCATAGTAGAGGATCATTCCCTATGCCATGTTGGCAAGGGTTTTCATGTGGTATCATAGGGACTCCGGAGTAGAGTACCATTCTCTGAGCTATATGGGAGAGACCCAATTCTCCAATGAGGATATTCAGTCGCCTCGCACTCTAGCCCGTTCGTCATCCTCACATGAACATCATGAGAAGCAACGTCCTCGACAGCAGCCAACAGTTGTGTGCGTTGATATTGACTGTAGTGTCATGTAGCGTGAGTTGAGTTTCTTTTTGTTTGTCCAAGCTGAGCATTGCATGCTCTAGCTTGAGGGGGAGTGTTGGAGTATTTCGTTGTGTGCCTCTTATGATGTAGATGGATAAATGGATACCTCTAGGATCCATTTACCCCATCCATATGTTTAGTCCCACATCTACCAGTGGTGGGACTTGGAGGCTCTGTGGAGACTATATAAGGAGCCCCAGACCTCATGTATCCATCGAGAAAATTCAATAGAATATCCGCACATTTGAGGGCTTCTCCCGTGGTTTCATCCCGCTCTTTAGGGAGTAGGGTTCCACGTAAAATCTCGTTGTTCTTTAATCTTTATGCTTTTTCCATGTTTTGCTTCCGCGTGTTTATTTTCTAACAGAAAGCTTTTACTCGGAAAGGCCTATTGAGTTTAACAAAGTTTCCTATGATCATAAATATATACTCAACACGCTTGTCGAGCACAAAATTTAATGTTCATGGTGTCTAACCTATCCATGCAATCTTCTTCTTCTCTATCACAGCATTAACAATGACTAATCTCAAAGAAGAAATCCGCAGAACTATGGAATTTAATGATAGAGATGACAAAGAAACGGGATTACCTTTAAAAAGATGATTTTCAGCACTTCCCCCGGCCATGTATTCATAAACCAAAACCCGATGGTCATCTTCGCAGCAATACCCAACCAATTCCACCAAATACGGATGTGAAATTTGCCCAAGCACTTTGACCTCGGTCTTGAAATACATCCAGGATTCAAACACACCAAACAAGTTAGGATCAATAGAAGGTAGTGAAAATATTTCCACATTAATAAGGAAAAGTGGCAATTAGCGCTGTCAAATAGATGAAGTACCAGCCATTCCCTGTGGCCCTGACAACTCTTGGCACCATCATGCACTTTAACTGCAACTTGAATAGGCCGAACTCCAGGTCTCAAATTCTCAAGAATGAATCCTTTGTAAACCTTGCCGAATCCACCTGCTCCTATTAAGTTCTCGGGTTTAAAATTGCCAGTGATGGATTTTACTTCTTCAATATCAAACTCTATCAGGGGCTTAGCAGCTGAACCACGACGCCAGTACTCTACTTTGGGATCAGTCGGCAGGTTTCCATTTGCTTTATCCTCTTCTTTGACAGAGGAAGTACGAACCTTAACATCCCCTTCTAGAGGAAAAAACCAATTTTTTTCTTTGGTAAAAATAAATAAGGTAAGGAAAAAGTTAGCTGTTCAAACCTAAAAATGTGAGAAATGATTTATTTTGTAATCCCAAAAAAAATCTAGTTGCACGTTAACCTTTTCCATTCAAAAGAAAAAGGAACGACAAATAAAAGATGCGGAAGACAAACACAACTGCAAACAAAATAATAACTTCCAAAAGCAATATGTGCACGCAAGAAAACCTTTTCACACAAGGAAACCTTTTCTCTTACAATTTGAACTCAGTATGTTAGAAATTTCGACAAGGGAGGATCAGATGGATTGCACATCTCATGAATATCCTAGAACTCCAATTTATTTCTATTTAAAGCATTTCAAGATAAAATCTACACGAGGAAAGAGAAACCCTGCAACCACGGGAGAAACCCACCTGGTTTCACGTGATGAACATGGTGTCTCAAAGAATTTAAGCAGTTGCCCATCGGTCCAGAATCTGGTTTCACCGAGCCATGACTCCACCTTGGCAAGAAATGAAAAGGGGATGGAAGAGATGGAAGATTACACAAGAACTCTTTCCTGCTAAATGATGTTCTGATATGGCTGTGATACATACCCAGATCTGGGGAACTTAAACTGAAACCACACAGCTAGAGGATTAGAGCTTGCAGATGAAAAATCCCTCCCTCAATTCTCTATCTTAGCCAAGCTGAAACTTTCTTTTAGCTGGAACAAGAGGGGGAAAGATATATATTCTACTTTTCACCTACTTGTGGGTTGATCAAGAGCTATATGTGAGGAACAGTACAAATTTTTTAAACAACTGGAGCATACACTTCCACTACAGCTACTTTTGTTTGTGGGGGTCAAAGTTGGTGGGCTCAAGAAGGTGACGGACCATCAGCTGACACGAAAGAAAGCAACATTAAATCTTCCGATAACCATAAAAACTACCACAAGGAGGTTAATAATAACGTTTCGATTCGTTGGCTGTCAGTTCTCTCGGTGGCACCGATAAGAACAAGGACCAATTCGAACTAAGATCTTTGTCCGATTGGATTGTGCGGTGTTCTTTATTGTATATAAACAGAAACGATGGAATCTTCTCCATGTGTGAAAGGGGTTAGCTTGATTAAACGCGTTAAGAAAAGGAAGATAGAGAAATTAATGGGAAATATCTATAAATCTTACATTAAGAATGAAAGAAAGAAAGAAAGAAACGACGAAACAAACGCAAGTCAATAATTATTGTAAAAAGGGCCGAGGGAACCATAGAAAAAAGTTATAAAAAAAAGAGGAAGGAACTTTCCCTGTGGGGTGTTGCTCTCCATCTGACAACCTCACAAGATGCGTGACCCTCAAGAGGGATTCCCCCCTCGGCTTCCACAAATGGAACGATGGGTCCACGATGGCGATGGCAGGGTGAAAGATAGAGCCGTGTTTCTGCGCGGGAAGGGGCACTGCCACGAAAAGCCTAGCGGGGGGAAGGAAAATGGCGTCTCGAATTTGCTATCCCCAGACAGGATGATCGTTCCGGGGCCCTCCACTTTGGGGAGCGTGCCGCCTGCTCTGATCCCGACCAATATATGAGTACAGTTGACCTGTAAGCAAGGCACCCACCTACCCGTTACTCTCCTCCCCTCCCAACTGCTGTTCTACTTCAGCTGTGTACGAATCCATACTTGCATTCTAAGGGCATGTTTGGAAGGAGAATAGACCCTGGAATAAGAGGTCAATTCTCCTCCCGACACGGTTCCCAGTGGTACGACTATTCCCCATTATTCCATCTTATTTCACTCTTATTCCTATCTTTATCCCACCTTACCTACCTTTATTTCACCTTATTCTCCTTATTCCTATCCTCTAGCCAAACGGAGATTAGACCCTTATTCCTCTTATTCTCCATCCTTATTCCTGCTTATTCTCCTACCGAACGGGCCCTTAGCCTTAGAATAATATCCAACATTCGAATTCCATCGACGTCCGTTTGATAAATTTTCCGAAAAAAAAGTGTATTTGGCTTGTGGATTTCATTTCTTAATGAATCTAATTTGAATTTATTCAATAATAATTCGATTCGATATTTATTATTATTATCTTATTTAATTTTATTTTTTTAATTTTTTTAATTTTTTCCTCTTAGTCGTGTGGTTGCGCCTCTCGCATGACACGTGACCCCCTCCCTTCCCCACCTTCTCCTCCACGCCTTGCGTCCGACGCCTCCGCCTCTCCAGGGGACGGCACGCAACAACTGCACCTCGCCTCAGCATGCGCTTGACATGCTCCTCCCTCGCCTTCTCTCTCTTCCCTCTCTTTGTCACATTCGCGGATCCAGATTACACGTTTACACAGCAATTGCAATATTATATTCGTTATCGATGGCATTAGAATACTGAAATTTAGGGGAAATTTTTCACAATTCAAAATGACATTCACAATGTTTCAATCAACCACAGAAATAACAGTGTGTTATTGAATTTACATTTGCACTGATTTCCATATAATTTACATGTAACAAAAAGGAAATTACATTGTATACATGTGTCCCAAAAATATGACAAAAGAGAAGGAAAAGCGGTACATTATCTTGAAAAAAATCTAAACATGTGTACCGTAAACAAAAATTGCGGAACTCGACACTCAATTGTCAATTTACTACGATACAGGTGCCTTGTCTGCCATACATGATAGGAACAAGAGAATGTCAACAATTGTTAAATATAATTTACCATATTAAAAAATAACAAGTAATTCAATGATTTCAAAAGAAAGCAAGTAGATAAGTATTGATGAGTAAAAATTAATAAGCTACTTGCATATAAAAGGATTTTCAAGCTATGATATATATGAATCCTCTGATCATTCATCACTCCATAACTTTCCATGTGTAACATTTTCATGTATTAATTAATAATAAACTATATGTATGTTACTATCTTTTTATCACCTAGAGATCATGTTGATGGATCCTGGTATTGAAGATGATGAGTCTCTAATTTGATATTTATTACTGTCTAAATACTCATGTCTAGTGGATAGTCTGTGGTCTTGGTCTGAGTGTGATCTCACACTATTTCTCTAAGGCATGAAGAATACCTTAGAGTTGAGGTGCCTCCATAAGCATGCGATGGAGTATAATGCATCATAACTAAGTTTCCAACACGTTCACTAGCTTCTCCTAACATATGTAGTAGTAGTTCTAAGATCTGATTAAATTTCGATGATTGATGATTGACGGTTGACGGTGGTTAATCATTTCTGTACCAAGCTTACTATAACCAACTCAATTGTAACCAACCTCAACTCCATCTGGCAATGATCTTTTCATCACTAAGACCTATTGGTGGAATAGTAACCAAAACTCAATCAGTGAGGAAGCCTTCTAAGAGACTCTTCCATCTCACCCTTTCAAGTGGAAGTGTGGTCTAGTAGAGGACTAAGCCTACTACAAAACTACGCCCCTGAGACGGGTGGGAAGAATGTCCGGAAGAGTCAGTCCAAAAACCGGCACGATCAGTATGGGAAACAAGCTCATAAAGAAAAATCAAAACCAAGGGTCCTCCAGCCTAGGCACCTTAAGAACAGAGGATCAGCGGAACTGGTCAAAAACCTAGATTCCATCGAAGCGTAAAAATATTGCGAGCTCGCGTAAAAATATTGCGAGCTCGCGTAAAAAAATCATAAAAAGGAATGGGATCCTAGACCCATGCACTAGGTGGTCCATGCCCTAACTTAACTTCTTATCCTTCGCCCAACTGAGGGCCATCGCACCCTCACACAGTCAGGTGTAAAGGTCACCATGACCAACACAAATATCAATCGTTAATGATTATTATTAACCATATAGATTCATTGATGTTATATTCATATCTCCATATCTTATATGATTGGCTTTAAGGATCTAATTGATCGGTCCACACCATCAATTGTGATAAGTGATATTCACATCATAGGTTACACTAATGATCATTGATTAGGATTTTTAATATCGTAGAATACTTAGAACTTCACTCAAATTTTCGTCTTAACATTTTCTTTGATCAGAATTAGGTTCTAAGGAGCTGACCTATGAAAAAAATTACCTACACTTTAACAAGATAACATTGAAAGAATGTATGCTTCTAGATGTATCCGATAAGTTAATTATGAAATCATGTAATCGATGTGCATACAACAAGTGTTGCTGTGCATACAACAAGTGTTGCTGAAAGAATCATTGGGTAAAAATCCACACAGAGATTCTCAATAAAGATTGGTTTTAGAAGAACTACGAGCCCATTCAATGACACATGTGCACCACAATCAACACATCAATGTATTTTGGAGCAGTATCTCCTCGATCATAAAATATACTACATTTATATATTTATGGAAACGAATAAGGAATTTAAATGCAATGCTTGAACATTCACTGAAACGAGATCTACATGTTTAGACTACACTTCAATAATAAAATATACAAAGCATAGTAGATGTAACTAAATAATAGAAAAAGAACAGGATATTCCACAAACATGAACTATTATATAATTCACACATTGTAAGATTCCTAAATAAACACAAGATCAACATCCTTTACGATGAATTCGAAAGGACTAATGCCAAGAAGGAGGAATAGAAAGTAAGAAGTATAGAAAGTAAGAACTATGTACGTTTTGATACAAATGAACAAAAATAACAGCAAAATCGAATAGGAACTATTATGGTGATTCATTTTCCTTCCTAACCAAATAAATTGGAACAAATACTGGATATTCATTTATAGCTGATGCAACATTCCAACTTGATTCTCTTATATAGTGAAATATTTATACACCCCTCCTAGCAATTCTTTACTTACGATGATGAACTGTTAATATAATGAATACATCATCAATGTTGCATATAATTAAAAGTTAGTCCAGATTGTATCTGATGGTATAATCTAAATAACCAATACTAGACATCCCTTGTATTTACTTGCTCCACCAAATAGAACCATTTATCACATTTTCTTTTAAACACCAATTAGTTGTCCTAAAAAACAAAAAAACATGGGTAATTTCTTAATAATCCGCTAAATTTCAATCATATTGACATCAAAACCCTCAAATTTCAACTTGTTAAAATATGGATTTATGAAGCTTTTGAACATATTTGAAATTTTAGATAATACAAGCAAACCCCCCAAAATTTCACCCTTTAAAACAATGAATCTGGAGCCAAATCTTGGTATTTAATCAATGTATACAAAGGCACATATAACATCAAGAGGAGGGTTGAGATTGTACCTTTAAATGCTCCAATTTGGAGGGGAAAAAACTTGATCAGATCTTGCATGCAGCAGCACAAGCTGCTAGGAAAAAGCACGACAGTAGTAAGGATCAACTCTAGGGGTGTGTTTGGTTGGTGGGTTATCTTGGAGAGGATAATCCGTTTTTGTGTTTGTGTGTTTGGTTGGTGGGTTAAGGGTTGCGAAGGTTTGTGTGATGTGATTGTATTGAAATTTGAAAAAGTGAGTAGTTATTATGATATGATTTTATTGAAATTTGAAAAAGTGGGTAGTTGTTGTGATGTTATTGTATTGAAGTTTGGAACAATGAATAGAAGTAGAATATTTTATAATTTTTAGATGATATGATGGTATAATATAATTTTTTGGGTGAAGAGGGAGAGTGGGACCCACTAGTGGGTTAGATATATGGGTTTTGGGGGGTAACCCACCCAAAATGGGGGGTACCCCCAACCGAACGGCCCCTAGCAGTTGTGCAACAAGGAGGAGGGACTGAGGACTGCAGCAACTGCTCCAAAACTACTCAACAACTACTCCAACACAGAGAGAAGGGGATTGGGGATCCGTTCACTGGAGAGAATATAGAATAAATGCAAAGGGGGGGAGTTTTGGTGTTACATACAAGGAGAGGGGAGCCCTGGAATTTCACCAAGTGGGAGAAGAAGGGGACAAATGGAGTAAGAAAAAGAAATCAAGTGTTGTATGTACAATAGCTAGAAATCTGGAAAATTTTCAATTAAATAAATTTTCTTCTTTTTTTTACATTTATCACTCTCTTGTTTTGAATACTAAAAGTCGTCTGTATTTGCACCTCGACTCTGATTTCGATGATTAATACCTCTTTCGATCGTCTATTCATGATGATCAAATAATATAAACTTCATACTTTTTTAATCCAAGATGGATATAGAAATTGATGAAATAAGGTCTCCATTTTTTTTATCAAATTCTGTGATTTTAATTATCAAATGACCTTCAATCGACGAATGGTTGATTTCGTCAGTCTTATTTCATCGAGAAAAATTTTATGATGGTCTCGGATTATTTTACGGTTTCAAATTACGTTGTGGCTTTCCGATGGCACACATTACGATGCGATCAACATTTGGTCAGCTGCATCCAAACGGAATTCGATTTGTGACTTATAGGTCGATCTAGGTTTATTCATTATTGATTGAATATTAATTGATCATTCAGACCATTAACTGGAGCGGGTTCAAGCTATTCGGATCTAAATGTCGCAAATATAAAAACCTCAAAGAGAGTCCCATTCTCAAGACTTGAGTCAAGGTCACTATATGTCTTGTTTAGATTTCATTTGGCCATAAAAATCTCAAAGGATTTTGAACCCATATAAACCTCAAAGGGAAAGCAAGCCATATTCTTTCGATACATATATAATTAAATAAGCTTGTTTTGATGATTACCTGAGAAGAGCTGCGGGTATCATGCCACATGTTTGCTTCGATCTCCCATGTCGCTTCTTCGACACCATGTTGGTGCCATAACACCTTAACCAAGGGAATCTATTTGTTGTAAAGCTTCTTCACATCATTATCAAGTATCTGCACTGGGCTCTCATCATATGTCAAGTCTGGCTCCGTTTCAAGGTTTTCTAGCTGATAATGTGTCGAGGGTCATGCACAAACTTCCTCATGTTGGATATGTGAAATACGTCGTGAATGAATGAAAGGTGTAGAGGAAGGTCTACTTGTAGGCCACCTTCCCCACCCTAACAAGAATCTCAAACGCTCCAACATACTGTGGCACTGGCTTGCCACGAACACCGAATCTTTGCATTCCCTTCATGGAAGATACTGATAAAAATACTCCCCCACCTGTATTACAGGAATTTAATCAGTATACAAGATTAAGTTGGATATCCATGAATCGTATTTAAATGGGTTAAGAGAAGACGTTCAGATTACCTAAAACATCAACTCTCTTCTCCGACGATCTGCATAGCTCTTTTGGCAGTTTTAGGTCGTTAGAAGCCTCCGTCTCACAAGATCAACAGTTATCACGGTCTCCTCCAAGATGTCTACGGAGTAAAGAACATGATCACCTACCTCAAGTCAACTGAGAGGTGCGAGGCATCTTCGCTCATATAGGGCTTCAAATGGTGCCATGCCGATATTGGAATGATGGTTGTTATTGATTGTGAATTCCACCAATAGTAGATGGTCTTTCCAAGACCCTTTCCACTCAGGAGTGCATGCATGTAACAAGTCCTCAAGTGTCTGAATGGTGCGCTCACTTTGTCCATCGGTCTACAGATGGTATGAGTTACTCATCTTTAGCTTTGTTTGTAGTGTTGACATGAATTGATGGTAATAGTGAGATGTAAATGTCGAGTATCTGTCAGACACCACTTCACGTGGTATACCATGAAGCATTATAATGTTATGCACATATAACCTTGCCAGTCTAGACGGAGTGTAGGTCATCCTGATAGGTATGAAATGGGCTAACTTGGTCAACCTGTTGACAACGACCCAAATAGCATCATGCCTACCTAGTGTCCTAGGCAATCTAGTGACGATATCCATCGATACACTCTCTCACTTACACTCGGGAATGGGGAGAGACTGTAATTAACCTTAGTGGTCTCCTATGCTCAGCTTTGACTATCTTATATGTCAAGCATTTGCTAATGTGATGTGTCACATCGCACTTCAATCGTCCCACTAGAAATGTCGGCGTAGATCACGATACATGTTTGTGTTGCCATGATGAATAGACAATCATGAACGGTGTGCCTTATCAAGAATACCTCTGTGTAACTGCTTATCGTTGGGCATACTGACTCGACCAATCTTCTACATAATGGACTCTATCAACATTAAATCATCAATATCTCCTTGTTGGCACGCATGTATCTGTCTTGGATCCAAGGATCTGACTTCTGACCTTCTACTTTGTGATCCTAAAGATTGATGAATCGTGGGGACATAGCAGTTGATATGGATGCACTCTCCTGAGGATGCGCACCGGTCAAAGCTGCGATCATATCCCACGTGTATATCCAGTTTTCCATACCCTCAGCATGAGCTCTCCTGCTAAGCGCATCTACTACCACGTTTTCCTTATCGGGGTGGTAAGAGATTGTGTAGTCATAATCCTTGAGTATCTCAAGCCACATGTTGATGAATATTCATTTCATCACCTTTGTTATTTCATTTTGGTCTTCATTCCCTAGCTAAATGCATGCATATAACATTATTTTGCATCATTTAACATTTATTATTTATTGTATAAATATTGTATAAAATACATTGTTTAAATACAAAATAAAATAATAAAGGAAATAAAAGAAAAATAAACAAAATGTCAAAGGTATTTTATGATCCTAAACCCCTAGACCTAGGCATCATGATGACTGGATCGATAAGGAATAAAGTAGGGGGAGATAAAGGTCAAAAACATAAAAAAACCCTAATTTTTATTCTTTAATAATATACTTTTGGGACCTATTTTATTCTTTAGTATTTATACATCAAATTAAGAAACTTTTCACTTTAAAGTTGTAGATAAAAATACATAAAAAAATACAAAGTTTACTTTACATAAAAATAATTCAAATTTGGACCCCGATTGTACCATATGCTTGAATAAAATGTTCATTTTATAATTTCTTTCTCTTTTTCATTATTTAATATTTTTATAATTTTGTAAATATTCTTTATAGTATATGTACATATTGATAATGAAATAAAACCATTAAAATGCATTAAAATAAAAACATACAAAAATACATAGATGAATATACTATACTTATACCTATATAATTATTGCTCATATTTATTTAAGGGTACAAATAAACTCAGAAAAATAAAATTAAAATATATTTTAGCATACTAAAATAAGTTATAAATATATACAATCTATGTATAAAATAATAAAAATCTAAAATACAAAATAAAAATAAAATATTCAAAGCATAGGTCAATATACCTATAATCATACTTGTAAATAGTAACTTGTAATAAATAACCTCATAAAATAAATAAAAATAAGAATAAAATACAAAATAAAATAATAAATTTTTTATTTTATCACCTAAAATTATAAATCCACTTACTAATTATTATTCATCTTACAAGGTATTTTTGCATTGCATTTATCTGGTTGGTCCACGTGGAACAACTAGATCGTGACATTTGTTGACCCAAGTCAACTGCCCTTCTTCCTTCTCTGCTTTGACACCTGCCTTGAGCACTCAACTTTTCTCCATTTCTCCTAACTATCTAATGATCAAATATCCTTGAGCCTTGAACAAAAATTTCAGATGGGATCTCCGTATTCACGTAGGATCCTTAGATCCCATCAATCTTATTCGAATCTGCCTCCATTTGATCCGTAAGTTGGCCCTAACCCTTGTTTATAAATAAAAACCCATTTCCATCAATTGATTATTTGGTCCTTTCTCAAGCCATAAAACCCTCTGACCTCATCCAAGTGTGACACTTGATGACAGCAGGCGATCCCTGCGATGCTGGAGTGGAAAACTAAGGAGAGGAGGCGACCCAAAATGGTGCTCCAGTGTCGTCCTGCTCCTTGGTGTACAATCCAAGTTCGAGCTGCGCTTTTACATTCCTAGGTAGATTTAGTTCATGTCTTTCGATTTCACATTTAATTTCAATTTTAATTATTGTTTTAGCTTAGATTATGTTAGTTAGCTTCGTCGGAGCTCTAGAGCACCACCACCTTTGTCCCGCAGTGTATAATCTGTTCTGACCCATCTAATTGCCTCATCACTTAACCCCTTCGTTGATCCATCTAAACACCCAGATTGACCATCGATCTGGAGATCGAGGCCCAGATCCATCAACTTTGTCGGACCTCCACGCCTCCGCTCATCTTGCTTCCATTCGACGCCTAATCGGGATCGGGGCAGTTTTCCCTCGACTCATGGTTTTCTCTATGCATGTCTCGAGCTGAGCGGGTCCTTGTAAAGGCCAAATCGATCGTGCACTGCTTCTCTAGGAGCTTCAGGATTCACCAAAGCCCCGAGCCTTGATCGTAGGGCCTCGAACCATTTCGAGTATTTCTATAGCTGCGGACCACCCTATGGAGCAATTCTTCCATCTCAACAACTCGATCAAATTCCTGGAGTCGGAGATTCGATGGGAGGAAGGAGATCCAGGACCGACTTCTTCTATGCTCTATTGATGCCCTCCGAGCCGTCCGATGAAGCCACCTCGCTCGATCTATTCCTCATCGTTGGATCAGAATGAAGAGATGTGTATCCTCAATCGTTTGATGTGCATAAGTAAACGATCAACACATCATTGGATGACACAAGTATTGGGTAAATTTTATATATGCCCCCATATTTTGTATATTAATAACTAGTATTACAAATTCGGTATGAAGTGCAAATAATTTGGGTTATTTCACATGGAGGCCCTTGCCTTTTCATGTATTTACATCTGTGTTCATGCTAGTTCACCTCACTGGCTCCCCATGGGTGGTGGGCATTCTGCAACCACACCCCTACAGGTTATTGTATTTGTAATAACTCTAAAAATTTGTATATCCAGTGTTAAATTTTGTGGATAATATGTAAAGACGACTTGGAACATTTTGTAAATTACACTTATGCCTTTGTCATACACATATAATATAAATATTAATAGATAAATTTTATGTATGCCCTAAAACTTATTTTTATTTGCAAATTAGTCCCTACAAACTTATTCATTTTGTGTATTCTTATTTAACTTTTATAAATATCACCTGTGCTTCAAAAATTATGCAAAAATAGAATAATGTACCTGAATGCTCGCTCTTTCATGCTACATTTTTGTTTTGCAATTTATGCACATTTCCTTTTTATTAAAATTCAAAAAGAGCATATTTTGCCATGTTTGACTTATAGAAATAATTTTCGAATTTTTTTTTAAAAAATGTAATTTTATTTATTATAGTATTTTATAACTTCAAATCAAAAATCCCAAAAATAGAAAAGGAAAATGATAAAAAAACTAAAAATCTTCAATATCCTATAAAAATAAAAATTTCCAAAAATATTATTTTTTAATTGGTAATTTTATTTATATATATTATTACACATTAAAATTATTTTTAGAGATTTTTTATTTAGTATTTTTAAACCTCAAATCAATTCGACCTATTTATTTAATCCCTATTTTGGAACATTTTGAACTTTTAAAAAATACCTAAAATTAGCAAAAATACTTAAAAATCACAAAAAGTTATAGGGAAATATGAAAACCACAAAGTTATTTTATTTTGCAAATTTTGATTATTTTTAGATACTTATTATTATAATACCCTTTATTATATAGATATCTATACAAAATTTATAGTATTACTGATTATTTAAAATACCTTATAAATATTTTAAAAACTTCAAAAAATATAATTCATAAAGGGGATATATTTCTTAATATTTTTTATTTTTATACATCTATAATATATTATACATATAAACCTTATACAATATCATATATATTTATATTTATATACTCATATATATCTATAAAATATTACATAATATTTAAATTGAAAAGAAATTAAAAATCAGAAAATTAAAAATTTGAAAATTTAGAAAATCAAAATCAATAAAAAATTATAAACAAAAACCAACATAAAAAGACTAAAAGGACACATGTATACATTATTCATTTTAATTAGAAATGATAATTATGCTACATTGTTTACTCTTAGTGGTTCGACTTCTACATGCTTACACATTATACACTGATAACGGGTATTTCAGCTATTTCGGGAGGATTTAATTAATCAAGTTTCATTGTTCCAAATCAACCAAATCGATTAATCGAGAAAATTATTCAAATCACTGAGGAATCAATCAAAGAAGATGAGTAGTTTTGTAACTTTTATTTATTTGGTATAACGATCAGGGTCGAACTCAAGGAGCAAAATTAAACACTAAGTAGCCAATTCCAAAATCTAAGGACTTTTATTGCCTTTTAGTGGTTTTTAATTTTCATTTTTTAATTTTTTTCCAATATACAGAAACTATGGACATGGGATAAAAGTAAACACAAACAATTTTTTGTGTTTTTCAAATAAGTAAAAAATGCTCAGAAAAATGAAGTAAAAATATTTTTAAGTTTTATATATTTTAAAGTGTTTTTTGGAGTTTTTAGAGAAATATTAGATGTTTTTATGATTTTCTAAAAAACAAACAATAGTAAAATAAACAAACAGTGCACAACGAGGGGTATTTTTCGAATTAAAAATAGATAAAAAAACCTCAAAACTCTTGGAATGATTTTTATGATAAATTATAATTGAATATCTACACATAGGAACTGAAAATGTAATTTTTGGATTTTTGTTGATTTTATGATTTTTATAAGTTTCTAAGTATTGTGTAATTTTTTAAGTTTTTATAAGGCATTTCAAACAAAAATGATGTTGGAGCTATGAGATTATAAAAGACAACTAAAGAAAATTTTATGGATATTTTTAAAGATTTTTCAATTTTTATGAATTTTATTCAAGCCTTTTCTAATGTTTTGAGTTTTTAATAATAGAAAATGAACGAATATTAACAAGCAAAAACCACCATAAATACAACATACAAGAAGAGCCACAAGTAGTTTTTAGGTAATTTTTGGAATTAATTAACTAATTATTGCAATAATAAAATACTATAATTAAAAACAGTGAACGAGGACCATTGTCTAAATACTTTAAGTTTTAGGACCTAGAGAATAACAAATATTAAAGACCAGGGCCACTACGTAGTTTATCCAGAAGATGCAGGCTGCAACACATGATTCACAATCACAAGGGCATAAATGCACTTTTTAAAACATTACTTTCATTCCTTAACATATAAAAAGTTCAAGACAAATGCTACAAATATACCAGAGAGCACTTGAAGCTACATATGACTGCAACTCAGATGGACTAAAGTGCAAATAACAAAACTATAGGGTCCTTAACGCAAAAGATTTTAACTGCAGATTACATTTTTTGGACTAACACGAAATAAGACAAAATGCAGGGTAAAAAGGAAATATACCCAAGTAGGTGCATGGCGGGCACGTGAGGCTCGGACGAGTTTGATGCTTCTTGTAAAGCCTTGAGCTTAGCATCTCTCGGATCTTGTATCATAAGATTCGGTTCGTCAAGAGGAAACCAACGGAATTTGTTTCGTGTAAATCAGACTTTGTTTCGAATTGTTATGATTTTTAAAAGAAAAAGAAGTAAGGAGGCTTAAGATGTCATTAAACTGTAGTGACCGTCACTAAGACCAATTAATCATGATTAAGAAAACTGATGATGGATCAAGGACCGCTAATCAACATTAGCAAATACTAATCAATGGTTAGCAAAAGTTAAGCGAAGCTGCGAAGGTTAAATCACGATTAGTAAAAGTTAATCACGATTAATGCTAATTAAACGTCATTAGCAAATCTAGAACCTTCTGGGTTGTTCTAACTTCAGCCCTAAGTTTCGGATAAGTTTTGGCCAAAACCATGGGCCGCGTGGTTAAGATCTAAACCATGATTTACTAACCATGGTTAGTCATTTTCTGGAGCCTATAAATAGCCCCCCACCCATTAATTCTCTATGATTTCCACTACCACCACCACCCCAAGGGATAGGGCTGAGAGGTCGGGAGGAGGAGTGGGAGGCGGGGAAGGAGCGCTAGCGAAGCGCTGTCAGGAGAATTAGGAGGAGGAAGGTACGATTCTCTCTTAGTATTCTTCGAAAGCTAGGTTTTCGATTCATCTTCCTTTTCAACTTAGTTTCGATTCATCTTCTCTTTCGATTCATTTATGTTGTGGTTCGAGGAGAAATCCGTGTAACACTGATTGAGCACGGATTCTACCCTTTTAATGTTATCGAATTGACGATTTCGTTACAGTCAGATAAATCCGGATCGATAAAAAATTAACCGCACGGATCGATGAATCGTCGGATGAATGTACGCGCAGTTTTATGTTTGTTTAACCTGGGCAAGCCTCAGGGTCGACTCAAGGAGGCAAAGGAACAACTCGAGATCAGATTAGATGAATTAGATCGTCGTTTTCCAAGTGGGATTTTTTTGTGATCTTTTTATGCAATAAAAAATGCAGATGCACAAATGTGGATGAATTAGGTTAATAAGAAAATAAGCGACTTAGCCAAATTAATTTGAATGTGAGTCCAAATTGGCCAAGTTATATTTTTTTCTGTAAACCTAATCCAATGATAAATGCAAACGTATTTTTTTTGGAATTTTGGATTTAAGATGCACGAATGAAAAATGCAAACTTTTTTGGGGTTTTAGAAAATTTTTCATGTAAACGATACACAAAAATTATGAAAATTTTATTGGACGTTAAACATGACGAAATTAAGCTACACTTTTTTTAGAATTTTCTGACACTTTGTGATTTTTTTATGATTTTTTACTGAAAACAGAGCAACTGTGAGTATTTAATTTCTAGTTAATCCACGAAATCAAAGTATCCAGAGATCTATTTATGTCAAATAGATATTTTAATAAGGAATCCAGGAGAGTTGAAATTTCTCAAAAATAATCTTTGCGGATTTAATTAAAAATCAATTTCAGAAATTACTCTATAATTTATTTTATGCACAAGATAACTCCAAATTGAACAAAATTTGGACGTAATTAAAGCACACTTAGAGGCACCATTTACAATTTTTTCACAATTTTTAGAGCAAAAAATATGGCTGTGCGAATTTTAGAGCTTAAATGGGCAAAATATCTTTGATTTTCAATCTATGTTTTTTAATAAATAATCTGATGATGACAAAAATACAAATAAATAGCCACAAGGTAAAGATTTAGTTGCTCTACAAAATGCTATTTTTGATTGAATAAAATGATGCTATTTTGAGGTCAAATGATCATGCAAAGTTAGGTATATCAATGCAATACAGAAATGAAAGCAACAAACTGAAATGTGCCTAAGGGCACTTTTGCAATTAAATGAACTTAATGGGAAAATCATGCAAATTTTACAAAATAAATAAAAAGAGGACCTTTTTTAGCCCACGCTAGGGCACAAGGCGTGAAGGGGTTGCGGCGCGGAGCGGAGGTCGTGGATGGCGGCACCCGCACAAGGGAGCGGCAGCGGCGCGACCGACGTGGGCGGGGCGGCACATGACCATGGGGGGGCACGACTGGGCGACGCGGCCGTATGCCGCCTGGAGGAAGGGGGTGCCCAACCGCGCTATAGGCAGGGAGTGAGCAAGGGTCTCGGGGCGACGACGAATGGCGGCGTGCCAGGAGCGGGCTGGAAGGACTCCGCGGAGGCGAGCGGGCGGGCGGAGCGCTCGCGGGCGGTATGCGTGGATGGCGCTGGCACGAGAGGAGGCAGGGCACTGACGGCTCTGGGTGGTGGCGCGTGAGGGAGACGGAGGTTGGATCTGGGGTGCGCGCGTCGCCCGCGAGGCGGTGACGGCGAGGCGGCGGCACGTGGTTGGAGCTGGGGTTCGCAGGAGGAGCACGACCATGGCCGGTGGCCGGATCAGCGACTTCCTCTGTTTCCTTTTTATTTTTTTTTTGCATTTTTTGTATTTTCTTTGTAAACAACAAACAATGGTAAAAATAGAATAGAAAAAGTGGTGAATGATGTGATTTGTGTGTGATGGTGTTTGGTGAACAACAAGGGAAAAAATTGTTAGATAAAGAAAATTGACAAAGTGAAGATAAATAATACTTACCTGTGAGAATCACCGAATTTGGAGGCGCAATGTTGCACTCCGATTATCGCTTCAAGGAGACGGCGTGTGCTCCGAAGCTCAGCGAGCATCGTGAAACTCATGACGGTGGTGAGGACCACCGGATCTCGCCTTCGGCTCGTCGTCGCTCAACGCCGAAGAAGGAGATGTCACCTCACGGCTTTGACGGATCTAGAACCTCTCTCACTCGTAGAATGGCGGATGAAGAAAATTGGAGGATGAGAGGTGAATATAAAGAGGAGGAAAAGGAAGTTGGAGAAGGAGTGGAGTGAATGGAGTGGTGGAGAAAGTGGTGGCTTGGAGTGGAAGGCAAGTAGAGAAGAGATAAAAAGGAGATAAAATAAATTATTAATAAAGTAATATAATAGGCTACTAAAAATAATTAAAATAGCAATAGTAAAATAGTAATAATAAATCCGAAAATAATAAAATAAATCCAAAAATAATAAAAATGGGGTGTCATGTGGCGGCTCCAGGAGGTGCCACATGTCGCTCCTAGAAAATTCAAAAATTTAATGTAAATGAAAATAAAAAGAAATAACAAAAGGGATTAAATCAAAAATTGGTCAACACAAAAGTTGCTCGTCTCGACGAGGTCTACAACTTTCGTGAAGGGCCAGAAATCAAAGGAAGCGATATGTACACAAAATATTTTTGGGTGGTATCTTATAGGTATAAAATACCAAATTTTACCTTTTGCATTTTTTGTCATTATTCAATAAGAGAAAAATCAAAATAAAAATAGAAAAAATATGAAAGGAATATTTACAACTTAATCTATTTTTTGGATTTTAATAATTAAGAAAATAAAAGGATAAAATGCAAGGGCATTTCGGTCAATATGTACAATATACAAAAGGGGCCTAAAACCCAAGTTTTACATACGAGCTCCGATTTTAATGAAATTGGTCTTGTTTTGAAGGTCTTTGAATGTATATTACTTTAAAAGTGAGTAGACCTAAATCGGACACTATATAAGAGAGATATGTGCATTTTAAGGCTCCTAGTTTCAAACTTGGATTGGGATTTTATTGGGTAATTTTACCTGTTAGTATTTTTTATATTTTTCCTTAATTAGTGTTAATAATATATACACTATATAGTTGATTTTATTAGATTTGGTGTTAGTATAAAATATATACGAATAGGTAAAATATGGTGAATATTTACAAGTGAAGTAGGCTTCTTATTTAATGCAAATATGAATGCTAAAATGCAGATATTACTTATGCATGCATGAATGCTAATTATGCAATATAAGTAGAAATATGCATCTAATTACTCAGGAACAAATCTTTATTTTCAAATTTTAGAGTGATGAATCACAGAGTCATCAATCCCCTATACTTAAACCTTGCTCGTCCCCGAGCAACTAAAATGAAATACAAGATTGAAATGATTTTGGGTTCCATACCAAGGTCATGAACAAATGTTGAAAATAGAGCTTGACTCGAACTTTGGATTAATTATGTGGCAGAACCTTACTGGGATCTGAACTTAAGACCTAACAGACTTCAAGTTCCACAAGTCTTCTATTCAAGACACCTCAACAGTCAGGTCAGAACAAATACTCATACGCAAATTTCTGATGACTATGATTCTTACTTGTACTGTATAAGTGTAAAATAGCTCTCCACATCAGAAATGGCTAAGAAGCAACCTCTTCTAACAAGGTAACTCTCCCCGGTCCAGTAACTCTTTCCTTGAGGAGCGGGGTATTCCCATCAAGTTCAAGTGCGACCAACTCAAGAGGAGGGGGTGGAGAAAGAATGGACGGAAGCCAGTGTAGCTACCTATCCGGGGATGCCTGACCAGTGCAGCCAAGTCATCCAGTTGCAGACTTCTTGCTAATATACATACTCCGATAAGTATTTTATTTTCAATCTGGCCTGTCTATTTTTTTTGGAGTTCTTACATTTTTTCTATTTTTTTCTTTTTTTGGAGCTATATACAAGGTGCAGCATGTACATCATGTATTTTTCCTCTTGAACCAGTAGACTATCCCTCTTTTGAATCATTATTGCATCCCATAGCATCCCGTCCTCATACGTCAAGACCACCGGACTAGGTTGAGATGCACTACCCTCCCTAGAGGAGGACGACTGTTTCCACCCGTGTGCTACTCCAAGCTAAAGGATTCTACCTCCTCACCACCTCATCAATGAAGATCTACGTGCATGGTGCTTGTCCAAGTTAGGTCACTGTCTAAAAAGAATCATGCGTGTGTACAAGATATTCTACTTAGACTAATCAAGATGACAAGTGAACATAGACTTGCGGACTCAAAGAATTAAGTCACTTGACCTGAGAAATCTTAACTCCAGTTCCTACAAGGTTCCTCTGAAATTAGGTGGATTAAGGTCAAATCAAGTCCGTCCTCAATATCTACTCATAGCTTGGTGCAGAACCCACTAGCTTTTCAACATGCATATGCAAGATATGCAGATGAGATGCAGATGACATGCTATGTAGATGAATGGAAATGCAAGATTCTCTCTTTTTTTTCTTTTCGGATGCAGAGATGATGTGCAAGAGTAAATAAGAAGCCTTTATTTTCATTATTTCTATTTTATTTTCTTGGATACAACAATTTTTTTATTTACAACAATTTTGAGTTGATACAATTTGTACATAATATACATAGCGTACAAATTTTTTTATTTACATCCTATTTTACAACAAATCTTACACGAGTATTATTTAGAAGAATTTTACAATTTTTTTTCAATTTTTACCCATCCCGTAATTATTGCCTAATATATACAAAAATACGTGAAAATACACGAAAGTACGAGCTATGAGTAAAATATATATGTAATATATACACGCCCCCCTATACATAGCGTGTGGTATGTCCTCAGAGCACGAAAAGCGAGGAAAAAGACAAAGCTCGTGCTAAGCGTAGGAGAGCTAAAATTACAAAAAATTATAGAAGTCGCTCTGCCCCTCTATACTTAGGCTCTGGCAGCCTAAGTTTAGAAGAAGATAAAAAATGGGGCGGATGAGGGCAAGAGGGGAAATGGATGAGTATATACATGGCGGGCATCGGTCCCCCCTATACTTAGGCTCTGGTCAGCCTAAGTATAGGACATGAGTGAGTATGAGAACCGATGTGATCTGGAGGATGTACAGGGAATAGATGTGGGTCACTCTCCCTCCTATACTTAGGATCAGGTCATCCTAAGTATAACCATAAAATGAAACGATATGGAGCCAGGGAGAGAGGGAGAGAAAGTATATATAAGAAAAGAGTGAGAATATACAAGGATTAAGAAGGTTTGTGACGAACCTTCTTGCGGACGCGAGGAGGTGGATAATATATGTGTGTGTGTGTGTCGCTGTCGGAATCATCCTCAGATGAATAATAGTGAGGTGTAGGAATCGTCCAACGAGGGTCGACACATGACTGCTTGCTCAGATATGGCTTAAGAAAAGCCGAACAGAGCTGACTCATATATACCACCTTATCTGGACCAGACAAGGATTCCTCAGAAAATTCCTTCTCCGGTGTGTTGAAGGAAACTTTCTTAGTTGGTTTTCTAGAACCTGAATCATTGAGAGGGAGATGAGAGCGATGCGCCTTGAGAGGTTCGGGGGAACATCTCGAGGAATCAATTCTCGGCATCCTCTCACTAGATAGCCGACTAGAAGAGGGAGCAACCGTATTTTTATGTGGAATCAATTTAGTCTTGGTTGTTTCCTTTGAAGGTCCGGGATGCGGTGTGGTGCTGACCATGGGTTCCTCATCAGACGAGTCACCACATAGGTTGTAATATTCCTGAAGGGTCAGCACATGTCTCGGGAAGGTGCTAGTGGTCTAAGTTGGCTTGGCATTATTGGGCTCTTGTGTCGGATCATCAAAATGGTCAAGGCAATCAACAAAGGTCGTGTCTGACTTACTGATAGCTTCTGATCTTGAGTCCTTCTTAGAAGATGTCCCGGTGGTGGTGCAAGCAGTTGATGAAGTGGAGATGTGGGGAGTCTCAGAACCAACGGTCATCCGAGTAGTCGGTCTCTCAGGTGTAGCAGAGAGGTGGGACTCATCTACCTATCGATGGTCACGATTGTCAGCGGCTGTGCGGGGTCACCTTAGAGTAACCCAATGCTGAAAAATCGATCTCCCTAGTCTCGTAAACTTTAGTCACCTTAGATGAGGCTAAGAACGGCTTCCCGAGAATAATCGGAGACTGGGTAAACTCTCCTCGGTGCTCGATGTCAATGATCGTGAAGTCCACCTAGAGTAGAGTACCTTGGAAAGTAACGATGACTGAAATATTTCCTCTATACCGTTTGATGGATCGATCAACCAGCTGAACGATCTCTCTCGTCTTTCTGATTGGCCCGAGTTTGAGCTTGTCAAGCACAGAGGTCGGGAGGATATTTACCGGGGTGTCATCATCGATTCTTGCATGGGTAAAGATAATGTCTTTGATTTCACATTCCACCCTAGGCAACCGCTTAACTCTGCAGCTCTTGGTCCTTCTTCCCATCACCAAGGAAGTGGCCATAGACACTATGTGTTTCTCAGTCCTTGTTCTCTTATTACCCGACCTCTTGGGCATCAATTTACTCTTTACAAATCTCGTAAGGACGGGGAAGTGATCTATGGCCTTTATTAAGGGAAGTTTGAAAAACAATTCTTCATCTAGTGCTTCCCTTAGGGTATGATCCAATTTTTCTAAGTCTTTTTCATTTTTAATTTTTATGGATTTTTCTGATTTTTCAACTTTTTGGTGTTTTTGGTGGACGAATGACCAGACTCTGGATTGGAGATAAGTGGTTAGTAGAAGAGGGATATAGAATGGACTCCAGCTGTACAAACGATGTGGGTTTCCTAATGTTCACTCGGTTTTCAACATTAGATCTACTTACTTCCTTTTCCATTTTCATATTCAGGCTGGCAAAAATTGAGTGCAATATGTCGGTGAACTCTCTCAACTTGGCACCAAATAAATCATTTTTTGCAGTGAGTCAAGAAATGTCATCCTCCAAACTGTTCTCATGACAAATCATGGAAGAGTTCTGATCAATTGGAGGATACTGCTGAGATATTGGGGTCTCATACTCAACATACCTAGACTCTGGCATGTAATCCTAGGTCGAGTATGGACCATCTGAATGGCAGATATTGGTCGGAGCCTCATATGATGGAGTCAATGAATGGAGGACTAGTAAGTCTATCTCATGAGTCCACTCATGTGAATGTATAGGCTCTCTGAACTTGTGACATGAAGGCTGGTTAATGGAAGCTTGATCACTAAAGTCAATCAAGTCTGGGAAATCATGATGTACATGCCTCTCCATTCAAGTTGTTCGATCGACCAAGTTATGCCCTAAGGTCAAGTCGGGATGTGTATATGTAAATTGTTGTATGGTCCCTACTTGAGGTGAGAATGAAGTATGTGGGTGCATATAATTTTGCCAATCATCTGTCTCAGCAGTGCTTGCTCTTCATTTGATTCTTTGATTCCTGCAAGCTCTCGAGAGTAAGGACAATCAACCCAAGGTGGAAGTAGATTCGGTGTGTTAGAATCTGGAGTAGGTGAGAAATGCGAAGAAGTGGAGAAGTCAGTCGAAGTTTTGACTTCATAATCAGTTGAGGTGGAACCGACCACGAGTAAGGTTCTCCTGTGGGTGGCGGAGGATACATGGAAGAAGGAAAAAACGAAGATGAACGGTATATGTTGGAGGAGGAATGACCAGAGGTCACAGGGTATGGGGACCAATATCCCGACATCTTGAAGAGGAAATGATGAATGTAAGTAGGTTGAGGTAGAAAACATACAATTACACAGGATAACACACACGGACAGACACAAAGACAAATGCAAGAGCAAACCCTGAGTTCACACTCAATATAGTGAAGGACACGAAACCGAGTCCGATTAGTCTGGTTTATTTTAAGTGTGAATTTTCAGACAAATAGCAAAGGTTACGCGACCTACAGGGGAGTTGGCTAAAAAACCGGTTCGTCAAGAGGAAACCAACGGAATTTGTTTCGTGTAAATCATACTTTGTTTCGAATTGTTTTGATTTTTAGAAGAAAAAGAAGTAAGGAGGCTTAAGATGTCATTAAACCTTAGTGACCGTCATTAGGACCTATTAATCATGATTAAGAAAACTAATGATGGATCAAGGACCGCTAATCAATATTAGCAAATACTAATCAATGGTTAGAAAAAGTAAGTGTAAGCTACGAAGGTTAAATTACGATTAGTAAAAGTTAATCACGATTAACGCTAATTAAACGTCGTTAGCAAATATAGAACCTTCTGGGTTGTTCTAACTTCAGCCCTAAGTTTCGGATAAGTTTTGGCCAAAACCATGGGCCGCGTGGTTAAGATCTAAACCATGATTTACTAGCCATGGTTAGTCATTTTCTGGAGCCTATAAATGCCCCCCCTACCCATTAATTCTCTACGATTTCCACTACCACCACCACCCCAAGGGATAGGGCTGAGAGGTCGGGAGGAGGAGTGGGAGGCGGGGAAGGAGTGCTAGCGAAGCGCTGTCGGGAGAATTAGGAGGAGGAAGGTACGATTCTCTCTTAGTATTCTTCGAAAGCTAGGTTTTCGATTCATCTTCCTTTTCAACTTAGTTTCGATTCATCTTTTCTTTCGATTCATTTTATGTTGTGGTTTGAGGAGAAATCCGTGTAACACTGATTGAGCGTGGATTCTGCCCTTTTAATGTTGTCGAATTGACGATTTCGTTGCAGTCAGATAAACCCGGATGGATAAAAAATTAATCGCACGGATCGATGAATCGTCGGATGAATGTACGCGCAGTTTTATGTTTGTTTAACCTGGGCAAGCCTCAGGGTCGACTCAAGGAGGCAAAGGAACAACTCGAGATCAGATTAGATGAATTAGATCATCGTTTTCCAAGTGGGATTTTTTGTGATTTTTTTATGTAATAAAAAATGCAGATGCACAAATGTGGATGAATTAGGTTAATAAGAAAATAAGTGACTTAGCCAAATTAATTTGAATGTGAGTCCAAATTGGCCAAGTTATATTTTTTCTGTCAACCTAATCCAATGATAAATGCAATTGTATTTTTTTTTGGAATTTTTGGATTTAAGATACACGAATGAAAAATGCAAACTTTTTTGAGGTTTTAGGAAATTATTCATGCAAATGATACACAAAAAATATGAAAATTTTATTGGACGTTAACATGACGAAATTAAGCTACACTATTTTTTTTAGAATTTTCAGGTACTTTATGATTTTTTTATGATTTTTTACTGAAAACAGAGCAATTGTGAGTATTTAATTTCTAATTAATCCACAAAATCAAAGTATCCAGAGAGCTATTTATGTCAAATAGATATTTTAATAAGGAATCCAGGAGAGTTGAAATTTCTAAAAAATAATCTTCGTGGATTTAATTAAAAATTAATTACAGAAATTACTCTATAATTTATTTTATGCATAAGATAATTCCAAATTGGACGAAATTTGGACGTAATTAAAGCACACTTAGAGGCACCATTTACAATTTTTTCACAATTTTTAGAGCAAAAAATATGGCTGTGTGAATTTCAGAGCTTAAATGGGCAAAATATCTTTGATTTTCAATCTATGCTTTTTAATAAATAATCTGATGATGACAAAAATACAAATAAATAGCCACAAGGTAAAGATTTAGTTTCTCTACATAATGCTATTTTTGATTGAATAAAATGATGCTATTTTGAGGTCCAAATGATCATGCAAAGTCAGGGATATCAATGCAATACAGAAATGAAAAGCAACAAACTGAAATGTGCCTAAGGGCACTTTTGCAATTAAACAAACTTAATGGGAAAATCATGCAAATTTTACAAAATAAATAAAAAAGAGGACCTTTTTTAGCCCACACTAGGGTACAAGGCGTGAAGGGGTTGCGGCGCGGGGCAGAGGTCGTGGATGGCGGCACCCGCACAAGGGAGCGGCAGCACGACCGACGTGGGCGGGGCGGCGCAGGACCATGGGGGGCCACGACTGCGCGACGCGGCCATACGCCGCCTGGAGGAAGAGGGGTGCCCGGCCGCGCTATAGGCAGGGTGCGAGCAAGGGTCGCGGGGCGACGACGTATGGTGGCACGCCAGGAGCGGGCTGGAAGGACTCCGCGGAGGCGAGCGGGCGGGCGGAGCGCTCGCGGGCGGTGTGCGTGGAGGGCGCTGGCGCGAGAAGAGGCATGGCACTGACGGCTCTGGGCGGTGGCGCGTGAGGGAGACGGAGGTTGGATCTGGGGCGCGTGCATCGCCCGCGAGGCGGTGACGGCGAGGCGACGACACGTGGTTGGAGCTGGGGCTCGCAGGAGGAGCACGACCGTGGCCGGTGGCCGGATCTGCGGCTTCCTCTATTTCCTTTTTATTTTTTTTGCATTTCTTGTATTTTCTTTGTAAACAACAAACAATGTTAAAAATAAAATAGAAAAAGTGGTGAATGATGTGGTTTGTGTGTGATGGTGTTTTGTGAACAACAATGGAAAAAATTGTTAGATAAAGAAAATTGACAAAGTGAAGATAAAGAATACTTACCTGTGAGAATCGCCGAATTTGGAGACACAATGTTGTACTCTGATTGCCGGCGTCGTGAAACTCGTGACGGTGGTGCGGACCACCGGATCTCGCCTTCGGCTCGTCATCGCTCAACGTCGAAGAAGGAGCTGTCACCTTACGGCTTTGACGGAGCTAGAACCTCTCTCACTCGTAGAATGGCGGATGAAGAAAAATGGAGGATGAGAGGTGAATATAAAGAGGAGGAAATGGAAGTTGGAGAAGGAGTGGAGTGAATGGAGTGGTGGAGAAAGTGGTGGCTTGGAGTGGAAGGCAAGTAGAGAAGAGGTAAAAAGGGGATAAAATAAATTATTAATAAAGTAATATAGTAGGCTACTAAAACTAATTAAAATAGCAATAGTAAAATAATAATAATAAAAATCCAAAAATAATAAAATAAATCCAAAAATAATAAAAAAAATGGGGTGACATGTGGTGGCTCCAGGAGCTGTCACCTGTCGCTCCTAGAAAATTCAAAATTAAATGTAAAGGAAAATAAAAAAGAAATAACAAAAGGGATTAAATCAAAAAGTGATCAACACAAAAGTTGCTCGTCTCGACGAGATCTACAACTTTTGTGAAGGACCGGAGCTCCTTAAGTCGGAAACTAAATGGACGACTAAAGATGAAACACTAATACCTCTTCAAATGAGTTTGAAGATGAATTCCATGTGCCAGATAAGTCAGATAATGATCTGACTTCATATGATGAAGCTTCTAAAGATCATGACATGGAGAGATGGATGTTAGCAGTAAAGTATAAATGTAGACTTCGTATACAAGTGTTGTATATGGACCCTCGAGGATCCACCTATGAGGGTAAGACACGTTAAGATGTAAATGGATCTTCAAGAGAAAGAGAGAATCTGATGAGAAGGTAAAGACCTTCAAAGCATGGCTCGTATCCACAAGATATACACGAAGAGAAGACATCGCTTGCGATGAGACTTCTCCTTCAGTAAAAGGAAGTGATCTGTATAAAAAAATACTTTTGGGCGGTATCTTATAGGTATAAAATACTGAATTTTACCTTTTGCATTTTTTTGTCATTTTTCAATAAGAGAAAAATCAAAATAAAATTAGAAAAAATATGAAAAGAACATTTAAAATTAAATCTATTTTTTTGGATTTTTAATAATTAAGAAAATAAAAGGATAAAATGCAAGGGCATTTCGATCAATATGTACAATATACAAAAGGGGCCAAAAACCCAAGTTTTACATACGAGCTTCGATTTTAATGAAATTGGTTTTCTTTTGAAGGTCTTTATATGTATATTACTTTAGAAGTGAGTAGACCTAAATCGGACACTGTATGAGAGAGATATGTGCATTTTAAGGCTCCTAGTTTCAAACTTGTATTGGGCTTTTATTGGGTAATTTTACCTGTTAGTATTTTTGGATATTTTTCCTTAATTAGTGTTAGTAAATCATACACTAGAGAGTTTATTTTATTGGATTTGGAGTTAGTATAAAATATATACAAATAGTTGAAATCTGTTGAATATTTAGAAGTGAAGTAGGCTTCTTATTTAATGCAAATATGAATGCTAAAATGCACATATTACTTATGCATGCATGAATGCTAATTATGCAATATAGGTAGAAATATGCATCTAATTACTCGGGAATAAAGCTCTATTTTCAACTTTTAGAGTGACAAATCACAGATTCATTAATCACCCTACTTAGGTGCGTACGACTATGCACATCAGTGAACCCTATAATTCGTCACACTTTCACTCACTTAAGATGCGTGGTGTCTACCTATTCTCCATTGTTTATGATTCTATTCTTTCTTTTACACTTTTATAATTTTGATGGACAACTCTGTGTAATACCCAAATTAGATGCAAGCAGTTGTGCACGTTAGTGAACCTTGTGATTCATCACGTATTCTTTCAGTTTCGTTGTTGTTTTCCTCTCGGTGATTTTAAAGAGGAAACTCCTTCTGTTTTCCATTTTAAAATGTCCCGATATAAGGGGAAACTCTGCCGAAATTTTCCTAGAAATTTGTCCAGATATAAGGGGAAACTCTGCCGAAATTTTCCTAGAAATAGTCCCGATATAAGGGGAAACTCTATCGAATATTTTCTAAAAATATTACCCTGTATAAAGCGAGGATCTGCTGAAATTTTAAAGAAAAATATGTTCTTCACATTCTTTGTGTTCTTTATGTTCTTCGTTCATTCTTCGCTTTCTTGGCACGTTCTTAGTGTTTTTGATACTAAAATGAAATCGATCATTTCAGGAGCCGTAATCATTCTTTTTGAAAAAGAATTCCCGATTTTATGTTCCGCGCTATAAAGAACCCTAAGTTTATCTATTTTTGAGAAATATGAAAAGTTGCTTTGTGATTCTCACTAAAATAAGGTTTAAGCTTCGAATTGATGCAGTGGCTTAGAAAGATAAGGTTTGGGAGTTAAAATAAGCATAAATATGAGTATATATATGAATTAATATGTGTGTGTGTTGGTCTATACTCAATATTGAGGAATATGCCAATTGAAGGCCTAACAGAAGAATTACATCATGGGAATTGATGTGTATCGTTTTGGATCCTGAAATAGATCACGTGTTCAGTTAAGGATGACTGGGAGTAGAACTACAGATCGGGCATGCAACCTGTAGGTTTCTCGGAAGGAAGTTGTATTGGCTAGCTCTACCTATGTGGTACACGGTTGCCCTGTTATGATAAGTGCGCACGAAATAAATAAATTGCAACGCATGGTACCAGGTGCCAATATCTTTAGGTTGAACGACAAAAGATGTAGTCGTGCCATGTGGAGGCACGGGTGGTTGGATAGCGAATGGGTCACAATAACATGTATTTAAAGCCGCTAAGTTATATGATTAAATTTTGGAATGAGGTTTTAAGAAACCGAGTCCTCGAGGACGGTGTGCTCCTTTGTTTGCCAGACCGAGGGTTTGTAACCCTGATTAGTAAAAGAGAAGGAAATTGTCAGGGTAGTATTGGAGGATTGGTTGAGGCGACGTGCAGCGGCATAAGCTTACCAAATCAACACAATCTCCAATACCAAAGTATCCACAACTTTGAAGTCCATATAGTGGTGAGGTAATTCCCTGACTAATTCTTGACGTGGAATAAAAAGGAATATGAATTAAAGTACTGAGAATAAATGAATCTTTTTGTGATAACAAGTTTTGAAAAATTAGAAATTTGTTTGTTTTTCTCTTCTTCGTTGCTTTGCACTTGCTAATTTTATCCTATGATTTATTGGAAAACCCAACAGGTGTCGGTGAGCCATCGCGAGGACTTTTGCCATCCAGTCAACCGTAGTAGCTTTACTATCTAAGGTAGTTAGTAATATTTCTGTGCTTCTCCTTCAGCTGATGTACATGTAAATGGTTGTAGTGGGACAATGGATCATGTAAACTTTATTTTGTGAAGGTAAAAGTATTAAATACTTCTTTTTGAGTATTTATATTTGCACTATTTCTGAATGTTAGTTTTGATTGTTGGATAAATTATTGCTGAGTAATCGGATTTAGATATGGGAGGATCCGACGGCCCGGAATTGGGTCGTGACATTTTGGTATCAGAGTCTGGTTACTCCAGTAATTTACTCAGTAATTGATAACTATGAATAGTATTCAGAAACTAAGGTTATCTTAAGATCCTTTGATCTTAATAAGTGACTGCAACACCATTCACAAGTCATTGTCCTTTATGTACATCATGCTAAAATATGTATGACCTAATCTTTGACCTTGATTCATCCCATGATCACGGAAGACCAAGATGCGTCTAGTCAATTAGTGGCTATGATAGTGATGACCCATGAGATTGGTCAAAGGTAATAGGCATTAGAGCGAAGACTCAATGCAACAACGAGAGATCAAAGTCATCCAGACCCATGGAAGTTAGAGTTGAGGGTTCTATTCACCCTCATAAGAAAGAGTCTAAATACCATCATTCCATAGAATTTTGTTTGCTCCTACTCCATTTGGAGGAGCAATAGAAGAGGTGCTTCATAGGCACACAAAAAAGAAGAAGAAGAATACTTGACTCCTACTATAAGGAAAAGATTCCGACAAAAGCAAAAAACCATTATCCGAGTAACGAACCAGGAAGTCAATTATAATTCAAGAAAATCTTAGAGGACTGCGTATGCCAGATTGTAGGAATTAGTCACCTACTTATCTGCTACTTATCAAAATGGACGACTTTGTTCTCATCCTGGGGATGGACTGGCTAGAAAGGCATCATTCATGCCTTGACTATTTTCAAAAGACAGAAACTTTTTACCTTCCTAACTCGATAGAGTTCCAGTTCATTGGAAATACATCCAATGATAATGTCAAGTACATCTTTGCCTTAAAGGCACAACAATTTTTAGAGCAAGGGTGCTAAGATTATTTAGCTTATGTATCCACTACATCAGGGTCCGATAGAATGATAGAAGATGTGTCTATAGTGTGCGATTTTCCTGATGTATTTACAGATGAATTACCTAGATTACCACCTGAGCGAGAGATTGAATTTGAAATCTCTCTCACACCTGATACTCAGCCTATCTATATTCCTCCACATAGAACGGCACCGGCAGAGTTACGAGAGTTAAAGGTACAGTTACCAGAACTGTTAGACAAAGGCTTCATTCAACCTAGTACTTCACCATGGGTTGCACGTGTTTTGTTTGTAAGAAAAAAGGATGGGTCAATGCGGTTGTGCATTAGCTATATACAGTTAAAGAAGAAGACAGTAAAGAACAAGTATCTTCTGCCAAGAATAGATGATTCCTTTGACCAGTTACAGGGTTCAACTGTGTATTCTAAGATTGACTTAAGATATGGATACCATCAGTTGAAGATTAAAGATGCGGATATCCCCAAAAGAGCCTTTCGAGCTAGATGTGAACATTATGAATTCTTAGTTATGCCTTTTGGACTGACAATTGCCCCAGCAACCTTCATGGATCTCATGAATAGAGTATTCGAGGAGTTCTAGATGACTTTGTAGTAGCCTTTATTGATGGTGTGCTTATTTACTCCAAAGATAAGTTTCAGCATGAACACCATTTCTGGCAGGCACTTGAAATACTAAGGAAGAACAAACTGTATGCTAAATATAGTAAATGTGACTTATGGCTATCTGAAGTATCTTTCTTAGGCAATGTTATTTCTGGAAAAGGTATATAAGTTGATCCTACAATGGTTAGTGCAGTAATGAATTGGTCACGCCCGAAAACTACAATAGAAATACGATCTTTTCTGGGTCTAGCTGGGTATTAAGAAGATTTGTAAAGGACTTTTCATGAATAGCATTGCCAATGACTAGGCTGACTCAGAAGGAAGTGCCATTCATATGGTCTGATGCATACGAAACTAGTTTTTGGACATTGAAAGAATGCCTAACATCTGCACCTATCCTTACTCTACCCTCTGGGAGTGAAGGGTTTTACAGTATACACTGACTCATCTAAAGAAGGACTTGGGGCAGTTTTTATGCAACATGGTAAGGTAGTTGCGTATGCATCGCGACAGCTCAGGACACATGAGAGGAACTACCTGACACATGACCTTGAATTAGCTGCCGTAGTTTTCACTTTAAAGATATGGAGACACTACCTTTATGATATTACTTTTGAAATTTTCACCGTTCACAAAAGCTTGAAACATCTGTTTAATCGGAAGGAGCTTAATATGAGACAAAGACGGTGGCTAGAATTGTTGAAGGACTATGATTGCACCATCTCCTACCACCCAGGTAAGGGGAATGTCGTAGCAGATGCCCTTACTGTAAGAACTTATTCACCTAGGTTGGTGAGTGCTATCCACTTCTGGGGTTTACTATCAATGTACAGTGAATGGAAACCATTTGATAGTATTGCTGATACTATAACTATTCCACATTGATATAAATCAGAGATCTGGGATAGAAGAAAGAAAGGACAGGAGGATGATCCAATCCTTAAAAACTTGAGACAACAACTTGAGAAGAATGAGATAGAGGGATTCCAGATACAAGATAGGTTATTATATCACCATCACAGAGTTTGTGTACCAAACATACCTGAATTGAAGAAAGATATATTAAGTGAGGTGCATTATTCTAGATTATCTATTCATCCATGAATTACAAAGATGTATAAGGATCTTCATTCAAACTTTTGGTGGTCAGGAATGAAGAAGGATGTTAGTGAGTTTGTGAATTCATGTTTCACCTGCCAACAGGTAAAGGCTTCGCATCAAAAGCCACCAGGATTGTTGCAACATCTCCCTATACCTGAATGGAAATGGGAAAGCATTTCCATGGACTTAGTTGCAGGATTACCTCAGACGACTGGTGGTAAAGATAGTATTGAAAGATGCAAAGGTAGTATCTGGGTTCCAATAAGCTTATCCTCCACTCTAGACCAGCTTGCTGAGTTATATATTATACATGTGATCCGTCTCAATGGTATCCCAAAGGAGGTAGTTTCCGATCAATATTCATGATTTACGTCACATTCTTGGGAGAACTTCATGAAAACCTTAGTCACACAACTATGCTTGAGCACAACTTATCATCCACAAATAATTGGTCAATCAGAACATATGATTCAAACTTTAGAGGATATGCTACGAGCATGTGCCTTAGAATGGAAAGGATCATGGATTAAACATTTACCTCTTACAGAATTCACATACAACAATAGTTACCATACAATTATTGGTGTGGCACCATTTGAACCACTTTATGGAAGAAGGTGTACTACTCGTTTATGTTGATAAGAGGCCAGGATAAAGAACCTTTATGATTCGGATAGAATGTAGGAGATACAGGAAGCTGTTGAACTTGCTTGAAAAAGACTAATAACTGTTCAGAGTCGCCAGAAAAGCTATAGTGATACCAGGCGAAGAGAACTTGAGTTTGAAGTAGGCGACTTTGTATTCCATAAAGTATCGCCTATGAAGGGAGTTTAGAAGTTTGACTTGCGTAGAAAGTTGGCAGCCAAGTTCGTGGGTACCTTTGAAATTATTCAGTGCATTGAAAAAGTTGCATATAGACTTGCACTCCCTTTACATCTTTTAGCAATACATGACGTTTTTCATGTATCGAATCTGAGGAAGTATATTAAGGACATAAGATTAGCTATGATAATCTGCATGTTAAGCTAGACTTTACATACCTAGAAATACTTGTACAAATACTGAACAAGGATGTCAAGAAGTTGAGGAATAAAGAGGTACCTCTAGTTAAAGTATTGTGACGGAACCAAGAGTTTGAAGAAGTCACAAGGGAATTTGAGGCGGAAATGGGAGAACAATACTCGTACTTATTTGAATGATAACACTATGTACTGTGTATTATAAATGAAATGATGTTCATTCTTTTTAAGGTTGTTATGCTTTCAATCCTCTTTAAGGTTGTTATGCCAACATTATAAGTCTCGAGGATGAGACTTATTTTAAGTTTGTTATAATTGTAAAGCCTTGAACTTAGCATCTCTTGGGTCCTGTATCATAAGATCCGGTTCATCAAGAGGAAACCAAAGGAATTTGTTTCGTGTAAATCTGACTTTATTTCGAATTGTTATGTTTTTCAGATTAAAGAGAAGTAAGGAGACTTAAGATGTCATTAAAACTTAGTGATCGTCATTAAGATCAATTTATCGTGATTAAAGAAATAAAAGATAGATCAAGGACCACTAATCAATATTAGCAAACACTAATCAATGCTTAGCAAAAGTTAAGTGTAAGTTGTGAAGGTTAAATTGCAATTAGTAAAAGTTAATCATGATTAGTGTTAAATAAATGTCATTAGCGAATCTAGAACCATCTGGATTGTTCTAACTTAAGCCTTAAGTTTCGTATAAGTTTTGGCTAAAACATGGGCCAAAACCATGGGCCGCTAGCGAAGAGCTGCCGGAAGAACGAGGAGGAAAAAGGTACGATCCTCTCTTAGTATTCTTCGTAAGCTAGGTATTCGATTCATATTCTTTTTCTAGCTTAGTTTCAATTCATCTTCTCTTTTGATTCATTTTCTGTTGTGGTTCGAGGAGAAATCCGTGTAACACCCTACTTTGGTGTTGGCGGCTATGCACGTCAGTGAACCCTGTGATTCATCACACTTTCACTCACCTAGGATGCATGGTGTCTACCGATTCTCCAATGATTATGGTTCTATTTTTTTTAGGGATTAGTCCTAGGAATTACCTCACCACTATATGGACTTCGAAGTTGTGGACACTTTGGGATTGGAGATTGCATTGATCTGGTAAGCTTACGCTGCCACACGTCGCCTCAACCAATCCTCCAATACTACCCTGACAAATTCCTTTTCTTTTATTAATCAGGATTTCAAACCTTCAGCCTGGAAAACAAAGGAGAACACCATCCTCGAGGACTCGGTTGCTTAAAATCTCAGGCTAAAATTTAATCATATAACCTAGCAGCTTTAAATACATGTTATCGTGACCCGGCCTATATCCAACCACACGTGCCTCCACATGGCATGACTACATCTTCCGTCGTTCAACCCGAAGATATTGGCACCTAGTACCACATGTTGCAAATTATTTATTTCATGCGCACTTATCATAACAGGGCAACCGTGTACCACCTAAGTAGGGCCACGCGTTATTTCTGACAAACCTACAAGTTGCATGCCCGACCTGTAGTTCTACTCCCAATTATCCTTAACGTAAAACATGATCTATTTCAAGATCCAAAACGATACACTTCAATTCCCATGATGTAATTCTTCCATTAAACCTTCAATTGGCATATTCCTCAATATTGAGTATAAAACCATATATATATGGGTAAAATGTGTATGCCCCCTAGGGGGAGCTAACTTAGCTCCCCCCGCCCCTTTTTGACATAATTTTTGTATTTTTTTTGAAATCTAAAACCGTGTAAATTTATTATTAAATCCCTATATTATGCTATTAAAATTTTGTGAGAAACAGAGACTCCTACGACTTCCATCCAAACGTGGTCGATTTAAAAAATCCTGTTACCGTTAAAAAATGACTATCTGGATGGAGGCCGTAGGAGTCTCTGTTTCACACGAAATTTTAATGACATAATATAGGGATATAGTGATGAATATTCATGGAAGAAATTTTCAAAAAAAAATTAAAAACATGGGGAAAATGGGGCGGGGTAGCTAAGTTAGCTACCCCCTGGGGGCAGCCCCATTTTACCCTATATATATATAGATATAGATATATATTAATTCATACTCATATTTATGCTTATTTTAACTCCCAAACCCTATCTTTCTAAGCCACTGCATCAAGTCGATGCTTAAACTTTATTTTAATGAAAACCACAAAGCAACTTTTCATATTTTCTCAAAAATAGCTAAACTTAGGGTTCTTTATAGTGAAGAACATAAAATCAGGAATTTCAATAATCTCGTATGAAAATCCAACAACAAAAAGAAGGATTTCATTACCTAATCGAGCTCTCTCTTGCATATGCAGTGCTTTATCAATTATTTTTAAAAAGGAATGATTTACGACTCCTGAAATGATCAAAATTGATTTTCTACCAAAAATACTAAGAACGTGCCAAGAACGCGAAGAACGAACGAAGAATACGAAGAATGCGAAGAACACAGGAAGAACACGAAGAACGTGAAGAACATATTTTTCTCTTAAAAATTTCATCAAAGCCTCCCTTGATACATGTAATATTTTAGAAAAATTTCGAGAGTTCCCCTTATATCGGGACATATTTCTAGGAAAATTTCGACAGAGGTTCCCCTTATATTGGGACAAATTTCTAGGAAAATTTCGGCAGAGTTTTCCCTTATATCAAGATATTTTTAAAAGAAAAAAGGAAGGAGTTTCCCTTATAAAATCATCGAGAGGAAAACAACAACGAAATTGAATGAATATAATTAATCAACAAGAGATGGAGAATAAGTAGACACCACGCGTCTTAGGTGAGTGAATATGTGATGAATCACAGGGTTCACTGACGTGCATAGCCGCCCGCACCTAAGTAGGGTATTACACATATTTATTCATCAAAATTATAAAATTATGCATTTTTTTGTTTTTCTCTTCTTCATTGCTTAGCACTCGCTAATTGTATCCTATGATTTATTGGAAACCCAACAGGTGTAGGTGAGCCATCGTGAGGACTTTAGCCATCTATTCAGCCACAATAGCTTTACTCTCGAAGGTAGTAATATTTCTGTGTATTTCCTTCCAGCTGATGTACGTGTAAATGGTTGTATTGGGACAATGGATCATGTAATCTTTATTTTGTGAATGGAAAAGTATTAAATACTTCTTTTTGAGTATTTTTTGCAGTTTGTTTCTGATTGTTAGTTGTGATTGCTGGATAAATTATTGCTGAGTAACCAGATTTGGATATGGGAGGATCTTACGGCCTGAAATTGGGGTCGTGACACTTCTATACAAAGAGATATGCTAGTCACAAAATGTCGGGGACATAGAGTATAGATCATGTGTGCTAATACGAATGTGACAATTTGAAAAGGGCTAGCGCTGTTGTGTGGCTCAGATGTACTGAGGATCTGATCAGACCATTTTGAGCTGGGCATGGAAGAGCGTTCCAGATCAGATCTAGCAGAAGAGGGCCCCATCCGATGGACATGGAGGGGTCTGGAAGAACATAGCACTGAGCGAGCTTCGATTGGATGGATCAAGCGCTCCTCGATTCGTTGAAGAGCTCTGTGAAGATGCTCCACATCTACTGAGGTACTCCGATGGATCAAGGAACGTGTGGATGATGATCTAGAGCTCGAGTTCCTGGAGCAACTCCTTCTATTCCGTCAAGGCTTGATTCGAGCCTCCTGAGTTTTCCTGGACCTGCAATAGATAACGTAGCTCGAAGACAACGTCTCGACCATTGGCTATTGCAGCTAAAAATGAAAGAAGTGATGGGGGAATGGAAGTTTGGTTCTTGATGAAGATGGAGGAGGAAACTGATCCTAATCCTACTCCAGCAAGCAGGATCCTTGAGGAATAGATTGCGTTGAAAGATGGAGGGTGAGCGGGGGATGCAATTGAAGCAGATGGATGGGTGATACAAGGCTCTATCATGATGGCCGGAGCAAGTAGAATGGTGGAGATGATGAACTAAATCAAAATGGAAGGGGAAATGCGGAGGGAATAATGGCTACATGAAGTTCCTGATGAGATCAGAGATGTCACGTGGAGGGGAGGGCAAAGTCCTAGCCTCGACCGGGTTGTGGAAGTCTTGGGAGGTTGCACGCGATGGAATTGCTCCGGTCACATATGAGGTGTGACCAAACGACCATCAAATCAAGCTCTGAAGGGGTCCTGCAAAATCCTGTCACTCTTTTGGAGGTGGCTAAGTTGTAGGGTGGTATGAGGCACGAGCTAGAGAGTGAGGAGGGCCGAAAATGATTATTTATAAGTGAACCTAGGGTCTAAATGGATCGAGGGATTGTGCGAAACCCTAGGAGGATCCAACAACTCCTAGGGATCCGCGAGGATCTCGGATCTACTAGGTTTTGATGGGTCCAGATTTAGAGAGTGATGGTCGGAGTCGGGCTAGGTAATGGCGAGAAGGAGCTTCGACGATGTAGAAGTCGAGTCGACTTGGCTGGGAGGAGGGGTTGACCCGGGTCAATAGACCCGAGTTGACCAATCAAAATTCGAGGATTTATAAATTAAATAAAAAATAGCAAATGGATTCAAAAAAATGAATAAAAAAGAAATGTTTGTTATTTATGAAACTAATTTTATATGATTTTTGATATTTGTGAAATTATATATAAAGTATATACAATATAGGGTATTATGTATAGGTATAGTATACCTATATATTTTATTCTTTTTTTATTATTTTATTATTTTTTTCTAAAAAATCCTTTAATTTATATTTTATTTATTTAAAAATAATTTAAACATCATGAAATGTTTTTTACTTTATTTTTACAAATCAAATAAAAGTATTAAATAAATATTATATACAATATACACAAGTGTGGCTTTTGGACAACGATCTTTTGATTTTATTTTTATTTTATTTTGTGTTTTATTTAGTTAATTTTAATTTTATTTTATTGTTAGGAATATTTACAAGTGTTTAAAATACAATATGTACAAATTATTAATTAAAACAATTATATATATACTGGTATAGTTACTATCTAGTTGTATAGTAGGCTCAAAAGCCAATTTTCACACCATAAATCCAAAATTAATGAAACCACCCTCATTCGAAAAATATTTTAATTTAGAGTCTAATAAAGTTATTTTGGAATATTTTGAGTTTATATGGGACCAGAATTGGTCTTTTAAATTCTTGCTTTGTGGCTTCGTATGAGTGGTATTATTTGTATTATATACAAGAATTTATTTTGATAATATTTTTATTATTTAGAAAATATTTTTATGAACAAGTTTTATTAAGGAAATAATTTATTTTGAGGTCTTTTTTATCAAATAATAAAATAGACAAGTGATATGTACATAGAATGCATATTGATGAATATACGAGGACCCTATCTCCCCCTACTTTACTCCTTGTTGATCAGGTCAATAATTGACCTTCGCTCGGGGTTTGGGCCAGTCTGTACTTATTATATAATTACATCCTTCCTTTTTCTTTTTCTCTTTATTCTTTTTTTCTAGAAAATATGTGTTAATTTGCCATATTAACTAGGGCATGTACGGTGATAACTTGTCGGATTTACACATATTAACAGATGTTTTTGCTAAAAGATATGGCTAAAATAAAAGAATAAAGAATGAAAATCAGAGACTCATCACCCCCTATACTTGCTAGTCCCTTAACAAACTCTTATTTGAAAAAGAAGTGAAATAAAAAGAAAAGAAATGGAAGAACCAAAGTTGATTTTTAAACTTATCTTCAGAAAATTGGAGTTTGGAGTTCAGTCATATCTTTGGATTATTAATTTGGCGAAACCTCATTGGGAAACAAGTTTAAAACTTAACAATCTTCAAGTTCCACTATTCTATGGTCAAGTCTCCTTAACAACCAGGCCGGAACAAGTCTACATACACAAACTGTAAAGACTATGACTCTTTCCTTGTACCGTGTAAGTGATACATAGCTCCCCACCTAAAATGGCAAAGAAATAGCCTCCCTCAACAAGGTAACTCTAATCCCCTCGTCTAGCAACTCTTTCCCCGAGGAGTGGGGTATTCCTTCTAAGTTCTAGTACATCCAGCTCAACAAGAGGGGAAAGTAGAGAATGAACCGTGGCAAGTTTAGTCACTTATCCCTTGGAGCTTAACCAGTGTAGCTAAGTCTCCCACTCCAAGTTTCCTTGAGATGAGATGGTGAAATACATAAGCTTTGTTCTTTCAACTATATACACTCCGACATGCATTTTACCTGTCCCGTTTTTTGGAGTTTTTGTATTTTTGCACATTTTTTGTGATGTATATATAGCATATCTACAAGATGAAGCATGTCATAAGGAGTTTTTCTTCTTGAGAAAGTAGATTACCCCTCTTTTGCAACATTATTGCAATCCACAACATCCTGTCATTAGACCTCAATGCTACTAGACCAGGTTGAGGTGCACATCCCTCCATAGAGGAGGACAGAAGGTTCCTGCTAGTTGTACTACCCCCTGTATGCTACTCCAAGCCAAAGGATTTTGTCTCTTCATCACCTCATCGATGTTGAGATATGTTTAAGGTTTGTGTGTCCTAGTCAAGACATTGTCTCTGAGAGTCATGCATGCATTGTTAAGTGTTCTACTTAGGCTAATCAAATGACATGTGAACATAGTCTAGTGGACTCAAAGAATTAAGTCGCTCTGGACATGAAAAGTCTTAACCCCAAATCCTATCAGATTCCTATAAAGTTAAGTGGATTAAGGTCTTAACCAAGCTTCACTCTTCAATTTTATTCCAAACTAGTTTAAATATCAACCATGATGCTGAAGAATGCACATGCAAATATATACAAAGACTCTTTTGAGTGGGAATTTGTCAAACCATGCAAATTTTTATATATTTTTTATTTTTCAAATTTTTATGTATTTTTGAAGAAGTAAAAGAAAGAAAAGTTTTTGCAATGATGTATACATATTTACAAAACGGTTTGTGTTATGGATTTTATATACAAATGGATTTTAATTACAAGATCTGAAATCGACTTTATTAAGGATGCTTATATACAAAGAGATTAGGGGTAGATTATGATTTTTAATGTACATATATGTACACAAGTGATTTTCATACCCCATAAGTTATTTCCCATGTGACAAAGCAGTTTTGCAAACATTCCAGAATAATTTTTCAAAAGATTTTCAAAATTGTTTTGCAAATAATTTTACAAACTATTTTTTTTCAAACATTTTATTTTCACACAATTTTTTTAAAATTTTGTACAGTATACCTATTATACAGAAAATAATTTACAAATCTTTTTTCAAACAAAACATTTTTACAAAAATAATTTTTGCAAAATTTTTTAAAAGCATTTTGAAAACATTTTCAAAAACACTTTTATTTCTAGTTTATAGCCATATTATTAACACACACAAAGTATGAGTTATGGTTAATATATATGATACCCCCCATACTTAACTCGGATGATGTCCTCGGAATGATAAGAGAACGATGACGGAAGACATAACTCGTGCTGAGTATAAATAAGTGAAAAGAATCTTATACTACAACGCCTGGAAAGAATGAAAGAATAAATTAAATAGAAGTCAATGATCACCCCCTATACTTAGGATCAAGTAATCCCGAGTGTAGAAGACTGTACACAAAAGGGAAAAATTGAGGAGTAGAATGTACAGATATTACCTCTCCTATACTTAGGGTAAAATATCCCTAAATATATGTATAAAAAATAGAGGTAATAGAAAAATGAATAATCACAGGTCGAATGCCCCCCATACTTAGGATAAAGTGTATCCTAAGTATAGAATACTCATAAGATGGATCTGGGGTATTAAACAAAATGAATGAATTATATAGACAGTAGGGATCTATACAGAGGCGGAGTAGCAGTGAAAATCAGGTATGAGATGCAAATGATGCAAGTCAAGGAACACATCTCATACAAAATGAATAAGGGCAACATCAACGGTCACAGGATCATGATCAAGATATGGCTTCAGGCGTTAACCGTTGACTTTAAAGGTGGATTCAGAAGACAACTCTTGTCATGCACCTTTCTGACTAAGTATGGCCCTTTCCATTTACTATGTAATTTCCCTGAAAATAATCTCAACCTTGCATCAAATAACCATACTCTCTAGTTCGGCTCAAACTTCTTATGGATGATGTGAGAATCATGCCATATCTTTACTCTGTCCTTATATTGTAGGCTACTTGAGAAGGTTGTATCTCTTAACTCCTCTAAGGCTACCAATTCTACTCTCCTCTGATCTTCTATACTTTTGGGATCCAATGATATCTCAATAACTGCCCAAAGTGACTTGTGCTTGATCTCAACAGATAAGTGGCTTGGCTTGCCATAATCAAGTCAGAAAGGAGATGTACCCAAAGGTGTCTTGAAGGAAGTCCTATAGGCCCATAAGACCGAGTCCAAAAGATGTAACTAATCCTTTCAATTTGGGTGGACAACCTTATGCAAAATAGTCTTAATCTCCCTAATTGAAACCTCAGCAAGACCATTCGTTCATGGACGATATGGCATGGCAACTCTATGGTCAATGTTGAACTCGTTAGCAAGGGCCCTTACCTTATCGTTGATAAAATGAGTTCCCCATCAAAAAATAAGTCTCTACGTACATCGAACCATGATATGATATTCTTCCTCAAAACAATCAGTCTTTGCATCTACAGCTTATGGGAGGATGGCCTCAACCCAACGACTCACATGATCCAAAGCTACAAAATGTACTCAAATCCCCGGCTCTTAGGGAATGGACACCACAAGTCGATGCCCCATGCGTCAAAAATCTCACAGAAGTTAATAGGATGCATCGACATCATATCTCTATGTCCACAAGTACCCATCCTCTAACAGTCAGTACATCTCTTCACGAATTCATCTGTATCCTTGAAGAGGGTAGGCCACCAAAAGCTGAATTGGAGAATCTTTTACGCTGTCCGTCTCTCAGTGTGATGTCCTCCTGCCTAAAGCTTGTGGCAGTATGTGAGGACGCTATGGTGATCCTCCTGAGTAATACATTGATGCTAGACATTATCTCCCCCATTGTGGTAAAGGGTAGGACCCTCCCAATGATACGACTTGGCCTTCGTGAGGAAAGTCTCAAGTCGCTGCATGAGCCAACCTTGTGGTATTTTCTTGGCAATAAACTAGTGTACAATGTCAACGTATCATGGGATCGAGGTGATATCAAGAATCGCCTCATCTGGAATGTCTCAGCGATAGGTGTGGACATATCAAAATCCTCAAGATGCTCTAATTAGAAGAGGTGATTATTCACCACCACATTCTTGACTCCAGGTTTATCCTTAATCTCAATATCAAACTCCTAGAATAGAAGGATCCATCTAGTCAGTCTAGCTTCGGCATCCTTCCTGGCCATTAGGTATCGGATGGAAGTGTGATCTGTATGTATAGTCACTATTAATCCTATAATGTAAGATCGGAACTTATCCATAGTAAATACTATGACTAGCATATCCTTCTCAGTCACAGTGTAGTTTTGCTGAGCGGCATCCAAAGTCTTGCTAATGTATTGTATGACAAATGGTAAATTATCCCTCCTCTATCTAAGCACAACCCCTACGACAAAATCAGAAGCATCCATCATGATCTCAAATGGAGAGACCAATAGGGTGGCTGATGGCCATGAGCTTGAACAATTAAATTCTTGAGAGTTTCAAAAGAGGAAAGAAAGTTATCATCTACAAGGAACTCAGTGTCTTTCATGAGCCAATTATTTAGCGATAGGGCAATCCGGTTGAATGTATGGACCATCGATAGAAACCGACATGCCCTAGAAAAGCTCACAACTATCTCAAATTAGAAGGCAGAGTGAGCTTCTTGATGATATCTACCTTGGTCGAATCAACCTCCATGGCCCTATTGGAGATGATGTGACCAAGAACCGTCCCTTGAGTCATCATGAAATGACTCTTCTCCCAAGATAAGACTAGGTGGACCTCAATGCAGCGTTGAAGTACTCTGTCTAGGAAAACAAGACAAGCATCCAACCCATCGTCGTAGACTGAAAAGTCATCCTTGAAGACCTCAAAACATTCACCCACCATGTCCGAGAAGATGGAAAGCATGAACCTTTGGAATGTAGCTGGGGCATTACGTAATCCAAAGAACATCCGTCTAAAAGAATACGTTCTGAATGGACACGTGAACGCTATTTTCTCCTGGTCTTCAGGCGCTATGGCCACCTGATTGTATCGCAAGTACCCGTAAGAAAGCAGTAATGACTCTTCCCTGCTAATTCTCAATGATCAGATGAATAAATGGAAGTGGGAAGTGATCCTTCTTGGTGGCTTGATTCTATCGTCTGTAGTCCACACAAACACTCCAAGAAGTGGGTACTCGGGTAGCTATCTCCTCTCCATACTCATTCACAACTGTAAGGATACCCTTCTTCTTAGGTACCACAAGTAACAGACTAATCCATTTGGAGTCGAAGATGGGGTAGATAAAATCGGCACTCCACCACTTAGATATTTCCTTCATGACTACATCTCGAAGATTGGGGTTTAGCCTACACTGAAACTTATGGGAAGATTTGGCGTCATCTTTGAGACATATGTGGCGAGAGCACGAGACCCGACTTATCCCCTGGAGATCAGCTATAGTCCATCCGATTGCATTGCACTTTCTTTCAAGAACCTCCATCAAACGAGATTCTTGGTCACCAGTCAAATACGCGGATATAATTCCTAGGAATATTTTTGGCTCACCCGCAAGGAATCTATAATTCATGCTCTGCGGTAAGGTCTTCAGTTCCGGGCATATGGGAGCTGGCAGATCTGGATTCTAAAAAGTCTTAGTGAAGGCTACCAAATCTGCATGGGAGAACTTTCATTCAATCAGTGAATCCGACGAAGGACTTACTGGTGTATCTTTCAAATGTACTGGCTCAATCTCCATCCTAGATGTAGGCTCCGTTGACATCAGACATGGTAAATAATCATCGAAATCTTGCCAATCAAAATCAGTGTCTGAGCCCGAGGGATCTGAATTAGAATCACAAAAAATATATTCTATTTCGCTAGCCAAATCACAATCGTCAGCCTCTAAGGTGTCGTGTGTCATGAGTGCACTCTCCGAACTCTCATCTGCTGGCATTTGTGGCTCTACAATCTCTGAAGGTATGATAAGAGCTCGTGAAATTGGATCTATCCAAATAGCATCATCATCTGTAATCACAAAATCAACTCATGGTGGACGTCTAGCTCTAAATCTATCATCTACTCTAAACTCTACTCAGAGCAAGTTGGATATCTGGATCTCAACTACTCAATAGTATCTATTTGTATACTCTCTCCCTCAACGTGAAAGTATACCTTCCCTCTATCATGATCAGACACTGCCTTGGTTGTGGCCAAGAAAGGTCATCCCAAAATGATGGGGGTATTGATCACACATTCAAGGATCTCCATGTCCAACATAATGAAGTCCACGGGGAATTTCTGACCATGAATTGTGATGACAACGTCCTTTAATAACTCCTTCGGCCTCTTGACAGATCTATCTACAAACTGAAGAACTGTCATGCTCTGTCTAAGAGGGCCAAACTCGAATTGGTCGAGTAAGGCAGCCGAAAAGAGGTTAATCGAGGATGCTTGTCTAATAGAGTCCGATCAAACCGCTGCTCATGGATGTGGCGTCTGACATACAAAGATCCTGCATCAGGTTTCTAGGTTGGCAACCGGTTCTGGATGGCGAAGCAAGTGGCACGTGTGAGCACATGGATTTCTGCATTGTCGTTTCGCCTCTTCTTCCTACGGATGGTGGTCTTCTCTCCGAGGTTCTTTTGGAAAAGAGGGATATGCTCAAGTGTCTCCTAAATAGTCACCTGCATATGAAATTTATCTATCATCTACTCACTGAATTGTATTTAATGTCTCTTTTTGGGTTTTCTGTTTTTTGACCCTTCCCTAAGTGGAGTGCTTGATGGAAGGGGATAGAGGGACCCTCCTCAAAAGAATGAGGGTCAGGAGTGGGTTTATGAGCATGCGTAATGCCGGAATCCATGCAAACATCATCAATATCAATGGATGAATCAAAAGGAAATACAAAAACCTTTCCTTTATTCGTATTTTTTATTTTTGAACTTTTTCCATTTTTTATATTTTCTAAAAAAATACTCAGGTATAGGAGAGGACAAAATAAATGTCTTACTCTTGGCAGCATCAGTACCGCCGATAACATCTGAACTGGTGGCATCACTACTATGCTCTGGCTTGACATCTGGGTATTTGTGGCATTAACACCAAATCTACAACAACTGGAGATACGAGGACATCAGCACCATCGTCTGGACCAACATTCTTGGTGGCATCCGTGCCACCGTAATCATCATGATTAGTGACATCAGCACCGCTCTTGACTATATCTGGAGCCCTAGAATCTACATTAGGATGTCACCTTGATGAGTCACCGCCGACTGGCTTCTTACCACTCCTAAGTGTCATAAATCAACATCAAATAAATAAATGACTGTCATCCAGAATATCACTAGGAGAGGAAATCTCTACAGACTGTACCTGCTTAGACTTTCTCTTCAGATTGTTAGGGTTAGGTTCAATTTGTGTAGGTATGGCGACCTTGCCCATTATTATTTCCCTCATTTCTTGCTGGAACTCGTCCATCTCTCACTGAACGGTAGCTTACTACTCGGATAGCAAGCGGGAGAGATCGCCTAAGACTGGGTTCTCATACGAGTGTGTATGAAGGCCGGACAGGTTGCCTTGCTGAAAATGAGACTGGCTCTGCCGCTGCTACTGCTCATACGAGTGAGGAGGGGATTGTGGGTGCTATTGATGAGGATGTTGCTGCCTCCACTGTTGACCCTAGTATGAGGGTCGAGGATGATTCTCTAGATGTTGGGAGTACTGGGGCTGCTATTGTTGGGCGCGCTGCCCTACCTATGCTGGAGATTGCTGTTGGGATGAAGTGCCTCTAGTAGACCATCGGAAACTTGGGTGATCACAACGGATTCCAAGCTGCTATTGGTACTGGGAGTACTAAATCCCGTTGACTTCCATCAACAGCTCCTGCATGGACTAGCGGGGAAGGTACACCAAGTGATGATCTGGATGATACACCACCAACTGAGTATATGAGGAAGGTGGTGTCAGCATCTAGTACTACATGAGCAACTGGGTCAACTCCACCTGAATGTGATGGACCTGATGATACGAGACAGAGGAATGAGATGAACTGCTCCCTAGATCAGACCGTGACTTGGAATGTGGCTGATAAGTCGTCTAAACCTCTTGGAGACACATGATATAGGTCTTCAGGTCACTCAATGTTTGGGCCAGCTCAACAATCTTACTGAGCTTGTCAAGGCCCTGACACATCTTGTTCTTGATAATTTCCTTTCGCTCCAACTTTTGGTTGATGATATACATATCGACAGTAGAAGACGCGATTCGTGTTATTGTTGCAGAAGAGGAAGAAGGACCGGCTTCGATGCATGCTATCCTCTGATATGAAGTCACATGCACGTGAGGCTTCCCATGAGTGTAGATCAGGGTCTGGGACATCACAGTGTAATTTTCAGCCATCTCTTAAATGACGCAGACCTAATCCTCATCCTTGGAAAAATATGAGCCTCCATAAGAGGCATTCATAAGCCCCTGCAACTCCGGTTTCAGTCCCTATAAGAAACTCTAGATGAGGTTGGGCTTACTGATATCATGCTAGGGAGGCCTATCAATGATCTCTCAAAAGTGATCCCAAGCTCCATGGAATTGTTCATTAGGGATCATTGTGAAATTGTTGATCATATCTCCGACTACATTTGTTCGGCTGAGTGGGTTGTACTTGTTCAGGTACTTGATTCATAGCCGCTCCCAAGTATTGGCAATCTTCCCTAAGTGCTTCAACCAATAGACTGCTCTATCAACCAAGGAGAATGGGAAGGATATCAACTTTATGGTGTCCACATCCACAAATATGTCGTGGATGGTGCTGAAGATCATCTCGAATTCTTGCAGATGGAGGTGGGGCTTCTCGGTGGCATGCCCATGGAATTTGGGCAGTAGATGGATCGTCTGGGGGCGATCTTCGAAGTCGCCCAAGATGGCAGGAAGCTGGATCCGTTGGTGAGTGAGGGTTGCACTAGGGTTGTACATCTGTCTCATGGTGCGTGTTCGTTTCTATGGATCAAGAGGCTCCTCCTTGTGTTTGTTGTCTACTCGACCCTCTCGGCGTGGTATTTCTCCGCCACTGGCTGGTATGTCTGGATCTATTCTCCCAGCTCTCATCTGAATAATCTCTCTCCTCACCCCTGCCATGAATACTCCATGGTCTCTGATCTGTCTCTGCATGGTCTCCAGGGAATCTAACATTTTGTTGTTGTTGGCGACCTGGTCTAATACGAATGACGAAGTCTGAGGCTGCTCATCGGTTGTATCATCGCTGGCCATCTCTCCAATCTCTTCAACAGCAAAAGACCCTAGCTCAGGTGTTGTCAAATGAATGTAGAGTTGTGCTAACCTTTCTGTCTGTACCTCTGGAGTGGAAGAAGGGAAGTCGAGGGGGAACATGGTGGAGGCGAATTCCGATTCAAAGAGTAGGTCTGAGCTCTCTGAAGCCGTCCTAGATGAACAAGGAGGAGTGCTGAAAAGAAGTTCTACTAGAGGCAGCCTAAGAGACCTCCTTCCCATCATCTTAAAATGGGGATTAAGAGTAGATGTGGACTGTAAGTAGCATCACAAAACAAACCCTCGGTTCCCCAACTCAACACAGTGTGATGATCATGAAAACTCGATCTTTTATCTTATCAATTTTTATTTGGTGATAATCCAATCTTATAGAGTGAGTTTAGAGAGCTATTAGGATCTTGATTCTCCCTAGAGATTGGTCCAGATCCTTACGATTAGTTGGGCCTATTTCCAACCAGTATAGGTGTAAGTACATACCATTTCCGGCTACCCAATTACTTGAGGACGGAGCCTTACACAATCCTCACTGGGTTTGAAGGTGGTTACAAATATTATAATAAAGAGCCACACATTAATTGAACCCAAGAGTGCTGGAAGAGAATGCAGCTCGGCAAAGATACATTGATTCAGTGTGAAATCCAAACAAGTGAAAACTAAGACAAAAGTTACCTTGACTTAAGCATTCAACCTAACTGGTCCTCCATCTTTCCTAATAACACAGTAACTCGACCGTGTACCAAGATTTTTACATTCAAACATATTTATTTGCAGAAAATCTACATTTTTCTTTAATTTTGATATTTTCTTTGACTTCAAATTGCTCTGCATTTTTGTTTATGCCTGGGCGAATATAACATCTTTTGGTCTGCCTATTTTTTGGGATCTTGGAAAAAGTTACACAAGTAGATCATTCCTTGTCCTAAGAATCGTTTCAATCCATTCTCCCGTCTTTAGATATCATTGTTACTAAAATAAGTGGGTTAGAGTATTAGTTTCGGCAATCCCTAAGAATGGTTTGTGAGCCACCCTTGACGAAGCGGCCTAGCATCGTCCTGACTTAGAGCCCAAGATTTTTCAACAGTCCATCTGGGTTGTATCCACTTATAGTAACTTGGGTATTGAGATCACATCTCAAATCCAGATCTCATGGACCTCTCATAGATGTTTGATTAAATCAAGGCCGTAAATCTAATCTTCTCATTGCATCTGAGTCTCATACAGATCAATGTCAAACACTTGGACCAGATTAGATTACTTTTCTACTGAGAGGAGTCCCTAAAATCCAGACATGTTTCATCACTCCCTCGGAATGGAAGCGTCATGGTTATACAATCATTTATTATTACATCACCCTTAGGTATTCGCAATAGATGTACGTCCTGCATACTGGAAGACCTATGATAAACCCGAAGATATATATAAACTTTGCACTGTCATCTTTAGGGTTTCATCATCAAGTTTCTCAATCTTGGTCATTGGGAGTTGCATCAATCATATGCTTTCCAAAAGAATATATCATGCCCACAAATTCTTTTCATGCTTCCAAAGCACGACGACAATGCATGGAATTTGATCGATCCCGATACCTCAAGAGTGAGCACATGTCTTTCGCTTCACAAGTAAACATGTATCATCACTTTAAGAGATTGTATTACTCATATGCCCTCATATGCACACCATCTTGATAGTGTATAGACCTTGGTTAGGTCATCAACCTATTGCTATGCCAAATGTACATACTTAGACATATAGTAATACATCTGTCTTCGGTCAGAGGATGTATGCCTATATCATGACAGTATACGACATAAGACTTTGGTTATCTCGATCTCGTTAAGTGAACTCTTTGACCTAACTAATCTGACACCTTCGAATCTTTATTACCATGCAGAGGACCTGCATCAAGAGGTCGGTCAGATATCAGCCTAATGAGAAAGAATTGCCATCTCCTACTTAGGATAGAAATCATCTCTTAACAATCATTTGACAGTGCTTGATGAGTCCTTAATCTAACTCCTTAGATATTCATTCAATTACCAACCTCTATGATTCAACTTACTGAATCAACAGTTGTATGACATTAGGGTGGCCATGGTACAAAACCGTACTTGTAAAGAGGGACCTTATAGTGAATTCATTCCATTAATATTAGATAGGGAGCAAAAAAATCAATAACTTTTATTGATAAATCAAATATTACAATAATATTTATGGTAGGAAGGGTTCACCTCGATATGAGATTTTTTGATATCCCGAACTGTGAGATGATGTTTTCTCTCAGGAATTAGCACATAGTAAAACTATCAGCGGTTCGGGCGGGGAAAGCTTCAACCCAACAACTTACATAATCAACGATAAGAAGGATATATTCATATCCCTAACTATTAGAAAATGGTCCCATGAAATCAATGCCCCAAACATCGAACACATCAGTGATCTGAATGAACTTCAGGGGCATAGAGTCTTTCGCTGTAAGGTACTCCCATTCTCTATCAGTCAGTGTAATGCTTCACATAAGCTACAACATCCTTATATAGTGTAGGCCACTAGAGGCCACACTACAATACTTTCGTTATCGTTCTGTCTCCAGAGTGGTGTCCACCAGATTTGAGGAAGTGATAGTGCTCGAGGACACTATGATAATCCTCCCGAAATATACATTGGTGCCAAATGCAGTCTATTCCTTCCACGAATAAGAGCAGGTCTTGCCATTGGTAGAAATGGATTTGAGACAAGAACTTATCCTTCTTGATCTTTGTCCAATCTTGTGGGACTACATCCAAGATGAGGTAACTCACAATATCGGCATACCAAGGGAGGGAATCTATAGCAATAATCGACTCGTCAGGAAAGGTGTCTGTGATGGGTGCACTTCTCAATGAAGATTCTTGTTGTTCAATTATGGAGAGGTAATTTGCTACCACATTTTGAAATCCAAGCTTGTCCTTGATTTTCAAATCGAATTCCTGGAGGAGAAGGATCCATGTGATCAATCTGGGCTTTGCATCTTTCTTCTACTGTAGATACCAGATAACAGAGTAGCCAATGTAGATGGTGACTTTAGATCCAAGAAGATAGGATATGAAATTCTCAAGGACAAAAACCACAATCAACAATTCTTTCTCCATAACACAATAGTTTCTGTGCTTCATCTAATGTCTTGTTGGAGTAGTGAATGACATAGGGCACTTTGTCTTTCCTTTGTCCAAACACATCTCAATTGCGAATTTTGATGCATCAATCATGATCTCAAAGGGTAGAGACCAATCTGAGGGTTGTAGGATGGGAGCTTGAGTGATTATCTCCTTTAGCTAATTGAAAGATAGGAGAAACTGCTGATCAACATTAAACCCAGTTTCCTTGCACAATAATTCAGTGAGAGGTCAGACTGTTAGTAATGTGAGCCCCGGGCGAAACATTTTCTACAATGAATGTTATTGTAATAAATAAATTATCAATGAAAGTTATTGATTATTTTGCACTTCCTTTTTGAGATTAAATGAATGAATGCACTATAGGGTCCCTCTGTACAATAAGGGTTATGTACCATGACCAACTTGATAATCATACAGTTGTTGATTCATTGAGTGAATCATAGAGGCTGATGCTAGGATGAATATCTAAGGAGTTAGATAGAGGACTCATCAAGCATCGTCAAATGATTGTTAAGTGATGGTCTCCAGCCTGAGTAGTAGATGGCAATCCTTTCTCAAATGGCTGATATCTGACTGACCTCTTGATGCAGGTCCTCTGCATGGGAATAGTGATTCAGAGGTGTTAGGTTAGTTGAGTTAATGGGTTGATTTAACGAGATCGAGATAACCAAAGACCTATGTTGAATACTGTCACAGCATAGGCATGCATCCTCTGACCGAAGACAGATGTGTTGCTATATGTCTGAGTGTGTACATTTGGCAGACCAATAGGTTGATGACCTAACCAAGGTCTATACACCGGCGAGATGGTGTGCATGTAGGACATATGAGTAATACGATCTCTCAAAGGGATCATACAAGTTCACTTATGAACCGGGAGACATGAGCTCACTCATGAGGTATTGGTACTGATCAAATTCCATGCATGGTCGTCATGCTTTGAAGCATGATATGAGTTTGAAGGTAAGATATATGCTTTTGGAAAGCATATGATCTATACCAATTCCAGTAACCAAGATTGAGAAACTTAATGATCAAACCTGAAGATGACAGTGTAAAAATGATCTTTATCTTCAGAATGATCATAGGTCTTCCAGTATGCAGGATGTACAGGTATTGGGAATACCTGAGGGTGATGTGATAAAAAACGATTGTATAACCATGACGCTTATATTCCGAGGGAGTGATGAAACAGGTTTGGATTTTAGTGACTCCTCTCATTAGAGAAGTGACCTAATCTTAGTCCATGAACTGGATATTGATCTGAATGAGATTCAGATGGAATGAGAAGATTAGGTCTACGGTCTTGATTTGATCAAGCATCAGTGGGAGGTCCACGGGATCTGGATTTGAGACATGATCTCAAAATCCAAGTCACTATACGTGGAACAATACAATCGCCATGTCCTTATCTCCAAGTATCTACCGGAGAAAATCGCATTATTCTTGAAGGGTTCAAGAATAATTCCATGGATTTGAGCAATGAAGAAATAATGATTAAATGTGATTTAATCATCTTGATGTGTGAAGAAATTATCCAATATAATTAAATGTGATTTAATTATTATGGATAAGAATAATATGGATAGAAATATTCAATTATTCATAATATATTATAAATGTTATTTATAATGTATTAGAGAGAGCCAATTATATATTATATTTGTTGATTAATTATTATGTGTGTAATGGATACGCATTGTGTAATTAATTGACAATGTAAATTATATGTTGTTTTGGGTTGTGAATATGATTCACAATTTTTCAATGGCAAGATTGCAATATTCTCAAATATAATTGTGAATTATTTTTGATGAATAAATCCCAACAAAGTTGTTGGAAATAAATAATGGAGAAATTCAAGGAGGCATGCAATCTCATGGAAATCCATGAGATTGCCCTACTTGGAATGTGGTGGGCGGCACCCATGTCCCTATTTGGAATGGGTGGCCGTCCACCTTGATTATACATGGGAGATTTGATCTCCATGTATATTCTCTCCTTATTTGTTAATATAATTTAGGATTGATTTTATATTTGATTTTGTCAAATATATTTTAATCTAAATTAGATCATAATTTGTTGGTTTTACCAACAACAATCTTGACCATTGGATTGGACATAAATCAATCTCATCCATTGATTTTATATGTCCCATGGATGGAGATCCATGGATCCCAAAACCCTATAAATAGAAAGGCATACCATTCTCTCGTACACGCAATATTGAAGCTCTCTCTCTCTCTTTTCTTCTCACATGCCAACCTCTCTCTCTCTCTCTATTTCTTGGTGGCCGTCACCAACCCTAGAGTAGAGAGGTTCTTGTCGACGCTCTCACCACCGCACCACTGCTTCGACGTTCTTCGGTTCTCCGTCTTCTTGGAGTGCTACGCTCACGAAGGAGACGTTCTATCTCGTACGACGAGATCAGGAGCAACCGTGCTTGGATCATCTTCTTGGATTGCGAGGACTACACGGTTCATCCCCGCGCTCGCAAGCGATCTCACCGACGATCGGACTTGAGACAGGAGGTCTCTTTCTTTAGAGACTTGATCAACCACGCTTAAAGAGGTATTCCTTTATACTTGTCGTGTTTACAGATGAAACAATCCGAGAATCGTTCTTGGATCATGTGGTTTCATCGCATGAAAACTTTTTTTAATTACGGTGCACAGAACAACTAGTACGACTAGTCGTTCTGCGTCGTATCCGATACGACGATCACGCTTTCGTGATGCACTTGAGGATAAATTCCATATCCTTCAAGTGTTATCATAGCCTTAGGTCGACGGTTTCGAATATGATTCGCAAACCGAGGACGACTTGGGTTCGTTAAGGTCGCGAAAGTTTTTATCGCATTTGATTTCGTAAATCTGTTTAGTAAATAATTTCGGCCATATTTAAAATGTTTAAGCACGAATTATTTTCTTTTATTTTTTCCCCATTCAATAAGGAAATCATAGGATCTGAGTTTGCGTAAATCGGATTCCGTATGCTCGAGATATGGTTGTTTTAATGAACATGTATGCACTGTTGCGTGAACTGTAGATCTTAACAGGATTAAAGAGTTAATTACTGTTTTGATCCGCCTCGAAATGCGTAAAACATCACTTGAGTTCTATTCTAAATCAACTTAACAATTTTAAAAAATTGAGTTTGTCTAATTTGGATTTAAATTGATTGAGATATGTTAATTTTAGTGAGTAGGGGTCACTACTGAAATTGCAGTCCTAATCAAGAACCATGTGATTGTCAATTAATGAAATTAAGTGTTAATTTCATGAAATAATCATGAAAAATATTTGTAAAATATAGGAATATGATTATTTACTTAATTTACTTGGCCTCAACCAATTAATTGATTAGATTTGATCCAAATCTTAATTGGAAACACAATCATCAAACTTGATGCTTGAATAGGATTGGGAATTTGTGTAGCAAGTTTCCTTATAATAAAAAAATGTTTTGATTATTACTATATGGTATAATTTCGGTTGAAAAATCGATCATCTCAAGTACAAAATGATATATTTGGCATTATCCTTTCCCGAGGTGGATATGGTGTCTAGTCGGAGAGCATTGGGGTTGCGGGTTGCAACGTATGTGGTCCGTCCCGCTCTCGTCTGGCCATGACAGCGGGTAGGGACTCGATAATGCCGGAGAAAATCAAAGTGTATTTTCTAATTATTAAAATTCGAATTAATATGTAGTTTGAGATATTATCATATATATATTCAAGTAAAATAATCAAGTTTGTTGATTGAATTGGATTGATAATTAATTTAATATGATTAAATTGATTATGTCCAATTAAGACACTCTATTATGAATAGAGTTGTCATTTTCCTTAGAAGAATTAATTATATGAATATGATTCATGATAATTGATTAAAGAATTTGAATATGATATGGAGGATCACATAAGTGACATCCATGGTCTCCCGTCAAGGCGAAAGGTTCCGTCGCCAGGGATTGCATGTGGGAGACACATGTCCGAAGTGACAGCTCCTGTATGCAAGAGCATCTGGATCGGGCTCGTCACTTCTCGAAAGAGTAAGGATGTATGCGTAGTGACCCCAATATCGTGTCCTCATATTATTGGGGCGATATTGGATTGCGCATAGCGAGTTGTATTCTTGTTGACGGTTGGTTCAATTAATGACGGGTCAACATCACCTTAGGGGTGGTGGGTTCGAGTATTAAAGACCGAATTGGGAGATGCAAGTTGGACTTGAAAGGTAGAATGTGTTCCCTCTTATCTTTATTGGAGTCATAGGTTCTCATATTATTGGGATATGACAAAGATAAGAAGGAGATCCCAGTTCTTGCTTGAGATATAATGGTAAGTATATCTCTTACTTTGAAAGTAATTAAGGGAATAAACTTTCAAGGTTGACAGAGAAAGAACAATTTGATTTAAAATACCTTAATCAAATATCATAAATAAGAATATATGATTATATGTTCTAATATAGTGCATTCTTAATTTCAGAAAATGAAGTCCTTGAACCCACTAAGTAGGCTTCTTGAGGTCAACCAATTGACCGGCCTAAATTATTCGGATTGGATCCGTAATTTGGAGCTTGTTCTGTCTGCAGAGCGCATAAATTATGTGCTCTCCGAGGACAAGCATGAGAGCCCTAAATCCAAGGAAGAAAAAGCATATAATGACAAGTATGATGAAGATCATGTCTTGGCTAGATGCTATATCTTGGGTTCTCTCTCCAATGTTCTGCAGAAGCAACATGTGGAGATGAGCACTTGTCAGGAGATAATGCAGAATCTGAAAGATATGTTTAGTGACATTAACCGCACCCAGCGGTACAACGTTATGAAAGAACTCATTCGCTGCAAGATGCAAGAAGGGACTTCGGTTCGCGAACATGTGCTCAAAATGTTTGGGTACTTGTCGGAGCTGGAGACTCTTGGGGCAACCATGGATGCAGACATGCAAGCTGACTTCATTTTGCTGTCGTTGCCCAAGTCTTTCAATAACTTTGTAGTTTCATTCCACATGAACAAGATGGAATTGACAAGCGCTGGTCTTCTTGCTGCATTAAAGTCTGCAGAAGACGTAATGAAGAAGGATGGTCCCATTGGTAGTGCAATGGTTGCACAGGTCAGAGGGAAGCGTGGTCGGAAGCAAGATTCTCGGAAGGGCCCGACCCAGAAGAGAAAGAAGAAGGGACAAGGTTTTGGCTCTTCTTTCAATGCATCCACTCTAATGGCGTCGAAGAAAACCGACGTCTGTCATCACTGCAAAAAGCCGGGGCACTGGAGGCGTAACTGCCCGGAATACCTGAAGTCATTAGACAAAGGTAAAGCCCCAGCAGGTATGAAATCTACTTTCATCATTGAAACTAGCTTTCTCGTTGGACGAGAAGGAAGTTGGGTTGTAGACTCTGGTGCTTCTGTTCATGTATGCAATTTGTTGCATTTATTTCAAGAAACTAGAAATCTTGAAGAAGGGGAGATAGTCATCCAGATGGGATCTGATGCAAGTGTTGCAGCACTCGCCGTTGGGACGTGTCGACTATCATTATCTAGTGGTAGAGTCCTAGTACTTAAAGAGTGTCTTTATGTACCTGAAGTTAAAAGGAATTTGATATCTGTATCTAAGCTAGTTAGAAGTGGATATTCATTCCTGTTCTGTAATAAATTAGTCATAAATCATTATGATAAATATATTGCAGAGGGTATTTTAACTTCTGGTGGACTCTATGAATTGTGCATTAATGAGAATGTCATGAATGTTACAACCACTAATAAAAACCCTAAGAGATCCAGGGAGAATAAAAATCATTCGAATATGATTTGGCATCAAAACTTGGTCATTTGTCTGTTGATAGGATAATCAGATTGATAAAGAATGGACCTTTAGATTTTCTACAGGTTCAATATTTACCTACCTGTGAACATTGTATTCGAGGTAAAATGACTAGGATGCCTTTCCGTAACAAGGTTATAAGATGCGAAGGTATTATTGACCTAATATGTACCGATGCATGTGGTCCCTTCAGTACCGCGACTCGAAATGGATATCGATATTATTTGACGTTTATCGATGACCATTCGCGATACGCGTTTGTCTTCCTATTACATCATAAATCTGAAACCTTTGAAAAGTTCGAAGAGTTCAAGGCTTTGGTTGAGAACCAAACCGATAGGAAAATTAAGCGGATTCGATCTGATCGAGGTGGTGAGTACCTATCATATGAATTCAAGGAATATCTTAAGGAGAATGGAATTGTTTCCAATCTCACTCCTCCTGAAACTCCCCAACTTAATGGTATTGCTGAAAGACGCAAGAGGACAATCATGGACATGGTCCGTTCAATGATGAGTAAAGCACATTTACCTCTTAGTTTCGGAGGATATGCAGTTGATACTGCAATATATATCCTAAACAAGATTCCTAGCAAATTTGTGCCTAAGACTCCTCATGGGCTCTGGTATGGAACCAAACCTAGTGTTAATCACTTGAGGGTTTGGGGTTGCTTGGTCCATGCGAAGAACATGGACGCAAGTAAGCTAGAATCTCGCTCTCGTGAGTGCTACTTCATTGGGTATGTTAAATATGGTATTGGATACCAGCTCTATGACCCTGAGACCCAAAAGGTTTTTGTCTCTAGAGATGTGAAGTTTATGGAGGATGATTTCCTTAAAGGTCAAGACAAAAATGAAGTAGAGGAACTCATTGAATCCCCTGAGGATTCTGAGCCTCCTAGACCAGAAACCGAAGAGATAAATAAAGATGAAACACACATACCTCCTCGAAGGAGTTCGAGGGTGGTTGCACCACCTGAAAGGTTTGGATTCCATGTGTCAAGTGAGACTGACATTGATCCTACTTCATTTGATGAAGCACTCGCGGATCAAGACATGGATAGATGGATGCTAGCAATGAAGTCAGAAATTGACTCCATGCATAAGAATGGTGTATGGACCCTAGAGGATCCACCTAAAGGGGTAAAACCCATTGGGTGTAAATGGATCTTCAAGGGAAAGAGGGGACCTGATGGGAAAGTAGAGGCTTTCAAGGCACGACTCGTAGCCAAGGGCTACACATAGAGAGAAGGCATCGATTACGATGAGACATTCTCTCCTGTGGCTATGCTTAAGTCCATTAGGACACTACTGGCTATAGCTGCATATCTTGACTATGACATCTGGAAGATGGACGTCAAGATGGCTTTCCTCAATGGATACCTCGAGGAGGATATCTACATGGAGCAGCCCCAGGGCTTCATAACTGAGGATGGCAAATTATGCAAGCTGAAGAAATCCATCTATGGGCTCAAGCAAGCTTCTCGTAGCTGGAACATCAGATTTGATGAAACCATAAAGAGTTATAATTTTGTGCAGAATCCTGATGAACCTTGTGTATACAAGAAGACTAATGGGAGCGCCATTGTGTTCATCATGCTTTATGTAGATGACATCCTTATCATTGGGAATGATACATGGGTGATGACCAGTGTAAAGATTTGGTTATGCCATACCTTTGAGATGAAAGATCTTGGAGAAGCCTCTTACATCTTAGGCCTGAAGTTGTTCAGAGACCGAGAAAAGAGGATTTTGGGATTGTCACAACATGGATACATTAAGAAGATTCTTCAACGATTTCGTATGGATAGTTCCAAGAAAGGATTCCTACCCTTAAGACATGGTATCCACCTGTTTAAAGGAATGGCTCCTCAAACTATTGAGGAAAAGAAGGCCATGGCTGGATGTCCTTATGCATCAGCTCCAGGAAGCTTAATGTATGCCATGATGTGCACTAGGCCAGATATATGCCATGCAGTAGGAGTGGTAAGTCGTTACCAATCCTGCTAAGGAGAGCAACACTGGAATGCAGTAAAGAACATATTCAAATATCTAAGACGGACGCAAGATTACATCTTGGTCTATGGAGATGGTGATCTCCAAGTCTTGGGATATACAGATTCTGTCTTCCAATCGGATGTAGATGATCGAAAGTCGACATCGGGGTTTGTGTTCTTGTTGAATGGTGGTGTTGTGAGCTAGAGAAGCAAGAAGCAGGACACTACTGCAAATTCAACAACAGAAGCCGAATACATTGCCGCATCGGATGCTGCAAAGGAGGCGGTGTGGTTGCGCAAGTTCGTCCTGGAGCTTGGCGTAGTTTCCTCTGATTCTCCCATCCCGTTACTCTGCGATAACACGGGAGCCATTGCCCAGGCAAAGGAACCCAGATGACATCAGAAGAGCAAGCACGTCGAAAGGAAATACCACATCATTCGGGAGATACAAAAGCGTAGACATCATCATCACCAAGGTGGCCTCTGCCGGCAACGTTGCTGATCCTCTTACCAAACCTCTGACACAAAAGGTTTTCGACCAGCATGTAATGAGTATGGGTTTAAGGATTGTTCCTGAATAGTTCTGAGGGCTAGTGGGATATTGTTAGCAATGTGAGCCCCATGCGAACCATTTCTACAATAAATGTTATTGTAATAAATAAATTATCAATGAAAGTTATTGATTATTTTGCACTCCCTTTCTGAGATTAAATGAATGAATGCACTATAGGGACCCTCTGTACACTAAGGGTTATGTACCATGGCCAACTTGATAATCATACAGCTGTTGATTCATTGAATGAATCATAGAGGCTGATGCTAGGATGAATATCTAAGGAGATAGATAGAGTACTCGTCAAGCATCGTCAAATGATTGTTAAGTGATGATCTCCAGCCTGAGTAGGAGATGGCAATCCTTTCTCAAATGGCTGATATCTGACTGACCTCTTGTTGCAGGTCCTCTGCATGGGAATAGTGATTCAGAGGTGTCAGGTTAGTTGAGTCAATGGGTTGACTTAACGAGATCGAGATAACCAAAGACCTATGTTGAATATTGTCACAGCATAGGCATGCATCCTCTGACTGGAGACAGATGTGTTGCTATATGTCCGAATGTATACATTTGGCAGACCAATAGGTTGATGACCTAACCAAGTCTATACACCGGCGAACTGGTGTGCATGTAAGGACATATGAGTAATACAATTTCTCAAAGGGATCATACATGTTCACTTATGAACCGGGAGACATGAGCTCACTCATGAGGTATACATGCATGGTCGTCATGCTTTGGAAGCATGACATGAATTTGAAGGTAAGATATATGCTTTGGGAAAGTATATGATCTATACCAATTCCCAGTGACCAAGATTGAGAAACTTAATAATCAAACCCTGAAGATGACCGTATAAAAATGATCTTTATCTTCAGAATGATCATAGGTCTTCCAATATGCAGGATGAACAGGTATTGGGAATACCTGAGGGTGATGTGATCAAAAACGATTGTATAACCATGACGCTTCCATTCCGAGGGAGTGATGAAACATGTTTGGATTTTAGTGACTCCTCTCATTAAAGAAGTGACCTAATCTTAGTCCATGAACTGGACATTGATCTGAATGAGATTCAGATGTAATGAGAAGATTAGGTCTACGATCTTGATTTGATCAAGTATCACTGGGAGGTCCATGGGATCTGGATTTGAGATATGATCTCAACATCCAAGTCACTATACGTGGAATAATACAATCGCCCTGTCCTTATCTCCAAGTATCTACGGAGAAATCGCATTATTCTTGAAGGGTTCAAGAATAATTCCATGGATTTGAGCAATGAAGAACTAATGATTAAATGTGATTTAATCATCTTGATGTGAGAAGAAATTATCCAATATAATTAAATGTGATATGGATAGAAATATTCAATTATTCATAATATATTATTAACGTGATTTATAATGTATTAGAGAGAGCCAATTATAATTTATATTTGTTGATTAATTATTATGTGTAATGGATACACATTGTGTAATTAATTGACAATGTAAATTATATGTTGTTTTAGGTTGTGAATATGATTCACAATTTTTCAATGGAAAGATTGCAATATTCTCAAATACAATTGTGAATTATTTTTGATGAATAAATCCCAACAAAAGTTGTTGGAAATAAATAATGGAGAAATTCAAGGAGGCATGCAATCTCATGGAAATCCATAAGATTTCCCTACATGGAATGTGGTGGGTGGCACCCATGTCCTATTTGGAATGGGTGGCCGTCCACCTTGATTTTACATGGGAGATTCGATCTCCATGTATATTCTCTCCTTATTTGTTGATATAATTTAGGATTGATTTATATTTGATTTTGTCAAATATATTTTAATCTAAATTAGATCATAATTTGTTGGTTTTACCAACAACAATCTTGACCATTGGATTAGACATAAATCAATCTCATCCATTAATTTTATATGTCCCATGGATTGAGATCCATGGATCCCAAAACCCTATAAATAGAGAGGCATACCATGCTCTCTATGTACATGCAATATTGAAGCTCTCTCTCTCTCTCTCTCTCTCTTCTTCTTCTCACACGCCAACCTCTCTGTCTATTTCTTGGTGGTCGTCACCAACCCTAGAGTGGAGAGGTTCTCGTCGACGCTCTCGCCACTGCACCCCTGCTTCGATGTTCTTCGGTTCTCCGTCTTCTTGGAGTGCTACGCTGACGAAGGAGACGTTCGATCTCGTACGAAGAGATCAGGAGCAACCGTGCTTGGATCATCTTCTTGGATTACGAGGACTACGTGGTTCATCCACGCGCTCGCAAGCGATCTCACCGACGATCGGACTTGAGACAGGAGGTCTCTTTCTTTAGAGACTCGATCAACCACGCTTCAAGAGTATTCCTTTATACTTATTGTGGTTACAAATGAAACGATCCGATAATTATTCTTGGATCATGTAGTTTCATCACATGATTTTTTTTAAATTCCGCTGCACATAAGAACTAGTACGACTAGCCGTTCTGCGTCATATCGGATACGACGATCACGCTTTCGTGATGCGCTTGAGGATAAATTCCATATACTTCACAGACAATGTGGCTGAAGTCTTTGATGAAACATCTGTAAAACCCACATGCCCTAAGAATGACCTCACATTTCTAACATTTCGATGTGTCTCAAGATTGATGATCACATCCACCTTTGCTGGATCGACTTCCATGCCATGCTTAGAAACGACGTAGCCCAACACAACCACTTCAGTGGCCATGAAGTGACTCTTTTCCCAAGACAGTACAAGATTGACTTATCAACATTTATGAAGTACTCTGTCTATGTGCTCAAGATGAGAATCAAAGCTGTTACCATAAATTGAGAAGTTATCCTTGAACACCTCGAGAAAAGTGCCAACAAAATCAGCAAAAACTGCAAGCATGCACCTTTAGAATGTGGTAGGGGCATGGCACAAACCAAAGGGCATTCTTCTGAAAGCGTAGGTACCGAACGAGAAAGTGAAGGTAGTCTACTCTTAGTCCTCTAGGGTTATTGCCTTTTTGTTGTACCCAGAATACCCATCCAAAAAGTAGAACTCCTTGCCGACCAATCCTTCCAAAACTTTATCAATAAACGACAAGAGGAAGTGGTCCTTCTTCGTTACAGCATTGAGTTGGTGGTAATTAACACACACACAAATGCCAGGATGTTAGTATTAGAATATAATCTCCTCTCCTTTTCATGTATAACCACAGTGAGACCTGATTTCTTTGGAACTACATGCTAGGGACTCACCCATTTGGAATCAGATATAAGGAAAATGAATCCTACATCACACCATTTCGTGATTTCCTTCATGATGATGTCCCGTAAGTTAGAGTTTAGCCTTCTTTGAAAATCTTGGTATGACTTGGTATCATCTTCCTAATAAATGTGGTGTGAACACAGAGCATGATTTATCCCACGAAGGTCTGATACGTGCCAACCAAGTGCCTTACGATTTTTCTCTAGAACCTTGAGCAGTCGAGATTCTTAATCCGGGGTGTGCTTGCTGCTGTTGATGATGATCATATACATCTTCTCTACACTGCAAGGAAAGCATACTTGAGACTTGCTGGAAGTGTCTTTAATTCTGTTTCTGATCTAGCCTGCTTCTCAGTCACTTCAGAAATTGAACCGGTAGGTGGATGATATGCCATGATTTTGGAGGTGTTGCTCACCTCTGTCACTCATGCCTCATCTGACAATGTGCTGAACAAATAATCAATGAATTCATCATGTTCGGACTGGTATGAATATTTTGAATAAAAAAGGCTCACCAACATGTAAGAATCTGTCTCCCGGTTGACATCGGAGCATGCATAGATTGTATTTTCCAGGTCCTCCTCCAGAGAGAGGATTTCCTGAATCCATGGGTCATTTTAAGATAATTCCGCATCTCTGATTTTTGCAATAAAGTTACAGTCTGCTTCAGACAGTGCTGCTCTGCTTTCCCCATATACGACTTTTAGTTCACTGACCATATCCATTGTTTCTTTGTTGCTGCTTGAACAGAACGTGATCTTACCGGAACCATAGTCAACCACTGTCTCTATAGTTAGTAGGAATGGTCAACCAACAATAATCGGTGTCTGAAGCAATAGTGTGGGAGAGTCCATATAAAGGATCACAAAATCGATAAGAAACTACATATACTGCATCGTTACAACAACGCCCTACAACAAACCTTAAGGTTGCTTGATCAATCGATCATCGAACTGAAGGATCATGCATGTCAGCTTGAGTAGACCCAGCCCAAATTCTGTGAGCAATGATATGGGTATGAGGTTTATTGAAGAGTTGATATCAAGAAGGGTTTACTCAAAAAATCTGGTAAAACATCTTGCATCTGATTAAAGGTGATCCTTTGTTTGGCTTCCTTTTTGGGAAATTGTTGATTGTTACAACTTTAGACATGGTGAGGATGTGCTTTTCAACTAGCTGGTGCCTGTTATTGTGTTTCGATCGACGCTTGTCTGTGCATGCTTCCTTCAAGCCCTTCTTCACATCAGGAATATATTCCATGGATTTCATCAAAGGTAATTCCTTAGTCAAGTTTTTAATAATCTCCACAACAACTGGGTCAGATAATGCATTTTTTTTGTTTTGCTTTTTTTCCTTAATAGCATCAGGAAAATGAATATGTACAGAACTGAAATAAAAAATATTGTTCTTATTTACATCAGAATTCATGTCCACAACATCTTATATAACCGGAGTACAAAAAAGTGTACCATCTTGAGCACGAGGTGGACGTCCAAAAGCTATAGTCTCTGCTTCTTCGCCTATCACTAGATCGACAGTTGGGGTTGACTCCTCCACGGTTGATGCAACTTCACTTCGGTTGCGGACAATTTTTTTCGATTTTTTTGTTCTTTTTGCTGTGGATGGTGGCTGGTAGCTGGCATGGATCCTCCTCCTCCTTCTTCCTCACCCAGACTTGTGGCTGGCACGACTGATGCAAAAGACAATGATTCACCAGATGAATCTTTATTCTTCCCTCTAACTATGGCAGATAGATGCAAGTTCCTACCGCCCCTAAGAGTAATTACTAGATAAAACGAAATCACAATCATCTGATTCTACAGGCACAAACATGACTTCACATTCTACCTGCTCTTTTCGCTTAAAATTATTAGGGTTGGCTTTGACATAGATCGTAATTGGAGTTTTGGTGTTTATCAGGTCATACAGCTTCTATGTCATCTCTGCTAAGCCTTTCACCAACTATGCAAAGCAATCGAGAACCGAGTTCACAAGAAACACCTCGGAAGGTTCAACTTGTGGACCACGTCATGGATGATGGCGTGGAGGCTGAGATGGGTGTTGCTAATATTGTTGCTAAGGTGGACGAAGCCGATACTAGTGGTAATGAGGAGGGGGAACTGCTGGTTAGGTGCAGCCATGTACATATGATATGGTTGGTGTTGGCGGTAATGCAGTTGCTGGCACTACTGTTTCTGTCACTAATTGTTATGATACTATGGAGACTGGTGGTACTGACGCTGAGCAGACTGGATAAATCTCCCCCTTGATGCTGAGAGAACGGATAAGAATTTACAGGTTGGCCCTTTTGAGGTTTTCCTGGATGAGCCATATGCGTATCATTGGACCAAACTCCATTCACCTCTTTAATGAGAGGTGGTGGTGGGGAGAATGAACTAAAAGAAGACTGGAGTTCTGGTTGGTATACTACCAACTGTTGTTGTTGCGGTGCCTGGTCGGGAGTCTGCACATAATACACATGATGGACCACCTGTTGCTGTGGACTGGGTTGAGGTTGATGTTGCGTAGGCTGCTCTTCTTTCTTCTTAGCAGGAATCTCAGTCGGTGGAGTCATCGACTGACAGGCATTGATGGTACTCACCATCAACTCCAGTTGCTTGGTGATCTTATCTAACTTGTTCAGAGGCTGGGTTCTTTATTCGATCACTGATAATTTCTCCAAATCTTGTGATCGTTTCTCTATGATATCAACCTTGGAGAGATGGCCCACTGAGGTTAGATCTATCATCTCTCTCTACATCGTGTGAGGTTGCATGTTCACATGTTTGTGGAGGATCTGAGGTTGTCTTTGTAAGCACGAGATGAAGAGAGGGCAACCTCTCCTTCAGCTATTTCTTCAAAAACCTGCCAGAATACATCTCCATCCTTATCGAAATGGGATCCCCTACATGCAACATCAACTAATCTCTGACTTTAAATATTCATGCCCCAAAGAAATGTCGGACCCAGCTGGTCTTTGATATGTCATGGTGGGGAAATTTCTCATGCAGATATGTGAATCTCTCACATGATTCATGAATAGACTTGCGGGCAGCCTGGGAGAAGTTGCTAATCTGGGCTCGCATCTAGTTGAGTCGATTGAGAGGATAAAACTTGTGAAGGAATACAAACTTAAGTTCTTCCCAAGTCTTCACGACCTTCCCCAAATGGTTAACCCAGTATAGGGCCTTGTCTTGGAGACTGAAGGGAAATGCGGTCATCTTGACTACACCTAACGGGATATAGGTTAGTGCGTGGTTCTACAGATATGAGGAAATTGATGTATGTAAATATAGGGTTCCTCATTGGTGTTCAAGTGGAATGTGAGCAGAAGAGCAAGGAATTGAGTTTTGAGCTCAAAGTGGGCATGCATCGGTGGGATGTGAATCCACTCAATCATCTGGCTATCTCCAATATTATATGTCTCCTTTAGAGTAAGCTTAGGGTTCTCAATTCTTTGCTCCTCTTCTTCTTGATCATCACAAGGTCTTTCACCCTCTCCTCCTCTTGGTATGTTCCTCATATCACTCAGCATGTCTTGGAATGTAGTCTCGACCAATGCTTGCTCGGTTAGCTGCTGCTGCATGGCTTGGATGGATACTAACAGTTGAGCATTAACTTGATTCTGATCTGGAGCTTGGCCCTGCTCTATCTGCGTAGGTTGTTGTCCGGTCTCTTTTCCTTTTCCTTAAGGAGCCATCTCTGGGTCTGAATCTAAAAAATGAACTCTAGATTGGGATCCAAGCCTAACTTCTATCTGCAATACAATAGGCATCCCAATTAGACCACTATGAAATTGAATACTAGCTAGAGTGATGAATCTGAGACCGAGGTTAATCCTTGACAATTGTGAATAAAGTAAAAGATGTAGATTGAAATCGACCTCCATTCGCAATGGGTGGAAGTGGGACAAGAGTGGTCCCGATTTATTAGGAAATAAAGAGAGTGTAAAGAAGATGAGGAGTCTGTAGATTGGTTCACAAGGTTCGAACTGGGTTCTCGAGAATCTCCTCTAATTATTGACGATGTCGAGTCCATGGAATCGATATAGGTGTCGACGGAGTCCCAACTGGACCATCCATGGGTCGACATCGTGGAGCAAAAGAAGGATTGATGTAAGAGGAAAGATACAATGGTTAACAATGAATAAAAGGAATGTAAAACAGTAGAAAGGCTCAAAATGAGCATGGGGTCAAAGAGGAAACACATAAGATAAAATTTACGCAAGTGCGTGGGACTTGATCTTTGAACCTTAAACTAGATCTAAACAATACAAAATACAAAATTGGGTTCACCAACTCTACACATGTAAAGTTGTAAAGAATTGATTATTTTATCTTTTCATTTTCGGAGTTGTTATTGCAAGCATATCTTTTAGTAAGTCCTTAGATCCGTACCATATAGGAGCGAGAGTACTACCGACTCTTGTACATGTCCTCATTCTTTGTAACTTGTAGTCTGCACTTTTTCAGGTCCTTGTAACCCTTCCTAGATCCTACTTAACCAAAGAATGAGATAGAGGAAGATGATAGGCAAAACCACTACTTCAGACCAAGCTCACAACTGAATCACCCGTGAGCGTGCTAGGTCCTAAACGGACGCGACTCGATGAGACAGACACCCCCATAAGGGTGTGGCCTAAGATTAGTACTTCATACAGGGTTGGTGTTCCGCACAAGGTAGGAATACCCTCATTGACCAAGTCCTAGTCATCCACGTACGATAGAAGCACCAATACTTCGGAAATCTATGTGATACACAAGGCAGTTCCTTATTGGGTTTTGGGCTCTAATCCTTAGCAGGTCGCGCCTCGCTTATGGGAGGGGTTTTGGTCCCCTCTTAAGGTACTTGAAGATAGTGAGAGCTTTATGAACCCAAAACAATAAAGTCCATTACAGATTTTAATTAAGGTCAAAGTTTATTAACAATCTCCTAGTTTTAGATATTTGGATTTTCACTTTTTTGGGTATTTTGCTTACAAGCACCTAATGATTTTCTGAATTTTCATTTAAGTCTTAGGTGCTTAAAAATAGAGAGAGATAGCAGAAAATCCATGCAAGTCAATTCAATGATGGAAATCTCACCATAGAATCTAATGATGCATGCATAGTTAGAGGACTTGCAATTCTTCCAACTCTCTCGATGCATTATGCAAAATAGAAATTTTAAACCTATCTACATGGCAATGTGCAATCGACAAAATCTCCCTAAGCCTAAACTACTATTAGTCATGAACAACCACATGTCAATTATTCAGAAATGAACCTGAGAGTGCAGGCATGGAGACACCTTGATTCCTGCCACAATAGGTCCTACCAGTGCTATATGGTGCCTCTCTTGGTGCGTGGGTTCAAGACTAATTTGTTGACAAGTATTAATTTGACTAGACCTAAACGTAGAAGACTACATGAACATGATTCTTATTAGGGTTGGACCTAATTACCAATACAAGTCCTAAAATCTAGGGGCTTCATGTACACAAAACAAATAAAAATAAAGGCACAAAACTCAAAACATTGAGAAATAAAATAAAAGAACAATGATAAAAACTCAAAAAAACACGATAAGGCCCCCAGGTGAATAGACATCCAGGCAATGGACCTTGTTTTCTGGAGTAGTGTCTAAGTCCAAAATTATTTTAAATAATAATGAACAATAAATCACCATCTCACTAAAAATAAAATAAATGCCTAAGATAAGATCTATGTAAGTCTTATCCTTGCAATGCTTGTTGCCTCTCCTACTGGTTAGGGCAAGAAGGCCAGTCTCCACCACACTTCGTTGCATTGTCCTCCTAAGAAGTCATCCTCACATAGCGGGCCCTCGCATAAAACACAACAAAGAGATGTATTAGCATAGATAATCAAATAATGTATTTAAAGAAATAAGAGATGAAATATGTACATGTCAAAAAAAGGTAGAAAATATGTACAAGAAAATAAAAATAAAAATGAAAAAGAATTATATACAAATTAGGCTACAACGCATCGCTCCCCGACAACAACGCTATTTGATATAGCTGAACTTGATCATGTGAGAAGGGTCTTGCACTCCACACAAGGCGGGAGCACAGTCGATGTGGTGACCATCACCCTGTCCTTATCTCCAAGTATCTATGGAGAAAGAGCATTATTCTTTAAATAATTGAAGAGTAATTCCATTATTGAATTATATATAAGAATTGAGAAATAGATAATTAAATGTGATTTTATTATCATGAATAATGTGAATCTGATTCATATTATTTGAATGCATGAGAATGATAACCCAATATAATTAAATGTCATTTAATTATCATGGATATGAATAATATTGATATCACTATCCAAATTATTCATAACATATTATAAATGTGATTTATAATGAATTAGAGAGAGCTTATTATGATTTATATTTGTTGACTAATTATTAGTGTGAATTGGATTCATATTGGATAATTAATTGAAAATTTAAATCCCATTTTTTGGGTTATGAATTTGATTCATAATTTTCAAATGACAAGATTGTAATATTCATAAAATAATTATGAATTATATAGAATAATTTACAGCAAGTGTTGTTGTAAATCTTGGAGATTTCCATGGAATAATGTAATCTCATGAGATTACATGATATTGCACCCATCCTTAATGGAAGGGTGGATGACCACCCACTCCTTTTAAAAAAGGTTGGCCATCCACTCTTCTCTCATGGAAGGAGGCTATCTCCATTCCATAATATCCAATGCATGATTGATTTAATTTGGGATTAACTTATATCTATTTATCAATATATATATTTAATCTAAATTAATTGTTTATTGTTGTGTTTTTACAACAAAATCTTGATCATTGAAAGAAGCACAAATCAATCTCATCCATTGATTTTGTGTAGTCCATGGATTGTGATCTATGGACTGCCAAAGTACTATATAAGAAGAGGCACCCCTTGCTCTTCAAGTTACAACAATTTCGCAACATCAGCTCTCTCTATCTCTCTCTCATTCTCATTCCTGCTCCCTCTCTCTCTCTCTGGGTGGCCGTCAATCCAAACCCTAGAGAGAAGTCTATCACTGTTGTTGGATCGTTATTGTGCTGTCACTTCGACTGCCCTAGGTTCTCCATCTTCTTTGGTGCGCTTCACTCATGAAGAAGATGTTCGATCTTGTAATGAGATCAGGAGTTCTTTTGCTTAAAACAACTACTTGGATTGTGAGAAGCATGCTATTCATCTCCATGCTCGCAAGTGTCTCCTCCGACATGAAGATGTTCGATCTTGTAATGAGATCAGGAGTTCTTTTGCTTAGATCAACTACTTGGATTGTGAGAAGCATGCTATTCATCTCCATGCTCGCAAGTGTCTCCTCCGACATATCGGACTTGAGACAGAAGGTCTCTTCTCTTATAGACTTTGTCACAACTACACTACAAGAGGTATTCCATTACCTAGTATGTGGTTTAGATGAAACAATCTGAGAAGTGTTCTTGGATCATGTGGTGTCATCATTTAAATTTTTTAAAATTCCGTTGCATCGAGCAACTAGTGCGACTAGTCGCTCTTGATCGTATATGACGCAATCCTCATGCTTCCATGATGCGCTTAAGGATTCTCCCATATCCTTCAGTTGCGATATGTCTAAGCATGTACATTTGGTAGACTGGTAAGTTGATGATTTAATCAAGGTCTATACAGTGGCAAATTGGTGTGCATATGTGGGCATATGGGTAGTACTATCTTTCAAAGGGATCATACATGTCCACTACTGGATTAGATGACATGAGCTCACTCACAAAGTATTGGGACTGATTAAATTCCATGCATGGTCGTCTTGCTCTGGAAGCATGACAAGAATTTGTAGGTATGATATATGCTTTTGGAAAGCATATGATCGATACCAAGTCCCAACGATCGAATGAGAAACTTAATGATAAAACCATGAGGAAGACAATCTAAAAGAGATCTAAAACTTTGGGTTTATTCTAGGTCTTCTAGTATGCAGGATGTACGGGTACTAGGAATACTTGAGGGTGATGTGATCATAAATGAATGTATGATCATTATGCTTCCATTCTGAGGGGGTGATGGAACATGTTTGGATTTTAGTGACTCCTCTCAGTAGAGAAGTAATCTAATCTTAGTCGTAATGTTGGACATTGATCTGAATATGATTAAGATGCAATGAGTAGCTTAGATTTACAACTCTGATTCAATCAAGCATCTATGAGAGGTCATCCAGTTTTGGATTTGAGATATGATCTCAATATCCAAGTCACTGTTCATGGAACATACAATCGACCTACCTTTATCTCCAAGTATTGGTAGAGAAACCACACTATTCTGGAAAGAATTTTGAGAATAATTCCATTATTTAATAATGTATCTAAGCATCAGGATATTGATAATTAAATATGATTTAATTAACATGAATAATATGAACATGATTCATATTATTCGGTTACATGAGAATAGAGATTCATGATAATTAAATATGATTTAATTATCAAGGATATGAATAATGTGGATAACATTATCTATATCAATCATATATATTATAAATATGATTTAATTATAGAGATCTAATTATATATAGTATTTAAGAACTAATTGTTGATGTGAATTGGATTCACATTGGATAATTAATTGAAAATACAATTTACATTTTATTTTGGATGTGCGAATATGATTCACATCTTCAATGGCATGATTGAAATATTCAAACAATAATTTAGAACTATTTTTGTGAATTAATTTGCAACAAAAGTTGTTACAAATAAATGAAGATTATGTGAGATATAAAAATCTCACATAATTGGAAGAGGAAGCCACCTTCCTAATATGGAGGGTGGATGACCATCCTTGACTAATTCAAGGTGGTTGTCCCCTCCAAATATGGAAGGTGGATAACCTCCTTCCTTATCCTTCGTTGCATATTTATTTAATTGAATTAATTATATTGATGATTATTCAATATATTTATTTCAATCTAAATTAATTATTGTTGCATTTTTATGCAACAAATCATGGCCATTAAATAAAAAACAAATCAATCTTACTCAATTGATTTTGTGTTGCACATGGCTTGTGATCCATGGACTTCCAAAATACTATGAAATAAGATGCAACCCTTACTCTTCTTTTAAACAACACAATGGCAAGGCTCTCTCTCCCTCTCATTCTTATCACAACCCCTTCTCTCTCTCTCAATTGTAACCATCTACCCCTTGACTTAGAGAGAATCGCCGTCGTCGCCATGCAATCGTGTCGTCGCTTCGACCGCTCGTAGATCTCCGTCTTCCTCGATGTTCCTTGCACATGAAGAAGACTTCGAATTTCATGAGATGAAATCAAGAGATTCATTTGCTAGATATTCATCTTGTATTGAGAGAAGCACACGTCTTATAAACGCGCTCACAAGTGTTTCCTCTGTTGGGTCAGACTTGAGATGTACGCTCTCTTCCTTCAGAGACAACGATCACAACCTTGCTTCAAGAGGTATTCATTTATCTTGTCTGTGGTTATGTTGAAATGATTCGATAAGTGTTCTTGAATCATGTGGTTTCATCTCATCGATTTTTAAATTTCTCCGCCTTGGGCAATTAGTATGACTAGTCGCTCTACATCGCATTGGATGTGATCCTCACGCTTTCGTGATGCGCTTAAGGCCTTTCCCATAGACTTCAGGATGTCTCAGCGAGCGAGCGTGAGAGAGAGAGAGAGGGAGAGAGAGAGACTTGTTTGTTATTGGAATGAATCAGGAAGGCATGGTCTGGCTCTCCTTATATACTTGTTTAGATTGTTAGGGTTGTAATCTTGATTGTTGAATCAATGGCCAAGATTAAAGGAGCTCAGAGCCACCTTTAGGAAAATGTTTGATAACATTATCAACTTAATTTATCCATTTAATTTATCAACAAAATCAATAAAAAGATAAATAATAAAAAAGTAAAAGTAAAAGGGTAGTTCTATATGATGGGGACGTCCACCGTGACTTTGGATGCCCCCTCCTTTTTTAGGAGGCCCCCTTTTAATTTTCTTTTCTTATAATTATTATGGTTGCAATATTTCAACAACAATAAATATATTTTTTATTAAGTTATTTTAAAAATAATTATCAACAAATAATTCCACATTATTTGTGATAATTTCACATAGACCATCGCCAAATGTTAATCATGCTTATAGGTCTGAAACTAAATGTAAATCATATTTATATTTATTGTATAATGTGTATCCGACTCACATTAACATTAATTTTATGAATCTTATTCACAATCAAGTCTCAATAGGATAATGTGGATCTTATCCACACTATCTATGATTATTATGGATAGCTCTATTCACATTAATCTTATCTAGGATGGTAAATCCATGTTATTTATCTCAAAATCCTCTCTTTAAATATCTAAAATAATGTAAATCTTATCCAAGTTATTCTTGGATAACTGCAGATAGCATTGTCTAGGATAATGTTATCTATGATAATTAAATCTACTGTACTCATCCTAGATTCTCCTCTTCCTTAGTGTTTCAAACATCATGTAATAATCCCAATTATCCGATCTTTCTCTTTATGAAAATTCATCAAACTTCTTTGAGGATATTATGCCTTCTCTGTAGATACTTGGAGATAAAGTCAAGGTGATTGTATATTTCATGTGTAATGACTTGGATAATGAGATCTAATATCATATCTAGATCTAGAAGACCTCTCAGAGATGTCTGATGATGTTAGACCTCGTACCCAATCTTCCCATTGCATCTGAATCCAATTCAGATTAATGCCCAACATTTGGACCAATGATTTCATAACTAATTTATTGAGCTGGGTCAGTAAAATCCAAACATGTTTCATCACTCCCTCAAATTGGAAGTGTCATGGTATAAAATTGATGAAGATCATATCACCCTTGAGTATTCCCAATACCTGTACATCCTACATATTAGAAGACTACGATTAAAACTTGAAGTTTTGATCCTATTTTGGATTGTCTCCTTCATGATTTTATCGGTAAGTTTCTCATCCGATCATTAGGAGTTGGTATTGGTCATATGCATTCCAAAATCATATATCATACCTTCAAATAATGTCTCGTTTCCAAAACAAGATGACCGTCGTTGGAATTTGGTTTATCCCAATATATTACAAGTGAGCTCATGTCTTTCCGGTTTAGTAGTGAACCTGTATGATCCCTTTTGAGAGATTTTATTCTCATATACCCTTATATGCACACCAGCACACTGGTGTATAGACCTTGATTAGGTCATCTACCCAATGGTTTGCCAAATGTATATACTCAAATATATAGTTATACATCTAGTTAAAGCTTACGTACCTGTATCATGACAACATACGATATAAGTCTTGGTTATCTTGATCTCGCTAAGTCACCTCTTTGACCTAATTCATACGATATCTCCGAACCTATATTCATATGCAGAGGACCTGCATCAAGATACCTGTCAGATATCAACCATTGCAGTGAGGATTGTCATCTCCTTCTCTTAAAGCAGATCTTTTCTTGATAGTCACTTGACAGTGTGGTTGAGTCTTCAATCTAACCCTTTAGATATTCAACTATGCACTAGACTCTATGATCCAATCTTTGGATCAACAACTATGATATCAATGTGGCCATCATACATAAACCTAAATATATGATAGGGCCTATTATACAAACTTTATTCTTCATTTCATATTGTGGAGTGATGCGCAACATTATTGTATAATGGGTCTCCTTGAGCTCGTATATTTAACAATCTCCCACTAGCCCAAACAACCATTAACGTGATTATCTTAAAATCCACGCTCACATGTTAATCAATATGCTATGTAGACAATTACTTGGTTAGCTAATTAGCAACTCTATCCTGAGAGATTATGGCAGGTCATTTTACATATTCGCAGATCCTTTGGGAACATTTCTTGCATCCAATGCAAATATTGGATCTTATGCAACCGATACTCAATCTTGTTAAAGTAGTCATAGTGCCTTTCATTATGATAGTTTTAGAATTTAGTACCATATCTCAACAGTTATCATAACCAATAAGGAGTTTCTATTATTTTTATCAAAATATCCTTATGCTTGGAGATTTCTCTCTCTCTATACTAAGACACAGTCTTAAGTATTATAAGGTTTATGTAGACAAGACTCAGAGATACTATCTCTAAAGTCTTAAGTCTTTTAAGATGTTTCATTACCACAATCAAGTATTTTTATCTCCATAGCAGGATTAGTAACGGTTTTCTACTCCCACTACATGACAGACATCTAGCTTTTGTACACATCATGGCATACAATATGCTTCCTATAGTTGTTGCACGAGGTATGAAACTATAGTATTCACATCCTCAACATTTTGAGGTGATATTACTTTAGATAGGTCATTATCATATCTTAATGGAATGAATCCTTCCTTGGAATTTTCCTTGTGGGATATGTCCAAAGTGTACCCTTGAAATGATTGTCCCATTGTCCTTTTTCTTTGCTCTTGAATAAATTCAGAACAAAGGCTAAAGAGGAATCCTTGAGAACTTTTATCTCAAAGGTATGGGACCCCTTCTATATATTCTTATATCATTCCAAATGATTATGATTTCATCTGCATTTAGCATGATGAACACAATGGAACTCCCACTAAGCTTCATATGATTCATCAGGACTCCGTCTGAAATCATAACCTTTATAATTTTGTCCAATTTGATGTTACATCTTGAAGAACTTATTTAAGCCTTAGATGGAATCTACATCCATCTCTTTATGTCGAGAAACTCAGATGTCATCATATTAAGTAGGATTATTATCAGGCTCTTCTGGCACATGGAATCCATACCTTTTTGGTGGTCCAATTACCTTCAACCTCTTCCAAAGAGGTATGGTTGTTTCATATTCAATTATTCTTTTAGTTTCTGGTTTAGGAACCTCATTGTACTCTTTGAATTCTATGAGTTTCTTTACTTCATTCATGTCTTTACTCTTAGGGAAGTCATCCTATAAAAATCATATCCTTAGAGATGAAGACTTTAAGAATCTCAGGTTCACAAAGTAGGTATTCAATACCATCCTTTACATCCCTAAAGAAGTAGTACTCTAGTGTGATATTCTAACATACTTGCATGGAATCTAGTTTAAGATATATACCACACTCTCTACTGTATATCCTCAGAAATGTAGAGGTAATGTGTTTTGAATCATCATTGATGTGACCATGTCAAACATAATCCAGTTGTATCTCCCAACAACTCCATTAAGTTGAGGTGTTCTTGGAGGAGTGATATAGGAAAAATATTCCTTTCTCTATAAGGTATTCTTTAAATTCATCTGATAGGTACTGGCAATGTTGTTCAGATCGAATTCTACTCATCTTACTTGCAAATTTTATTCTCAATCAAACTTGCGAAATCTTAGAACATTTCAAAGCTTCCTAACTGGTAAGGAAGAAGGTCCATACCACATGTAATCATCAATGAATATCATATATCATTAGTGTTTACTATGGTACGGATGGTCCGCATACATCGATATGTATGAGGTATAGAATACCTATGCATCTCACACCTTTATTAGAGAAGGATGTCTTGAACATTCCACTTCGAATACAATATTCACAAGTAGGTAATTTCCGAACTTTTAGACAATCTAAAAGTCCATCCCTTACTAGTCTATTTATCTCATTGATAGACACATTTCCAAGTGTTGATGCTAGATCAATATCAAATGATATTCATCTCTCCTTTTGATCTTTAACAACTTTAAATTTTAGTATTAGAAATGTTAATGAACCATTCATTAATATTCTAATTTTATGGAGTCCCCTAGGTGTTAGATTATATTATGAAATATATCCAATGTAACTCTTTATAATAGCCTTATCTCAGAATACATGTTAATTTACGCGAGAGAAACTTATTGGGATTTTTTAATTGATGTAAAGAATGTCGAGCAATCTAACAAATTCTCAAATTAAAAATTATTAAAGTGATTTGCTTTTTATTTAACCCGGTATAACATTTAGGGTCGAACTCAGGGAGGCTAAAAATACATGAGCGTAATTAATTATTTCTAATTAATATAGGCTTTTAATTTCTTTTCATATTTTTATGTCCTTTTTATGATTTTTATCAATTTTTATAATTTTTTAAAGAGCATTATATTCTTAATTAATTTGAAATGTTTTATTTTTTTACAGTTTATGACTTTCAAATTTTAACTGATTTAAATTTTGCAAATTTTTATGTATTTTAATTTTTAAAATCAACTTAATGAATAAGATAAATACAAAAACGAAATAAAAGCATTTTAGATTTTTAAAATAGGCGAAAAACCAAAAATAAGAAAATAAAATGTTTTTTTTTGCATTTTATAAAATATTTACTATTTTTGGTGAATTTGTGAATTTTTTATATTTTTTGGATTTTACCGAATTGAAGTTGAAAACAATTTCAAAAGGAAAAATAGCTTCTACTTTTGTGATATTTTTAAAACATAAAGTAAACTCAAACAAATTAGAACTTAATTTTGTATAAAAAGAATCTTTATTAATCTTTAAAACAAGTCCAAGAAAATATTTTTCTAATTTTTGTGTGATTTTATATGATTTTTATAAGTTTTTAGAAATATTTGTATTTTTAGGGTTTTCTATTTGTATTTCTGCATGATTTTTGTATATGTGACAAAGTACGATAAACAAAGCTACGTGAATTTTTTAGAAAATTTGAAGAAAATTTTTAAATTTTATGAATTTTAAAAGTAAAACAGTGTAGAATGTTATATTTTTGAATATTTAAAAATAGAAAATGAAAATAATTTTCGGAACATAGTTTACTTGAGTGAGTTTTGATTTTAGGAGCTTAATGCAATTTTTGTAGAATTTTTAGAACAATAGAGCTAATTAATCCAAGAATAATGAGAAATGAATCAAATGTAGCTTTACTAGGGCCTATTTGCAATTTATAAGAAGTAATCAGGGCAAGTATTAACGGTATAAGCAAATGCTTGATAAAATACACACTTATTCCAAGAAACATGTGAAGCTACACATGATCATCACTGACGGAGACTTAGAAGCAATTAAACAAAAAATCAGATAAATTTATTATCACAATAAAAGCTTCAGTAAAGTAATGCAGAAACAACATCAACTCACGTGGGACCCATGTGACTTCAGTTCCGATGGACCAATAAGAAAATAAAAGAAAGCAGAGGACATATGTGCAATTATTCCAAAACATTATTTATAGTGGAAGGATTAAAAATGCAAATAGCAGAAATAAAAGGAACCCCTTTTCATCTGGTAACTTTAGGATCAGATTTAGAGTTCATTTCATTTCGATTTCTTCTCATTTCTATTGATTTTAGTTCTGTAGTTGTATCTTCATTTCAGTCCACTAATAACCTTAATCATAGGCTCTCTTCCTTGTTTTAATTGCCAATCCGAGCCTCCACTTCATCACCATAAACTTCTGCTTCTCCACTCCTTCTCCCATCACTTGATCGTCTCATATCCGCACGATCTGGGACCATGGGTTTCCAATCCTCTACGTACGTAGGATCCCATCTCTGATCCATCCATTCCCCTAATTTTTGCCTTGAATAACCTCGGGTCGAGGTCAGGGCACCCTCGGGCTACATCCATCATGTGCAGGGCTACATCTAGAATGAGATACATATCATCTGGAGCTCCATCACCACCTGCAGAAGAGCAACATAACCATGTCTCATCTTAGCGAGATCTGGATCTTGAATTGACCTCATATCAATGTAGATTTAGAGGAGGAATCGTTTGGACATGTTGTAGCTTTGATCAGTTGCATATAGCCTCAGATTTGTTTTGTCCATGCCTCGATATGGTTCCAAACCTAGAAGCTCGACTTAGCGTAGTTGATGCTCGATCGCCGACAACTGGATCTCATCTCTATCCTTCGTCGCATGCTCTTGATCGGAGGAATGCTCCATGTCACTAGAGCACGCACACACACACTCTCTCTCTTTCGCTCGATCTCATTGGATTAGAGTTTTAAAGACAAATCAAAAACAAAATGGACACATGGAGGGGATTTTATATATGAAAAATAGTTCTAGAATGATCTGAAGATTGGCATGCAAGTGATCGGATTGGGCGAAAGAAATGCTAGTGTGGATTATAGATCTAAGGTGGTTATTTGGGTCAGAAATTAGGTGAAATGGTAGTTTGGGTCAGGAGGAATAAATAAGAGATGGAAATGGGTTGGCATGTTGGAATTAGGTTGAAGAAGGATGGGAAAGTTGATCCAATCGGATCAACGAACCTGGGCCCGGCTAATAAGAGGCCGACTTGAATAAAGATAAATAAAAATATAATAAATAAATAAATAAATAAATATAAATTTAAAATAAATATTACTGGTCTTAAATTAAAAGGTTTTTAAATAAAGAATGCTTATAAATTAATACATATATTTATTATTATTTATTATTTACATGTTATTTTTATTTATTTAAATAATAGTTTGAGGTTTATAAATACATTTTTATTTTATTTTTATGCGTCTATTTATTGGTATAAATAAATAATGACATATACAAATGTAGGTACATTATACATATATAATCAATGCAATTATTTATTTTTGGTTATTTTTAACTTTTCTAATTTTCATTTTCATTTTAAATAAATAAAGTGAATTATTTACAAAACATAAAAATATAATATGTACAAATATACAAAGAATAAAAATAAATATAAATACTATACATATATACATGTATAATGGCACTTTTATAAACTGGCTTTTACATCTTAACTGCAAATTTTATGAATCCACTCCATTTTAATGATTATTATTTTTTAAATGCAATGACTGAGTTTTGTTTAGTTTGACTTCATATGGAGAAGATATGAAGCTTTGAATTATGGTTTTACAGGTTTTTCTTAGTGTTCTATCTTGTATTCTATAAATGATTTATTTTTGAAAATATTTTTATTATTTAAAAAACATGTTTATCTGTAAGTTTCATAGAAAAAACAATTTTATTTGAGATTAATATGATGATAAGTAAAGTAGTACAAGATAAGTGCATAATGAATATGGTGAACATGCACAATGTGAACTTGTTTTCTGAGATATTTATAAGTTAAAGACCCTATCGCCCCTACTTTATTCCTTGTTGATTACATCAACACTTGAGGTACTCTTGGGGTCAGGGTCAATCTATATCTATAACATATATACAACATTAGTTTTCTGTCTTTTTATCTTCTTTTTATTCACTATTTTAGGTTAAAATAAGTTATATATTATCTAAAATTAACAATTAATTTTAGTTTACTAAAGGATGATAATTAGTGATATTTACATGTGTTTTGTAAGGGATTTTAAGCCAAAATGAAGAAATAAAGATGATGTTGCCGATTCATCACCCCCTATACCTAACCATTTCTAGTCCCTCAACAAAAATTTATTGGAAGAATAAGTGACAAAAAAGAAAAAGAAAAGGACAAAGAAACAACTTAGAACAATTTTGATTTTCAAACTATTCTTCATAAAATCGAAGTTTGGAGCTCGATTTATGCCTTTGGGTTATTAGTTTGAGGGAACCTTATTGGGAATAGGATTTAAGACTCAACATCCCTTAAGTTTTACAATTCTCTGTTCAATTTGCCCTAATAGTCAGGTCAGAACAAGTCTTTCATACACAAACTCTTATGACTATGAATCTTATTTGTATAGTGAATATGAAATACTAGCTCCTTACATCTAAAAATGGCAAAAAAACAACCTTCTCCAGCAAGGTAACCAAAATTCCTCAATATAGATTCTCTTTCCTCGAGGAGCAGGGTATTCTCTTCTAAGTTCAAGTTCAACTGGCTACAAGAGGAGGGGTAGAGAAGAGAATGAATTATAACCAGTGTAGATATGTATCATTTGGAGCTTGGCCACTATAGTCCAGCCTCCACCTATAGGTTTCCTTGCAAAAATTGACTTTGAAATATATGCCTTGCTTATTGATATTTTTCTCTGATGGGAATGATTTCTTTTATTTACCTCTCCTTGTCTAACTTTTTGGAGGCTTTATTTCATATTTTTTTACACATAAAATTGTGGCATTTACATAAGGAGTTTTTCTTCTCGAGCCAGTAGACTATCCCTCTTTTGAAGCTTTATTACAACCCAGAACATCCTGTCTTTATATGTCGACGGCACAAGATTAGGTTGGGGTGCACTAGCCTTCTATTGGGGCAGCATATGTTTCCATCCACATGTTTCTAAAGATAAAGAATTTGTCCCTTCACGGCCTCATCTGAGTTGAGTTATGTGTAGAGTACTTGTCCAAGTTAAGCCACTATCTACAAAGGTCACGCATGTGTCTTTAAATATTCTACTTGGACCAATCATGATGACATGTGAACATAATCTTATGGACTCACATAATTAAGCCACATCGACCCGAAGAGTCTCAATTCCTGATCGTATAAGGTTCTTGTGAAATTAAGTAGATCAAGGCCATAACCAAGCTCCTTTTTCCGACTTTATTCCAAATTAGTTCAATTATCAAACTCATTCTGAAAAATGCTGATGCAAATGCAATAATTTTTTAGTGAAGTGTATTTCTCATTTAAACTTTTTTATGTAATTTTTTAAAGAATTTGCAATTTTTTATGAGTACTAACCTTTTAATTTTAGGTACTTCTAAAAGTGTTAGTGGTTTGAATGTATTTACAATATTAATAAGGACTATGTACATATTTACAATGGATTTTATAAAAAAAGTATACAAATGGATTATACAAGATTTTATTTAAGAATTTAATTTAAAAGTTTCAAATTCAAATTTACAAAAGAATTTTATTTACATGTTTTACATACTTATGACTTTTATAAAAGAATTTTATTTACACAATTCTACAATTAATGAAGGTTTTTTCAAACGTACGAATATTTACAACAAAATTTCTATACATATTATATAACACAATTTATACACAAGTTTTACAACACATTTTTACTAAAAATATTTTAGAAACTAATTTTACAAAACAAGTTTACAAAAGAATTTTATAAACTTATTTACAAAATCTTTTCAAAACATCTTACAAAACATTTACAAACATTTTGCAAATTAATTTTCTAAAATGTTTCCTTTTCAAACATTTTACAAGCACGTTATAAAATAATAATAATTTTTACAAAATATTTGATAAAACATTTACAAACAAAATGCTTTTGCAATATTTTTTTTACAAAATATTTTGACAAAAGTTTTATAAAACTATTTTACAAAGATTTTTACCAAGAGTTTACAAGATTTTACGAAAAAATTACAAACCAATTCACAAAAGATTTTACATAACTATTTTACAAAAAAATTTTACGAACTTTTACAAATCATTTTATATTTTTTAGAGCCATATTATTTATTATTAAAAATACAATAAAGTACGAGTTATGGTTTTTAAAGTATATATAAAATATATACAAGAACTATATACTTAGCGTGAGCTATGTCCTCAAAGTGACCAAGAAGCGACAAGGAAGGCATAACTCGTGGTAAGCATATAAAAGTGGAAAGAATCCTATGCCCAATGACTCAAAAATAACGAATGAAATGAATAAAAGTCGGTCATCCCCCTATACCTAGGATTAAATAATCCTATGTACAGAAGGTTGTACAAATAGGGATGAGCAAGGAAAAAAATGTACAAACTCGAATCAGCTTTTCCCCATTTATACTTAGGGTAAACGATCATCACTCCCCCCATACTTAGAGTAAGATAAAGGATCCCTAAGTATAAGCCAAAACAAGAGTACTGAAAGAAAACAAAAATAGAACAACACGAGTCATTCTCCTCCCCTATACCTTGGATCTAATCATCTTAAGTATAGCGCACACATACATGAAAAAGAGGTGAATGATCAACAACAGAAGTAAGAAAGAATAAAATGAAATGAATATACAATGTGAAGATCAGCTCATTTATAAGAGGCATAATGAGTCGGAGGAACATCATCTAATACCATGTGGATAAAATCAACAATGGACAGGAATGTATCATGCTCTAAATATAGCTTTAGCAACTGCTCGTTGACCACAAATGGTTGTACGTCAGATGACAACCCTGAATGACAATGCTATCGTTGTCGCACATAGATCTCACAATAAACATCCTTGACCATTTTCTCTTCAGTTTACTTGTAAATAACTTCAACTTTGCATCAAACAGTCATATCTTTTTATTCGGCTCAAAAGTCTTTCTTATGATATGCTTGTCGTGCCATCTCTTTACTTCCTCCTTATACATCAGGTTGTTGTCATAAAGCATAGTCTCGAATTCCAATAATATGTCCAGATCTAACTTTTTGTTCTGGCATGCTCTCTCTAAATATAAATTACACACACTGTCTGCCCACAAAGATTTTTGAATGAGTTCCACTAGCAAGTGGAAAGGCTTTCCATATAACAAATGATAAGGAGACATACCCAAAGGAGACTTGTAAGATGTACGATAGGCCCACAAAATCGAGTCAAGCAACAAAGACCAGTTCTTCTTATTTGGATGAATATTTTTTTGTAGATTTGTCTTTATCTTCCTATTTGAAATCTTATCCAAGCCATTAGTCTGTATATGGTAAGAAGACACGACATGATGCTCGATGTCGTACTCTTTTATAAGCCTTTTGACTTCTCTGTTAATGAAATGGCTTCCCCAATTGAAATAATAATATTTGGAATCCCAAACCATGAGGTAATGTCGTCCTTGAGAAATAGACAAACAATACGACTATCGATGGTTTGAGCGGGGATAGAATCCTCCCAACGACTAACATAATACACGATGAGCATGATGTACTCAAATCCCTGACTGTTAGGAAATTGCCCATGAAATCAATGCCCATGCATCAAAAACGTCTAATATCGGAATATAATTGAAAGGTATAGTATTTTAGAATCGATGGTTCCTCCCATTTTCTGATAGTTTGTACAACCTTTCACATAAGTTGTAGCATTGTCGAGAAGAGTAAGCCACCAAAGGCCATACTGAAGTACTTTCACAGCCCTACGCTTCGCATACTGGTGTTCTCCAACTTCTAACTTGTGACAATGATAAAGGACCCTCCTCTAAATACAATCTGTACCCTCACGAAACAGGTATGGATCCTCCTACTGGTAAAAATGTATCTCAGACAAGAACTTGTCAACCTTTAGCTTCGGCCAATGTTGTGGAACTTTATTGGTGACAAGATAGTTAACAATATCAGCATACCATTGGAGAGATGTTATAGACAGAATGGCCTCATCTAGGAAAGCCTCTGTAATCGGTAAAACAGACTACTCAGAAGTATTTGAACTTGTGATTCTGTAAAGGTGATCAACCACAATATTATTTTCTCCATGTTTATCTCTTATCTTCAAATCAAACTCCTGGAGTATAAATATCCAATGAAGTAGACACGGCTTGGCATACTTATTATCTTGCAAGTACCATATGGCAGAACAGTCAGTGTAAACAATAACTATGGAATCAAGTAAGTGTGATATTAATTTTTCCAATGCAAATACAACTGTTAGCATATTTTTCTCTAAATCTATACAGTTCTTTCGAGCCTCATCTAATGTTCTGCTAACACAATGAATGGAAAATGACAACCCATCCCTACTTTGTCCCAATACAGCTCCAATAGTAAAATCTGAAGCATTCATCATGATATCGAATGGGAAAGACCAATAGGTTGGTTGTAGGAAGGTAGCTTGAGTAACCAAATATTTCAACTGATTGAAGGCTTGGAGAACCTTATCATCTAAATAAACTCAGTCTCCATGCCTAGAAGCTCAATTACATGTCGGATAATCTTGTTGAAGTCCTTAATGAATCATCTATAAAATATACCATGCCACAGAAAAGACCATAACTGCTTCAGTGTTGTCGATGACTCAAGTTTGGAAATCACTTCCACATTGGCCAGATCAACCTCCATACCTTTCTTGGAGATGACATGGCCCAATACAATATCATTAGTCTCAATGAAGTGATTCTTATCGTATGAGAGCACCAAATTAACTTCACAACATCTCTGAAGTTCCCGATCTAAATAACATAGACATGAATCAAAGTTATCCTTGTAGGCCCAGAAATTGTCCATGAAAACCTCAAGGAAACTACCCACCATGATAGAGAAACAACCAACATACACCTTTGGAATGTAGCGGAGATGTTACACAATCCAAAGGGCATCCATTTGAAGATGTGGGTTCCAAAGGATCAAGTAAAAGTTATTTTCTATTGATCTTCATGAGCGGTTGCTACCCGATTGTACCCTGAGTACCCATCCAAGAAGCAAAAGAACTTTTTCCCTGTAAGTATTTTGATGATCTAGTCAATAAAGGGTAACGAAAAGTGATATTTCTTAGTCGCCGAGTTCAAGCAATGGTAATATACACATACACGTCATGAAGTAGGTACTCGGGTCAGAATCTCATCTCCATTATCATTCACTATGATTGTAGTCCTGGATTTCTTCAGAGCCATACGCAACTGACTTACCCATTTTGAATTGCAGATGGGATAGATAAAGACAACTTCTCACCAATTCATTATATCCTTCATGAAAACTTCCCAGAGATTAGGATTCACATGACACTGAAACTCATAGGACGACGTGTTCTCATACTTTAAGTATATATGATTTGAGAACAATGCTAGATTTATTCCATGGAGATACAAAATCTTCCATCTTATCACCTTGTGGTTTCTCTCCATAACCTTTAGCAAGCGAGATTATTAATCATCAGTCAACTACGAATTGATGATGACTCCCCCATAAGGAAGGTATATTTCAAAGTTGAATGTGATGGTTTGAGCTCTGGTGGGGTCTGAATTTGCTCTGTAATAACCTCTGAAACTGTACTGGTGGTCGGTGTCTGAACTATCAACTATATGCTTTCCACTGTGGTTACTTGTGGATCAAATAAATTTTCACTGAATTCTTCTTTTTCAGCTTAGTATGAATCATCAATTAACTCAGTCAGCTCATTAGCATATGACTCATCATCAACAAAATAATGAAATTCAACCAAGCTTTCCAAGTCTTCTTCTTTGGAGAGGAATTCCTAGGTATGAATATCATCCAAGAATAAGGACGTGTCTCTGATTTCTGCTAAAAAAGCGCAATCATCTATCTCAACTTTAGATATATTTTTATACTCCATTACTTTTGTCCTTGTTCTTTATTTTTTATTCGTCTTATATAATTTACCCATAGGTCTCTCCTCTATATAAGAGATCCTAGGGTTCCCAGGAAATAGAACTTTCATTCTTTTTCCCAACATGGTATCAGAGCAGCAGTCCTAGACCGTAGCTCTCATACTTGAGAAAAACATTAACACAAACCCTACCTACCAAAACATTCTCCCTCTCTCTCTTGTTCACTGCCGAGCACCACCATTTCCACCCCCTTCCAGGTGCCCTCTTCAGGCGATGCTACCGCCACCAGGTGCCGCTATCACAGGTTGCCACCCTCTCTGGGTGCTGCCCCCATTGGGCGCTACCGTTGCCAGTCCCGCTAGCGGATGCTACCACCAACGATCTTCCTCCTCATTGCCAGTCATCTTTTCCATCACTGTTGCCGCCAACCTGCCTCCTCGTTGTCGACGACCCTCTCCAATGTTGGTTGATGTGATTGCATAAGTCTACACATGCAGTTAAATCCTTATATGTTTGTGTAGACAAAGTTATATTGGTCTATAAAACCCAAGTTTTCTTCATCTGATAACATGTCAAAGAGCAAAGTCAATATCCCCTCCACATGCACATTTAGAGGTCCAACACGATTATCAAGATGGATAGAATGAACTACGAGTTCTGAGCAATGTAGTTCATGAGCCTCATGAAATATATGGGTAAGAAACATATTCTTATTTAAGAAGAGCTGGCTGAGAAAACATGGGTCAATGCCTCGTGGGAGACAGATGATATGCCAAGGTATGGCTTTCTGGTACATTGGTGATTGAGATTGCCAATGATGTGATACATCAATCCACTTCTATGGTGATGTGGGATATCCTAGCAACCACTTATTCCCAAGCAAGGAATGAGATAAAGATCCTTCATTTAGAACATGATATATTTACCCATCAAGCAGAACATACGACCCCGTCATTCTCTGTACACGTCCCTACTTGAGATGTTTGAGAAGCTATATCATTTTATGCCCCTCACATCTACTCCCGAACAACAGAAGAAATATAGGGATGCAACCACGGTTGGTGTATTCCTTGTAGCACGTTATCGTAAGTATGAGGCGGCTCGTTCATAGATACTGGCGGATGCTACTATTCCTCCCATGGAGGAAGCTTTTTGCAGACTTAGCAGGATCACTGTCCCATCTTCTACCTCTAGTAAGACTTCTTCTGCGATGGAAACCTCTCAAGGTAGAGGGGGCACTTCTCAGTTTCGTGGATGCGGACCTCATGGAGGAGGAGGTCGTATTCATCATCCTTGAACTTATTATCATTGCCTCGAACACATAGAGGATACATGCTACTCCAAGCATGATTTTCCTACTTCGGATCATGTAGCAGAGCAAATAGACCCTCGTGTTGTTGTTTCTTCGGATCAAAAGTATGATGACCTCGTTGTTCGATTGAGGGACATTATGCCTTCATGGAAACCCCTACCTTCTTTGCCTACTCTGGGAGGCCACTCAGATGTTGCAGCTTCTGCCTCTGCCAACACATCAACCACTTCTAGTACAGATGAATCTCCATTTCATCGCCTTTATTCTTTCATTTTGGCCTTAAATATATGGATAAATACATGTATATAACATTAATTTGTACAAAATAACACTCAATAATTGAGCTATATACACTGTATAAAATATTATATTTAATTCCAAAATAAAAGAATAAATGAAAAGAAAGAAAAAAAGAATGAAATGTTGAAAACATTGGGTGACCCTAGACCTTGAGACCCAGTCATAATGATGACTTAGTCGACCAGGAATAAAGTAGGGGGAGATAGAGAAAATAATGGTACAGAAAACACCTCATAAACCCTAATATGATTCCTCAATAAAAGGTCATTTTAAGATATATTTTATTCTTAATTATTTACACCTCAAATAAAACATGAAACTTATATATAATAATGTATAGAAAGATACAAAATTTATTTCACAAAGAAATAACGCATAACGTGACTGGGACACACAAAACAAAAAGTCAAAACTGAACTTCACAGACATGTATCTTCTCCGTATGAACTCCAAATTGACCGAACTCACCTATATTGTTCCTAAAATTCAATTATCTATTTAATGAACATTAAAATCAGAGTTAATATGTAAAAGCTGGCTTTTGGGGTCCCTATTGTACTGTATACCTGCATATAATATACAAAATATTTACTCTTGACATTTAATTCTTTCTTTTATTTTTATATCCTTGTATATGTTGTATACATAAAAATTAAAATAAGTCATAAAAATAAAAGCATAAAAATAAATTAAATGAATAATAAGTTCTTAAAATACAGATAAAGTATACATATATACTTAATACAGATATTTATTTAAGCATATAAATGGAACAACAACAACAACAAAGCCTTTTCCCCACAATTAAGTAGGGTCGGCTACATGGATTCTTCGCCTCCATTCAGATCTATCTTGGGCCAATCCCGAACTTATATCCATAAAACTAAGATCCCTTCGTATTGTCTCTTTCCAACACTTCTTGGGCCGTCCTCGTCTTCTCTTAGACGGCTCAACATCCCAACACTCGCATCTCCTAACTGGTGCATCAGCTGATCTTCTTTGCAAATGTCCAAACTATCTTAAGCGATTTTCTCGCATCTTATCCTCGATCGGAGCTACACCAACTTTCTTTCTGATTGCATCATTTTGAATCCGATCTTTACGTGTGTGTCCACACATCCACCTTAGCATTTTCATTTCTACTACATTCATTCTCTGCACATGTCTATGTTTCACAGGCCAACATTCAGATCCATAAAGCATAGCAGGTCTCACGGCTGCTTTGTAAAACTTTCCTTTAATCTTTAAAGGAATTTTCTTATCACAGAGAACAGCAGAGGCTCCTCTCCACTTTAGCCAGCCTGCATTTATTTTATTAGTAAATATAAAAATATAATAAAATATGCAAATGTGTATTTAAGTATATTATAATTATATAAAGTATTAAATTATAGTATTTAATATAAAAATACTTCAATAAAAATATAAATATATTAAACATAAATAAATACTTAGATAATAGTATATAAACCTATTAAATTACTTGTAAAAATAAATAAAAATCATAATAAAATACTATAAAAAAAACAACAAACATTTTTATGATTTGAGTTTTATTTAACTAAATCAGTTTATATTTTATTTTGATTTATTTATTCTTTTATTACCTATTTTATCCGCTAGTGGCTGGCATGGACCAATTGGAGGTGAGTCTTAGTTGACCTCAGTCAACTCCTCACCCACCAAGGTGCAGTTGTTAGGAGCTGGACATCTCAATTCTCGCCATTATCGCGCCAATGTTTTCATTATTTTTGACCACTCCTTTCATGAATTTTGATCCTCGTTCTAAGCTCTTTCACATGTTATCGATTCCTCAAACAATGGATCATTAAATCAAGCGGTTTCCATTTTTTATTATGATCCCTCTCTACCCTCTGAATACCCTCGCTTTCTTAGGATTGAGGTCGCTGGTGACATGAGCAACCTCGTTGAAGTATTGGCGTGGTAGAGGAGCGACTAGAGGTGGTTATCCGAGCTCGCCGCAACTTCTTCACCCGAAGCTCCTTCCTGACTCCCTATTTTGTAGGTACGAGCCATACTTTTTAGTTTATGTTGATGTATTTTCATTCCCTTAGCATACATCTAGGTGTATTTTAGCGTAATCATTTGTGAAATAGTTCGATTTCCAAATATTCAATTGACCAGGAGATTTAGCTCCAGGTCAGAATCACCATCATCAGTGCTCTATTTAGACCCATAGTTCACCTCATCATCTCCTCTTCCATTTCTCCACGTGCCTGACCACTTGGTTCACTTCGGTTCCTTCTGGATCGAAGCTTCAAGGTCCTCCTCCACTGCCTCGTCGGACCTCTCCATCCCACCTCCATTTCCACCTCGACCGTCCACCAATAAAAGCTAAAGACCTTTTCCCTTGCACTACCATGCTTTTTGCACCAATTGCAATTTCTGAAGACCCCATCTGGGGGTATCCACATCAGGAAACATCCCCAACTAGACCTGGACAATTTTGAGGGCATCAACAGCTTCAGAGGAACTCCAGCTCCATTTTGCACCAGGTGGGAGTGCTCCGGGAGGCCGGATCAACACGTAGTGGTCGATCGAAGCAACCCTCTTTGGGTGTTCTTCCCTGTTCTTCCATTCGCCTCCAAAGCCATCCAATTGGGAGGGAGCTCTAGTTTTCATTGCATCCCTTGTATCGAGCAGCGCCATCACCTCCCGATCTCAATGGAGTCTAATCTCCACCGCTCATCCCTAAAGGGGGTATGCGCCCATCTCAACCGTTGGCACGTAAGCGGTGCCATGGGAGTGCGCATCATCATCTGGTCATGTTGCGTGGGGTAGTTTTGCGCATTATACCCCCATATTTTTATTTACTTTTTCGTGTATAAACATTCCTCTGTAATTTGAATATTTTTGCACCATTTGCAATTTGAACCTCACCTTTATTTTATTTGCACTTACCTCTATTAGGTCACCTCACGTGCATCCCCATCTGAGGAGTCTGGCCAATTTGCATTGGGCCTTCAGGTTTTTGTATTTATTTTTAGCCCATTATTTGCAATATTAAGTGTTATAGGTTGTGTAAAATTACAAGTTGGACCTGGAACATTTAATTAATTACAAAATACCCCATCCAATGCGTATTAAAAAATATGGGAACTTTTCACAATTGGCCCCTAGATTTTATTAAGGTGTTTTGTAATGCATAGAAACTTTTGATAAATTGCAAAAGGTCCTTGTAGTATTAAATTTTCTTTTTGTTGATTTTACTTTTATTAAATGTCTCTAATGCTTAAAAGATCTAGGAAAATTAGGTTAGATTCCTTAAATATTCTTCTACTACATATGTTTTTTATTTGGGAAGTTCCCATATTTTCTATTTATTAAATTCCAAAACATAGCATTTATTCTCTATCTAGGTATAAAATACAAAAAACTACAAAACCACTTTTAAAATTTCAAAAAAATTATAATATATTTATTACTATTTTTATAACTCCAGACCAAAAATCACAAAAAATAAAAGAAAAACCTTAAAATTTGGAAACCCCTTTTAATCCTATAAAATTTAGGAAAATTCATAAAATCTAAAAAACTTAGTTTAGTGTTTTTATTTTATTTATATTATGTAGTCTATCTTAAAATAGTTTTGGAGAATTTTGAACTATTTATATATTTTTAAAACCCTAAAACATCCATCCTATTTATTAAAGCTATTGTTTTGCTATATTAAATACATAAAAATACTAAAATTAGCATAATTTACATAAAAATTACAAAAAATAGAGAAATATATTAAACACAAAATATTTTATTTTATAATTTTTTGAATACATATTGCTACATTTATAAATATAAAACCTCATATAAAGTATATACAATTATGTACTTGCTAGTGTTAATATTATTGGGGGCCCTTCTAATAGGATGCAGTCCTTCCCGAGTTTAGGAAGGTCGCCCATTGATTGTATAAAACACGAGCACTTTAGTAGAATATGTATATAGTTTGTATTATAGCTGCACATTATAAATACAAATCCGTATACAAACTGCACATTATAATACAAACATTAATATTTCACAATATAATGCAAACTATATATGCATATTACTAAAGGCATTGTGTTTTTTTTACAAAAAAGGTTGGTCTTCCTGAACTCAAGAAGGACTTCAACCTATTAGAAGGAAATCATAATAATATTATTATAAATACATATAAATATGTTTAAAACCTTTAAAAAATAAAAAGGATTGTACTTGTATACTTTCCAGATTTTTTTATATTTATAAGATATATATCATATATAGTACTTATATTATTGATGATTCATGTTTTCCCAGGGCCTAATTTTATCCTCACGGAAGCGAAAATATATTGCCATTGAGGGACCACTAATAGAGCCCGTGATTAATCAATAATCAAACACCACAATGAATAAATCAATCAAAATAAGCAAGTGTAAATCAAAATTTATTATACCCTACAATAAGATGTATAGTGACAACTAAAGTACGGGTCGAACACATGAAACAACTAAGGATAAACAATCAAAAATTGGTCAAAAAGACAATAAATCATTTTGAGTATTTTTAGTTTTTTATTTTTGCGGGTTTTTAATTTTGTATTTTTTAATGATTTTATTTTTTCAAAATTATTTTTAATTTTTAATTTCTTTTTATCGTTTCTGATTTTTAATTTCTTTTTCTTTTCAAATATATTTTATAAGGATATATATAACTATATATAAGGTAAGGTAATTTAACTATAAATACTACTAAAAATTAATAAAAATAATAGAATAAAATATTTCTGGGTTTCAAATAGTTTTTTACTATTTTAACGATTTTTAAAGAGTTTTGATAATTTTCATAAATTTTTAAAATAAAAAATCCCAAAATAGGGATTAAATAAATATGTCGAATTGTTTTGGAAATAATAATAGCAAAAAGTATCCAAATATGTCCAAATAAATTTTTATATATAGTAATAATATAAAGAAAATTATAAAGGATGTTTGGGGATTTTTAATTTTTTTGGTCAATTTATTTTTTTCTATTTTTAATGGTTTTTGGTTTGAAGTTGTGAAGTATAATAAAAGATAAAATATTTTTTTGGGGAATTTTTAAAAATGTTTTTATATTTTTAGGGTTTTTACTACAAATAGGGAATGATTGTGAGGTTTTTGAATATTTATAAATAGTAAATAAACTCAAAATACCCCATAAAATATATTTGATATAAATGTATGTCAGGTATTTAGGGTAATTTTCCACAAATTTTTAGCGACCATGAGATGTTTTTCACAAAATAAAAAGTAAAAAAAGAAATTACATTCTAGCAGGGGCATTTTTGAAAATATTTAAAGTTTTAGGATTAAATTCGAACAACTTAGAGAAATCTGTGGGGCAAACAAGCAATTTTCCCAAAAAAATCAATAGAAGATACACAGAGGGGTATTTTTACAATTTAATACAAAGGTAGGGGTACATATGTAATTCTACCACAAATATTACACTACTTATGCAAATTAGTAAACTAATACGAAATAACAAAAACTTGGGGGTCCAAGTGTAAAATACCACGTCCCCTCACGCACACATGCACGTAAAGTGACGTGTAATGGACCGAAATGAAAATAGCAGAAAGCTTGAGTGTTCACTTGCAATTGAACCAAAAGTTTTAAACTACAAATACAAATTCCATGACTAAATACAAATAACAAAAAATGAGAGGCCTAAGATGTAATTACCCCTCTAATCGTGTGTGGGTGGATGGCTCACATCGTTCCTCTCATCCATGTGGCATGAATCTGATGACCGATACCCCTTCGATGATGGAGCGCTGAGATTAGATCTCAACGCTGATCTGATAGTGTCGGAGCAGGAGGATCGGACGATAGCTGCACACCTGGAGCTGGGCTTCTGAATGGACGACTGATAGAGGCCCAGAAAGAACAAGCGAAGAACATCGGTATGCTGAACTTTGGTTAGTTCTCCTGGGCGACTCTGGTCCTCTCCTCATCGCTTAGTGGATCGATAGAAAGCTGGAGGTGTTCTACATTGGGTGTGCTCCTCAAAATGGCCAAGGACATCGAAAAGAACTCTAGCGAGGGCCATGGACCTATGGCTGGTTTCCTGCTTCGGAAGACACTAGGAGAGGGGCTTTACTCTTCGTGATACGCAGGGAAAGATTCAAAAAAATATGAAACTCCAGAGGGCTTCGATGGTCGGAATAGATGGAGGATGTGTTGAGATGGGTTCCTCTGGTGATCTGCGGTGGAGGGGGAGGAACACATTACTTGATCTGTGTAGGATCAAGATGAATGAATGTGTAGGGGGTGTATAGAGATGAAGGAGGAGAAGATGTCGATGAAAGATGGTGCGGAGTAGGTCTGGAGTGGTCGGAATGGGGTGGCAGAGCGGAGCTCTGTCACATGATAGAATTGGAAAGTACGCAAAAATAAATGAAAATATATGAAACATAGAGCTAAACTATGCCAATGTTATTGTTGTTAATCTAAAAGGCTAAGAAAATGGAGCTCACCATACTTGGAATCGCTGATCGCAAAGCTTGCGATGGAGACGATGGAGGAGCTCGGACCTCTTTGATTCAACACCCAAACAAGCCCCTAAGGAGATGATCACACTCCTTCTGTCACCAGGAACAAGACTCGAGGCTCGAACTGAAGGATATTGAGAATCCTTAAGTGCATCACGGAAGCGTGTCGATCGCATCGTATGCAATCGGAGCAACTAGTCGTACTAGATGCTAGATGCAGCGGAAATTAAAAATTTTTAACTTTAAAGATGAAACCACATGATCACGAGAACACTTCTCGTTTCATCAAACCACAAAGTACAAGGAATACCTCTTGAAGCGTGGTTGTGATCGCGAGATTCCAAAGTAGAGATCCTCCTATCTTAAGTCCGACCCACGGAGAATGCGCTTGCGGGCACGATGATGAGTCGCGTCCTTCCCGCAATCCTTTGACGAAGATCCAAGCGTCGAGGCGTAGAAAAAATGATCTCCTTCCTAATACACAAAGTGGACGACCACTTGAATATTAGGGAGACCCCACGAGAATGAGAGAGAGAGAGAGTATTCTTCAACTCAAGAATGTTGTTGTTGTAACTTGGAAAGGCTACCCTAGCCCTCCTTTTATACTAGTTTAGGATCCAATGGATCTCAATCCATGGGACACATGGATCCAAGGGCTATGCTTGGTCCATGCTAAATCAATGGCTATGATTGTTGTTGGTTAAAACCAACAACATTAATTTAAATTAAAAAATGTTGCAACATTATCAACATAATTTAATTTAACATTAAGTAATTAAGAGATAATGTGATAAATAAAAATGGAGTCAACCAACCTCCCTAAAATTGGGGGGCGTCACCCATGAACAATTCATGGGTGACGTCACCTATGGAGGGTGGTCAATTTTGGCTCCTTTTTATTTATCTTATTATTCCTTAATTAATTTTGTATTCACAAAAATATTCACCAAATTAATTCCCAATTAATTTGTGAATATTTCAATCATGCCATTGAATATTATGTGAATCATATTCACAACCCAAACTAGTTAGTAAATTGCATTTCCAATTAATTAATAAATGTGAATCTAATCCACATTATTAATCAACAAATGCTATTCACATAAATTCTCTCTCTTATATATGTATATTATAAATCATATTTATAATACACATATATCATGGATAGTGTTGTCCACATTCTCTTAATCCTTGATAATTAAATCCCATTTAATTATCTTAGACAATCATTTTCACAATATGAATTATATTCATATTAAGCTTGATAATTAAATCTCATTTAATCATCAAGTCCTTGCTTGGATATTTCATCAAAAGAATTATTCTTGAACCTTTTCATGAATAATGTGCTTTCTCCGCAGATACTTGGAGATAAGGACAGGGCGATTGTATTATTCCACGTATAGTGACTTGGATATTGAGATCTTATCTCAAATCCAGATCTTACGAACCTCCCACAGATGCTTGATTACATCAAGACCGCAAATCTAATCTTCTCATTGAATCTGAATCTCATTCAGCCCAATGTCCAACATTTGGACTAAGATCAGATTGCTTCTCTACTGGAAGGAGTCACTAAAATCCAGACCTGTTTCATCACTCCCTCGGAATGGAAGCGTCATGGATATACAATCGTTTATGATCACATCACCCTCAGGTATTCCCAATACCTGTACATCCTGCATACTGGAAGACCCATGGTCAACCCGAAGATCAAGATCTATTTTACACTGTCTTCTTCAGGGTTTGATCACTAAGTTCCTCATTTGATCATTGGGATTCGATGTCGATCATATACTTTCCAAAAGTATATATCATACCTAGGTCTTGATCATATACTTTCCAAAAGTATATATCAAACCTACAAATTCAGTCAAGCTTCCAAAGCGAGACGACCGTGCACGGAATTTGATTCCTCCCAATATCTCATGAGTGAGCTCATGTCTTCTGGTTCAGTAGTGAACCTGTATGATCCCTTTGAGAGATCGTATTACTCATATGCGCTTATATGCACACCAGCACGCCGGTGTATAGACCTTGGTTAGGTCATCAACCTATTGGTCTGCCAAATGTACACACTCAGACATATAGTAACACATCTGTCTCCGGTCAGAGGATGCGTGCCTATGCTGTGACAGCATTTAACATAGGACTTAGGTTATCTCGATCTCGTTAAGTCAACTCTTTGACTTAACTAATCTGATACCTCCGAATCTCTATTTCTATGCAGAGGACCTGCATCAAGAGGTCGGTCAGATATCAACCTATGTGAGAAAGGATTGCCATCTCCTACTCAGGCTGGAGATCACATCTTAACAATCATTTGACGGTGCTTGATGAGTCCTCAATCTAACTCTTTAGATATTCATCCAAGCACCAGCCTCTATGATTCAATAATAGAATCAACAGCTATATAATTATTAAGACAACCATGGTACATAACCCTAATTGTACAGAGGGACCTATTATGCAAATTATTTATTCTTCATTTCAGATCAGGGAATGATATTTGCAATAACATTTATTGCATAATGGCTCGCCGTGGGCTCACATGTCCAACAATCTCCCACTAGCCCAAAGAGCCATTAATGGGCTAATCATTTAAACGCACACTCATGTGACAATCATAGGCTATTTAGAAATAGCTAGGTAAGCTGATCAGTCACTCTGTTCCTAAAAGACTATGCCAAGTCCTTTTATGGCACTTGCATATCCCTAGGTTACAGTGCTCGCATCCAATGCGAATGTTGCATCTAATGCAACCTATACTCAATCTAGTCAAAGCATAGTGTTCTTGACACTATTGCTCAATAACTATTATAACCAGTATTTTCATAATCCTTATCAGAATACCCTTATTCCGGGAGATCACTATCTCTCAAGGTATCCACAGTTAAGACCTTTTAGATCTCTATCTCTAAAGTCTTAAGCTTTTGAAGATATGACTTTGAGATCACTATCTCAAAAATCTTGTCATCTGTGAAGATTTTGTTATTACTGCAATCAAGTGTTTTCTCTCCCTAGTAGGATTAGCAACACTTTGCTACTCCCACTGCATGGCAGATATCTGGCTTTTGTACACATCTAGCATACACTTAGCTTTCCGTAACTGATGCACAAGTGCAAGCAGTTCTAGCATTCACTTCCTCAACTCTTTGAGATGCTATCCCTTCAGATAGGTCAGTACCAAATCTCAAGGTAAGAAAGCCTTTCTTGTAATTTCCAAGAATGGAACATATCCAAGGTGTACTACTAATGTGACATTCCCAATACCCTCTTCTCTTTGCTTCTGAACAACTTCAGAACTAAGATCTAAGAGGTATTCTTGAGATCATATCTCAAGGTGTGGAATAGCCAGTCTATATAACACTTATTATCATCCTTATATCATTCCAAATGATTAGGATATTATCTACATTTAGCACGATGAACACAATGGCACTCCCACTAAGCTTCACATGGTACATCAATATTCTATCTGAAATCATAACACTTATGATTTCATAAAATATGATGTTCCAACTACAAGAAGCATATTTGAGTCCATAGATGGATTTCTTTAGCTTTCACAGCTTACTTTCCCAAATCATGAAGCCCTGGGGCTACTTCATGTGAATATCCTCAGAGAGGTATTCTTAGAGGAATGCAATCTTGAATTACATCTTGAAGATGCAATAGTCAAGTTGTGTAGCTAAGGTTAGCAATATTCTGATGATTTAAGCATGGTTACTGAAGAGCAAGTCTCATTGCAAGCAATGTCTTCTCTTCCAGTGTGTAGCTCATGGCTATGAACCGAGCTTTGAAGGTCTCTACCTTCTCATTAGGTTCCCTCTTCTCTTGAAGATCCATTTACACCTTTATGGATCTTACCCATATAGGTGGATCCTCGAGGGTCCATATACAACACTTGTATATGAAGTCTACTTTAGACTTTATTGCTAATATCCATCTTTCCATGTCATGATCCTTAGGAGCTTCATCACATGAAGTCCGATCACTCTCAGACTTAACTGACACATGGAATACATCTTCAAACTCATTTGAAGAGGTATTAGTGCTTCATCTTTAATTATCCTTTTTGTTTCCGATTTTAAGAGCCTCATCATCTTCTCAAGATTAGATGAGTCCCTACACCTCATTTTTGTCTTGATCCTTAAGAGTCTTAATCCTCCAAGAATCACATTCTCAGGGATGAGATCTTTTAAGAATCTCAAGGTCATAAAGTAGGTATCCAATACCATCCTTTATTTTCCTAATGAAGCAGCACTCTCAAGTGCTAGATTCTAGCTTACATGCATGGAATCTTATTAAGGATATATATTGTAGTCTCTACTACACATATATACCAGGAAACTAAGAGGAAATTATGCTAAAAATTCATCATTGATCAAATCATGTCACACATGATCCAATTGTATCTCCCTACAACTCCATTGAGTTCAGGTTTATCAGGAGGAGTGAGATAGAAATGATATTCATATCTCCATAAGGTATTCTTTGAATTTTATCTAATAGGTACAAGCTACCTAGGTTAGATCAAATTCATTTCATCTTTCTTCAAACTTTGGTTCTAAACCAAAATTGTGAAATCTTTGAACATTTCAAAGGTTTCTCAGGTGAAGAGAAGAAATCTCATATCATACATAATCATCAATAGATATCTCATATCCATAATGTTTACTATGATATAGATGATCTACATACATCAATATGTATGAGATCTTGAATACCTCGACATCTAACACCTTTCCCAGAGAAGGGTGTAGTGGACATTTTTACTTTGAATACAATATTCACAAGTATGTAAGATTTGAAATTTTAGACATTCTAAAGTTTCATCTCTTACTAGTCTATTGATCAAATCAACAGACAAATATCCAAGGCTTGATGCCATATCATTGTCAAATGATCTTCTTCCTCCTTTTGATCGTATAAGGTTTGATTTTCAATATTAGAAATATTAATGAACCATTCATTAATTTTCTAATTTTGTGGAGTCCACTAGATGTTAGATTACTATCTGAAATATTTCCATCATAACTCTTTATGGTAGTTCTATCTCAGAATTCATGTTTATTTCCAACATTTAGAAATAAACAATGAGTATACTCTACTATCTAGGTCATAGAGACATTCTCCAAGACTAAGGGCTCTCCCACTGAGAATATGAAGTCTATCTATCCAACAGAGATTGCTGCAACAATTACAGCAATATCCATGTAGATGACTACTAAACCTTAAGATCAAATATCTAATCTTCTAATATATATATGCAACCAATTGCAAATGTCATTAGAAGATTGAGATACAATTGTCAGACTTTATCTTATGAAATAAGAAAGTCAGAGTCAATGATTATATGTAGATTATTCTGATGCTCTATCTGAGTCCTTCACTAAGGATTTTAGACAGACTTGATAGTCATATTATCAACACATCAACTTATTGCAGCATTGGCATTCATCCAACTCTTTGGATGTGATATGGAAGTCATAGAAGTAGGTCAACTCTTTGACTTTCCTTCTTACTCGGGTCCGACCCATGCTTCCACTGCACTCTCTTAATCTATAAACAACCATTGCTTAAGACTAAGGATCTCTTATGTTAAATTCAAAAGAATTCAATGTAAGAGCATTTCAACATTTATACATGCTTCATTAAATTCATGCAATATGAATATCATAAAGCTTCATGAATGACTTGAGTATAGATAGTAGAATGATGACACTCATCATATCTACATTCATCTTAACTCTTGGAGACTTAGGTTCAGGTAGGTATTCAAACATTTTGAATACATCATCTCTTTCGAGCCACCATTCTGCATTATGCAGAGAACCATGTCATTCTTGATTAAATGTCTAGAGCACATATGTATGCCAAAATATCTTCTTTTATTTTATAAGGATTATTCGACAATTACGATCATCATCGACATGTCACTTCCAAAGTACACTCGATGAAAGATCAAGACTAAAGAGACATACAAGCCCTAAGGTGATGTCTTATTATCTTATTTAATTGTCCTTCCTCATTATGTTGAGGGAATTTGCACACTGCAACCACATACATTATGTGTCCAATTGCAAGTACAATATCTGGATCATGAGTCCAATCCAAGATATTTTTACTGGTTATCATTGAGTATAACATTGAGTGGGTTTAATGAAGGATAATCTGAAATAAGAAATTTGCATAAGGGTATATATATTATATATACATGTTTTACTTTGATTTAGGAATTTTTATATCAAAGTTGTCTTGCTTTGTCAACACTGAAAGTTCATTCCCTTAATCACTTTCAATGTAAGAGATATTCTTACCATTATATCTCTAGCAAGATCTGGGATCTCCTTTCCTATCTTCGTTGCATCCCAATAATATGAGAACCTACAACTCGGATAAAAAGAAGCGAGAACACATTCCGCCTTGCAAGTCCAACTTGCATTTCCCAATTCGGTCTTTAACACCCGGGCCCACCACCCCTAAGGCAATGTTGACCCGTCATTAATTGAACCAACCGTCAACAGGCTTAATACTCGCTATACGCAATCCAATATCGCCCCAATAATATGAGGATCCGATATTGGGGTCACTACGTATACGACCTTACTCTTTCGAGAAGCAAAGAACCCGATCCAATTAAATCATGTACAGGATCTGTCACTTCGGACAGGCATCTCCTATACACAACAACTGGCGACGGAATCCTTTGCCTTGACGGGAGACCATGGATGTCACTTATGTGATCCTCCATCTCATATTCAAATTGTAATTAATTATCGTGAATCATATTCACATAATTAATTCTTCCAAGGGAAATACACATCTATTCATGATAGAGTGTTTATTAGATATAATTAATTTAATCATATTAAATTAATCATTAATCCAATCATCAATCAACAAACATGTCTTTTACTTGAATAGTAGGTATATACTCAAAGTACGTATTATTCGAATTTTAATAATTAGAAAAATACACATTGTCTGTCTCCAGTATTATACAGTCCCTACTCGCTGTCATGGCCAGTACCGACGAGAGTGGGACGGACCACATACGTTGCAACCCGCTACCCCAATGCTCTCCGACTAGGCACCACATCCGCCTCGGGAAAGGATAATACCAGATAGACCATCATGTACTTTGAGATGTTCATCGGTTTTTCAACCGAAAGTATACCATATAATATAAATCAAAACATTTTTGATTATAAGGAGATTTGCTAGACAAATCCCCAATCCTATTCAAGCAAAAGGGTTTTCATGTAAAAGTTGTCCTACAACAATTGTAGGATAAACTATGGTTTTCATGAAAGCAATGTTTGTTGATGAACCAATGATCAAGATCTAATATCTTATCATTGTGGTTTAGGCAAATGTCATTCAATGAAATAATTATTTCTTTAAATATTTCACAAATATTTATCACTAATTAATCCAAAAAATTAACAATTAATTTTCATCATGATAATTGAATGACATATCACTAGGTTCAAGATCAAAATTGTTAATTTCCAGCAGTGACCCCCAATCACTAAAATTAACTTATCTTGATCAATTTAAATCCAAAAAATGCAAACTCAGTTTCCAAAGATTGCTTATTTGATTTATTAAAGAATCCAAGTGATAATTCACGCATTTCAAGGTGGATTAAAACCGTAATTATCTCATTAATCACGTTCAAATCCGCAGTTCCCGCAACAGTGAATATAGTCATATTCAAAAGACCATATCTTGAGCAAATGAAGTCCAAATTTAGTAAACTCAAGTCCTATGGTTTCCTTAATTAACGGGGAACAAAATCTAATTGAAAATTTCGTGTTTAAATATTTTAAACATAGCCGAAAAATTCAATTTTACAGAGGTGCGAAAAATTGAAATGCAGTAAAATTTCGCAACCCTTTCAAGAACCAAATCGTCTAAGGTCTATAGATCATATCCAAAACCTTATTCAACCTGGTTTTGATACCACTTGAAGGATATTGAGAATCCTTAAGTGCATCACGGAAGCGTGTCGATCGCATCGTATGCAATCGGAGCAACTAGTCGTTCTAGATGCTAGATGCAGCGGAAATTAAAAATTTTTAACTTTAAAGATGAAACCACATGATCACGAGAACACTTCTCGGATCGTTTCATCAAACCACAAAGTACAAGGAATACCTCTTGAAGCGTGGTTGTGATCGCGAGATCCCAAAGTAGAGATCTTCTTATCTTAAGTCCGACCCACGGAGAATGCGCTTGCGGGCACGATGATGAGTCGCGTCCTTCCCACAATCCTTTGACGAAGATCCAAGCGTCGAGGCGTAGAAAAAATGATCTCCTTCCTAATACACAAAGTGGACGACCACTTGAATATTAGGGAGACCCCAAGAGAATGAGAGAGAGAGAGAGAGTAGAGTTCTTCAACTCAAGAATGTTGTTGTTGTAACTTGGAAAGGCTACCCTAGCCCTCCTTTTATACTAGTTTAGGATCCAATGGATCTCAATCCATGGGACACATGGATCCAAGGGCTATGCTTGATCCATGCTAAATCAATGGCTATGATTGTTGTTGGTTAAAACCAACAACATTAATTTAAATTAAAAAATGTTGCAACATTATCAACATAATTTAATTTAACATTAAGTAATTAAGAGATAATGTGATAAATAAAAATGGAGTCAACCAACCTCCCTAAAATTGGGGGGCGTCACCCATGAACAATTCATGGGTGACGCCACCTATGGAGGGTGGTCAATTTTGGCTCCTTTTTATTTATCTTATTATTCGTTAATTAATTTTGTATTCACAAAAATATTCACCAAATTAATTCCCAATTAATTTGTGAATATTTCAATCATGCCATTGAATATTATGTGAATCATATTCACAACCCAAACTTGTTAGTAAATTGCATTTCCAATTAATTAATAAATGTGAATCTAATCCACATTATTAATCAACAAATGCTATTCACATAAATTCTCTCTCTTATATATGTATATTATAAATCATATTTATAATACACATATATCATGGATAGTGTTATCCACATTCTCTTAATCCTTGATAATTAAATCCCATTTAATTATCTTAGACAATCATTTTCACAATATGAATTATATTCATATTAAGCTTGATCATTAAATCTCATTTAATCATCAAGTCCTTGCTTGGATATTTCATCAAAAGAATTATTCTTGAACCTTTTCATGAATAATGTGCTTTCTCCGCAGATACTTGGAGATAAGGACAGGGCGATTGTATTATTCCACGTATAGTGACTTGGATATTGAGATCTTATCTCAAATCCAGATCTTACGAACCTCCCACAGATGCTTGATTAAATCAAGACCGCAAATCTAATCTTCTCATTGAATCTGAATCTCATTCAGCCCAATGTCCAACATTTGGACTAAGATCAGATTGCTTCTCTACTGGAAGGAGTCACTAAAATCCAGACCTGTTTCATCACTCCCTCGGAATGGAAGCGTCATGGATATACAATCGTTTATGATCACATCACCCTCAGGTATTCCAATACCTGTACATCCTTCATACTGGAAGACCCATGGTCAACCCGAAGATCAAGATCTATTTTACACTGTCTTCTTCAGGGTTTGATCACTAAGTTTCTCATTTGATCATTGGGATTCGATGTCGATCATATACTTTCCAAAAGTATATATCATACCTAGGTCTTGATCATATACTTTCCAAAAGTATATATCAAACCTACAAATTCAGTCAAGCTTCCAAAGCGAGACGACCGTGCACGGAATTTGATTTCTCCCAATATCTCATGAGTGAGCTCATGTCTTCCGGTTCAGTAGTGAACCTGTATGATCCCTTTGAGAGATCGTATTACTCATATGCCCTTATATGCACACCAGCGCGCCGGTGTATAGACCTTGGTTAGGTCATCAACCTATTGGTCTGCCAAATGTACACACTCAGACATATAGTAACACATCTGTCTCCGGTCAGAGGATGCGTTCCTATGCTGTGACAACATTCAACATAGGACTTAGGTTATCTCGATCTCGTTAAGTCAACTCTTTGACTTAACTAATCTGATACCTCCGAATCTCTATTCCTATGCAGAGGACCTGCATCAATAGGTCGGTCAGATATCAGCCTATGTGAGAAAGGATTGCCATCTCCTACTCAGACTGGAGATCACATCTTAACAATCATTTGACGGTGCTTGATGAGTCCTCAATCTAACTCTTTAGATATTCATCCAAGCACCAGCCTCTATGATTCAATAATAAAATCAACAGCTGTATGATTATTAAGACAGCCATGGTACATAACCCTAATTGTACAGAGGGACCTATTATGCAAATTATTTATTCTTCATTTCAGATCAGGGAATGATATTCGCAATAACATTTATTGCATAATGGCTCGCCGTGGGCTCACATGTCCAACACGAACTTAGGGTTTGAGGGCATAAGAAGTATCAAATTTGAATGGAGGCTCGGGTAGATATTATATACTGTTGAGGTTTTATTGGGGAATGATGCTCGACATAGTGCCCCACGAATCGATGTGAGATTCAGGCGTAAAAGACCATTGATCAAGGTGCAAAAGTCAAAGAGACGTCGAGCTGAATGAATGCAATGACCGGACTCCAAAAATCAGTGGAATCGAGGGAAGCAACGGTTCTGACAGAGGCTACAACTTGAGTCAGATAGTTGACCCAAGTGAATGGGTGACTGGCCCTGATTGGGCCACGTCACCCGCAATAGGACAAAACTGAAAGTAAAAATAGAAAATGATTCGAAATAAAATAGAAAATGATTTATTTAATTTTTGGTAAAAACATAAAAAATGCTTATAATTTTATATAGAGTTTTATTATGATTTTTATTTATTATTAAGGGCTTATTTTTTACAAGTTACTTTTTGAGGGCTTATTTATAGGTATAATTACCTATGTTTTGCATATTTTATTTTTATTTTGTATTTTTGATTTTATTATTTTATTTTCTTAATATATATTTATATCTTATTGTTATATACATAAATACATTTTTATTAATTTTCCTTATATATTTGTATATTTAAATAAATATGTATATTTATTACATATGGATAAGTATATGTATTTCATCCATGTGTCTTATACATTATTTTACTTCTGAGTTTTCTTGATGGTTTTTTCTATTCTAAATATTTATATATACTATAAAAAATATTTACAAAATTATAAAATATAAAATTATAAAAATAATAATAAATAAATAAAATGAATATTTTATTCAGTTATACTTTACAATTTAGGTCTAAAACCTAATTTCTGCATCTTAGCGCCAAATAAAATGAAAACATCTTCATTAAATAAATAACTTATTAAAGTTATATACTATTGAAGGTGATTTTGATGCATTTTGAGTTTTTATTAGGAAGATATGTGTCATGGAAGTTGGGATTATGGAATATTATTTTCAATATAAAATGTACGCTGTATATTATTTCGTATGATTTTTTTGTTTTTTTCTATGCATTATTATCTAAAATTTCCATGTACAAAGTTCTTTTATTTGATTAATGAATAATAGAAAATAAAATAGGTCTCAAAAAGGACTTATAGATGAATAAAAGAATGGAATTTTTATTGAATTTTTGGCCCTTGTATCCCCTACTTTATTCCTTGTCGACCCAGTCGTCAAGATGCATAGGTCTCGGGTTTTAGATCATAAAATACCTTTGGAATTTTATTCATTTTCTTTTCTTTTTTTATTCTAAAGTTTTGGCATTAAAAACTATATTTTATATGTAATAACTAGAATAAATAATGAATGTTAATTTATACAAAATAATGCTATTTACATGCACTTTGCTTGGGGTTTTAAGGCCAAAATTATAGAGTAAAGGTGTTGAAATGGATATTCATTAATTATACATATTATTATCTCTCTCTCTCTATATATAAATTATATCTTAAAAAAATTAAAAATCACAAAACTATAAAAAGAAAATAAAAATTTAACTTAAAAAATATAGAAATTATAGATCCATAAAAAATAAAAATTAATTAAAACCTCACAAATATTAGAAAACCTTGTAAAACACACAAAACATTTATTGATAGTTTATTTTGATTGTTAATTTTTGTACCTATCCTCGTTGCTTTATGTGGTTCGACCCCTAAATTTACTTTCTACTCATTCTTATTTGTAGGGTATAATAAATTTCATCTCACTTAGATTCATTGCTTATTTATTCCGTGGGTTGATTGTTGATTGACATGCTTGAGTTGAGTGTTGAGAACTGAGAGACACGTCGATACAATGATTATCAGACACCGTAGGCCCTCCAAGATCGGACTTTAGACTCATCGATCCTCACTTTCATCAAGTACCTCAGGTAGCATTTATGCCCTTACCTCTTATTATGGACATGATATTACTGAATGGATCATGAACTCTAGCGTTATGCATCACTTGTGTGGAGATAGAGATCACCTTACAACTTACAAACAGATTCCTCCAGGGAGGGTAGTCATCATTGCTGATGGTACTCACTCCCAGATCACTGGTCAGAAGGAGTGTCGTTTGATGCCTTTGATTCACCTGTAGAATGCATTCATTGCACCCTATTTTTCTATAAATTTATGTCTATTAGTCATATTATGAAATACTTGTATTGTAAAGCTATTTTGACCCGTCGTCTCTTGTGTTTCAGGACATTCTTACGGGCATAAGGAGTCCTGTGAACAGGGTGGTCTCTATCGCCTAGTCCGAACTCCTTATGCTGGTCTATCCTCCCATTCCACAGGACTTGTTTCCTCATTCACGTGGCACTTGCACTTTGGTCATCTTCTCTTCCAGAATCTGCATCAAGTCCTTCCTCAGATATTACCTCGTTCTACCTTTGAATGTAAGGCATGTCAATTGGGAAAACACCATTAATCTGTGTTTCCAATCATTAGAATTGGAGTTGTAGCTCCCCTTTTGAGTTGTTTCATGTTGACATTTGGGGTCCTAGTCTATTCGTGATCATCGGGGACATGTTTTATTTAGTTACAGTTGATGATTTCTCACGTATGTCATGGATATTTTTGTTGAAAAATAAATCAGAGGCTAAAAATGTTATTACATGATTTTATCAATGAAGTGCAAAATATTTTTTCTTCCTCTATCAAAATTGTAAGAACTGATAATGCATTGGAATTCTGTACCCATGTACTCTCACATTTTTGCATCTTGTGGCATTATTCAACAAACATCTTGTTCCTATATGATGGACCCGTAATTACCGTATGTTAATTTTGTCAAATTATTGTAGTCGGACAATCAAGATTGATTAAAAATCAACCACGTGAATTGATAACTTAATGACTTAATCAATGTGCGGTTTTGTGTTTATTTTACTCGGGCAAGCCTTAGGGTCGATTGAAGGAGGTAAAGGAACAATCTTAGATCCAATTCAGATCACTTAGAACACAATTTTGCAAGCTGTTTTTTGGTATTTTTTAATTCAAAATTAACGTCAATGCACAAATGCGATTGAACTAGATTATTAAGAAATCAAGCAACTTAACTAAACTAATTTTAATGTGAAATCAATCCAATTTAGCCAACTTATATTTTTCTTGGAAACCTAATCCAATGATGAATGCAAAATGTATTTTTTTGGAATTTCTGGGTTTAAAATGCAACAATGAAAAATGCACACTTTTTATGGATTTTATGCAATTTTTTATGCAAATAGACTGTAAAATTAATGATTTTTTACTAGAAGTGAAACATGATAAATGAAGCTATATTATTTTTTTGGAAAATTTCAAGAAAATACGATTTTTATGATTTTTTTAATGGAAACAGAGTGACTGTGAGTATTTAATTTCTAATAAATCCATGAAATCAAATTATCCAGAAACTACTTTATCTCAAAAATATATTTTAATAAGAAATCCAGAAGATTTGAAATTTCACAGAAATAATATCGTGGGTTTAATTAAAAATCCATTATATAAATCACTCAACAATTTATTTTATGCACAAGACATCCATTTTTTATGTAATTTGGATAGTAATTAAAGAACAACTAGAACCATCATATTTGATTTTTGCATAATTTTTGTAAGAAGTTTTACTTAAATATGAATTTCAAACCATGAATTGGGTAATATATGCAAATTTTCGCCAAATAATTTTAATTAATTATCCAATATTCATAAAATTACAAATAGATAATTTTATGCTCTATAACACAATATTTTTGAATTAAATAAAAGATGCAAAAAATATGATACAAATTACAGTGATAAAGAAGGAATGTCTGTGCAATACAAAATTAAATGATTAAACAACATAAAATGCGCTTAAGGGAACTTTTGTATATACGAAAACTTATAAGGCTCCAACTGCAATTTTCTCAAAATAAAAATAAATAAAATAATATTATGGAGACCTTCTTTGTGGAAAACGTGGGGGACCCCCCAGCTAGGGCTAAAGAGGGCTCGAACCACTCGCGTGACGGTGGAGATGCCACGACGGCCACGCGAGGCATACGAGGGGCGTCCTCCTGCTCCTCCCTGTGTGGGAGGCGACAACGAGTGGTGGTGGAAAGATGCTCCGCGCGGGTGTGCCCCTGAACGCGGGGAGAAGGGTGGATGGCGTGGCTGAGGGTAGCCACAGGTGGGTGTGCAGACGCAAGGGCCACCGCTGCTGCTATTAGTGAGAGCGTAGGACATGAGGCAGCCGTGTGAGGGGCACCCAGGTGGTGGTTGAGGGTGTGCGGGCGCGGGGAGGCAAGGGCTGGCGGGGTAGGGGCGACCTGCTGATGGAGGTGGGCATGTCGGTGACGGGGTTGCAGGAGAGCGTATGGGCTGTAGGAGGTCGACGAGGACAGGCAGTAGGGGAGCTCGGCGCCGCAGTGCTGCTGGAGAAGAAGGGGGCGCGGCGGTGGCGCTTGGATTTTTCTATATTTTTCTATATTTTTGTAATTTTTTCTGTTATTGTAATTATTTTTTTTGAATTTTTTTCAAAAGCAAAGAATAATCACAAATATGAAGAAGTAGGTGGAGAAAGGGAAGGTTGATGATGGAGTTGTAACGTTGTGATGGTGATGGGGGTGGTGGGAATGTTGGTAATGGGAGTTAATGTGGATGAAGGTAATTTAGGATGATGTGGTCGTAATGTGAGGGGAACAACAAGAAAAACAAAGAGCGTTAGATAAAAAATGAAGATAAAGTGGAAGGATACTTACCTATGTGACTCGTCGGATTGCGTAGCAGCTATGTTGAACTCCCGTCATCGTCTCAAGAAGGTTGGCAGAGATGGACCTTCGAAGATTCACAACGAGTCTTGAAGCTGCTACAACATGGGTGAAGATCCACAGATGTCGCAGGTTGGTCATTGTCGCTCAACGTCGAAGGAGGAGCTGTCACATGAAGGCTTCAACGGGGCTCGATCCTCTCTCGTAGAATGGCAGATAGGGAAAAATAAAGAGGATGACAGAAATAAAAGGAAAAGGATGATGGAGAAGTTAGAAAAGAAGAGAGTCGGAAGTTGGGAAAGAAGTGGGAGAGGTGTTGAGAATGGGAGTTGATGGAAAAAAATGAAATCCCAGAAGAAAAAAAAATAGATGTAAACAAAAGATTCAAAAAGAAATAACGAAAGGAGTTAAATCAAAGAGTGGTCAACTCAAAAGTTGCTCGTCTCGACGAGATCTAGAACTCTTATGAAGGATCAAAAATCAAAATAAGGCATTTGTGAAAAAAATTGTGAGTATATTATAGGTATAAAATACCAAATTTTGTCTTTTGTAGATTTTTTGACCTTTTAAAATAAGATAAAAATCAAAATAAAATCAAAGAAAATAAAAAATTAATATTTACAACTTAATCTATTTTTTGGATTTAATAATTACGAAAAAAGAAATAAAATAAATAAATAAACGGGGACATATGTACAATATACAAAGAGGGGCTTAAAATCGAAGTTTCACACACAGACTCCGATTCTTTTGAATTTGATATTGTTTTGAAGGTAACTGAACGCAGATTAATTTAAAGTGAGTAAAGGCCCATAAGAGACTGTATCAGATAGATATTCACGTTTAAGGCTCTTAGTCTCAAATTAGGGCTTCGGTTTTATTGATCAATTTTATAATTTAGTATTTTTTTGACATTTTTTCTTTATTAGGTTTAGTAATATATATACTGTAGAGTTTATTTTATTCAGTTGAGTTAGAGAAAAATAAAAATAAATAAAAATAAGTAAAATATGGTGAATATATATATGTGATATTGACAAGTGAATTTGGCTTCTTATTTAATGCAAATATGCTTGCTAAAATGTAGATATTAATTCTAAATGCATGAATGAGAATAATGCAAAATAAAAGGAGAAATGCATCTAATTACTTATAAATGAAGCTCTATTTTCGACTTTTAGAGTGAAGAATCACATATTCATCAACCCATATACTTAAACCTTGCTCGTCCCCGAGCAACCAATATAAAATGCAAAAGTGAAATGATTTTGGGTTGCATAATAAGGTCATTAACAAAAGATGAAAATAGAGCTCGACTCAACCTTTGGATTAATGATGTAGCGAAACTTTATTAGGAATTGAATTTAAGACCTAACAACCTTTGAGTTCCACAAGTCTCTATTCAGGTTGCCTCCTCAGTCAGGTTAGAAAAAATCATCATACATAAATTCTTATGACTATAAATCTTACTTATATTGTGTAAGTGAAATATAGCTCTCCACATCAGAAATGATAAAGGAACAACCTCCTCTAACTAAATCTCTCTAATTCCCTAGTCTAACAACTCTTTCCTTGAGGAGCGGGTATTCCCTTCTAAGTTCAAGTACAACCAACTCAAGAAGAGGGGGTAGAGAAGAGATCAGATTATGATCAGTGTAGTCACATATCCATGGAGCTTGACTAGTGTAGCCAAGTCTCTAGTTGCAAGCTTCCTTGGTATGAGACTTTGAAGCATATGCCTTGCTTATTTGACTATATAAATATACACGCTCCGACAGGCATTTTTTTTAATCAAACATGTTCCCTTTTTTTGGAGTCCTTTATTCTCTTTTTTTGACATATATACAAGGTGCATCATGTACATAAGGAGTTTTTCTTCTTGAGCCAGTAAACTATCCTTCTTTTGAAGCTTTATTGCAACCCACAACATCCCATCGTTAGACGTCGATGACACTAGACTAGATTGAGATGCACTACCCTCCCTAGAGGAGGATAGATGTTTCCACCCATGTGCTACTCCAAGCAAAATGATTCTGCCTCCTCATCACCTCATCAATGAAAAGCTACGTGCATACTGCTTGTCCAATTTTGGTCACTGTCCAAAAGATTCATGCATGTGTATGAACTATTCTACTTAGACCAATCAAGATGAGTTGTGAACATAGACTTGTGGACTAAAAGTATTAAGTCACTCGACCTGAAAAATCTTAATTCAAGTTCCTATGAGGTTCCTTTGAAATTAAGTAGATTAAGGTCAAATCAAATCCATCCTCGACTTCTATTCATAACTCGGTTCAAAGCCCACTAACTTTTCACTTCGCATTTGCTAGATATGCACATGACATGCAGAGGTCACGAAATGCATATGAAGTGCAAGACCTTTTTTTTATGAATGTAAGGATGATATGCAGAGTAAATAAGAAGACTCTTTTTTACCAACCCCATAATTATTACATAATATATAACAAATATGCGAAAGTGCGACCTTTGGGTAAAGTATATATGTACTATATACACGCCCCTAGACTTAGTATGTGTTATGTCCTCAGAGAATGGTAAGCGAGGAAGAGATATATCTAATGCTAAGCGTAGGAGAGTTAATATAACGAAAAGTATAGAAGTCGATCTGTCCCCCTATACTTAGGCTTTGATGAACCTAAGTGTAGAAGAAGAGAAAAAATGGGGCGGAGAGGTCAAGAGGAGAAATGGATGAGCATATACACATGGTGGGCATCAGTTCCCCCTATACTTAGGCTCTAGTCAGCCTAAGTCTATGACATGAGTGGATGTGAGAACCCATAAAATCTATAGAATACACAGAGAATGATAAAGAAGATAAGAAGAGACTCGTGTCACTCTCCCCCCCCCCCCCGACTTAGGATATGGTCATCCGAAGTATAACCATAAAATGAAATGATATGGAGATGGGTTGAGTGATACGAATCACTTGGGAGGGAGGGAAATAAAATAAATAAGATATATACAAGGAGGGCTGAGAATATACAAGGATCAAGAAGGTTTGTGATGAACCTTCTTGCAGGAGCAAGGAGGTGGGTAATATACATATGTGTCGCTATCGCAATCGTCCTTAGATGAATAATACTAAGGTGAAGGGATCGTCCAACGAAGGTCGACACAGGGCTTTATGATCAGATATGGCTTAAGAACAACTAAACTGAGTTCACTCATATAATTCACCCACCCAGACCCAATGAGGACTCAGAAAATACCTTCTCCGGTATGTTGAAGGATACTTTCTTAATCGGTTTTATAGAAACCGAAGCATTGAGAGAGAGAGAGAGAGACGAGAGTAGCACGCCTTGAGGGGTTCGGGTAAACACCTCGAGGAATCAATTCTCGACTTCCTCTCACTGTATAACCAACTAGAGGAAGGAGCAATTGTGTTTTTGGGTGGGGTCAATTCAGTCTTGGTTGTTTTCTTTGAAGGCCCGAGATGTAGTGAGGTGCTGACCATGGGTTCCTCATTAGACAAGTCACCATATAGATTGTAAAATTCCTGAAGAGTCAACACATGTCTCTGGTATGGTATAGTGTTCTCAGTTGGCTTGGCATTGGTCGTCTCATGCATCGGCTCACCTAAATGATCAAGGAAATCAGAAATGATCGTGTCGGACTCAGGATCGGCTTCCGATTGTGTCCTCTCTAGAAGTTGTCATAGTGGTGGTAATGCAAGAAGTGGGTGATGTGGAGGTGTAGGGAGTCTCTGAACCACTGGTCATTTGGACAATCAATATCTCAGGTGTAGTAGAGAGATGAGACTCATCTGTCTCTCGGGGGTTAAGACTGTCTACGACTTTATGAGTTACCTTAGAATATCGTGTCTTCAAAGATTGGGTAAGGTTGGAGTGCTCCAAATGTAGTGAAATCGATCTCCCCAAGTCTTGCAATCTATAGTTGCCTAAGCAAAGGCTAAGAACAACTTCTCAAGAATGATTGGAGACTGAGTGAACTCTCCTCGGTTCTCAATGTTAATGATTGTGAAGTCTACCTACAATATAGAACCTTGGAAAGTAATGATGACTGTTTCCTCTCGATTGTTTTATAGACCGATCAACCAGCTGAACGATCTCTCTTATCTTCTTGCTTGACTCGAGTTTGAGCTTGGCAAACATGGAGGCTGGGAGAATATTTATCAGCAAGTCATCATTGATTTTGGCATGGGTAAAGGTAGTGTATTTGATTTCACAGTCAACCCCAGGAAACAACTTCACTCTACGGCTCTTGGTCTTTCTTCCCATCACCAAGGAGGTGGCCATAGACACTATGTGTGTCTCAGACCTTATCCTCTTTTTGCCCAACCTTTTAGGCATCCATTTACTCCTTAAAAATCTTTTGAGGTTGGGAAAGAGTTCAATGACCATCATTATGGGAAGTTAAAAAATCAACTCTCTATCAATTGCTTCCCCAACTATAGGGTCCACATTTTTTAAGTCTTTTCCATTTTCAACTTTTTGGGTGTTTTCGAGGTTTTCAAATTTTTAGTCTTTCTGATAAGTGAAGGAGATGTACAGACTCTAGTTTGGAGGGAAAGTGGTTAGTAAAAGAGTGACGTAGAAGTGACTCAAGCTATACATGAGGTGTGGTCAATGCAGTGTCTTACAGGTTCTCAAAATTTAATATGCAAAATCCATGATCCACTTTCATACTTGGACTCTTGATTGGTCTAGAAATTTCATCCTCCAAAAATTTCTCATGACACATAATGAGAGAAGTCTACTCAGTTGGAGGATACTGCCGAGAACTTATGATCTTATACTCAACACACCTTGACTTTTACATGTAATGCTGGATTGAGTATGTATCATATGTATGGCAGATATTGGTCGGAGCCTCACATGGTAGAGTCAGTAGATAGGGGATTTGTAGATTGACCTCATGAGTCCAATCCCCTATATATGTAGGCTCTCTGAATGGGTGGTGTGAATGCTGGTCAATTTGGTCTTGATCTCCAAGGTCAATCAAGGATGGAAGATCATGTGGTGCAAGCCTCTCCATTCAGTTCGATCAGTCGACCATATTATACCCTGAGGTCAAAGTTAGGATGCGTATATATGAATTGATGTCAGGTCTATGTGGGGGCAATTGATTCTACCAATCATTCATTTCAGCATTGGCTTGCTTTTCAAAATTTTCCTTAATTCCAGCAAGTGATCGAGAATATGGTGAGTTAATCTAGGGTGGAAGTGGACAAGGGATGTAAGAATGTAGGGGTAGGTGAGGAGTACAAAGAAGTGGGTAAGTCAGTCGGAGTTATGACTTCGCAGTCTGGGTGGGAGTATGAGGATGAATAAGAGGATGGAGATGATCAGAATATGATCGAAGAGGAGTGACCTAGATATGATGACCAATATCCCTTCATCTTCGAAGAGGAATAGGTGAGCGTAAGCGGATCGAGGTTGAAAATGTGCAAGTGCACAGAATAAAATACAAACAGATAAACACAAGAGAAAATCCTAAATTCACCTACTCAACACAGTGATGGTCGCAAAAGTCTGACCGTTTGTCTTTTCAATTTTAGTTAGATGATCAATCATGACATACATCCAATTACACAAGGCTTAAAAGTAGGTTTTGGGCACAATGCTAGGGATGCGTCCTCACTTCTCAACAAGCACAATAACACAAACGTACAATGAGAGTTTTGCTCTCCTGAAAGTTTTAGTTAAAATTTTGGTCAACTCTGATTAGTAGTCCTGATTTTAGGTTTGATTCTTACTTGATTAATCCACCAAACATGACACACCTACCGATCAATATTGATTTCCTTTTAGCCTAAGTTTCAAAACCAAGGGTAAGGGGAGTAGAGAAAAACTGATGCAAGCGATGAAATCAATGATGTATGCCTAGTTTAGAAGACATACAATGATCTTCGTGCTTTACATGCGGGATACAATGTAAAATTGAAAATTTTACACTATATGAAATGCAGCAGAGAAAATCGTTTCTAGACAGGAAATTCTATTAGAGAGTGATGAACAATTTAATTTTGAGTAATAGCTTTGCGGTCTAAGTACATCTCGTTAAGTGTGATGTGTGGTCCTATAGAGTACGAGAACAAGTAATAAAATAATAAAAAATGCTCTAAGAACCACAAGTGCAGGTCCTAATATGCCATGTAAACCACACAACCACGAAGAGTCCAATATCCAGTCTTGATACATGCATGAGATTCCAAACGAAATTCGCTAGAAATCAAAGAATTATTACAAATTATTTTTTCAAAAATTAAAAATAAATTATCTCTTCTCAAATAAAATTTTTTTCTTGATGTCTCAACAACCGGCTCGCTCCACAAATCGTCAACCTCCGATGCACTTCGAGATGCGCTGGCTTCAAGAAAGCCGCTCCAAGTCCATCAGGCCTTCGCACAAAAAGATAGAAATTATTTCAGAGAGAGATAAAAAATATATATACAAAAAATAAGCAGAGAAATAATTAAAGAAAAAAAATAAAATAGTTACAAGGTAGTTCGGGGGTCAGACCACCAGAGTGAATGGAGAACCCTAAATATAATTTTCTAAAATGATCCTGAGCCATTTGCCTCCTCAGCAACTGCACCATTTGATGGACCCGTGATTACCCTATGTTAATTTTGTCGAATTATTGTAATCGAGCAATCATGATCGATTAAAAATTAACAACACAAATGGATAAAACAATTAATTAATTAATGTGTAGTTTACTTGGGCAAGGCCCATGGTTGTCTCAAGGAGGCAAAAGAACAACCTAAGTCCAATTCAGATCACTTAGAACACGATTTTTCAAGCGACTCTTTTGTATTTTTTAATTCAAAAGAATTGCCATTGCAAAAATGCGATTGAACTAGATTATTAAGAAATCAAACAACTTAGCTAAATTAATTTTAATGTAAAATTATTCTAATCTATCGTAGTTATATTTTTCTGTAAACCTAATCCAATGATGAATGCAAAATGTCTTTTTTTGGTGTTTTTGGATTTAAAATGCAACAATGAAAAATGTAAACTTTTTAGGGGTTTTTATACAACTTTTCATGCAAACAGAGCGCAAAATGAACGAAATTTTTACTATAAGAGAAACATGATAAAATGAAGCTATAATAATTTTTTAATTTTTTTCGAGAATATATGTTCTTTTTAATAGAAACATAGTAACAATGAGTATTTAATATCTAATAATTCCACGAAATCAAATTATACAGAAATTATTTTATCTCAAAAGGATATTTTAATAGAAATCACTCAATAATTTATTTTATGAACAAGACAAATTTTGATGAAATTAAATAGTAATTAAATCACAACTTGAAGCATCATCTATGATTGTTTCACAATTTTTGGAGCAATCTTTAATTAGTTATGAATTTCAGACCATGAATTGGGTAATATATACAAATTATTGCCAAAATAATTTTAATTAAATACCCAATGCACAAAAATATATAAATAAATATCCATCAGATAAAGAATTTTATGTTCTCTGACAATATATTTTTAAATCTTATAAAATATGGCAAAATATGATCTAAATTGAAGTGATAATGCATGGGTGTTCGTGCAATACTGAATTAAATGAGTAAACAACATAAAATACGCCTAAAGGTACTTTTGTAAATACATAAACTTACAGGGTTCAAATGCAATTTCGTAAAAATAAAAAAATAAATAAAATAATATGATGAAGACCTTCTTCGCGGAGAACATGGAACCCACGGCTAGAGCTGAAAAGGGCTCGTGGCCACTCGCACGATAGTTTAGATGCGACAGCCGCCACACGAGGTGGACGGGCGGCGGCCTCCTGCTCCTCCCTGTACGTGAGGTGATAACGGGTGATGGAGGAAAGATGCTCTGCGTGGCGGTACCCTGGAGTACGGGGAGAGGGGTGGATGTCTTGGCTGAGGGCGGCCGCAGATGGGGGTGCAAACGCAAGAGCGACCGCTGCTGATACTGGTGAGGGTGTAGGAAGCACTGCGATCGTGCGGATGGTGGCTGAGCGCGCGTGGGCGCGCGGAGGCAGTGGCTGGCAGGGTAGGGGGTCCTGCTTACGGAGGCGGGCGCGTCGGTGATGGGGTTGCAGGAGGGCGCGCGGGCTGCGACCGTTGCTCGACTGCGGGTGGGCTGCAGAAGGTCGACGAAGACGGGCAGTGGTGGAGCTCGGCACCGCCGTGCTGCTGGAGAAGGTGGCACAGTGGCGGCACCTGGAAATTTTTATATTTTTTTATCTTATTGTAATTTTTGCTGATGTTTTAATTATTTTTTTGATTTTTGTTCAAAAGCAGGGAATGATCACAAATATGAAGGAGTAGGTGGAGAAAGGGAAGGATGATGATGGTGTGGGAATGTTGTGATGACGATGGTGGTGGTAATAAAAAATGGAGAGGGAATGGTGGTGAAGGGAGATAATGCGGATGCATGTGATTTAGTAAGGGATATTTACACCCTCATAATCATGAGTAGTTTTGTAATTACCTCTGGAACCTCGGTAATCACGAATTACATCCAGGACCTTGAATAAGTGCTACGTTTTACACCCGTAACCCTCCGTTAATTTTGATCATTAACTCAGTCCGAGCCTTCTTCGTCCTCCGGCGCCTCCCCATCTCCATTCTTCCTCTTCCCGCTTGCCCCTCTCCTTCTTCCTCCTCCAGACCCCCACCCTCACCAGCGCCATCGTGGGACCGGGGTGAGCGGCTGCACGATGCCGCTGGGGACCGGGGTCTTCACGTTGTCGGCCTTGATCGAGCCCTCGAGATTGGTGAAGATCCTAACTGCCGCCTCGCCCAGCCATGCCTTGGCAGCCAAGAGCTTGATCTTGTACTCCCACGGGTTCTGTTGTGCCATGACATTCTCTGCGTCCTCTGCCTCCCCATACTTGAAGAGCTTCTCAGAGGAGCTTCTTTGCACCCTTTGTCGTACCCGACAGAGCAAATGGCCTCCGCCACCTGCCGTAACCACCCCACCTACAAGAGACACCCCCAACGCCCCTGCCCCCGACTATCTACAAGAGGCCATGTCCCGGCACCCCCACCCTCGCAAGAGCCCTCCGCACCTGACCTGCAAGAGACACCCCCACCCCTCCCCCCCACCCCGTGCCTGACCGCCTGCAAGAGCCACTTCCCCCTCCCCACCCACACGCCTGCAAGATCCCCCACACCCTTGCCCTCGACCGCCTTCAAGAACCCCCTAGTACCCTGTTGAGCGCGAAATTTAGAGATGGGAAATTTGATTGATGAAAATGGGTCGTTGCTTATCCCCAAAATCCCGCGTCAGCAAAAGATATTTTTTTTGCTACTTATTAACCTGTATAGCGGACATGGTCGAACTCAGGGAGGCTACAATTCCCGAGGGTTATTCAATTAATCGAAAATCAATCAAGAGAAAACAGGAATCTCAAAGGACAACTATCCTTGGTTTTTGTGATTTTTTTGAATCTTTTTATTTTTTTATATTTTTTTTATTTCTAATTTTTTTGTGTTTTCTGATTTTCAAATTTTTAGTGATTTTGATGTTTGCAATTTTTTATTTTCCAAAAATAATACGAAGCAATATAAACAAGATCAAGAATATGCACACCGACTCTTTTTGTAATTTTTCAATGAGTCAAAAATGCTCAGAAAAATTCAAAGAAAATATTTTTGGGTTTTAAAAGTTTTGAAATGTTTTTGAGAATTTTGTGGAATTTTTAGATGTTTTTGTATTTTTTCTAAAAATCAAACAGTGAGGAAACACGAAAATGTGCACAGCCTGGAGTAATTTGCAATTTAAAAATGTTTTAAATGCCCAAAACTCCTGGATACTATTTTTAAGACAAACTAGAAGAAAATATCTACAAACAGGAACTGAAATCACAATTTTTAGATTTTTGTAGAATTTTTTATGATTTTTAGAAGAATTTTGATATTTTTTTTATTTTTTTGAGTTTTATAAGTGATCAATGCGTGAAAATTGGTCAGAAATTAAAATACAATGAAATAAAACTACTCTAATTTTTTTGGAATTTTTGGAGTTATTTTCGAATTTTTTATGAATTTTGGAATTTCAGGAAGACAAAATAACACTGTTTTTGATTTTTTAATAATAATAAATGAAAGCAAAATGCAACAAAAATTTATGCTAGATGGATATGAACATCAGGAGCATAGCACAATTTTTGCAAAATTTTTTTGATCACAAATAACATTTATTTCAATGAAAACACAAGGCAAGTTCAAGTTCTGCAGTTCAGGGACTAAAAAGTAAATATGGAAAAGTTCTGGACTGAAATATAAAGATTCAAAGTTTTTGTCTCGAATATATAATAAAAATAAACAGAGAGATCAAATATGCAATTTTACCAATATGTCTTGTGCATAGCATGTGTTCTGGAGGCTGATAGGGACTGTTCTGCAATTCTTATGAAAATTGGGGTGCACTGTAATTTTAGAGATATCCGGGAACTGGTATGCAAATTTGCCCTTTTTTTATCAAAATCTCAAGGAAGCCCTAGGGCTTTCCTTCGTTCTTGCACATGGAGTGGCACCAAAGGGGGCGGCGCCGCCCCTTGTCTTCCTCCCCACGCGGGGGGCGGCGGAGGTGCAGCCGGTGATGGCGCGTGTGGCGGACTGAGATCTAGGGCGGCGGCTTGGCAGGAGAACGGAGGAGCGTCCTGGCGGTGATATCAGATACGGAGAAGCGGCGGTTGGCGCTGGAAATGGCGAGGCGGACGGGCGGCGCCCGCGACTGTTGGCGGAAGCTGAAGGGAGGGGCGAGTGGCGCGTGTCGCGCGCGCTTGGCCGCGCGTGGCTGCGTGGCTATGGACTTGGAGATGGCCGCTGGGCTCGGCGACTATGGCGGTCGGCGCGCGGCGCCTTGGAGCGGCGCGAGCCTAAGGAGGAGGTCGTGGAAGACGGCGGCGCGCCGCGCGGTTGGCGGTGGCCGGCCACGCCGCTGGCTGAGGGGCGCGCGGCCGGTGGTGGTTCCTGTGGAAGAAGGTGCGGGCGGCGGGGGTGACGGCCCGCCGCCTGCTGCAAATTTTTTTTATTTTTTTATTTTTTTCTTTTTTATGTAAACAGTCAATGAATGAGAGAAAAATCTTTTATTTTTTATATTTTTTTATAATTTTTTTTGTTTTGATTATGTAAATAGTGAACAAATCAAAGAAGAAAGACAAACTTTTTTTTGTTTATTATTTTTTTTAAATCCGAAAATAAGAAAATAGAAGAAATAGGAAATGAATTTTTTTCTTTTTTTTATATTCCTGCAAAACAAAAGTTAGAGATAAAAAAATGATTTTTTTTATTTATCTACAAATCGAGACGTGGATGGAGATTCGACGAAAGATGAGGGTTCGAATCCGATCTCCGACCACCGTACATGGCCGGAGTTGAGAGATCGTGGGAGGTAGAAATAGAAGGCGGAGAGATCACGATGATGAGGTGAAAAATCGAGTCGGTGGCGGATAAAATCGAGATGGAGATTTTTAAGATCTAGAGAAAAAAATGACGAGAGAGAAAAAAATTGTGATAAACTATACTACGATTAAACTAAGATAAAATGCGACGAAAAATTTGGATCTCACCTTAGGAGCGGAAAATGGACCGTGATCGCCTCGACAAGGCCGACTCGCTGTCACCGGACGGCTCGGAGGCTAGGCACAATTCTCGACGAAATTTCTCTCGGAGATCGGGCTCCTCTCTCTAAAGATTGATCAGGTTGGAATGAGGGAGATGGAGCCATATAAATAGAAAAGAGAGACATTTCAATTTTTGAAGAAGATAACAGAGATTTTTGAAATTTTTTTGGTGGGAGAGATGACATGAGAGATAGAATAGAAAGATAAAATTATTTACAAAATTATCTAATTTTTTTGAATTTTCTTCACTTTATTTATTGGAATTTGAAAATGTTATTTTTTTGTTTTTTTATGATGGTTGGTTAAAAATTGCAACTATATACATATACTATATACATATATGACATTATATACAAGGATAAATGGGGAAATTAGCCTCTTTTTTTTGTTTTAAGAATTTTATTAATTTTTTTATTTTTATTTTTGTTTTAAGTAATTAGTAAAAATATTTACAAATATATATACAAATACAATATACACAAAATACAAGGGAAAATTGCACAAACCACCCCAGAAAACCGACTTTTCAACCGTAACTCCAAAAATTATAAAATCACAGTCATTTTGAAGATAATTTAATTTAGAATTCAATGAAAGTGATATTTGTTCAATTTGAGATCATATGGAGCCGGAATTGATCTTTCAATTAGTGCTTAGTGGCTTTTTCCAACTGTGGCTACTTTTATTCTGTACATGATTTAATTGTGCAATCAGTTTTATTAATTAGGACCCATTTTTATTTACAACTTTAATTTTGAATGTTATTTGATTTGGGGTCAATTAAGGTACAAATAAATTAGTGTTAGTTTTATACATATATGCACAAAATAAGTGAGAAACACATTTTTTTGGATTTTCTGGTTGAGGACCCTATCTCCCCCTACTTTATTTCTGGTCGATCAGGTCAAGTCTTGACCTTCTCTCGGGGTTCGGGTCATCCTGTATACAGTCTTCCTTTTTTTTATTTTCTTTTCTTTATTTTTCCTTTCTTTCTTTATTTATTTATTTTAGGTTAAAATTAGTAAGGAATGTACAATATTTACACACAAATGCAAGTTAGTAAAAATATGGAGTTAGCGTTATATGCAGGTGTTTTATAAGGGATTTTAAGCTAAAATAAATGAATAAAGATGACGAATCGCAGATTCATCATCCCCCTATGCTTTACCTTTGCTAGTCCCTTAGCAAACACTTATTTGAAAGAATAAGTGAAGAAGAAAAAGAAAGGGAAAATAAAGAAAGTAGGACAACATTGAGTATTAAACTTATCTTCATAAAATTGTAGTTTGGAGCTCTGTCGGACCTTTGGATTATTTGTGTGTCGGAACTTCTGTGAGACTTAGAATTTTAAAACCAACAGCCTTCAAGTTCTACACATCATTGTCACAGTTTTGGCCCAGAAGTCATCTTAGATCGATCCTCTTCCCAAGCATACCCTATGAACATTGAATAATCGACTCATGTGTGTGAAAAATTTTAGCTCTTCCCATCCAGAATGCCGGACTACCATGCAAATCTCCTCTCCAATAACTCGTCCTCGGGGAGTCAGGTATTTCCTTCTAAGGTCTGTCGTGCTGTGTTCACAATCGAATTGGGGGAGAAGTTAGAAGAATGAGAAAAGAACTGGAGGGTGGTTTGGTGTAGTCACCTCTCCTTGTGAAGCTGGCCAGTGTAGCCGAGTCTCCACCAAGATCTGCAGGTTTTCTTGAAGCTTGGACCTTTTTGGTCAGATTTTTATTTGGTAGTAGCTTCTTTGTATTTGGAGTTTTGGTGGTTCTGCTTGGATCTTGTTGTGCCCCTACGGATATAGAATCTTTTTTTTTCCGTACATGTTTTGGGGTCTTAGAAAAAATTGTGCCCAGCCGTCCATCCCTTTTCCGAAGCTTTATTTCAACCCGTTACTCCGGTCTTTAGATTTCCACGCTACCAGAAAAGAAACTCACACAGTCTTCCAACATCCCGTCTGAGTTGAGCTAAGTGCATAGTGCGGGAGTACAAATTAATTCGCTATTCTAGAGTTGTACCCAGAATGAAGAGACCAGGTTAGACACTAAGAGTCAAATGCTGCACATTGTCATGTGGAACTCAAAGAATTAAGTCAAAGACCTGAAGCTTCTAAAATCCTATTTCTCGGTGAAGTTCCTCTGAGAATTAGGTGGATTAAGGTCCAACTAAGCTCCATTCTTCAATTTTATTCCAGACATAGTTTAAATATCAATACTATCCTGAAAAATGCACTTACAAATGTAGAATATGAACAATGCAGAAAGTTTTTTTTTTGGAAAAGAATGACGCACATGTGAAAAGAACCATTTTTTTAAACAATTTTCTAATTTTGAACTTTTTATGGATTTTTGGAGAAAAATGCACATGTAAAAAAATTTTTTTAATGCAAATTTTTATGATTTTTGGTTTTGTAGTTTTTTTAAAGGAGAAAGGGTTAGTAATATATATAAGTATATACAAGAGACTTTTTTTTTGTTGTTTTTTTTGTTTTTGTTTTGTTTTTGTTTTTGTTTTTTTTTTCTCTCTCTCTCTTCCCATTTTTTTTGTTTTGTTTGTTTTTTTTTGTGTTTTGTTTTTTTTCTTTTTTGTGTTTTTTTTGTTTTCTTTTGTTTTCTTTTTTTTTGTTTTTGTTTTGTTTTGTTTTGTTTTGTTTTTTTGTTTGTTTATTTTTTTTTGTTTTTTTTGTTATTTTTGTGGATTTTATACACATAACCCTCCAAATAAATATATTTAAAAGTACGAGTTATGTCTAAAGTATATATACAATATATACGACACCCCCCTATACTTAGCTCGAACTATGTCCTCATAGTGATCAGAGAGCGACAAAGGAAGACATAACTCGTGCTAAGCAAAGAGAGGTGAAAAGACTCCTATGCTACAACGACTCAAAGAAAAGATAAAGAGAAGTTGGTGATCCCCCCTATACTTAGGATCAAGTAATCCTAAGTATAGTGGAATGTACAAAGGGGAAAACCGATGAAGAGAATGTACAGACTCACAAAGACACGATATGGACAACATCACCCCCCTATACTTAGGGTAGAGTATCCCTAAGTATAGGCAACAATAACAAGGGTGATAAACAGGACGAATATGAACAACACAAATCCTTCACCCCCCTATACTTAGGATAAAGCACATCCTAAGTATAGCATATACACACACACACGGAAAAGGGGTGAATGATAAAACGGGAGAAGACAGAGTGAAACGAAAGGATATACAAGAGGAGTGGATTTACAAAGGTTAAGAAGGTCGAAAACGAACCTTCTTGCGGGACCGTTGAGGTATGCATTTGACAAGATGTAGGTCGATATTGGGATCATCATTAGACATAAATTGAGTAGGATCGACCAAAATTATATCCTCAGCGGTTTCAGATTGTGCAGGCCTAAACCAATTATTGGAAGTAGTGTGGTCATGTCCTGCCTGGGAAGTCTCGCAAACATCAAAGTAGAATGGCTCGAAATCATTATCAGAAAAAGTAGGATCAATTTCAGCTTGGCGAGCCTCTACTGGATCATCATCTTTATCAAAAGGCCCAAATTCCTTTATAAAAGCAATCAAATCAAATTTGGCCTGATCGGTCTCATCTGAATCAAGGTGAATAGAAACGGACTCATCAGTGAAAGTAGTCGAATCATGTCCTTCCTGTCTAGTCTCGGGGTCTGCCTTCCGCTCTAGGGTGTCTATCGTGTAAATTCCGCGGATGTCATCAATGCATCGCCACGTACCAGAAGAGGGAACTCCAAGTTCTATGCTTTCCGAGTCCTCCTCCTTGAAGAGGAATTCTCGGGTTTCAGTATCATTCATCATATAGCAAAAATCTCTGGTATTATCATCATGATCAAAGTCCTTGGGGTTGTCTAACACGGGTGGGCTCTCATGGGATGCGGGTTTCTGGATGGTAGTGGGTGTAGTGATTAACACATCGCTCCCTACATCAGAACAGAAGCGAATCTCTCCTTAACCATAGTCAATAACGGCTCCTGCAGAGGCAAGAAAAGGCCGTCCCAGGATGATTGGAGGGTGCTCCACAGGGGTGGAGGTCTCCATGGGCATTATAACAAAATCCGAAGTAAAATCCATGCCCTGAATAAGAATGACAGCGTTTTCTAAAATACCCTTTGGCCTCTTGATAGATCCATCAGCAAATTGAACTATCATCCTGGTTTTCTTGAGAGGCCCAAGATGAAGAGACTGTACCATTGAGAAGGGTATTATGTTGATTGATGAACCGCCGTCAAGGAGAGCGTTATCACAAGAATAGTCAGATATGGAGCAACTCACAAGAGGTGTGACCGTGTTCCCTTTCTTAAAATATGGACGATGAGAGATGGCGTAGGCAGTGGCCATGGTCAAGATATGACGCTCAGATCTTCTCCTTCGCTTTCTTTTCTTGTGTTGAGGAGTAGATAAATCTGTTATGGCCTGTTGAAGTGGGGTTTTAATGATCTCATGAAGGGTGGCCACCACTTCGGGTTTAGTCAACATTTTTTTTGAATTTTTGGACCTCATTCATACAAGGGAGGAGGTCGGAATCAGCATTTACATGAGGATTGCCAAGAGCAGTCTGTACAGTGGCATCCTCGGGATCTAGGTTGGGACATGGCTGTGTGGGTAAATGATCGGGCATTTGGGTTCTTTTCTCACAAAATGAATCAATAATATGTCTCCCAGAATCTTTTTGTATTTTCAAAATTTTCTCATTTTTTTGTGTTTTGGATGATTTCAAGCTCTCATGATTATCCTCGAGTGAATCAACATCCTCAAATATTGGAGCAACGTTCTGTCTCTCATTTATGTTAATAAAATTGGAAATCTTCGAATTCATATGCTCCACCATTTGATTCAATGTGTTAAGTTTGGAAATCATGAAAGGTGACTCCAAAATTCCAGGATCGGGTGGGTTGAATGAGGGTGGGTGAAAATCAAAGTCCTCCATCTCCTGAAATAATGGGTTAGGCGGATATGCACAAACATCAGGAGGAAGATCCTCCTGGAAAAGAGAAGGTGGATCGTCTGGAGAGTACGAGGTATCTGCGAAGATCGGATTAGAATAACTCCAGTCAACCATCTTCGAAACAAATGATGGGAGAGCACGAGGGTTAAGCCAAAAGATATGGAGAAAAAGGCGCAAATGCACAGAAAAGATCTGGTATGCACACAAGCAATCAAACACAATACAAACCCCCAATTCACCAACTCAACGCAATGTGAAGACCGTGAAGGTTCGGTCTCTTAATCTTATCTGTTTTAGAGTTAGGTGATAATCACAAAGTTGTACAAACACTTAGGTTGAATTATGGGATTTGGGCACTAACCTTCGTGTGTACGTGAGCAAGTTAAAACGAATACAATGAGGGGGTTACTCTCCCCAAAACAATGATTTTTCCTTCTATTTTTTAGGGTCGAGTTTTCTTTAGCAGTCCCAAATTTTAGGCAGTTATCACTTGGTTAAAATATTTTCAAAGAATCGCCTACCGAGTGTCCAATTTCCTTTTTAACTTATGTGAGTGAAAACAAGGGAGGAGATCGGAAATGCCAATGCGCGATTAAAAACGATGATGCATGCAGGGGTTAGAGATGCGTACCTTGTCGCCAGCAATTTACATGCAAGTGATCCGCGCAGAATTTAAATACAGAAAATAAACTAACCTATATGCAATGCAAGTGAACCGTCCTAGATGATAACTTCTATTAACGGGCAAGAACAAATTAATTTGACTAAGTCCAAATTACGATCTACTCTATAGGCATAGAAATTCTTGTTTAGGGTATTTGGACCTAATTAATTACCTGGCTCAAGCAAATTAATTAAAGAAATCAATAGGTGGCTTTCGAAATCCGCGGAAAACAAAGAAAATAAAGGCGATGAAAACAAAACCGGTGAGGTCCCCCAAGTGCACCGGCACTTGGCGAAACAGACCCCGCAACAAATGAATGTCCGTTTACAAAGTTCAAATGATAAACAAAAACTCTCTTCTCTCTCTCTCTCTTTTTTTTCCTTTTTTTTTCTATTTTTTTCGGCTCTTTCACTTTTTCCTCTCCTCTTCTCACGCTATCCTGCAGCTTGGTGAAGAATCAAGCCGCCTCCACGTCGCTTGGGTGCTTCGGCTCTCCTAGGATCACCTCCTTCGCTCCGCGGGCCCTCGTAAGAAAAAGAAAAGAGAATGTGTAAGAAACACAATTTTCAAATATGAGAAAATGATGAAATGAATGCAATGGATATGAACAATGGAATAATGTGGCAAACAGATATTTACAACCAAGAATAGCAGGTCAAAAGAGAAACCTAACTACCCTCGCCGTGCCTCCCCGGCAACGGCGCCATTTTGTTGAGCGCGAAATTTAGAGATGGGGAATTTGATTGATGAAAATGGGTCGTTGCTTATCCCCAAAATCCCGCGTCAACAAAAGATATATTTTTTTTTGCTACTTATTAACCTGTATAGCGGACAGGGTCGAACTCAGGGAGGCTACAATTCCCGAGGGTTATTCAATTAATCGAAAATCAATCAAGAGAAAACATGAATCTCAAAGGACAACTATCCTTGGTTTTTGTGATTTTTTTGAATCTTTTTATTTTTTTATATTTTTTTTATTTCTAATTTTTTTGTATTTTCTGATTTTCAAATTTTTAGTGATTTTGATGTTTGCAATTTTTTTATTTTCCAAAAATAATACGAAGCAATATAAACAAGATCAAGAATATGCACACCGACTCTTTTTGTAATTTTTCAATGAGTCAAAAATGCTCAGAAAAATTCAAAGAAAATATTTTTGGGTTTTAAAAGTTTTGAAATGTTTTTGAGAATTTTTGTGGAATTTTTAGATGTTTTTGTATTTTTTTCTAAAAATCAAACAGTGAGGAAACACGAAAATGTGCACAGCCTGGAGTAATTTGCAATTTAAAAATATTTTAAATGCCCAAAACTCCTGGCTACTATTTTTAAGACAAACTAGAAGAAAATATCTACAAACAGGAACTGAAATCACAATTTTTAGATTTTTGTAGAATGTTTTATGATTTTTAGAAGATTTTTGATATTTTTTTATTTTTTTGAGTTTTATAAGTGATCAATGCGTGAAAATTGGTCAGAAATTAAAATACAATGAAATAAAACTACTCTAATTTTTTTGGAATTTTTGGAGCTATTTTCGAATTTTTTATGAATTTTGGAATTTTAGGAAGACAAAGTAACACTGTTTTTTATTTTTTAATAATAATAAATGAAAGCAAAATGCAACAAAAATTTATGCTAGATGGATATGAACATCAGGAGCATAGCACAGTTTTTGCAAAATTTTTTTGATCACAAATAACATTTATTTCAATGAAAACACAAGGCAAGTTCAAGTTCTGCAGTTCAGGGACTAAAAAGTAAATATGGAAAAGTTCTGGACTGAAATATAAAGATTCAAAGTTTTTGTCTCGAATATATAATAAAAATAAATAGAGAGATCAAATATGCAATTTTATCAATATGTCTTGTGCATAGCATGTGTTCTGGAGGCTGACAGGGACTGTTCTGCAATTCTTATGAAAATTGGGGTGCACTGTAATTTTAGAGATATCTGGGAACTGGTCTGCAAATTTGCCCTTTTTTTATCAAAATCTCAAGGAAGCCCTAGGGCTTTCCTTCGTTCTTGCACAGGGAGTGGCACCAAAGATGGCGGCGCCGCCCCTTGTCTTCCTCCCCACGCGGGGGCGACGGAGGTGCAGCCGGTGATGGCGCGTGTGGCGGACTGAGATCTAGGGCGGCGGCTTGGCAGGAGAACGGAGGAGCGTCCTGGCGGTGATATCAGATACGGAGAAGCGGTGGTTGGCGCAGGAAATGGCGAGGCGGACGGGCGGCGCCCGCGACTGTCGGCGGAAGCTGAAGGGAGGGGCGAGTGGCGCGTGTCGCGCGCGCTTGGCCGCGCGTGGCTGCGTGGCTATGGACCTGGAGATGGCCGCTGGGCTCGGCGGCTATGGCGGTCGGCGCGCGGCGCCTTGGAGCGGCGCGAGCCTAAGGAGGAGGTCGTGGAAGACGGCGGCGCGCCGCGCGGTTGGCGGTGGCCGGCCGCGCCGCTGGCTGAGGGGCGCGCGACCGGTGGTGGTTCCTGTGGAAGAAGGTGCGGGCGGCGGGGGTGACGGCCCGCCGCCTGCTGCAAATTTTTTTTTATTTTTTTATTTTTTATGTAAACAGTCAATGAATGAGAGAAAAATCTTTTATTTTTTATATTTTTTTATAATTTTTTTGTTTTGATTATGTAAACAGTGAACAAATCAAAGAAGAAAGACAAACTTTTTTTTGTTTATTATTTTTTTTTAAATCCGAAAATAAGAAAATAGAAGAAATAGGAAATGAATTTTTTTTCTTTTTTTTATATTCCTGCAAAACAAAAGTTAGAGATAAAAAAATGATTTTTTTATTTATCTACAAATCGAGACGTGGATGGAGATTCGGCGAAAGATGAGGGTTCGAATCCGATCTCCGACCACCGTACATGGCCGGAGTTGAGAGATCGTGGGAGGTAGAAATAGAAGGCGGAGAGATCACGATGATGAGGTGAAAAATCGAGTCGGTGGCGGATAAAATCGAGATGGAGATTTTTAAGATCTAGAGAAAAAAATGACGAGAGAGAAAAAAAATTGTGATAAACTATACTACGATTAAACTAAGATAAAATGCGACGAAAAATTTGGATCTCACCTTAGGAGCGGAAAATGGACCGTGATCGCCTCGACAAGGCCGACTCGCTGTCACCGGACGGCTCGGAGGCTAGGCACAATTCTCGACGAAATTTCTCTCGGAGATCGGGCTCCTCTCTCTAAAGATTGATCAGGTTGGAATGAGGGAGATGGAGCCATATAAATAGAAAAGAGAGACATTTCAATTTTTGAAGAAGATAAGAGAGATTTTTGAAATTTTTTTGGTGGGAGAGATGACATGAGAGATAGAATAGAAAGATAAAATTATTTACAAAATTATCTAATTTTTTTGAATTTTCGTCACTTTATTTATTGGAATTTGAAAATGTTATTTTTTTATTTTTTTATGATGGTTGGTTAAAAATTGCAACTATATACATATACTATATACATATATGACATTATATACACGGATAAATGGGGAAATTAGCCTCTTTTTTTGTTTTAAGAATTTTATTAATTTTTTTATTTTTATTTTTGTTTTAAGTAATTAGTAAAAATATTTACAAATATATATACAAATACAATATACACAAAATACAAGGGAAAATTGCACAAACCACCCCAGAAAACCGACTTTTCAACCGTAACTCCAAAAATTATAAAATCACAGTCATTTTGAAGATAATTTAATTTAGAATTCAATGAAAGTGATATTTGTTCAATTTGAGATCATATGGAGCCGGAATTGATCTTTCAATTAGTGCTTAGTGGCTTTTTCCAACTGTGGCTACTTTTATTCTGTACATGATTTAATTGTGCAATCAGTTTTATTAATTAGGACCCATTTTTATTTACAACTTTAATTTTGAATGTTATTTGATTTGGGGTCAATTAAGGTACAAATAAATTAGTGTTAGTTTTATACATATATGCACAAAATAAGTGAGAAACACATTTTTTTGGATTTTCTGGTTGAGGACCCTATCTCCCCCTACTTTATTTCTGGTCGATCAGGTCAAGTCTTGACCTTCTCTCGGGGTTCGGGTCATCCTGTATACAGTCTTCCTTTTTTTTATTTTCTTTTCTTTATTTTTCCTTTCTTTCTTTATTTATTTATTTTAGGTTAAAATTAGTAAGGAATGTGCAATATTTACACACAAATGCAAGTTAGTAAAAATATGGAGTTAGCGTTATATGCAGGTGTTTTATAAGGGATTTTAAGCTAAAATAAATGAATAAAGATGACGAATCGCAGATTCATCATACCCCCGCACCCGACCGCCTGCAAGACCTGACCGCTGTTTGAAGCTCGAAGTCCTCCCCTCCATGGAAGCCCGTCCACCATCGAGTCCCTCTCAAAGCACCCCCTGACCTTGCAGAATCAAATGACGGTCAAGGAGGAAGGGAGGTCGAAGCAAGAGGGAAGGGAAGGAGGAGTGGTATCCTTTGTATATAAGACAGATTTCATCATAATTAACAGAGAAATGGATGGAATGTACTTCTTAGGGTTTTGTATGTAATTAAGAAACTACTGAAGGTTATGCTACACAAGAGTTGAGGATGACTTGAGGTTCTATGTGTAATTCGTGATTATCAAGGGTTCTTGAGGTAATTACGAAACTACTCAGGATTATAGGTGTAAATATCCCATTTAGTAAAGATTTGGTGGTGGTGTGAGTGGAACAACAAGAAAAACAAGGAGTGTTAGATAAAAAATGAAGATAAAGTGGATGGATACTTACCTGTGTGGTTCGCCAAATTGCAGAGCAGTTATGACGAGCTCCTGTCGTCGCATCAAGAAGGTTGGCGGAGATGGACCTTCAAAACTTTGCAACGAGTCTTGAAATGTGGGTGAAGACCCACAGATCTTGTTGGTTGGTCGTCGTCGCTCGACGTCAAAGGAGGAGCTATCACCTCACAGTTTCAACAGGGCTCGAACCTCTCTCGTAGATTGGCGCATGTGAAGAGGATGAAGGAAATAAAAGGAGGAAGATGGAGAATTTTAAAAAGAAGTGGGATGGAAGTTGGGAAAGAAGCGGGAGAGGGGTAGAGAACGGGAGTTGGTGGAAAACAAGAGATAAAATGAAATAAAAATAATTATAAATAAGTAATCAAAATTAAAATTAAAATCAAAATAAAAATAAAAATAATAAATAAATAAATAAGTAATAAAATAAATAAATATAAAAATTTAAAAAGTAAATAATTAAATAATAACTAAAAAATAAATAAGTAAAATAAATAAAATAAATAAAATAAAATAACGAAAATAATATAAAATCGAGTGACACGTGGCAGCTCCAGGAGCGGCCACATGTCGCATCTAGAAAAATAAAATTAATTGTAAATAAAAAATTAAAAAGAAATAACAAAAGGGGTCAAATCAAAGTGTGGTCAACATAAAAATTGCTTGTCTCAACGAGATCTACAACTTTTGTGATGGATTAAAAATCAAAATAAAGCATATATAAAAAAATATTTTTGAGGATTTCTTATATGTATAAAAAACTATATTTTATCTTTTGCAGTTTTTTGGCCTTTTAAAAGAAGATAAAAATCAAAATAAAATCAAACAAAATCGAAAAAAATAGAAGATAAATATTTACAACTTAATCTATTTTTTGAATTTTAATAATTAAGAAAAATAAAGAAATAAAATAAATGAATGTGGATATATATACAATATACAAGGAGGGGCAAGTTTCACATATTGACTATGATTCTTTTGAATTTGATCTTATTTTGAAGGTAATAGAACGTACATCAAAATAAAAGTGAGTAAGGGTCTATAAGAGACTGTATGAGAGAGATATTTACATTTTAAGGTTCTTATTCACAAACCAGGGTTTGGGTTTATTGGTCAATTTTACAAGCTTGCATTTTTTTTGACATTTTTCCTTTATTAACGTTAGTAACATACACACCTATAGAGTTTATTTTATTCAATTTTGAGTTAGATAAAAATAAATAAAAATAAGTAAAATATGGTGAATGTACATGTAATATTTTCAAGTGAATTAGGCTTCTTATTTAATGCAAATAATCATGCTAGAATGTTGATTCTGATTATAAATGCATGAATGAGAATAATGCAAAATAAAAGGAGAAATGCAGCTAATTCCTCAGGAACAAAGCTCTATTTTCAACTTTTAGAGTGATGAATCACAGATTCATCACTATACCTCTCAGAAAAATGTTATTGCTGAGATAAAGCATCATCATCTTCTTGATGTCACCCGCACGCTTCTTATTCAGAGTCATGCACCACATTCATTCTGAGGTGATGATGTTCTTACGGCTTCCATCCTGTGAATTGTATGCCTTCGTCTATTCTAGGTGAGAAAATTCCTTTTCCCATGATTCCCAGATGAGGAATTTGCTCATCGTGTCTTTGGTTCCATTGCATTTGTTCACCAGTTGTCTCCCGGGCTTGACAACCTTTCTCCTAGAGCTATCAAATGTGTTTTCATTGGGTACTCTAGAATGCAAAAGGGATATAAATTCTATGATCCACTACAAAGAAAATATTATTTTAGTAGTGATTTCATAATTTTTGAGTCGGTGATGTATTTTTCTGCTACAAGTGATAGGTTGTCTCCATTATATACAGATGATGAAATTTATATGACACCTCCTTCTACGAAGTCGTCATTGCCTACACCCATGACTATTGCTCTCCACCTCCACCTACACCTTCTTATGTTGCTTCTCCACAACCTATACCTTCCATTACACCATCTACCATAATCGTTGTTCCACCATTACTACGATTCTATACACGTTGACCTTCTTCCTCTCATGGCCAATGCCCGTCATCCAACTTTCCTAAGGAATGTTCTGAATACATTCTATCTAATGATGGGTCTGGAGATATGTCAACGTAGGGACAGATGCAGAAGAATGATATACAGATTGAGGAAATTCCCAATGACCTGGATGTTCCTATTGCGCTTCGCAAGAAGAAGCGTAACTATGCCTCATACCCACTTGTTTCCCAAGTTACATTTAATCGTCTTACATGGGAATCAGAGGTTTTCCATTGTTGTATCTGTCGTGGACAACAAAATAATCAGGAGCCTTGAGAGAATCACTATCACCTTGCTATGGAAGAAATTGTTGCTCTACGGTCACATGATACCTGGAGCTTGGTATCAACTCCTAATAAAGCATCTATTACTAGTTACAAATGGGTGTTTACTGTTGAACACCATGATGATGGTAACCTTGACCACTACAAGGCCAGATTAGTGGCATGAGGATTTACACAGATTTATGGAGTGGATTATTTGGACACATTTTCTACTATTTCTCGTCACTCCACTCTATGTGTCATTATTTCAGTTGTTGTGGTACGTGATTGGCCTTTATATTAGCTAGATGTTAAAAATGCATTTTTATATGGCGATCTCCGAGAAACCCTAAATTACCCTACTTAATTATCCCGAATTAACGATTAAATTTAATGATATCATTGCAGTCGGGTAAAATCAAACTTATCAAAATCACTTTAATTAATTTATCAATTGAATGCAAGTGGCATTTTTTCATTTTACTTGGGCAAGCCCAAGGTCAAACTCATGGAGGCAACTTTTTCTTTAGATTAATTTAAATTCGATCTAGATGCCATTTTCAGGAGAATATTTTTTTATGATTTTTTATGCAATTAAAATGCAATTCAAACCAAATTCGAGGGTGAAAATATGAATTATTGTCAAATTAATTCCAAAAATTCTCAATCTTGGTCAGAATGTTAAATGCAATGAAATTAAGCTAATGCAAAATTTTTGGAATTTTTCGACTCTAAATGAATTAACTACGAATTATACATGAATGCATGGTTATTTATGTAATTTTAATTTAAATAAACACCAAACGTCAATATTTTTCAAACCAATATATCTTAGATAGGTTTATGCGAGAGATATCCAGAACAATTTTTAATTTCTAAAAATACTAAATGAGGAATTAATAAAAGAATTACACAAATCACCAATTAATTTATTGTGACCTAGATATGCGTGCAAATGATGTGATTTTTGGGCACAATGTAGAACTATTAAACTTCTACCTAATGTGAAATTTTGGTGATTTTTGGAGCAACGATTATTTTAGAATCAATTTCAGAATAAGTATTGGGTAAAATATGCAATCTTTCACCAAATTAATTCTATTAAATAAACATGACTTACAAAAATATAACTATTGTTCACAATGATAAAACATGAGTTCTTCTACCATATGCGCTTTTAATATTGATAAAATGATGCGAAATGGATGTTTAAATAAATATGCGAACACAGGGTTATGAATGCAAAACCGAATTAAAAATTGATAAAAAGAAAGATGCTGACGGGACTTCAGTGCAATTACCAATACTTTGGGGCTGATTTTGCAATTATTCCAGGAGGGAGAAAGTACAACACATGCTCTCAGCTTACAAGGACTCAAACGTGAACAAATGGAACTTCAGAGGCTTTGTTGCAATTTTTTTATGTGGCGGGCGAACTTAGGTTTGATTCTCCAGAGGCTCAGGGGATCTAGCGCAATTATCATGTGGTCCATATGCGGTACATGTTCTTGTAGAATGGTAGGAACGCCTTTACAAATTTTTGGAGATGCAGGGGATGGACGCAAACCCTTCCTACTCATGCACCTCACGTTCTTCTGGAGGCGGATCTATATGCGGCGGATCAGCTGGTGGAGGTTCGCTCGCATGGAGGTGATCACCGATGATTCGACGGAACTGGATCGGATGACACACGATCGAGGTGGTCGATGCACCACGTTGGTGGAGATGCGTGGGCAGGAGATCGAGGCCTGTGAGGTAAAGGCGGTCCAGCGAGGGGGTGCGAAGCTGCTCTGGGCACGACCGCGATCTGTGGCTCATGGCTGGGCGGCTCCAAGGGCGACGGAGGTGTCAGGGGCTGGTGGTTACGCGCAAGCGGACTGTGCAGTCGTGGTTGGGTGGCTCCAAGAACGTGTCCGATGAAGAGAAGGCGGAGCAGGTCCCTGTGGAGGTGGAGCGACGAGGGACGACCACGTGTCAGCTCCAGAAAATTAAAATTATAAATTCAAAGAAAATCACTAAAAAAAATAGGAGACGACTTAGATCCAAATAGTTACTTCATGAAAGTTGTTCCTCTCGACGAGATCTACAAATTTCATGAGGACCACAAATCAAATGAAGTCATCTGTACAAAAAATATTTTTGGAGGTACCTTATAGATATAAAATACCGCATTTTTATCTTTTGCAAACTTTTTTGTTATTTTTATATAAGAGAAAAATCAAAATAAAAATAGAGAAAATATGAGAGGAATATTTACAATTTAATCTATTTTTTGAATTTTCAATAATTAAGAAAATAAAAGGATGAATACAAGGGTAACAAGGTCAATATGTACTATATACAATAGGGGCCCAAAACCCAAGTTTCACATACGGTCTCCGATTTTAATGAAATTAGTCTTGTTTTGAAGGTCTTTGAATGTATATTATTTTAAAGTGAATAGACCTAAATCGGACACTGTATGAGAGAGATATGCACATTTTAAGGTTCATAATTTCAAACTTGGATTTAGGTTTTATTGGACAATTTTACAAGTTAGTATTTTTATGATATTTTTCCTTTATTAATGCTAGTAATATATACGCCAAGGAGTTGATTTTATTGGATTTGGAGTTAGTATATAATATATACAAATATGTGATTTTAGCTAATATACATGCAGATATTTACAAGTGAATTTGTCTCCTTATTTAATGCAAATATGAATGCTAAAATGCAGATTTTATTTACACATGCATGAGTGCTAACTATGCAATATAAGTGATGAAATGCAGCTAGTTACTCGGGAAAAAAACTCTATTTTCAACTTTTAGAGTGATGAATCACAGATTCATTAACCCCATATACTTAAACCTTGCTCTTCCCCGAGCAACTAAAATGAAATACAAAAGTGAAATGATTTTGGGTTCCATACCGAGGTCATGAATAAAAATTGAAAATAAAGCTTGACTCGACCTTTGGATTAATAATGTGGCGGAACCATATTGGGATCTGAATTTAAGACCTAACAGACTTTAAGTTCCACAAGTCTTCTATTCAAGATGCCTCAACAGTCAGGTCAGAACAAATCCTCATACGCAAATTCTGATGACCATGAATTTTAATTGTACTGTGTATGTGAAATATAGCTCTCCACATCAGAAATGGCAAGAGAACCAGCCTCCTCTAACAAGGTAACTCTAGTTCCTCGCTCTAGTAACTCTTTTATAGAGGACTGTAGTATTCCCTTCTAAGTTCAAGTGCAACCGGCTGAAGAAGAGGGGGTGGAGAGAAGAATGGACGGTAGCCAGTGCATCTACCTATCCTAAAATGCTTGATCAGTGTAACCAAGTCATCTAGCTGCACGCTTCTATGGTATGAGGCTTTGAAGCATATGCCTTGCAAATATACAGACTTCGACATGCAATTTATTTTCTATCAGGCATGTCCATTTTTTTAGAGTTCTCTCTTTTTTTCTTTTTTGACATATATACAAGGTGCAACATGTACATAAGGAGTTTTTCTCCATAAGCCAGTAGACTATACCTCTTTTGAAGCTTTATTGCAACCCTTAACATCCCGTCCTTAGACGTCAACACCACCAAACTAGGTTGAGATGCACTACCCTCCCTAAAGGAGGACGGACGTTTCCACCCGTGTGCTACTCCTAGCCAAAGGATTCTACCTCCTCAACACCTCATCAATGAAGAGCTACGTGTATGGTGCTTGTCCAAGTTTGGTCACTGTCTAAAATAATCATGTGTGCACACGAAATATTCTACTTAGACCAATCAAGATGACATGCGAACATAGACTTGCAGACTCAAAGAATTAAGTCACTTGACCTGAAAAATCTTAACTCCAGTTCCTATATGGTTCCTCTGAAATTTGGTAGATTAAGGTCAAATCAATTTCATCCTCAACATCTATTCATAACTTGGTTTAGAACCCACTAACTTTTCACTTTGCACATGTTGGATATGCAGATGACATGCTATAGAGATGAATAAATGCAAGACACTATTTTTTCTGAATGCAAGGATGATATGCAAGAGTAAATAAGAAACCTTTATTTATTTTGGTATACCTCCTATTTTACAACAAATTTTAGAAGAGTATATTTTATAAGAATTTTACAACTTTGTATACAAGTATTATACGTATTATACAAGTATACATGTATTTATTTTTTTTCAATTTTTACCCATCCCATAATTATTACATATAAAAATACGCAAAAATACGAGCTATGGTTAAAGTAAATATGTAATATATACACTCCCCCTATACTTAGCGGGTGATATGTCCTCAGAGAACGAAAAGAGAGAAAACAAATATAGCTCGTGCTCAGCGTAGGAAAGCGAAAATTACAAAAACTTATAGAAGTCGACCTGCCCCCTACACTTAGGCTCTAGCAGCCTAAGTGTAGAAGAAGATCAAAGATGGGGCGGACGAGGCCAAGAAGGGAAATGGATGAGTATATACATTGCAGGCATCGGTTCCCCCTATACTTAGACTCAGGTTAGCCTAAGTATAGGCCATGAGTGGATGTGAGAACCGATGAGATCTAGAGGATGTACAACGAATGGTGAATAGACTCGGGTCACTCTCCCACCTATACTTAGGATCCTGGTTATCCTAAGTATAGCCACAAAATGAAAGGATATGGAGCCGGGACGAGTAATTCAAATCACTGCGGAGGGAGGGGAAGAAAATATATACAAGAAGGGTGAGTATATACAAGGATTAGGATCTGAATCTTTTCGATGTTGCTGATGGCGAGAGCTCAATGTTGCAAGGCCTCATGTACGGTTCTATGTGTATCACTTGGGTCTGCCTCACGCATGAAAACAATCTCCTCAACACGGACCAACTGTTCATTAGGTTCGACAAAGTGTTTCAACAGTTTTCCATTAACTATGGATGTATGTGCTTCATCTGTAAGATTTGAGATCTCTACACATCTACTGTCATGCACAACATGTACTATGAATTGACCCATCCACTTGGATTTAAGCTTCCCTTAGAATACCTTCATCCTTGCATTGAACAACCATACCTTTTATCTAAGAACAAAGATCTTTCATCTGATAAATCTATCGTGCCAACGTTTTACCTTGTCCCTGTACACCAAACTGTTGTCATATGCTCAGTTTCTGATCTCCACAGGTTCATTTAGATCCATCTCTCTATGTTTCTACCCTAAGTGTGTGTTCCAATTGACCTTCTTGATTTCCCATTCAGATTTATGCACTAACTCTGCGGGCAGATGGCACGGTTTCCCAAACACCATTCTGAATGGAGAGGTTCCTAATGGTGTCTTGTAAGCTGTCTTATAAGCCCAAAGGACCTGATCCAAAATCTGAGACCAGTCCTTCCTATCTGGGCGGACAAGTTTCTGCAATATGGTCTTAACCTCCCTATTCGACACCTCTGCCATGCCATTAGTTTGTGGGTGGTAAGGACTAGCGACACGGTGTTCGATGTCGTAATCCTTTAAGAGTTTCTTCATGTCTCTGTTCACAAAATGGCTACCCACATCGGATATCAATACTTTGGGGATCTCGAACCTAGAGATGATATGATCTCTAATAAATTTACAGACAGTCCTGCTGTCTACAGCTTGGGTCGGGATAGCCTCCACCCACCTTGACAGATAATCCACTGCAAGAAGGATATTTTCAAAACCATGGCTAACCAGGAATGGGCCCTTGAAGTCGATGCCCTGGATGTCAAAGACATCACAAATGATGACATGCTGCATTGGCATCTCATCCTTGGAACTAACGGTTCCTCCCATTCGTTGGCATACAGGGCACGACTTCACAAAGATGAGAGCATCGCAAAATAGAGTCGACTAGTATAAGCCACATTGTAGTACCTTCCATGCGATCCTCTTCCCAGATGGTGTCCTCCTGCCTCCAGACTATGGCAGAAAGTAAGGACACTCTGATATTCCTCCTGAGGAATATACCTCCTCCATATACAATCCGATCCTTCAAAGAAAAGGATCAGATCCTCCCAATGGTAATGTCTCGCATCCGACTTGAGTCGGTCTATGTGGCTCTTGGGCCAATCTTCAGGAACTTTCTTGAAGACAAGATAGTTCACTATATTGGCGTACCATGGGAGTGAGTCGATAACAAAAACGACTCGTCTGGAAAGGAGTCTCGAATAGGTGTATCATCACAAGTATCGAGAACTTCGAGACGAGAGAGGTTATCAGCCACTATGTTCTTCTTTCCAGGTTTATCTCTAATGTCCAACTCAAACTTCTGGATGAGTAAAATCCATCTAAGAAGGCATGCCTTCGTGTCCTTCTTTTCCATTAGGTATCATAGTGCTGTATGATCTGTGAACACAATCACCTTAGATCCGATGAGATGGGATCTAAACTTATCCAAGGCGAACACTACTGCAAGCATCTCCTTTTCCGTAACTATATAGTTACGCTGAGCGAGGTCAAGCACTTTCCTTGCATAGTGTATAACGAACAGGATACCATCCCGCCTCTATCCTAATACGGCCCCAACAACAAAATCTGAGGCGTCCATCATGATCTCAAAAGGGAGAGACCAATTTGGAGTTTGTAGGATCGGGGCATCCATGATCATCCCTTGAAGTTTCTTGAAGGCCTCAAGACATTTATAATCAACAATAAACTCCATGTCTTCGCCTAAAAGCTCAATTAGCGGTCGAGCGATCTTTGAAAAATCTTTGATAAATCTTCTATAAAATCTAACATGCCCGAGGAATGATCACAACTGCTTTACGTTGGTTGGTGGCTGGAGTCGTCTGATCACGTCTACCTTGGTAGGGTCAACCTCCATTCCTCTCTTGGAGATGACATGCCCCAACACAATACCCTCCGTCACCATGAAGTGACTTTTCTCCCAGGAGAGCACCAGATTAACATCACAACACCTTTTGAGGACTTTGTACAGATTTCTAAGACATGAATCGAAGGAATCACCATGGATCGAGAAGTCATCAATGAAGACTTCCAGGAATTCACCAACCTTCTCAGTGAATACTGCAATCATGCACCTTTTAAATGTACCGAGAGCATTGCATAACCCAAACGGCATGCACCTGAAGCATAGGTATCAAAGGGTCTTTTGAATATGGTTTTCTCCTGGTCCTCAGGAGCGATAACTACTTGATTGTAGCTCGAGAACCCATCTAAGAAGCATAAGAATTCTTTTTCCGCTAATCTTTCTAAGATCTGATCAATAAAGGGTAGGGAAAATGATCCTTCTTCGTTGCAGCATTCAAACATCTGTAATCCACACAGTCACGTCGCGACGTGGGTACTCATGTCACGATCTCCTCTCCGTCCTCATCAGTGGTTATCTGAATTCTCGACTTTTTAGGGACAACATGGATAGGTGCCACCCACTTGGAATTGGAGATGGGGTAAATAAAACCTGCATCACACCATTTCTCAATCTCCTTCTTCATGAGACCTCGTAAATTTGGATTCAACCTGAGTTGGAATTCACAAGAGGGTTTAGCTTCATTCTCAAGGTAGATTTGGTGCAAACACAGAGTGAGATTTGTCCCGTGGAGATCGGAGATGCTCTAGCCTATCCCCTTACGGTTTTTCTCCAGGATCTCTAGCAAGCTAGATTCCTGCTCCTCGGTCAATTGTGAACTGATGATGACTGGGAATTTCCTTTCTTGTCCCACAAGGAAGGCATACTTAAGGGTTGTGGGTAATAGTTTGAGCTCAGGTAAGGTGTGGCCATCGAGGAAATCTGGCTCAATCAATTCTGGCCCTGTGTTGGTAGTGGCTGGATCTGTCTCTGAAGTAACTGCCCTCAACTCATTCAGCTCTGGAGTCGGATCGTCAAAAGTATCCAAACAATCGGTGAAAGCCACGCCCGACTCATCATCCTCATCTTCTGATTTTCCTAAAGAGGGAAGGACTGACAGACCCAGTTGGGACTCTGTGTCATCGAAGATGTAGGGGGATGCATTTTCTGTGTGATCTGCGCTAAGTTCATTCTTAAGGGTCTCGTAAACTGTCTCATGTACAAGATTCTCTTTATCGGAGAGGGGTAGATGGGTGCTGTCTCCATGGCCCAACAGTGTCTACATGAACACAATATGCTTCTAACGAAGTGTACTCGGTGCTTGATTCAGAATCTGGTCTCTGCCATCTTGTCTACTTCATCTCGAGATCCTCATCTCCGCTTGGAGTTTGGAGCTGAATTTTCCCAATTTTATAATCAAATAAGACCCCTGCTGTTCTAAGGAAGGGCCTTCCGAGAATGATATGGGAATCTCTCCAATTTCTAGGGGTCTCTATATCAAGGACTGTAAAGTCTACCATGTAATCCTGACCCTCGACTTTGATGATAATGTTCCTCAATTCTCCCTTGGACCTCTTGGTTGATTTATCTGTGAACTTGAGTAAGGCTCTGGATTTCCTAAGAGGTCCTAGATTTAGTCACTCATAGAGGGATGCGAGCATCATGTTAATTCAGGATCCATTATTTAGGAGAGTGCGTGCAAACACAGTATCATCGACATGATTCACCACATAATGGACACACATGTCTCTTCGCTTCCTTGGAAACACATTCTTGATGGCACAAGTAGTGGCTACTGACAAAAGATGTTTCTCAACACAACTTCTGATTTTCCTGCTGACCCTAGTAGGGGTGCATCTCAACTCAAGGTACTTCTAAAATGCAGGTGTCATATCCACATACTTATCAAAAGAGATTGTGATCTTGATATATTTATTGCAGAATTCGGCCATCTCAGGGTCATCTTTTTGGATTGTTGGGTTTCTTCTTTCCTCCCTTAAGTGCACGGGGGAAAAGGATTATTGATGACAACTCAGATTCTGAAATTGAAAGATTCTCATTCAAACGAGAAACTGAGTGCTGTACAGGACTAGGATTCTGACTCTGACTCTGACACTCACTCGGATGGAAAAGAAATTCATGTAACGAAATAGGTGATGCATTTACCGCGACTCCTAGTGCGTCCTCCTCAGATGGAGGTGCAGGCTCCTCATCAGTTTCGCTCGGTTCATTACTGGTGTTCCTCTCCTTCTTCTTGCCATGGCGTTTTGAGGACCTGGAAATCCTCTTATTCCGTTGGTGATGGTGGTGATGATGCTGCTCCTCTGCCTCCAAGTTCTCCTCAGGTAGAGACTTGGTGGCGTCTTCCTCATGTACCCGCGTCCGATCAGGTACGATCACGGTCCTTTCGCTCTTGAGGGACATATGATCAACATTATCGTACAAAAGGATATCGTGTTCAGATAGAGAATAATATGAATAGTATACCTGATTGCGTGGTCGATGCTGACCCTGATTCAGGCTATCTGGGTTGGCTTGAACCTGGGCAGGAATTGGGGTCTTTGCTACCATTTGTTGATCCTGGTGGCGTGGGACTCAGTTCAGATTTGTTCTAATATCCATGTAATCGTTCTATATCGACTGAAACCTATTAGTCAGAGTCTGGATTGCCAAGGTGAGGGACTCCAATTCACTAGTGGGTGGGGTTTACTGTTGTTGACTAGAGGACGAGCGATTCGACTGTCTATGCTGGCCCTGCTGGCCTTGCTGGTACTGCTGTGGGTGGGACGGTGCGATGTAAGGTATTGGAGAGCCCTGCTGGCCTGAGTGGAATGTGCGCTATTGCTGGTGCTACTGAGGATGATATCCTTGTCCTGGACGAGACTGTACAAAGCGTGGTGCGGGTACGGAGTTGGTTTCCTGGTAAGCTAGGGTCGGTAGGTGTGGCTGACCGTTCCCTATCCCTGACTGTCTGCTGACATGGTCATGGATGTACCACATCATGTTGATCTTGAACATCTGCGGAGGCTCCTCGTAGACCGACTCCACCTGTGGGGGTGCGCGCTGCTCCTGCTGAGTGTACTGCTGCTCCTCAACTCAACTGCTCTGAGGACCCTGTACCAGCTCCTGTACTAGATAAACTTGATATACATGTACAAGTGGTGCAGAAGGGGCATGTAGTCGTATCTTGGCTACTTTCTCAGTCAATTCCTCCAACTGCTTCGGCAATCGTGAAAGCGTCTAAGGGTCAGTGACCCTCTTATGGATTTGTTCTACCATAGTGAGCTTATCAGCTATTATCCCCATGCTAGGGATTAGGTTATTTGTCAGATCTGCTACAGTCCCCCTAGTTGTCTCATTAGATAGGCTTGAGGGAGACAACTGATAGGCCCTGGTGGCCTGGGATCTGTCTGTTTCCGCCATCTGCTCTAGGATCTTCCATACGATTTTTTCGTTCTTGTTGAGATAGCTACCTCTACAGGTTGCACTCACTAACCCATGCATTTTTGGGGTCATGCCACAGAACAAGGTCTAGTCCAAGATCGCCTTGGTAATGCCATGGCAAGGGTATTTTTGGATTAAATCATTGAATCTATCCTAGGCTTCATGGAATGGCTCATGGGGACCCTTGGAAAAACTAGCGATCTTTGTCCTCATCTGGTTAGTCCTACTGAGTGATGGATATGGTAATATCCTCAAGCGCATCACGAAGCATGGGAATCGTATCAAATACGATGAAGAACAACTAGTCAAACTAGTTGTTCTATGCAGCGGAAATTGAATTTTTTTCATGTGACGAAACCACATGATCCAAGAATACTTCTCGGATCGTTTCTTCTGAACCACAAACAAGTATGAGGGTTACCTCTTGAAACGTGGTTGCGATCGAGTCTCTAAACGAAGAGACCTCCTATTTCAAGTCTGATCCGACAGAGGAGACGCTTGCGAGCATGTTGATGAAACACGTGCATCTCGCAATCCATGTTGATGATCTAAGCGGAGGATCTCTTGATCTTGACACCCGAGATCCGACGTCTTCTTCATGAGCGAGGCGCACCAAAGGAGACAGAGATCCACGAGCAAACAATCGCGTAGCATAACGACGATGCTGCGGCGATGGAGAACCTCTCTAGGGCATCCATGGTGGATGACCACATGAGAGAGAGAGTGGGCGTGAAGAGAGAGAGAGAGCCTTATGTTCTCTTGTTGTAAATAAGAGCAATGGGGTGCCTCTCCTTTTATAATATTTTGGGATCCATAGATCTCAATCCATGGGCAACACAAATCCAATTGCTCTCATTGATTTGTGTTTCTTTTAATGGATAAGATTTGTGTTGGTAAAAACCAACAACAATTAATTTAATTTAGATTAAATTTATATTGATAAATCAATATAAATCAATCCCAAATTAAATCAATCAACATATGGAGATAATGGAAAGGAGAGAGTGCCTCCTTCCATATACATGGAGTGAACGACCACCATTTCCTAATAGGAATATGTGGCCGTCCCTCCTATTAATATGGAAGGAGCATCTCCAATATAATCTCCTTTGATTACATTATTCCATGTATCTCCATTCTTACAACAACAATTGTTGTAAATTATTCTATACAAAAATAATTCATAATTATTTTGTGAATATTGCAATCTTGCCATTGGAAATTTGTGAATCACATTCACAATCCAAAATAAAATGTAAATTACATTTTCAATTTAATGTTCAATGTGAATCCAATTCACATAAACATTTAATTAACAAATGTAAATTACAAATAACTCTCTCTTATATATTATAAATCATATTTATAATATATATGACTAATATGGATATTTATATCTACATTATTCATATCCATGATAGTTAAATCATATTTCATCTTGGATCTCTATTCTCATGTGCCCAAATAAATAAATCACATTCACATTATTTTTATCTTTGATAATCAAATCACATTTAATTATCTAAGATAGCTCTCTTTATAATATGAATCGAATTCATATTAATCATGATAATTAAATCACATTTAATTATCCATTTTCTCAATGCTCGGATACTTATATCAACAATGAAATTATCCCGAACCCTTTCAAGGATAGTGCGCTTTCTCCGCGAATACTTGGAGATAAGGACATGGCGATTATATTGTTCCACATATAGTGACTTGGATATTGAGATCATATCTCAAATCCAGATCGTGGGCCTCCCATAGAAGCTTGATTAAATCAAGACCACAAATCTAATCTTCTCATTGCATCTGAATCACGTTCAGATCAATGTCCAACATTTGGACCAAGATCAGATTACTTCTCTACTAAGAGGAGTCACTAAAATCCAGACCCGTTTCATCATTCCCTAGGAATAGAAGTGTCATGGTTATTCACATCACCCTTACGTATTCCCAATACCTGTACATCCTACATACTGGAAGACTCAGAATAAACCCGAAGTATTAGATCAACTTCATACTGTCTACTTCAGGGTTTTATCAGTAAGTTTCTCAGTTGATCATTGGGAGTCGGTATCGATCATATACTTTCCAAAAGCATATCATACCTAGGTCTTGATCATATACTTTCCAAAAGTATATATCAAACCTACAAATTCAGTCAAGCTTCCAAAGCGAGACGACCGTGCACAGAATTTGGTTCTTTCTAATATCTCATGAGTGAGCTCATGCCTTCCGGTTTAGTAAATGAACCTGTATTATCCCTTTGAGAGATCGTATTACTCATATGCCCTTATATGCACACCAGCGCGGCGGTGTATAGACCTTGGTTAGGTCATCAACCTATTGGTCTGCCAAATGTACATATTCAGACATATAGTAACACATCTGTCTTTGGTCAGAGGATACGTGCCTGTATCGTGACAACATACGATATAGGACTTTGGTTATCTCGATCTCGTTAAGTCAACTCTTTGACCTAACTAATCTGACACCTTCGAATCTCTATTCCTATGCAGATGACCTGTATTAAGAGGTCGGTCAGATATCAGCCTAACTGAGAAAGGATTGCCATCTACTACTCAGGCTGGAGATCATCTATTAACAATCATTTGACGGTGCTTGATGAGTCCTCAATCTAACTCATTAGATATTCATCCAAGTACCAGCCTCTATGATTCAATAATTGAATCAACTGCTGTATGATCATTAAGATGGCCATGGTACATAACCCTAACTGTACTAAGGGACCTATTATGCAAATTAGTTATTCTTCATTTCAGATCAGGGAATGACATTTGCAATAACATTTATTGCATAATGGCTCGCCGTTGGCTTGCATGTCCAACACTGAGTGGGTAGTACTTCTTTAGGAATAGATCTTTGAATTGCCTTCAGGTCGTACATCTACCTCGAGATTCTTCAGCCAATGAGCAACCTTATCTCCTAAGGCAAATAGGGTAGCCTTCAACCTGATGTAATCTTGTCCAACCCTAGGGTGACTAAGGTTGTTGCATACCAGCTCAAAGTCTCTCAGGAATGCATATGGTTCTTCGGTGGCATTTCCATTAAACTTTAGTAGCACACTAAGAAAATGGGGCTTCAGCTCGAATGCTTCTGGGGGTACCTCAGGTACAAGCCAACTATGTATCTCATTCTCAGCTTGGTTGTAGGCATCTACGATCGGTCTGTCAATTCCACCAGCAACGATCACCTATCCCATCCTCACCATAAGATCTGCATTCTACTTCTCTGTTGTAGCTAAGTGGGCAAGGATTTGATGTATAGGATCATCTCTGTGTTCCTCTTCATTAGGGGGTCTCTTAGGAGGCATCTTGGTTTTGGGTTGATCTTCTTCACCTGAGATAACATTGTGGTCTATATTAGAAGAAGATTTAGGAATGAATATATGCTCTCCGAGGTGAAGTTCTTCCTCAGAGAGATGAGAGGAGAGGAAAGGAATGGTTTGAGGGTAACCATCCTGAGAGTGGGGGATCTCGAACTCAAGAGGGTCATGAGCTCGAGTCGGCCCAAGTTGTTTTGGGCCGATGAAGACGAACTTCATGAGGGGTTTAATGAGAGATTTGCAAAGCTGGAGTAAATACCCCCCCAATCAGTCATATTTGATGGTAGAATGAAGAATCATGAGTATAAGTGTGTAAACATAGGAGTGGACTCCTACCTGAAGCAAGCAAATGAATCACAAACCTTGAGTTCACACTCAACACGGTGAAGGACTCGAAACCAAGTCTGATTAGTATGGTTGATTTTAAGTGTGATTTTTCAAGAAAATCGCAAAAGTTACGTGGCCTATAAGGAAGTCGTCTCAAAGCCGGATGCGTCTCCCTTGTTTAACCTGTCGCCTAGGATACCAACACCCTTCCTTTCTTTGCTCCTATCTCTAGTTGAGAAGTTCAAGGACCTGCCCCTATCTACCTACCGAAGTAGACGGAGGCTGACAAGGATTTTAACTTCACCCTGAAGGGTTACTCGCAACTTGTCACGGTGTACCATTGCTTCACCCCTATCTACTTGCCGGAATAGGCAGAGGCTACTTGACGCTGGTCAGTTGAACCTATAATTCAACATGTGATATTTGTTAGGATCGGGGTAGGTGATATGGAAGGTGGGGATTTTGGCTCTACCTTAGGGTGTGCACACACACTCTGTACCTTCGCTCAGCCTGAAATCAAGGTCATAGTTATTCTCCCGCAAATAGAATTTCTGATTTTATATTGATATTTTGGTCAATTTGTTTAGCAATCTAAATTTTAAGTTAGATGACCAATTGATTAGTCCAACACACAAGGCACGCCTATCATCCAGTCCCAATTTCCTTTAATCCTAAGTTAGAAAATCAAGGGAGAAGGAGTCAAGAAAAGATGATGCACGATAAATCAATGATGTATGCCAAGTTCATGACACTTACAATGATCCTCATGCTCTACATGTGGGATGCAAACCAGAATTGAAATTTTATCTAAATGAATGCAAGCGAGAAAAGCCGCTCATAGACAAGAAGTTCTATTAGCGAGTGAAGAACAAGTTAGATTTGACTATAGTCCTGCGGTCTAGGTGCGTCTTTTAATGGTGAAGTGTGGTCCTAGATATTACGAGCACAAATAGTCCTAAGAAAGCTCTAAGAGCCGCAGGTGCAGGTCCTATCATACGTCAAGCAACCACACAACACACGGAGACTCTTATTATTATTACTTACACGCGTGAGAACCCAAATGGGAACTGCTGTAAATGCAAAATTTTCCCCCTTTTTTTACAAGTCCTCTCAAAAACCACTCAGTTCAATTCGATGCAGGTTCCTCGGCTCGCCTGGGAAGCGCCTTCGATTCTTTGTGTTCCTTGCACAAAAATAAACATTGGTCAGAGAGAGAGAGAGAGAGAGAGAGAGTGACACAGAATTAATGTTGAAAATAGACACAAATATTCACAAGAAAAACCGAGAATCAGACTACCCAGTGATGAATTTCGGATTCATCACTCTAAATCTCATTTATTAAGCTCAATTCCCTAAAAATCAACAGCATATCTGCATCTATTCTGCATATTAGTCAAGAAAACCCGGTGATGTTTTCATAAGAATGACATTTTATCCACAATTTCTGCACAAAATAAGAAGCCAAAAATCCAAGCCAAATTTGACCTGTAATTAGCCTAACTTCCCGGATTTTTCACTCCTTCATTCTAACACCGCGTAACCCAAAACCACTTCCACTGTGTACATATCACTCACAAGAATAATGAAAAATACAAAAAAATCAATAACCCAAATAAGTGGACCAAAAATAGTTTCAGGATTTTCAGATTAAAAGCCACATATCTTCCCCATCCAGTGTCCAATTTGATCCTACTCACTTTTGAACTAATTCACATTCGCTTACCATCAAAACAAGACCAAGTTCAAATGAATCGGAGCTCATATGTGAAAGTTGGGTTTTGGGCCTCTTTCGTACATTGTATATTTTAGCGGTTTTTGACATGATATTTGATATACATATTTTCTTAATTAATAAAAATCCAAAAAATTAGATTTAGGTGTCTTTATTTGTCTTTGATTTCTCCATATTTTTTTTCTGATTTTAATCTGATTTATAAAATGACAAAAAAATTATAAAACCTAAAAATCAAGGTATTCTATGTACATGGGATACCCCCACTCGCTTTGTGCATTTGATCGAAAGTTGTAGATCTCGTCGAGATGAGCAATTTTCGTGAAGGAACTTTTTCGATCCGAGGTTATTTGCTATTTCTTTTTGATTTTACAAAAGATTTTTTTTGATTTTTCTGGTGCCGCCACGTGTCCGCCATTTTTGGCCATTTTATTATTTCATTTTTATAAAAAAAATATAAAAATAAAAGCCCACGTACGTGCGTCGCACGTGCCCCCAGGCAAGTGCTGCGCACAACCCGTTTCTTCCACCACGTGGCTTCATCTCGGTCGTTCGATCTCGGCCGATCGAACGGCCGTTGATCATCCTCAACCTCCGGGCGTCCTCCCCCTCGATTCGGAACCGTCATTGCCCTTCCTCCGAGATCTCCGCCCGCGAACCTCGCTACCGACCGCCACCTTGACCTCGTCGCCTCCGCCAACCACCCCCCGCTCATCTCGCCAACCTCCCTACCGGCTGCCCTCACCCTCTCTCCTATATAAAGAGCTCCGCCGACTCCTCCGCCCCTCATCTGCCGAGCGTCCCCTCTAGCCGTGACACTTGAGGAACGGTGTGATCCGAGACCCTCCTCTAGAGCCTCGTCGCAACCACGCCCAAGCGCCGCTGCTCGCTCCGGCCATCGCATCCGCCGTTGAGTGCCTTCCAGGTTATCTCTCTCTCCCTCTCCCTCTCCCTCTCTCTCTCTCTCTCTCTCTTTCTCTCTCTCTTCGCCTTCTCTCTGCTCGAAGCCTATGCTTCCACCGTCTTCAACACATCCGACAACCATCTTCATCGCGCCTTCCACCGATTTCGCACTCCGGGCTTTCCCGTCGAGCCCACGACAGCACCTTCTTTACCAACTCCATCGACCGCCATCGCCGTACTTCTCCTCCAACTACGTGCCTCCGCCGACAACGCCAGCGACCATCAATGCCTACGACACCAAGCCACGTCACCGGACTTCACCGCCTTCGACTCCGCCCAGCGTCATCTTCATCTTCGCCCGAGCCCCGACATCTTCATCGACTCCAACCAACTCCTCTGGCATCGCATCAGAGCTCCGCCGCGCCACCGCCCACTCCACCTCGACAACGCCGCCCCTCGCCAGACCACCGCTTCTCCTCCGCACCGCCAGAAGCTTGCCGGGCCACCCTCCACCAGAGCGGCCCGCTCTCCACGAGCCCCACCAGCACGCCAGGTCGGGATCCAAGCCCAAGACCCCAGCACGTGCTTCGCACGTGCGTGGGGGACGTCACCCATCGTCATCCCCCGGGTCACGTGCTCCGCACGTGACCGCGTGCTAATTTACAAGAAGTCCCCCTAGAGAGTTCATTATTCAGGCCTCAGCCCCCACCGACCAGTTATCACGTGCACTGCACGTGATTGGCTGGAAAATTTCATAAACACCCCCCTTAGTTTAGGTAATTAATATTAGGTCCCCCTTGCATGTTTTATATTTATTGCTATTTGCATATGTACCCCTGTCTTTATCATTCATTTTAAACCTCTACATTGCATTATTTTATTTATCCAAAAATATCACTTAGTTCATCACTTAATTCTCTACATTCTGAGATACTGTGGACATTTATGTGATCAATGGTTAATTAATAAATATTTGTTATGTGGAAATTTGCATATTTTGCCCAATTTGCTCTCTAAAATTCATAATTGATTAATCGATTGTTCTAAAAATTCCTCAAAAATCACATAGTGTAGAGTTAATTGTGCTTGACATTGTGCCCAAAAAGATTTGCATTTGCATGCATAAATTGCCTTGTAGAAATCATTTTGCATATTTCAGTTATTTAATTTTTGATAGGTATTCAACCCCACATTTTCGAGGTTTAGGATTTTCTGAGATCCATCACCTAGTGATAGATCTTAGATAATGTTATTTCTTGAAAATAAGTAGGTTTAATATTTATTATAATTAAATATTGAAAATCATTTTGTTTGCATTTAAAAATTCATAAAAAAATCATATTGCATCCAAAAATTCCAAAAAAAATACACTGCATTCATTTCATCATCATTTACATTGTGGACAATTTTCATATATTTCGGACATCGTTTGAATATATTTGATATTTTAGTTCCTAAAATAGGCTGAATTTGCATTCTGCATCCCTTATTGCATTGGAAAATTCCAAAAATAAACTGCATCGAAAACCAAACACGAAATTGGATAGACATAATTCTAGATTGTTCCTTTGCCTCCTTGTGATCGACCTTGGGACTTGTACAAGTAAAATAAACATAAAAACCACTTGATTAAAATTGATTAAAAATTTGTGGTTATTTCTTGACCGTTTCCGATCGCCGCCTACAACGAACGACATTATTATTTTCACTCACGAAAGATAAAACCAACTTTTTAAACTCGACATTTTTGGACTCGTCAGATGGCGCCGTTGTCGTGGAGACAAACAAGCTAGTTTTGTGTTTTGATATTTTTCATTCGGTTTTTCGCATTCGGGTAGTCTGACCCCCGAATTTGTCATTGTAAATTCCATTTTATTTCCTGCATTTATTTTTCAGCATTTATTTCACTTATTTTATTTTTGATTATTTTCTGAGTCACTCTCTTACACATATCTCTCTTATTTTTCTTGCGAGGGACCCGACGTACGTGGAGCGGTTTTTCAAGAAACCGAAGTATCTTCACCGACTTCCGAAAAGCCGCAATTAATTTAAGATCGAGTCGAGTCATGAGAGAGCGTAGAGTATAGGTTTTAAATTTCTGCAAATTTCAATTTTTGCTCATTTACAACGGTGTCCGTTTGGACTCTCGCGTGTGTAAAAATACCATGAACTTTTCTGTGGTGTGTCGTGGCATGTTTCACTCTCCGGTGAGGGTGGGGCCCGACTTGAGTGGCGATTAGGACAGACCTGCACATACAGCTCTCAGAGCATTTATATTTTTTATTGTGCTCGTAAGATCTAAGGCCACACTGCACTTTAACTGAGACGCACATTATCGTTCAACTTAGCCAAAAATTTAACTCAATTCTTCCTGCTAATAGAACTTTCTGCCTAGGTGCGGTTTTCATCGGCTTGCATTCATTTAGAATAATTTCAATTCTGTATTGCATCCCACATGGAGGTTGCGAGGAGGCACTGTAAGTCTTCTAACTGAGCATACATCATTGTTTTCGCGTGCATCAGCTTTTCCCGAATTCCTCCCTCTTATTTTATCACATAATTTTAAAGGAAATTGGGACTGGACGGTAGACGTATATTTGTGCTCATCTAATTTTTTAGTGATCACCTCATTAAAATTGAGACTGCTAAATGTAGCCGATCTTAAGAACCCATAAAATCAAGAATTTCTGCAGGAGAGCAACCTCGACATTATTTGATTTTATCTTGCAACGAGGAGAGAGACGCACACTAGGATAGAGCCAAGCCAAGATTTTCATATAGGCTATTGATTTTAAAAATGATTAGCTACTTCTCAGTGAGGAATACAGGTAGCCATTTTACGATCCAGACTTCCTTAGCAGAGTGGGTTGTTTAAATGACACTGCGCAAGGCTCCGTCCTTAAGTAACACGGGTAGCCATTTACGGTCCATACTTATACCTATACTGGCTGAAAGTGGATGCAACTAGTCGTACGAACTCGGGACAATCTTTAAGGAAATATTAGTACCTAACAACTCTTTTAAATGGCTTGCAAGACTTGAATTCTCACCAATTAAAATTGACAAGATAATTGGCTGAACTCTTACGGCTTTCATTGAGTGAGTTGGTGAAAGAAATCTTTGTATTGTGTTTGGTTTGTGCGTAAAAAGTAAGTAATCAACGAATACCGCACACTTGTGCCTACATCATAAACCACAAAACTCTTGTTGACCTCGAGAATGGAAGATTGTGGTAATTCTCGTTCGGACTCCACGAACCCTTCTCTCACTACCACAAACTCTCCAATCTCAAAAGCCCAGAGAACCTCTTACTCTGGACCTTCTTGGCCCCCGGGAAACCCTTCCCAAGAGCCCTATTCTTACGATTCGTTCTTCTTCCTAGAGGGAGGACATACCCACACTGTCTCTTTCTCACCAAAACAAATCGAGGAAAGCTGTTACATAAATTCTTTCCACTCTATTAACTTGAACCCATTATATTCTGAAGGTGAAGAAGAAGAGATGCCACCCAAGATGTCTTCCAAGAAAGATCCTGAAGATGAAATCAATGACGATGCTATCCAAATGATTCTAGCAAGATTGGCTACATCAGAGCAGCAACAACAGTTACTGAGAGCACAACTTGATCAATTGAATGCTGGGGAAGAAGTGCCAATGGAAGCCGCAATACAACCCTGGACAGTACAGAGTGTGGAATTATTTGCAGCCACCACAACCAGAGATTCACTATGAACTGAAGCCACATTTTGTAAGTCAATTACCTCAATTCCATGGTAATACGACCGAGGAGCCATATGAATTCTTGTGGGTCCTGGAGCTGATATGTTCTAATCTGAGACACCCACAAGTCAGCCAAGACTACATTCGTCTCACTGCACTACCTTTCTCCTTGAAATGGAAAGCAGACTACTGGGTGAAAAACTTGGGGGCGACTGTGACTACTTATGAGAGATTCAAAAACCTATTTCTGAAGAAATTCTACCCCTTGAGTCGAACCAATCAAATGAGGACTCGCATCACCAGTTTCTCTCAGATGCCCAATGAACCATTCTGTGAGGCATGGGACAGGTTTAAGGACCTACTACAGAAATGTCCCTGCCATGATCAGGACAACAACATCCTAGTCCAGTCACTCTACTCTGGTCTCAACTACGATATTCAAGGGTTAGTTAGCGCTGCCTGCGGAGGGAATTACACATCGCCTGGAGCTGAGACTGTCTGGAAAATACTGGAGCAGATGGCAGAAACAAGCCGTTCTCAGATTGCCAGTAGAGTATACACTGATTCCCTGAACACCCTTCAAGCCAAAGGCGGGAAGCAGACGGTTGCAGAAATAGCGGAGGACTTGATTCCAAATATGCACTTCATAGCTGATAAATTGACAATAGTGGATAAGAGAATGAGCGACATCGACAACAGAATCTCTCAATTCCCAAAACAGATGGAGGAACTTACTATGAAGATGCCCAAGATGGGGATGTCTACTGCACCAACGGTTCTGATTTATCATGTGCACCATGTCCAGGAGCAGCTAGGATCAGAACAACAGCAACCATGGGCACATGACCAATCCTATGCCCAAGCTTCCTAGCAGCCACCCCCACCGGCTGAGACAATCAAAGAAGCCTCGTCCTTGACATTTGAAATAAATGGCATTTGGTACACACAGGACACTACCCGACAGGGTAGTATGGGGGATCGCCAGCCTTATCAATGTCCACCCACTTTCTATAATGCCGCATTTCCTCAGCCTCCATAGAATCCTCAAAACATTGCATCTTCCCAGCATCCGAAGCAGCAGCAACCCTACAATCGCCAGAACCAACCTCAGCAATACCGTCAGCAACACCAAGCTCCCAGAACATTAGCTCAATCATCCAATCCTCCAGAAGAACCTGTTGATCTTCAGAGACAAATGCTTGAAGAAATTCGCAGCTTCCGAAATGAGCTGTATGATCTACGGGTGGATGTTAATCGTCTATCCCGATGGAAGGATGAGCAGACTGTTCCAGCCACAACCATTCCCATCCAAGTTCAAGCTAACTCCAATAGCTTGAATAAATCTCAATCATCTCAACACAATGGCCATGTATACTATTCAGATTTTTCCACATCTGAACATGAGATCCTTTCGTTTGACAATATCCATGCCATGTCACTCTGGAGCGGAAGGACCGTGGCCGTACTTGAGTGGGCTAGGGAACCGAATGATGAAGACTCGGAAGATCAACTGGAGGATGCTTCCGAGGAGGATGAAGAAGGACGCCTGAAGATCCCAGCACAAGAGAAAGGGAAAGCATCTATGGAGTCTGTAGAGGACCTTGAACCTCTAGTTGCTGTAAAAATACCTTTGTTATCTTTTCAGCAACCTGATTTTGATTATTATCAAAAATCTTATGATTGTAATAAAAACTCCAAGTCTAATAAAGATTCTCTTATTTATGATTCTGGCCCTCTATCTCCTGTTTCAAATACTTCCATTCCCTTTTTCCATGCTCTCAAGTAGGGAAAACAAAAGAAAAACAATCAGGATGACCCGGTAATGGAAAGGTTTTGTCAGCAAAATATTACAGTCAAAGTGCCCTTCGATCAGTACGTGGCCAGTAATCCAGCCTTTCAGAAATATTTAAAGGCTAAATGCACTCCCACCAGGACTCGTACAAAGAGAACAAGTCAATTTGTGGAGACTCACATCTTGACAGTTGCCACCACCAAATGTGTCAAAAACCAGCATCTGCCAAGAAAGAAAAGGGATCTGGGCACGCATTATGTGGAGAGTCGCATTGGCCGCATTGCATTCACACGCACACTTCTTGACAATGGTTCTTCCATAAATCTTCTACCCTTAGCCTTATATTATAGATTGGAGTTAGGCCCTCTCAAGAAATCATCATCTTTACTCCAATTTGCTGATAAATCCACCAAAAGACCTAAGGGAGAAGTGAAAAATGTCATCATCATTATCGAGGGTACAGAATACAAAGTGGACTTCACTGTCCTTGATATGGAGACTTCGAACCATTGGAAAGAATCGCAAATCATTCTCGGAAGACCATTCTTAAGAACCGCTAAGGCTGTGTTTGATTACGGGTCTGGAATGATAAAATTCCGTTCTCCAGGCGGAGAAATAGACTTGGAGATGACAAAGTGGTAGAGGCCATACTCCGAATCCACCACTGAAGATACCGAAACATCAGAATGCAATCTCCTCAGAACCACTGGGCCGTGGGACCAACTGCCAGACTTACAGACGGAAAGCACATCCTCGGAAGAAGAAATAATGCACAATGCAGTTTGCGAGATATTTCCAAACATATCGAGACACCCAGATTATTACACTCTTGATGACACAGAAATCCTCTCGGATTTGTCAATCCCATCATCTCTGGGACAATCAAGAAATATCGATGACGAGTCAGACGCGGCTCTGGCCGAATTACCTTTCTACTTTAGCGATCCGACTCACCTTTCGTCGGAATTGGTAGCCAGTATCTCACACAGTAATTCACCGCCAACCGACACTGAGCCATATACAAAGATAATTCAGCCAACCTTGATTGATGATTCAGAATTACCAGAGCTGAAACCACTACCTCCCACGCTGAAGTATGCATTTCTCAATGGACCCAAAGAAAAATTCCCTGTGATCATTAGCTCATCCTTAACACTGGATCAGGAGTCTAGACTACTCGAAGTCCTTGAGTGAAATCGAAAAGCCATCGGTTGGACTGTGTCGGATCTCGTAGGAATAAACCCCGCTCTCTGCTCGCACCTAATTTATGTTGAGGATAATGCAAGGCCTTCCCATGAATTTCAGAGAAGATTAAACCCTAATCTTCGGAAAGTAGTTAAGAAAGAGATAGAAAAATGGTGCAAAGAAGGATTCATATACCCCATATCTGACTCCAAGTGGGTGGCCCCCCCTTCACGTCGTCCCGAAGAAGTCGGGAATCCAGATGGTCACCAATGATGAGGGGGTAGAGATCGCGACCCGAGTGCTCACGTCGTGGCGTGTCTGTGTCGATTACAGGCGCCTGAATGCTGCGACCAAGAAAGATTACTTTCCACTGCCATTTATTGATCAAATCTTGGAGAGACTTGCAGGGAAAGCATTCTTCTATTTTCTTGACGGGTACTCAGGCTACAATCAAGTAGCTATCGCTCCTGAGGATCAGGAAAAGACCACTTTCACATGTCCCTTCGGTACTTACGCATTCAAGCGCATGCCATTCGGGCTTTGTAATGCCCCAGGCACATTTCAGCGGTGCATGATTGCCGTATTTACCGAAATGGTTGGTGATTTCCTGGAAGTCTTCATGGATGACTTCTCGGTTCATGGTGATTCATTTGATACATGTTTAGCGCACTTGGACCGAGTCCTCCAGAGATGCAGGGAGGTTAATTTGGTACTCTCCTGGGAGAAAAGTCACTTTATGGTGACTGAGGGTATCGTGTTGGGGCATGTCATCTCCAAAAAGGGAATGGAGGTCGACCTTGCCAAGGTGTATGTGATCAAGAAACTCGAGCCACCACCCAACGTTAAGTTAGTGAGGTCTTTCTTATGGCATGTTGGATTTTATCGAAGATTCATCCCTGATTTTTCAAATATCGCTCGTCCACTGACTGAGCTCTTAGGCAAAGACACCGAGTTTATTGTAAATCACAGGTGTCTAGAGGCCTTCGAGCTTCTGAAGAAGAAAATATGTGAATCGCCGATATTACAAGCTCCCGACTGGTCTCTTCCCTTCGAGATCATGACTGATGCATCGGATTTTGCCGTCGGAGCGGTATTTGGACAAAGAAGAGATGGAATTCCTTATGCGATTCACTACACGAGCAAAGTATCAGATCCTACACAAAGAAATTTTACAGTAACTGAAAAAGAAATGCTCGCAGTTGTTTGGGCCCTTGAAAAATTCAGATCATACATATTGGGCTCCAAGGTGAAGATTTTTACAGATCACACGGCAATCAGATATCTCATGGATAAGAAGGATGCCAAGGCACGACTTTTGAGATGGATATTGTTAATCCAGGAATTTAATTTGGAGATCAAGGATAAAACTGGAATAAAGAATGTTGTTGCTGATCACCTTTCTCGAATCGAGCAAAACGATAATCTTGATACCGGACCAATTAAGGAGACTTTTCCAGACGAATCAGTTTGCGTGATTGATTCAACCCCATGGTATTCAGACATAGTGAACTATCTTGTCTCCAAGAAGGTTCCCTTTGGTTGGGCCAAGAGAATGATTGATCGATTAAAGTCAGATTCAAGAAAATACCATTGGGACGATCCTTTCCTTTTTTATGAAGGACCGGATTGTGTCTAACGAAGATGTATTCCTCAGGAGAAATATCAGAGTGTCCTCACACATTGTCATTCTCTCGAGGTTGGAGGACACCATTCGAGAAAGAGAACCGCGCACAAGGTACTCCAATGTGGATTTTACTGGCAGACCTTATTTCAGGATGCTAATGAATTTGTGCGGTCATGCCCAGTTTGTCAAAGAATGGGAGGGACCGTCGGTCATAAAGATGAAATGCCCATGCAACCAATGATTTTCTGTGATGTTTTCGATGCATGGAGGATCGATTTTATGGGCCCCTTTCCCAATAGCAATGGATTTGAGTACATCTTGTTAGCAGTTGACTATTTATCAAGATGGGTAGAGGCTATTCCAACCCGAACCGCGGATAGCAAAACCGCCTGTAAATTCATCAAGGATAATATCATTGCAAGATTTGAGATACCAAAAGTTTTGATTTCTGATGGAGGTAGCCATTTTGTGAACAGGGAGATGAGATCTTTGGCCGAGGAGTACAAATGTGAGCATAGAATAGACAGCCCATATCATCCACAATCTAATGGCATGGCAGAGGTTTCTAATAGAGAGGTGAAGGGTATTCTTCAGAAGTTGGTCCGTCCAAATAGGAAGAATTGGTCGATGCTATTGGACCAAGTTCTATGGGCCTATAGGGCAGCTTATAAGACCCCACTTGGTACTTCACCTTTTAGGATGATCTATGGCAAGCCATGCCATCTACCTGCAGAATTGATCCACAAATCTGAATGGGCGATCAAAAAGTTGAATTGGAGTTGTCACCTTGGGAAATTATGTCGAGACCTAAATCTGAATGAGCTAATTGAAATCCGAAATCGAGCATATGACAACAGTGTGATTTATAAGGACAAGGTCAAGAGATGGCATGATAGACACATTCGAGACAAGACCTTTGTCCCTGGACACAAAGTGTGGTTGTTTAATGCCCGGTTAAAGATTTTTCATGGGAAATTAAAATCAAAATGGACGAGGCCATACATTGTCATCGATGTGCATACCAATGGAAGTGTAGATATTGCCGAACTCAAAGAGGATGCACAACCTTTCGCAGTAAACAGACAGTTGCTGAAGCCATATATTGAATCACCCAAAGAGTAGACAGTTCAAGTTGAGGCCATCTATTTCACGCAGAACGAGGACATTGAAATTCCATCAGATCAAATCCACCCTCCCTCCCGACCACATCGATCCCCTTGTACAACTTCTCCCTCTACTTAGGCCAAGGCCTAAGTATAGGGGGGGGGGACCGATGCCATTTGCATATACCATTTCTCTCATCACACTCCTTCTCCCGATCACTCCATTTCCACCCTTCTCTTATACTTAGGCTGACCAGAGCCTAAGTATAGGGGGAACCGACACTCACCTGTATATACTCTTCTCATATATCCCGACCGCCTCTTTTTGCGCTCTTCTTCTATACTTAGACTGTTCACAGTCTAAGTATAGGGGGGCGAACCATTGTATATAAATTTCTAACTCTCTTACACTTAGCCCGAGCTATGTCTTCATTACGCTTCTTGTGCTCTGAGGACACAACACTCGCTAAGTATAGGGGGGTCTGTATATACTTTGTATATATTTTACCCATATCTCTTACTTTTGCGTAAGTCTATATGTATTTTCGGGGTGGGTAATTAAAAAAACACAAAAAAAGAGTTTTGCTACTAACACTGACTTTGCCCAAAATACTTGAAAAGAAGAAAAAATGGCTTCTTATTTCATCCTTGCACACACACACACACATCTAAAAAAATCAATCACAAAAAAATTGTCTACATTTCACACACCTGCACTTCATCCAGCATCACATGCATTTGCATCTGTGAAAAGTCATCGGGTTCTGAACCAAGTTATGAGTAGAAACCGAGAGTGGCCTGGACTTGACTTTAATCCACTTAATTTTCAGAGGAACTTCACCGCGAAATAGGATTTTAAGAGCTTAAGGCCTTTTGACTTAATTCTTTAAGTTCCACATGACAATGTACAACGTTTGACTCTTAATGTCTAACCTGGTCTCTTCATTCTGGGTACAACTCTGGAATAGGGAATTAATTTGTACTCTCGCACTATGCAATTAGCTCAACTCAGACGGGATGTTGGAAGACTGTGTGAGTCTCTTTTCTGGTAGCGTGGAAATCTAAAGACCAGAGTACGGGTTGAAATAAAGCTTCAGAAAAGGGATGGATGGTTGGGCACAATTTTTTCTAAGACCCCAAAAAATGTACGGAATAAAAAGATTCTATGTCCGTAGGGGCACAACAAGATCCAAGCAGAACCACCAAAAATTCCAAATACAAAAGAAGCATTCTACCAAATAAAATCCGACCAAAAAGGTCCAAGCTTCAAGAACCTGCAGATCTTGGTGGGGACTCGGCTACACTGGCCAACTTCACAAGGAGAGGTGACTACACTGGCCACCCTCCTGTTCTTTTCCCCTTCTTCTATCTTCTCCCCCAATTCGATTGTGAACACAGCACGACAGACCTTAGAAGGAAATACTTGACTCCCCGAGGATGAGTTACTGGAGAGGAGAGGAGCATGGTAGTCCGGCATTCTGGATGGGAAGAGGTAAAACCTTTCACACACAGAAGTCGGTTGTTCAATGTTCATAGGGTATACTTTGGGAAGAGGATTGATCTAAGATGACTTCTGAGCCAAAACTGTGACAATGATGTGTAGAACTTGAGGGCTGTTGATTTTAAAATTCTAAGTCTCACAGAAGTTCCGACACACAAATAATCCAAAGGTCAAATTTATTTCACTTTCACCTTCAGTTCATGGTCTTGGTATGGAACCCAATCTCATTTCACCTCATTGCATTTCTTTTTGATGTTAAAGGACGAGCATGATTTAAGTATAGGGGGATGATGAATCTCGGATTCATCACTCTAAATCTCATTTATTAAGCTCAATTCCCTAAAAATTAACAGCATAACTGCATCTATTCTGCATAATTAGCATTCATGCATGTTTTTATAAGAATGGCATTTTATCCATAATTTCTGCACAAAATAAGAAGCCAAAAATCCAAGTCAAATTTGACCTGTAAATAGCCTAACTTCCCGGATTTTTTACTCCTTCATGCTAACACCGCGTAACCCAAAACCACTTCCACTGTGTACATATCACTCACAAGAATAAATGAAAAATACAAAAAAAAATCATTAACCCAAATAAGTGGACCAAAAACCCAAACCCTAATTTCAGGATTTTCAGATTAAAAGCCACATATCTTCCCCATCCAGTGTCCGATTTGATCCTACTCACTTTTGAACTAATCCACATTCGATTACCTTCAAAACAAGACCAAATTCAAATGAATCAGAGCTCATATGTGAAAGTTGGGTTTTGGGCCTCTTTCGTACATTGTATATTTTAGCGGTTTTTGACCTGATTTTTGATGTACATATTTTCTTAATTAATAAAAATCCAAAAAATTAGATTTAGGTGTCTTTATTTATCTTTGATTTCTCCATATTTTTTTCTCTATTTTAATCTAATTTAAAAAATGATAAAAAAAATTATAAAACCCAAAAATCAAGGTATTCTATGTACATGGGATACCCCAAAAATTCACTTTGTGCATTTGATCGATTTTGGCTTTGATGTCTTCATGAAAATTGTAGATCTCGTCGAGATGAGCATTTTTCGTGAGGGAACTTTTTTTGATCCGAGGTCATTTGCTATTTCTTTTTGATTTTACAAAAGATTTTTATTTTGGATTTTTCTGGTGCTGACACGTGGCAGTCCCTGAGGCCGCCACGTGTCAGCCATTTTTGGCCATTTTATTATTTCATTTTTATAAAAAAAATATAAAAATAAAAGCCCACGTACGTGCGTCGTACGTGCCCCCAGGCACGTGCTGCGCACGTGCTTCACACAACCCATTTCTTCCGCCATGTGGCTTCATCTCGGCCGTTCGATCTTAGTCGATCGAACGGCCGTTGATCATCCTCAACCTCCGGGCATCCTTCCCCTCGATTCGGAACCGCCGTCGCCCTTCCTCTGAGATCTCCGCCCGCAAACCTCGCTACCGACCGCCGCCTTGACCTCGTCGCCTCCGCCAACCACCCCCCGTTCATCTCGCCAATCCCCCTACCGGCTGCCCTCACCCTCTCTCCTATATAAAGAGCTCCACCGACTCCTCCGCCCCTCATCTGCCGAGCGTCCCCTCTAGCCGTGACAAATGAGGAACGGCGTGATCCGAGGCCCTCCTCCAGAGCCTCGTCGCAGCCACGCCCAAGCGCCGCTGCTCGCTTCGGCCGTCGCATTCGCCGTTGAGCCCCTTCCAGGTTATCTCTCTCCCTCCCTCCCTCCCTCTCTCTTTCTCTCTCTCTTCGCCTTCTCTCTGCTCGAATCCTACACTTCCACTGTCTTCAACACATTCGACAACCGTCTTCATCGTGCCTTCCACCGACTTCGCGCTCCGGGCTTTCCGTCGAGCCCACGACAACACCTTCTTCACCAACTCCATCGTCCGCCATCGTCGTACTTCTCCGCCAACTATGCACCTCCACCGACAACGCCAGCGACCATCAATGCCTACAACACCAAGCCACATCACCGGACTTCACCGCCTTCGACTCACCCCTGTGTCATCTTTATCTTCGCCCGAGCCCCGACGTCTTCATCGACTCCAGCAAACTCCTCCTACACCGCATCAGAGCTCCGTCGTGCCACCGCCCACTCCACCTCGACAACGCCGCCCCTCGCCAGACCATTGCTTCTCCTTCGCACTGCCAGAAGCTCGCTAGGCCACCCTCCACCAGAGCGACCCCCTCTCCGCGAGCCCCACCAGCACGCCAGGTCGGTCTCCACGCCCGAGACCCCAGCACGTGCTTCGCACGTGCGTGGGGGACGTCACCCATCGTCATTCCCCGGGTCACGTGCTCCGCACGTGACTGCGGGGTAATTTACAAGAAGCCCCCTTGAGAGTTCATTATTCGCGCCTCGGCCCCCACCGACCAGTTATGATTGGTTGGAAAATTGCAGAAACACCCCCCTGAGTGTAGATAATTAATATTAGGTCCCCCCTGCATGTTTTATATTTATTGCTATTTGCATATGTACCCATGTCTTTATCATTCATTTTAGACCTCTACATTGCATTATTTTATTTATCCAAAAATAGCACTTAGTTCATCACTTAATTCTCTACATTCTGAGATACTGTGGACATTTATGTGATCAACAGTTAATTAACAATTATTTGTTCTGTAGAAATTTGCATATTTTTCCCAATTTACTCTCTAAAATTCATAATTGATTAATTGATTGTCTAAAAATTCCCCAAAAATCACATAGTGTAGAGTTAATTGTGCTTGACATTGTGCCCAAAACGATTTGCATTTGCATGCATAAATTACCTTGTAGAAATCATTTTGCATATTTCAGTATTTAATTTTTAATAGGTATTCAACCCCACATTTTTGAGGTTTAGGATTTTTCTGAGATCCATCACCTAGTGGTAGATCTTATATAATTTTATTTCTTGAAAATAAGTAGCTTTAATATCTATTATAATTTAATATTGAAAATCATTTTGTTTACATTTAAAAATTCATAAAAAAATCATATTGCATCCAAAAATTACAAAAAATTGTACTACATTCATTTCATCATCATTTACATTGTGGCCAATTTTCGTATTTTTCGAACATCGTTTGAACGTATTTGACATTTTAGTCCCTAAAATAGGCCGAATTTGCATTCTGCATCACTTATTGCATTGAAAAATTCCAGAAATAAACCGCATCGAAAACCGAACACGAAATTGGATAGACATAATTCTAGGTTGTTCCTTTGCCTCCTTGTGATCGACCTTGGGACTTGCCCAAGTAAAATAAACATCTAAACCACTTGATTAAAATTGATTAAAAATTTGTGGTTATTTCTTGACCGTTTCCGATCGCCGCCTTCAATGAACGACATTATTATTTTCACTCACGAAAGGTAAAACCAACTTTTTAAACTCAGCATTTTCGGACTCGTTACCTGGGGATGGAAAATCTAAAATCTAAATTTTCTAGAAATTAACATAAGCTGTGCCTCCATGGCAACGACGCCATTTGAAAAACCCTAAGTTATCCTTCTTAATTCAACTGAATTGATGATTAAATTTAATGATATCATTACAGTCGGGTAGAATCGGACTTATCAAAACCACTTTTATCAATTGAACGCAAGTGGCAATTTTTTTATTTTATTTAGGCAAGCCCAAGGTCAAACTCATGGAGGCAACGTTTTCCTTAGACTAATTTAAATTCGATCTAGATGCTACATTTTCGGGAGAATTTTTTATGCAATTAAAATGTAATTCAGACCAAATTCGAGGGTAAAATATGAATTATGACCAATTAAGTCCAAAAATTCTCAAACTTGGCCAAAATGTTAAATGCAATAAAATTAAGCTATGACATTTTTTTGGAATTTTTTGACTCTAAATGAATTAACTACAAATTAAACATGAATGCAGGGTGATTTACACAATTGTAGTTTAAATAGACACGAAACGTCTATATTTTTTAGAAACTAATTTATCCTAAATAGATCTATATGAGAGATATCTAGAACAATTTTTAATTTCTAAAAACACTAAATGTAGAATTAATTAAAAATAAATTACACAAATCACCAAGTAATTTATTCCGACCTAGATATGCAAGTAAATGATGTGATTTTTGGATACAATGTAGAACTATTTAACTTCTACCTACTACGAAATTTTGGTGATTTTTGGAATAACAATTATTTTAGAATAAATTTTAGAATAAGTATTGGGTAAAATATGCAATCTTTTGCCAAATTAACTCTGTTAAATACACCAAGGCTCACAAAAATATAACTATTGTTCACAATGATAGAACATGAGTTCTTCTAAATATGCAATTTTTAGTATGATAAAATGACGGAAATGGATGTTTAAATAAATATGCGAACACAAGGTTATGAATGCAAAACATAAATAAAAAATTGATAAAAAGAAATATGCTGACGGGACTTCAGTGCAATTACCAATACTCTAGGGCTGTGCAGGCGGGAGCAAGTACAACACGTGCTCTCAGCTTTCAAGGACTCAGGCGTGAATAGCTGGACCGATGTGATTGGGGGAATAACTTGATCATTTCTTGTTCTTTGCTCGATAAAGGAGCACGCCTTCAGAGTTCGACTACGGCGGAGATGCGGCGGCGACAGGAGGTGGTGACCTCCTGGATCTCGCCGGCGAAGGGGAGTCGTCGCTCAACAGATTCCTCCAAGCTGTCATCGAAGAGGGTGGTTGGAGCTCTCCTCCTTGCTCTTGAAGATGGCGGATGAAGAACGAATGGAGGAGTAGAGGTCCTTTTAAAGGTGGTTTGAGATGGAGGAGATCATGCGAAGGAGGTATGGAGGGCATGGTCATCGATGGAGGGTGATGCAGTCGTTGTGCACGTCCGTGCAAGGCGCGGGTCCTGCAGGATGGGCGATTGGACTGGGTGAGAGGAGGAAGTGGATGAGGGAGAGGCGGTGGGCCGCGTGAGGCGGTGTTGCGGTTGGTGGCTCCTCCCGCAAGAATTGGGAGGTTGAAGACAACATAAGAGAGAGAGAGAGAGAGGAATGAAATGATCTGAGCCGTTGGATGAAGCACCCTTCATACAACTGTCCAGATCAAAGAGAGTAAGTGGAGAAAGGAGGAGTTGACACGTGGTGGCTCTAGGAGCGGCCACGTGTTAGCTCCAGAAAATTCAAATTATAAATTCAAAGAAAATCACTAAAAAATTGGAGATAACCTCAGATCGAAAATGTTTCTTCACGAAAATTGTTCCTCTTGACGAGATCTACAACTTTTATAAAGGACCAAAAATCAAGTGAACCCATCTATACAAAAATTTTTTTGGGGTACCTTATAGATATAAAATACCACATTTTTATCTTTTGCAATTTTTGTTATTTTTATATAAGAGAAAAAAATCAAAATAAAAATAGAGAAGAATATGAGAAGAATATTCACAATTTAATCTATGTTTTTGAATTTTTAATAATTAAGAATATAAAAGGATAAAATACAAGGGCAAAAATTGCAATATGTACAATATACAATAGAGGCCCAAAATCCAAGTTTCACATACGATCTCTGCACTTAATGAAATTGGTCTTGTTTTGAAGATCTTTGAATGTATATCACTATAAAAGTGAGTAGATCTAAGTCGGAACTGTATGAGATATGCACATTTTAAGGTTCATAGTTTCCAACTTGGATTTGGGTTTTATTGGACAATTTTACAAGTTAGTATTTTTCTGATATTTTTCCTTTATTAGTGTTGGTAATATATACCTAGGGAGTTGGTTTTATTGGATTTGGAGTTAGTATAAAATATATACAAATATGCGATTTTAGATAATATACATATAAATATTTACAAGTAAACTAGGTTCCTTATTTAATGCAAATATGAATGCTAAAATGCAGATTTTATTTACACATGCATGAATGCTAATTATGCAATATAAGTGATGAAACACAGCTATTTAATTGGGAACAAAGCTCTATTTTCAACTTTTAGAGTGATGAATCACAAATTCATCAATCTCTAGGAGGGAGTCTACATGCAACAACCTCTGAGGTTTGCTGTTGAGGGGGAGTATCAACAGGTTTGTAGACTTCACAAGGAAATAATGGCCATACATAGAGTCCGAGGGCATGGTTCCAGAAGGTCTCAGATCTAATTTAAAAGTAGAGGTTTAAAAGGTAAATGTAGATCGTTGACTATTCATGCAGAGAACACCCAAAGGGACAATTGGTATCATGGTGTATGTTGATGATATACTTGTTACATGTGTTGATATGCATGGGATAAAGAAGGAAAAGAATTTACGGGACATCAATTTGTCACAAAGGATCTTGACACCATGAGGTATTTCTTAGGGTTGGAGTTTTCTAAGAACATGCAGGGTCTTGTGATGACCCAAAGGAAGTATGTTACATACATACTTGTTGAGACAGGTATGGTTGGGTATCGACCCTCTACTAATTCTATGGATCCTAGCATGAGATTCTATGATGATGATACATATGATGTTGACAAGAGGATATAAACAGAGTTGGTGGGAAAGATTTTCTATGTTACTATCACTAGACCTGATATCTCCTTTGCAGTGAGTTGGGTGAGTTAATTTATGAAGCAGACTCGACAGGTACACATGGATTATATATATATATGATATTAAGGTACCTGAAGTCTTTTCAAGTGTAGGACTGTTATTCAGAAAAGGAGTAACTCTTTCTATTTTTGCATGTGCTGATGCAGGCTACGCAAGGTGTCCTAAGGACAGGAAGTCTACCTCAGGCTTCGCTATATTTGTTGGTAGTTCTCTTGTGTCATGGGAAAGTAAGAAATAAACCGTTTTGCTAGGTAAAGTGCCGAATCTGAATATAGGGCAATGACACAATAAGTACTGAGATGATGTGGCTTTGAGCAGTACTAGTAGATTTAAATATAGATGTATCTCTTCCCATGCAGTTACAATGTGATAACTCCTCCGTATTTATAGCAAAAAATCCTACATTTCATGAAAGGACAAAGCACATTGAAGTGGACTATCATTATACAAGATACATGATTAAGAAGGGATTGATTTCTACCTCTCATGTCAATACAAGAGATCAAACTAACGATATCTTCACCAAAGCTTTGCTCAGAGGACCATTCAATAAGTGTTCATCCAAGATGATCATGATTGGCATCTATGCTCCATCGTAAAGGGGTTTGTAGAGATATTTTTATATTCCTATACTTTTTTCCTTATTATTTATTTCTATTCATCTTATGTAGTTTACACGTAGATCTCTTCTCTATATAAGAGAGTAGGGTTCCCAGGAAATACAACTTTTATTCTTTTTCCCAACATCAACATAAATAGAGTTTCTCTCATTTGATGCTGTCTCTTTTCGCTTCAGATCTGGGATCATATCTATTATAAACTTATCGTCGTTGTTGGAGTGAAAGGTTATCTTTCCAGTACCATAATCAATTACCACTCTGTTCGAAGGAATGGTTGCCATAGTAATGATCGAGGTTTGGAGTAACAGTACAAAGGTGTCCATGTCCAGGAAAATGATGTCCATTGGGAATTTCATTCATTGCACTGTTACGATAACATCTTAAAAAATGCCCCTCGACTGCTTAATCGATCGATTAACAAATTGAAGGATCATCCTGGTAGACTTGAGTGGCCCTGACCCAAACTCTTCGACTATCAAGATCAATATTAGATTGATAAAGGATCCACTATCAAGGAGAGTACGATCAATATCTTTATAGAAAATCTTGCATCTGATTAGAGGCTCTCCCTTATCTTTCATTTTTCTCTAGAGGTTGCTAATGGCATTCACAGTGGCCATAGTCAGAATGTACTTCTCAGTTCTCTTGTGTCTCTTCTGCTTGTATTGATGTGTTGATGTACATGCCTCTTTCATACACTTTTTCACAACTGGCATGTACTCCATAGCCTTCAAGAGTGTCATCTCAAGGAATATGTTTTGTAAAGTCTCTACCACTCCATGATCATATACTGTTGTTTTTAATTTTTCAATAGACTTGATTTTATTCAACGCATCAGGAAAAGGAATAAAACTTGAATAAACATTTTTATTTATATCATAATCATCATTTATAAATGGAAAACTAGAATCATATTATACAATGCTATCCACTAAATAAGGAAAAATAAAGTGCATGCTGCTCTGTTTGTTGGTGAAGAATCTACAACATGTGTGCTCTCTTCATCAATTGACTTGGCTCTGCATATCCCAGTATTGTAGTTTTGGGACTTTTAATTTTCTTCATTTTTGGATGTTTTGATGATAATACTCCTCCATTGGTTGCATCACTCGATCCTGGCTTATTGGATGAAGATGATGAATCTGGACCTTGATCTGCAGCTTTATTCCTCAATCCTGATGGGGCTGGTGTTTGCAAGATCCTACTACTCTTGAGGGTAGCACCATTATATAAACATAAAAAATCATAAATCATACCTATCTTGATAGTGGAAGGATCATGTCAGCGTACCTTCTTATTGCGATGGAAAATGTTGGGATTGGCTTCGACATGAGCTTTAATGATGGTCTTTGTGAGAGTCGGGTCATCTTGCCTCTAGTTGATCTCTCTCATATTCTTCATAAGCTGGGTAAGATAATCGAGTGTTGAGTTCTTCGAAGATGCCTCTGGGTTTCTCTACACTTGGTGATCGTTGATACTAGAAATGTGGTTGATGCTGCTGAGGATATCCATGATATGAAAACTGTGAGGGATATAAATACTGAGGAGGAGGAGGAGGATATTGATGTTGCGGGGCAGGATGCGTTTGCTGATAACCATGTCTTCAGGTTTGAAATTATGGCGAATATTGATAATGAGGCTGATATGGATGGTGCTGGTACATTTTACCTTCAAGAGACCGGTGAACTGGTCTAGTGGTGGCACGAGAACTCAACTGAGACGGTCTTGATAGACGGGTTTGGTTGCACTCCTGGATGCTCCAAATGCCATCCCCCTCGTTAATGTAAGGTGGAGGTGGAAAATATTCTGAATAGATTGGAATCTCTGGGTAGTATGACACCATCTGTGCAGGTGGTTGTTGTCGTCCCTAATATGGAGTCTGTACACAGTACACATGCTAAACTACAAGAGGTGCTGCTGAACTCTGCAGCGTTGAAAAGGCATGTGCTCTGGTGCAGATATCTCAGCTACATCATTTAAACTCCGATATAAGTGGATCGTACTGACCAACAACTCCAGATGCTTGATAATCTCATCCACCTTATCCAACTACTTTGTTCTCTGTTCAATCACATTTAATTTGTCTAGTTCTTGTGATCGCTTCAACTTTGGATAGGTGATTCCCAATAATGCTTAAATTAGTGCTATAGGTCCTATCCACAATATGAGATGCCGTCATGTTGATGGTTTTCGAAACTATCACAAAAGATTTAATCATCCCAAGGGGTAATACTTTTTAAAAAAATTCGATCTCAGATCTTCCCATGACTTCGCCACCATTCCTAAATGATTAATCTGGTCTTATTTATAAGGCTGAATGGGAAAGCTGTTATCTTCACTACCTCTAACAAGATGTTAATGTAGTGCATCATTCTACATATGTGATCGAATTATTGGAGGTTTACATATGCTTCTTTGTTAGTGTATCCATGGAATATGGGAAGAAATGGAAGTATCTGTGGCTTCAGCTCGAAGTGCACATGAATCACAAGAATGTGAATCTAATTGATTATTTATCCTGCTCCAGGTTTATAGTCATCTCTTAGTGTCTGCTTATGCTCCACTCTAATATGCTCAATATCTCCTCGATTCTACTCAACATCTCCCCCATTCCCACCTCCTACCGGTTGATGCTCCTCTTTCCTACCATCTCCTCCTATGATTTTCAAGATCATATCTCTCAGTCCAGCCTGGATGTTGGCTTGTTGTATTAGCTTGGCCTGAATGGGCTGAATGGATGACAACATTGTGTTGTTGATTCTCAATCTAATTTACCATGGATCTCTTTCCCTTAGATGGCATCAAGTCACCTCGAACAATGAGTTTAGTGGAAAAAAATAAGGAGTGAAAAAGAAGAATAAAGCTCTAGAAGAGATCATACCTAGTGAAAGAAGATGAACGAATTGAAGAAGAAAGAGATAAGTCCACAAAGTCCGGACACAAATCACTCCAATCCAACATATTCAAAACCAAAGGAAAGATGCGAGAACACGACGGTCAAATAAAAAATAAATAGAAGAAAGGCACGAAGTGTGCAGAGGGATCTTCATCTAATTTAAAACTAATCAAACAAACAAAATTACAAATAGCTTCACCAACTGAACATGTGAAACTATAAAGGTTTGGTTTTTATCCTAGGTTGTTTTAGGATTATTTTTCAGGCAAATATTATCAAACTTAGCTTAACTTTAATCCTATAGGAGAGTGAGTACCACTGGACAAGCATCATATACTTTCCACTTCCTTTGTAACCATTAACATGTAATTTTTTTAAGGTCCCTGATACCATATCTATGCCCACTACTCAATCAAAGAATATGAGGGTAGGAAGCTGATGTAGCAAATCAAATACTTCCTTTGTAGCAAATCAAAGAATATTGATCAATGAAGTTCGGTTTATGGATTTTTTGTCTATGTGTACCATGTGCAGTGTGCATGATTTATTTTAGCTATTATTTTTATTATTTTCTATACATTAACATGTAAAAGTATTGTGTTGAACATTTTTTTATTTGAAGTGTGTATAATAAGATTAAAATAGTCTAATATTGAGATATTTTCACTATATATTATACATAAAGAATTAGGGTTTTCTTTGGGTTTTTATATAGTATTTTACCCTATCTCCCCTACATTATTCCTAATCGACGTGGTCAATGTTCAACTTGGTCTTGGGTTCAGGGTCTGTCGATATCTTTGATACTTCCTTTATTTTCCTTTTCTTTTCTTTTCTTTATTCTTTAATTTTGGGTTTAGATATAGGTTTTTACACACTAATTACATATTAAAGTTAGATGTTAACTAACGTAAGTTAATAGTATTTATTGGTATTTTGTTAAGGATTTAAAGACAAAATGGAAGAATAAAGGTGAGTGAATGGATATTCATCACCCCCTACACTTACATTTGCTAGTCCCTAACAAAAACTTATCAGGAGAATACGTAATGCAAAAGAGAAAATAAAGAAAAGGAAAATAAAGAACTTAGAATGATTATGATTTTTAAACTTATCTTCATAAAATTAAAGTTTGAAGCTCAGTAAGTCCTTTGATTGTTAATGTATCAAAAACTTATCAATAAAAGGATTTAAAACTTAACAACACTCAAGTTCCACCTTCCTATATTTAGTTCACCTCAATAACCATGTCAGAATAAGTTTTTTCATACACAAACCCTTACGACTATGAGTCTCACTTGTCCAGTGTACGTAAAATGTAGCTCTTATCATTTGAAGTTGCAAGAAATAGTCTTCTTCAGCATGGTAACCGTAATTCCCCAATATAGCTACTTTTTTCTCGAGGATCGAGGTATTTCCTTCTAAGTTCAAATACAACTGATTAGAAGAAGAAGGGGTAGAGAAGAAGAATGGACTCTGATCAGTGAAGTCACATATCCTACGAAGCTTGACTAGTGTAGCCAAGTTTCCAGTTGCAAGCAACCTTGAAATCTTTGACTTTGAAGTATAAGCCTCGCTTATTGATACATAAATCCAATGGGATTGATTTTTCATTGCCTTTTTGCCCGTCTATTATAAAGAATTTTTATTTTACCAATTTTTAAGGGTTCAATGGGGTTACCCCTTGGGGGTAGACAACATGACTGCCCCCACCCCATTTTGTGGTGTTTTTTTATTATTTTTCAAAAATAAAGCCATGTATTTTTATCACTATATCCATCTAATTTTTCATTCCAATTTCATCTAAAACAGAGACTCCTATGCCCTTCATCTTGAACATGTCGATTACAACAATTCTAAAACTGTTAAAATTAATTGTTCTAGATGGAATGCCTGGGAGTCTTTGTTTCTGACAAAATTAGAATAACATAATGGAGGGATATAGTAATGAAAATACATGACTTTATTTTTGAAAAATGAAATAAAAAACAACGACAGAAAATAGGGCGGGGAAGCCTCATTGTCCTTTTATTTATATACATTGACATTTACATAAGGAAATTTTCTTCTTAAACCACTAGAATATCCCTCTTTTGAAGCTTTATTGCAACTCACAACATCTTGTATTTAGATGACCATATAAATAGATCAGGTTGGGGTGCACTAGCCTCCTATTGGGCGACGCATGTCTAAACACGTGTGCTTCTTAAGATAAAGAAGTCTTTCCTCATCACCTAATCTGAGTTGAGCTATGTGTAGAGTGCTTGTCCAAGTTAGGACATTGTCCGTAAGAGTCATATGTGTGCTTGGAAATATTCTACTTAGGCTATTCAGGATGATATGGGAACATAACCATGTGGAATTTAAGAACTAAGTCTAATTAAACTGAAAAGTATTAAATCTAGTTCTTATAAGGTTCCTGTGAAATTAAGTGGATTAAGGTCTAAAGCAAGCTCCATTCTACAGATTTTATTATTCAGATATTTTCAATTATCAAAATCATTCTGGAAAAAAATGCTTATGCAATGTGAATATGTTTTTGTGAATTGCATTTCCTGGTTTTGAACTTTTATGTTGTTTTTGGCAAAGTTTTACAGTTTTTTATGAGTTCTAATTTTTTTAGTTTTTAGGGATTTTGAACAAATTAGTGACTTGCATGTGTTATGTACATGTTAACAAAGGATTTTATATAAGTATATACATGTTTTATATAAGATTTTATTTGAATAATTTTGAACTATTATTATACACAAGGTTTTCAAAACCATCTGAAAACATTTTTGCACATATTTTGCAAACATTTTTGAAAAATTTATTAGCAAATAATTTGAAAATAATTTTCAAACATTTTTGCAAATAATTTCTACAATCATTTTACAAACATTTATAAAAGGATATTTTTCAAAGGTTTGAAAATATTTTACAATGAATTTTCAAATGTCTTTTCCAATTTTTTCAAAAAAATTACAATAATTTTTCAAAATCATTTGCAAAATAGTTTTAAATTTTTTTAGAAATAATATTTCAAAAAAAAATCATGAGCATTAACAAATGGTTTTCAAGTTTTTATTCATGTGCTCTTACCCAATGTATATTAGCAATATTAATGAAAATACAAAAAAGTAGGAGTCATGGCGAATGTATATATACCATATATACGACTCCCCTACATTTAACTAGAACTATGTACTAATAATGACCAATGAGCAACAAAGGAAGACATAACTCTTGCTAAGTATAGAAAAGATCTATACTGCAACAACTCAAATAAAAGAATAAGAAGTAGATCGCCCCCCATACTTTGGATCAACTTATCCTAAGTATAGCAAGTTATACACTAAGCATGGATGATTGAGGGTTAGAATTCATGAAATCATCGACTCGGCTTGTCTCCCCCTACACTCAGAGTAAAATGTTCCTAAATATAGAACATATTATAAATAAGCTAGACATCAAGCGATGGAACAATAATGGAAAGATCAATGCACTCACCCCCTATACTTAGGAACTGGTCGTCCTAAGTATAACATTGATGAAGGGATGAATGAAAAAAATGTAAGAATTAAATAATTGAAAAAGAATGAAAAACAATCAATTAAGAAAAATATTTTTTACTTACCTCATTGTTTGAATCCTCTGTTCATGCAGGGAGCTCTTCTTGAAATGCCACATCTATTAAATTGATAATGGACATGAATGTATCATGCTCTAAATATAACTTCAACAACTGCCCGCTGACTACAAATGTCTTTACGTCAAATGACAATTCATATACGAGAATGCTACCATTGTCATGCACAATCTTCCCTATAAACGGCCCACTCCATTTACTTTTGAATTTTCCCAGAAATATCTTCATTTTGGATTAAATAACCAAACCTTCTGACCAAGCTTGAAAGTCTTTCATCTGATATGCTTGTTGTGCCATCATTTGACTTTATCCTTGTACATCAGGATGTTATCTAATGCGTAGTCTCTAAATTCCAGGAGTCAATTCAGATCGAGGTTCCTGTTCTGATCACTTTCCTGTGAGTCCAAATTGTATATATTCATTGTCCAAAGAGATTTATGAATTAATTCAATCGAGAAATGGTAAGGATTTCCATATAAAAGGTGATAGGGAGACATACCTAGTGGAATCTTGTTGGCAATTAGATAGGCCCATATAACAGAATCAAGAAGTTGAGACTAGTTCTTCTTATCCGACCTTACAAGTCTTCGTAGAATAATCTTGATCTCTCTATTGAATAACTTGACCAAGTCATTCGATTATGGGTGGTAAGGAGATGTAACGCGATGACCAATGTCATACTCCTTCACAAGTTTCTTGACTTATCTATTAATGAAGTGGCTACCCCCATCTGAAATTAGAATCTTAGAAATTTTGAACTACGAGATAATGTTGTCCTTGAGAAAGCAACAAACAACACACCTATCTGTGGATGTGCGGGAATGGCCTCCACCCAATGACAAGCATAATCGACAACAAGCAGGATGTATTCATATCCTTAAATATTAGGAAATGACCCATAAAGTCAATGCCCTAAGCATCAAATACATATAAGATTTGGATGAACTTGAGTGGCATTGAATCTTTTGTAATTGATGGTTCCTCCCTATTTCTAACAGTCAGTGCATCCTTTCACGTAAGTTGCAACATCCTCAAATCGTGTAGGCCACCCGAAGCCACACTACAATACTTCTGCTATTATCTAGATTCCAAGATGGTGTCCTCCTACTTCGATATTATGACAGTGCTCAAGGACACTGATGTACTCCTCTTGAGGGATACACCGATGCCAAATTCAGTCTGCATATTCCCTGAAAAGGTATGGATCTTTACATTGGTAAAAATGAATATAAAAAAAACTTGTCCCTTTTTATTCACATCCAATGTTGTGGAATTTCCCAAAGACGATATAGTTCACAATATCTACATATGAAGAGAGCTATGGAACACTTAAAATAGATTCATCGGGAATGGTTTTTGTTATCAGCACACTAATTAGTGGAGTCTTTGTACATTCAATTTGGATAAATGATCTGCTACCACATTCTTGACTCCAAGTTTATCTATTATTTCAAATCAAATTCTCAAAGAAGAAGGATCCGACAAAGCAGAAGTGACTTGGCATCCTTATTTTGATGTAAGTACCAAATATCATAGTGGTCAGTGTAAATAATCACTTTAGAACCGAGAAGATGCGATCAAAACTTCTCCATGGTGAAAACTACTGCCAGAAACTCGTTCTCTGTTACTGTGTAGTTATTTTGGGCCTCATCTAAATTCTACTAGCACAATGAATGGGCATAAGTAATCCATCTATTCTCTATCCCAAAATAACCCCAATGGCAAAATATGATGTCTATCATGATCTCGAATGAAAGAGACAAATCAGGCGGTCGTAGGACAACCACCTAAGTGACTTATTCTTCAACTGATTGAAGGCTCGGAGGACTTCATCATCAACAATGAAATGTATCTCCTTGCCTAGCAGGTCTATGAGAGGTAGGGCAATTTTGCTATCCTGGATAAATATTCTGTAGAAACCAACATTCCTAAGGAAATACCTCACATGTCTCACTGTTCTTGGTGGCCCAAGTTTCACAATTACATCAACCTTTGTCAGATCGACCTCCATATCTCATTTGGAGATGACATGGTCCAACACAATTTCTTCAATCTCCATGAAGTGACCATTATCCCATGATAGCATAAGATTCACTTCGTAGCATCTCTTTAGTACTCAATCTAGATGCAAGAGATATGCATCGAAACTATCACCATTGATTGAAAAATCTTCCATAAAAACCTCTCTAAAACAACCTAACATGTCAGCAAACACAACCAACATACATCTTTGGAATGTATAGGGTGGGTTACACAATCCAAAGGACATCTGCTTGAAAGTATAGGTGTCAAACGAACAAGTAAAAGTCATCTACTCTTGATCTTATGGGGCGATCACCACTTGGTTGTACCTAGAGTATCCATCCAAAAAGAAAAGAGCTCTTTCCCAGCTAAACTTTTACGAACTTGATCAACACATGGTAGAGGAAAGTGATTCTTCTTGGTAGCTGAGTTCATGCGTCAATAATCTACACAGATGCATCATGATGTAAGCACTCGGGTCGAGATCTCTTCTCCTTGGTAATTAGTAACCACCATAATTCTGAATTTCTTTTGAATCACTTGCAATGTCTAACCCATTTTGAGTCGGAGATGGGATAAATAAATCCATCCTCACATCACTTTATCATCACTTTCATGACAACATCCCAGAGATTAGGATTGAGCCTGTGTTGAAATTCGCGGGATGGTTCGTTGTCATCCTCAAAGTAGATGTGATATGAACACGTGGTTGTATTTATCCCTCGAAAATCTGAAACATTCCAACCAAGATCCTTGCATTTTTTTCTAAAATCTTAACAAGTGAGATTCTTGATCAGTGGCTAATCATTAGATGATGATGACCGGATACTAATTCGGCTCACATGCAAGGAAGGGATACTTTAGATTTGTCGGAAGAAGTTTTAGTTCTGGTGGAGTCTGAGTTGGCTTGTTGGAAATTTCTGAAATTAGACTTGTTGCTGGTGCATGATCTATTAACAATAAGGTGTTGGCCACCTCTGTCACTCTTGGCTTAAAGAGTAAAATAGCGAACATATCTGCAATTGTTTACTCTTGTTCGATTTGGGATGAATCTTCTTGAAATAAACCGATCAACTCACCATCAATCTCCATGTTGGCATAGGAACAAAAGTTGACTGTGTTCTCCAGTCTTCCTCTGGGAAGAGGAATTCTTGTGTCAAAATGTCATTTGATGATAAGTATGGATCTTTGGTATCCTTAATAATGTGACAATCATTTATTAATGGTTCTGGTTCCCTTCTATAATTGTCCTATCTTTAGCTTTTGGCTTAGCAATCATATCCAAGATAACCGTATTGCTTTAAGAGCAAAAGGCAATCTTTACAGACACATAGTCAACTACTGCCTCAGCTATTCGAAGGAACAATCAACAAAGTATGATAGACATATGGAGTAATGGTATGACAGATTCAATGTCTAGGACAATGAAGTCCACCAAGCATTGCATGCCACATATTATTACGATAATGTTTTCTAACACGCCTTGAGGTCACTAACAGATCGATCAGTGAGCTGGAGGATCATTCGAGTTGGTTTGAGAAGACCCAGCCTGAATTCCTTGAGTAGAGATGTGGGAATGAGGTTTATAGAAGAACCACTATCAAGAAGAGTACGATTGAACACTTGCTTAAAAATTTCACAACTTATTAAAGGTGCTCCCAAATCCCTTTTCTTTGTAGGGAGACCGTTGATCGCATTTACAGTATCCATGGTTAAGACATGTTTTTAAAATCTGTTGTGTTTATTTTTACGGGGTTGACACTTTGATGTACACGCCTCTTTCAATCCTTTCTTAACACTAGGCATGTATTCCATGCCTTTTATTAATGGCATTTACAAGAAGATATTCTGTAAAATTTTCACAATCCTTGGATTAGACAATGTTGTTTTCAGTTTTATATTTTTTGTATTTTTCACTTCATCTTGAAATAGAATATTTACAACATCAAATTTAATGTTCTTATTTACATGAGAATCATATTTTACAAATGAGTGAATAAAAGGGTACAACAATTCAAAATAGGGGAAGGACTAAAACTAGAAATTCAGATTTGTTGGCAGGCACGGGATCGACTGCAAGTGTTGGGTTCTCCTTGGCATGCACGATTCGGCCTTGGTTGTTATTCTATTTTTGATCTTGTTTTTATTTTCTTAATTTTTCATATTTTTGTATTTTTTAATCTGGTGCGACTTCTCACTCTACTTTTTCTTCATCAACACTTGAGGAGGGATCAAGTACTTCAGGCGGTGATGGCTGGCCTTTACTTTTATCCTTCACGGTGGCAGGCGAATGTAGGGATCTATCGCTCACGAGAGTAACATCATTAGATAACATAAAAGAAGCATTTGTACCTGACTTGGTGGAGTATGAATTATGAAAAGCTACTTGCTCCTTACGATAGTAATTATTGAAATTGGCTTCGATCTATACAGGGATGATTGTCTTTGCAACAGTCAAGTCGTTCAACTTCTAGATCATCTCTGTTAAGCTCTTCACGAGCTGATACAAACAGTCAAGTGCTAGATTAACTGGTGTGACCTATATCTGTTCAACGTGCTGGCCTCGCTAAGACTGATAGTGGTGCCAAGGATGTGACTGGTAACTCTGAGAAAAAAATGTGAGGAGGGAACTACTGATAATATGGTGGAGGGGGATGCCGATTGTTATACTGAACAACTGATTGATAGTGATATTGTTACTACTGGTGGTATGCTGGCTCGTGATAGATTTATCTCCTAGTGTGTGCATTCTATGAAGACTGGTGTTGTTGAGGCTAATGTTGTCCTGGTCTCCCACCTTGATATTGGTTGTACAACCTAATGGTAGAGGATTTACCCTACTGATGTCCGACAGGATATATCAATTGCATTTAATTCTAGTTGAATTTGTAGTGGAGGTGGGAGAAACGACTCGACATATGATTATTGGGGCTGTTGATGGTATACAACAATCTATGTCAGTTGCGGCTGTTGTTATGGTGCCTGGTCAGTGTTTGCACGTAATACACAAACAATGGCTACTCTCGATTCTGTTGTTGTGGTTGTTGCGGTTGTTGCAGTTCTGCAACATATGTCTCGATCGATGGGCTCGTAGACTGACACGAGTTGATAGAACTGACCAGAAGCTCCAACTACTTGGTGATGTGATCATGTTTGTCCAAACTCTTCGTTCTCTATTCAATCACAGTGAGTTTCTTGAGGTCCAGTGATCACTTCTCAATAATATCCACTTTTTACAAGTGGTTCTTAATGATAGGTTGGAAATCTCACACCTGTCCTTTTCATGTGATTCTTCCATGTTGATGGTCTTATGGAGGATCTGCGAGGTTTTCTCACATACAAGGGATGAAGACAATGTGATCTCTCTTTTGGACATTTCTGCAAAGATCTCCCAAACAACATCTTTATCTTTATTGAAGTGAGATTCTCTGCAAGCGACATGAATCAACCTATGACTCTCTTAATTCAAGACCCCAAAGAAGTGTTTGACCAAGCTGGTCATCGATATGTTATGGTGGGGGTATATCTGCAATAAATCCTTGAATATCTCCCACGCTTCATGAATATGGGAAGATTGGGAGAAGTTCGCAATACCAACACGCATATGGTTGAGACAACCCATGGGATAATATTTGTGGAGAAAAGCTGACTTTAGCTCCTCCCAGGTCATTACCACTTTTCCTAAGTGATTGATCTAATACAAAACCTTGTCTTGAAGGACGAAAGGGAAAGTAGTCATCTTAACAAACCCTAATGGAATGTTGGTGGTAGTAAGTGGTTCTGTAGATGCAGCTAAATTGTTGCAGATGAATATTTGATTCTTTGTTTGCGTTATCATGAAATGAGGGAAGAAGGCACAAGAGTTTGGCTTCAGCTCGAAATGTCAACGTATCGATGGATCCACTCAGTCATCTGGCCAACATCAAGATTGTAGAATTCTTTATATGTGGGCTTATGAGCCTCTGTTATCTCATCCTTCCTTCCATGGGGTCCATCTGTAAGGTGTTCCTCGCCTCCGCCTCCTCCTCCTCCTTGTTTTCTCCATCTCTCCTCATTTCCACCAACATTTATTAGAAGGCAAAATGAGTCTCAGCCTGTGAAGTCAAATGTTGTCGAATCACCTGTATAGAGGCGAGCATCTATGCATTAATCTCATTCTTCTCTACTTGGTGTGCCTTCCCCTTTTTTGGAGACATTAGGGTTTAGGGTTTAGGGTTTAGGGTTTAGGGTTTTGGTTAAGAAATTGGTTAAGTGAGATCCAAATCAGGTTCTTGGCACTGGGAAATATTCCCCTGTCAGTCTTGAAAAAATGCACCAGATGATGAGTGAAATGTTCAAGATTAGGGTAAATCCTAAACTTTATTAAGGTTGGAGAAGTGAATGGGGACTGGTTGATATCCATCCAAAAGGAAGAGAATTCGTGAAAAGTCATCCCGAATCCTAGGTGAAAAAAGCAGGAAGTCTCGAGATCATTTCATGAAGTATGAACTAGTCTCTCTAGAATCAACCTGAATTATTGGAGATGTCGGCATGGAATATGAACAAAACCATCCCTGATCTGCTATCTTAAGAAACAAAAGGATGTAAGATGAGGAATTATGAACACAAAGATAAACAAGGAATGATGTAAAAAGAAAATGATTGGAGGCTCAAAGTGAGCAAAAAAAGAAGTGTAAATAACATGTGCAAGTGTACGATTTTTTCAATCTTTAACCCAACTAAAATCAATCGAACATAAAACAAGGGTGGATTCACCAACACAACCTACGAAACTTTGAGAGTTTGACTTTTTATCTTTGTAGTTTTTATTGTTGTTTTCAGGCAATCTTTTCACACTTAGCTTAGTGCTAACCCTATAAGAGAGTGAGTACTACCACACAAGAATCCTGCAACATGGATCATGTACTTTTTGAGGTCCTAGTTAGTGGATCTTGGCCTGCTACTCAGCCAAAGAAATAAAAAGTAAGCTGATGTAGAAAATCAGATACTTCACTCGAACATGGCACGATGAGACATGGTCATGACATTGCAGTACCCCTATGCTCAAGTAATTCAGACCAAACTCGTAAGCGGATATGTCTCTACTCATCCATGTGTCGATAGAAGCGACATATTACTTCACAAGCCGAGGCGATACATAAGGCACTTGACCAAGCTGGTTTTTTAACTCTAATCCTTAAGGGTCGTGCCTCACTCGATTTGAAAATTACCTGAATACGATGTGGACTTTATGTACCCAAAACAATGAGGTCCATTAATCGATTTTAATTTTAGTCAAAGTTTTTTAAAATAATCCCTTTTTAGTTTTTGGTTTTCACTTTTTGGATATTTTTCAGGTATAAATGTCTAATGATTTTTCTGATTTCCTTGTATTCCTAAATCCAATAAAAGTGGGGAAGGGAAGGTAGAAAAGCTGATGCATTGAAATCTATGAACGCATGCATTGTAAGAAATTCACACCTTGATCCAACACTCTACACGCAAGGTGATCCATACTTAAAAGTAAACTAGTCTATATGCACATGCAACCGATGAAAGCACCCTAAGAACATGAATTGCTGTTAACATGAAGAACCAATTAATTTGACTAAGTCCAAGCATAGAAACTAGTGGTACATGAATGATAATAGGGCTTTGGACCTAGTGTACCAAGCAAGCACTCAATGAAGACATAAAGTAAAATAAAGCCAAAAAAATACAAAAAACTATTAAAAAATAAAAAAAGGGGAAAATAGGGAGAATAAAAAATAAGGAAATGGAAATTGCGGTAAAAACTGAACGGGTACCCAAGTGAACAATCAGTTGGTAAAATTGACATGTGAGATCTGAGTGTCCTGAGAGTGTTTAGATTATTACAATTAATTATAAATTACTCTCTCACTGAAATAAAAATAAAAACTATACTAAACTAGACTATTGTTCCTCTCAACTCTCTGTTCTACTCTTCCTACTCTCTCATGGTCAATGGGTCAAGAACCACCAACCTCCTCCTTGCTCCGGTGCTTTCGAGTCTCCTTAGAAATCTGCCATTGCTTTACGGGCCCTTGAAACAAAGTTAAACAAGAGAGGTGGTAATCATAATTAAAAAATGATAAAAAAGAAATAAAAGCAGATAATAAGATAGATCACTATATACAATCTATCTTAAATTATCGTTGCACTCCCCGACAACAACACCATTTGTGAACCAACCGAGCCGGTCTACTATCTAACAAGTTAGAATAATAATCGTTGCATCAACTGACCAATGATTCATCAACAATCAATCTACAATTAAATTAAGAGATCAAAATATGTGTAAGCCAAAACTTATCAAAACTCCACTTGAATGTGTATAGGTGTAAGCGTGAAGAGTATCTAACAATATGAACACAAGGAGAGTAGTGAATTATTATTAATTGTTGCTAAATAATAATAACCATTACTTTTAATATAGATATCGTATTTATATATAAGTAATATATAGTATATATATAGAGAATATAGCTATTTAGATTTTTATTTAAGAAAAAAGTCAAACTATAGGGAATAGAATGTTTTGTGTTTTTTATATTTGATCTATTTTGGTAATTTTTATAGCTTTTTTATAATCATGTAGTTTTTTCAATTGCAAAATATACAAAACAACTAGTATAATAAATCCATGAGCTTGTTTAGGGTTTAAGAAATATTTATAAGTCCAAAATTAAACCTAAACTATTTTAATATCAATTATATATAATAAACAGAATTTCTAAATAGAAAGATATTTTTTAGATGTTTATATATTTTTTCTAATTTTTGTAAGATTTTTAGGGTTTTGAAGTTTTTATGTTTTATATTTTGTATTTGTTAGTTATTTTTAGATATGCGGTAGCATATACAGAAATATAGATAACATATTTTTTTGGAATTTTTGGAGGTATTTTTGGTTTTTTATGGATTTCTAATAACTGAAAAGGGAAAAATAATGCATGTTTTGTATTTAAAAAAATATGAAAATGGTTAAATGCCAAAAAAATATTATGTGTGACCAAGCATAGTTTCAAGCATTTATCCTATTGTTTCCAATAATTTAGGCACAAAGAAAATATCTAATACATGTAATATACAAAAAAATAAATATACAACTGACATGTACCTGAATGTAATGTTTAAAAACTAATCTTCATTTAATAATAGGCCTGGAGAGTTTAGGGTTAAACATGCAAATAACCTAGTATATCACTTGGGACTACATGCGAGGTGAGCTAGACATGGACCTAGATGTAATATATACAACGTTTGAGGGCCCAACTCATAATTTACCTAAAAATATTACACTACATATAATATTTACAATATTAAACAATAAATACAAAATGGCAAAGGGTCTATGGTGTAAATTACCTAAGAGAGGTGCGTGCGTGGCACATGGGTCTTGATCGGGCCGTTTTGGCCGCTCCACATGGCTTTACTTATGACACGATGTCTAAGAGGGTGCACCAGTTCACTAGATTTCAACCAAGGCCTTAAATGTCAAACTTTAATTTTGTTTTGGTGATGGACCAAAATGAAATTTCGGCCAAATTTCGATCAGAATTCGACCGAAATTTCGGTTATTTTGGTCAGTTTTTGAACATGCCTTCCCAAATTTCAATCGATATAGAACATTTTAGTCGAATTTCTATCACCTATCGAAATCGAAATTCGACTAAAATTTGGGTTGAAATCATAAGATCAAATGTCATTGAAATTCGATAGAATTTAATGAAATTGGATCTAATGATTTCAATGCTCTAGATTAGATCTGGAGCGCCTTCTCCACCACGTCTCAGAGATGCTCACAAATAACAACGAAGAACTTCTTCGTTGTCTAACTTCGATCTCTTGTTACTCTGGTCTACGGTAGTCTCTCTCAATGCTAATCAACTCAACACCTTCTTGGAAGAATTCCACATCGACTAGGGTTGCTCAAAAGATCCAGGTTTCGTTGGGAGAGACCTGGAGGTCGAAGAAGCTCAGAAGATGTGGATGAGGTTGCAAGTCTTGATTTACCCCATTCAAGAATCTGTTCAGCTCTTACACCTGTACAACGAGATCCTTGGCTCAAAAGATGTACTCTCGACCCACAAAATGGGGTAAAAGTAAAGCGAGGTGAATTGAGATGGGGCCTTGATCAATGAGGATTTTTACAGAATGATGGAATTCCTAATTCCTGGTCTTGGAGGGCTCGTGGTCCCCAACAATCCAGTTCAGACAATCGTTGTATTAGTGCCTCTCACAATACTCGGATCCAATCACCCAACTCAATCAATCAATAATCAAAACCCACAGATGTGTATGCATAAGGAGATCATGCGAGTGTGTGAGTTATCAAATTTATTGAACTCTACATGAAATGTGTATAATCCAAGCATGTAGAGTGTCATCAACGAGAGAAAATAGGAATAGACTACAAAAATGAAACCCAACTCAAAGACCCAAGCCCAAAATTATTGGTTACGCAACCTAATTAAGTTTTTATGTATTTTTTGTGGATTTTTAATTTTTATGATTTTAATTTTATTTTTAATTCTATATATTTATAGATTTTAAGTTTGTAAATGTTTTCAATTAATAAATTATAATAATAATAATAATTGTATAATAGTATATATAATAATAATATAGAGTTGAGAGATAAATAAAGAGAGAAAGGAAGTTTTTGGATTTTTCAAATATAGCAAATAAATTCAAAATACAAAAAATAAATTTTTCTGGATTTTTTATATTTTTCTCTATTTAGGGTATTTTTAAGGTATTTTATTTTTTTTCATATTTTTTAGAAATTCAAATACACAATATAAAAGAAACAAAAAATATAGGAACATCAGAAGGGCCTAAAAAATAACCATCAGATCAGAAAGGGCCCAAAGTGATTTTCCTGTATAGAGAATAAAACAAAAAATCAAGCTTTAGAACATATTTTTCTAATTTGTCCACAATTTTGAATGATTTTTACTATTTTTATATTTTGCAATTTTAAACCTTCTATTTTGTATGTTTATAAATATTAGATATGTGACAAATATTGTAAAATAAACTTACCTAATTTTTTGGTTATTTTTGAAGCTATATTTTAATTTAATGAATTTTCCAAGTCAAATAGTAAAATATAACTAGTTTTATAATTTTTAATTAGGAAAATAATAATAAATACCTTAATAAAACTTTATGTGATACAAGATTTATAAGGTATTTAAAATAAATTTCCTAAGACTTTTGGAGTTGATTAGCTAATTAATATAGTTAATAACAAAACAAGCATCTATTTACAAAGCACATAGACGATTATGCAATTTCAAAAATTTAAGGCATGTAACATTAATAAATGAACAAATATCAAGGGCCTAATCACAATTTTCCCAATTAATTTCACAATATAAAAGTGCCTTGCAGGGGCATATATGCAAATAAACAAAGATATGAGGTTATCCAAGTAAATATCCCAATAGAATATGATTGCAAATTAAATTGGCATGGACCATTTTATAATTTCAAAAAATACTTTTCGAATTACAAAGCAAGTGCAACAAATACCCACTAAAACCCTTACATGGGACCACATGTGTGGTGATGTGGCCTAGATTAAAAGGCAAATAACAAAAACCTTAGGGTTCCTGATGCAAAATTTCTGAAAGTTTTGAACTACAAAATATATGTATAGGACCAGATAGTAAATAGCTAAAAATCAAAAGGATATAGTGCAAAATACCCTCACTTTACGCAATTGGGAATGATTGAGATCCGTTCACTTATCCATGTGTCGCCAATCCAACGATCGATATCGCTTCGTCGGTTCTCGGCTCTGATTAGATCCTCAAATGGATCTGATGGTGGAAAATGAGCTTTATCGAACGACGGGCATTTAAACTGGGATGGGGTTCTTCATCATACGGTAAACGATGGATATGGAAGAACTGGCGAAGAATGAAAGGCTGGAGACTTTTGATCTGAGCTCCTATACAGCTCTGACAATCTCCCATGCGGCTGATGGGCTAGAAAGCTTCCTGGGACAATGATGGAGCGATGGATGGTCGACGAAAATTCTGAAACCCACTGAAAGGGTCTCAGAGGTCGAGGGAAACAAGGTAGAACTGGAGCTCCTTCTTTAGTGCTTAGAACTCCTCAAATGGGGCTCGTTCAAGCTGAGACATGCACAGTTAGAACCAAGACTTGGAAGAAAAGCTTCCAGGCTTAGAAAGAATCATGGAAGGGTTGTGGATGTGATGGAGTGGTGGGTCTCCAGCAATGTGGTGGAGGGAGACCCGTTGATCTTAATCTTTGCAAAATCGAGGTGGCTGAGGTGATCTGGAAGATGAAGAAGTGAAGTAGAAGCTGATGGAGGCGGAGTTGAAGGTGGAGCGAGGGCTTATGATCAGGAATAAGGACTTGAGTTGAAGCTCTGAAGAGGTTTTCTTTTTGGATATTTTAATGGTTTAAATAAAATCAAAGCATGCAAGAAAGGAATCTAAACTACTATTATGCCAAGTAAAAAAAGCAAGCAGAAATGAGAAGCTCACCACAGTCGGCGACCAGGGAGAAGAGCTTAACCATAGGTGATTCCGACGAAGGGTTGATGTGCTTCCTCCTTTTTCGTTCTCACCTAAGAGCTAGTGTCCAGCCTTCCTTTCACCAAGGCAAAGCACACTATGGGCGCAAGGGGGTTAGAGAAGCGATGAAGGATCAATGAGTCAAAGGAGAAGGTGGAGTCTTATTTATATCCGGATGGAAAAGATGGAAAAGGAAGCTAGGGTTTCAGCAGTCTCGCTTGACAAAAATTGCAACAAAGCAATTTGCGGGATAGAGGATGATCCTATCTTTGACTTTTAAAAAGGAATCGGGCCCAAATGGGCAATGTAGATCACGAGAGAAGTTGGATGCGCGACCAGGTTTGACAGGCAGTAGAGGGGAGGGGGCTATTGACCTACAATCAACAATCCGAGGCCCACGATTGGGCCACATTAGCGCCACATAGGTGCTAAATGACAAAACAATAAAAGAATGAAAATAAAATAGTAAAAATAGAAAATGATTTTATTGAAATAAACCTAAAACGTGAAATATGTTACATATTTAATAAATGGATTCTTGGTGATTTTTATTTATTTATATCGTTATTTGTTAGGTTTTGATATTTACATCTAATTTATTGGTATAAATACCTATATATTATTTATTTTATTTTTATTTATGTTATATAATTTATTATTTTATATACATAATTTTAGTATTTAAATTATATTTAACTACATATATACATATTTTTCTTTTATTTTTCTAAAGTTTAGTATGTACTTAAATATATATACTCATATATTATATGTACTTTATAGATATATTTACTTATGTAGTTAAGTACATTATTTATTTTGGTATATTTTTATTGATTTTATTTTAGTTTTATAATGTACAATTATCTTAAGTAATATTTAAAAATTTATAACAATAAAATAATGTGAAAAATGTAAAGGAAAAATAAATTGAATATTTTATATAGGTAAATTGCACAATAGGTGCCCAAAACCTAAATCTTGTATCTTAACTCGAAATTGGATGAAACGAACTTCATTAAATAGCTTATTAAAAGTTATATACTATTAAAGCGATTTTTTGAATTTTGAGTTTGTATGGAGAAGAATAGGTCTGAGAAGTTTTCCTTGCAACTTTTTATTCTGTGTGTCACGACCACACTATGCATTATTTTTAAATGAAATAATTTTTGTATTTTATTTATATTATTATGTACAATGTTCATGTTTAAAACTTAATGAAGTAAGGAGTAAAAATATGAAAACAAAATGAGTCCTAAAATGTATATATTGACAGAAGAATTAAGGTTTTAATTTTGCTTTTTATGTGTTTTATATTCCATATCTCCCCCTACTTTATTATTTGACTACTAAGTCAAGACGTGACATAGTTTGGGGGGTCAGGGTTAGTCAATATCTTTGGTACCTCCTTTAATTTTCTTTTCTTTTATTTATTACTTCATTTTAGGGCTTAATTACATGTATTTATGTACAATATAATGATTCATGAGTGTTATTGATATTTACATGCATTTATATAGTGGTTAAAGACTAAAATGAATGAATAAATGTACATGAATGGAAATTCATCAGGCCTCCGACGATGGCTGGTGGAAGGATGCAAAATCGATGATATGTGCAATATTAGGTTGATCAGATGGCTTTTGGAGATGGAGAAGATGATAGGGAATCTGATGGAGTGGGTTGATGAGTCTGAGATAATGTGTTGCACGATGAAACACTAGGTAGAAGCTCTAAGCTCCAGTGAACTACTTTTTGAATTTTAAGCAAAATCTAAGATAAATCAACATAAGTAAAATGCTACACTAAACCCAAGATTAAACTATGCAACTAAAAGTCTAATTAAACTAAGCCTCAATAGGAAAATACTTATAAGTAGACCCTTCACTTAAAGCTACTCCAATGACGGTGAACCAACCTCCGAGCTCCTTCTCCACACCGCGAAGCAGGTGCTCCTTCTTATTACCAAGGAGAACATGCAAGGATTGATATTTGGGGTTACGATGGCTCGAAGAGGACAAAACTGGAATGGAGGGGGTGGATAGAATTTTATAAGCGAACAAAGGATCTTACTTTGGATCGAGATTCCATGCAATGAAATGGGAGTTGGTGAAAGTTATGGGTATGACAATTCATCACTCCCCTATACTCGGCTTTTGATAGTCCCTAGCAAATATTTATGATTATTAGAGTTATTGATTTGCATTTATGTTTGTAACCCTTTGGGTTCCGTAACCTCCCGTGACCCTTCGGGTTCGGTAACCCTTTGTGACCCTTCGAGTTCCGTAACCCCCATGACCCTTCGGATTCCGTAACCCTTGTACTCTCTAGGGTTTTCTCTCTATATAAGAGACCCTAGCTCTATGGAATAAGCATCTCATTTAGTTCCTCTTCTCCACATGGTATCAGAGCAACGATCCTAGACCGGAGCTTAATATCCTAAATCCGTCGCCACCACCAGCCCTCTCTCCGCCGATAAGGAGAGAGGGCTGGACCTCTTGTGTCACTCATGGATTCGATGGTCTTGCGCAAGGCAGACTGAGTCTTAGCAACACCAGCTGCCACCTCCAAAGGCACCTAAAGCGTTGCCTAAGGCTCCAACAGCTCCAACCGCACTCTAGCGTCGTTGGTACCTCCTGGAGCCCCCTCTAATAGCCCCTTCTTCACCACGACTTGTTTCTCCCAACTTGATATTCCATATTCTTTATTCTATAAAGTATGGGAGAAAGGGGGAGTCAGAGATGATTCTCCAAGATGTTTGCTTCCCTACTATGATTGATAGATTGATACTACAGACTACTACTCAAATCATCTGTCTTCACCAAGCATCGACTTCTTCGTTAGGGCGTGTACTTCTTTTACGACCCGACTACTACTCCGCCTTGGACTTCTTCTATAACGATTATTTTCCAGGCACGACAGAGATATGTTCCAGTGACCTGCAGGCACGACAGAGATACATTCCAGTGACCTGATATCGCAGTGACTCTACAGGCATGGTAGGGCTACGTTCCGGTGACCTGAAAGCCGCAGACCCGTCCTCGAGCGAGGTCTTCTACCAACAACGGACATATGTTCTTATGATGCATCGTATGAAGATGTGGTGTATACCTTTTCTTTTTGTTACAAGTTGTAGCTTTCTCAGCTCCAACTTGAGGGGGAGTGTTAGAGTTATTAGATTTGCATTTATGTTTGTAACCCTTTGGGTTCTGTAACCTCTCGTGACCCTTCGGGTTGGGTAACCCTTTGTGACCCTTCGAGTTCCGTAACCCCCATGACCCTTCGGATTCCGTAACCCTTGTACTCTCTAGGGTTTTCTCTCTATATAAGAGACCCTAGCTCTATGGAATAAACATCTCATTTAGTTCCTCTTCTCCACAATGATAATAAGTGCATGAAAACAAAAGAAAAAGAAAGAAAAATAAACAACTTAGAATGATCACGATTCTTAAACTTATCTTCATAAAATTAAAGTGTGGAGCTTAGTCAATCCTTTGGATTATTAATTTTTCGGAACCTTAATGGGAATAGGATTTAGAACTTAACAACCCTTAAGAACCACAAACCACTGTTCAAGTCTCCTCAATAGCCAGATCAGAACTAGCCTTTTCAGATGAAAACTCTTATGACTAGGAATCTTTCTTCTAGAGTGTTAAAGATATGCAGCTCCTCTTGGCTTAAGCGATAAAGAGACAGTTTTCTCCAACATAGTGACCCTAATTCCCCAATCCAACAACTCTTTCCTCGAGAAGTGGGGTATTCCCTTCCAAGTTCAAGTGCAACCAGCTCCAGAAGAAGAGGCAGAGAAGAGAATGAATGGTAGTCAGTGTAGATGTCTATCCTTGAGTGCTTGAACAATGTAACGAAGTTATCCAGCTGCAGGCTCGCATGAATCCTTTGATTTTGAAATATAAGCTTGCTTATACATACATACATACATACATGCTTTGACGGGATTCGATCTTTCTTGGAATTTTCCCCATATATTATTTTTGAAGTTTTTGGTTTGCATTTTTAAATACCATGTACAACAACATTTATATAAGGACTCATTTCTTTTTGAGCTAGTAGACTATCCATATTTTAAAACTTTATTGCAACCCACAAGATTCTATATTTAGACCTCTTCTCTACTGGATTGAGTTGGGGTACAATGGTCGCAGAATTGTAACTTCTGATGTTTCCATTGGCTTGTGTCTCATGCCGACAAATCCAATCCCCTATTACTTCAACTGAGTTGAGCAACGTATGAGGTGTAAGTGTCCAAGTTAGGTCACTGTCTGAAAATTCATGCGTGTGTTTTGAAATATTCTAGTTAGACATACCAAGATGACATGTGAACATAGTCTTACGGTCTTAAGGAATTAAGTTAAGCTGACCCGAAAAGCTTCAATTCTAGCTCCTATAAAGTTCTTATCAATTTAAGTGTATTAAGGTCATAACCAAGCTCAAATCTTCATATTTTACTTAGAATAGTTCAATAGTCAATATCATTTGGAAAAATGCAAATGCAAATGCTATGTACAATGTAGGAAAATCTTTTTTTGAAAAAAAATTCTAATTTGGACTTTTTATGGGTGTTTGGAAACAATTTGCAAATTTTTGTGCAATTTTTTAAAAAAACCTTTTGCAAAATTTTATGAGTTTTAGAATTTTGAAAAAAATTAGGAATTTTTAATATCTTAATACAATAAATATGTTCAGCTATTTACACGGGAGTGTATTGATATTCACAAGACATAGTTTTATACTAATAAAGGATTTTATAAGCAAACCTATACAATTTGAATATGAGAATTTTATTTGAAGAATTATTTGAAGTACTACTTACACAATTTTACATATAGTTCTCAAAATAATTTGAAAGAGTTTTTACTAAAACTTACAAAAATTTGAATATCATTTTGCTAAGGTTTTTCAAGCAGTATGTACATATTTTTCAAAGTATTTTACAACCATTTTCCAAACCATTTGCAAATAGATTTTCCAAACATTTTTAGAAAGCAAATGAAAGAAATTTTTACAACCAAAATATTTTTACAAAGGTTTGAAAATATTTTATAAAAAAAGTTTTCCAAAAGGTTTCAAAAGTTTTTTCACATTTTTCAAAATATTTTTCAAATCATTTTGCAAACATTTTTAACCTAATTTATTAATCAGTATCTATAAAGATTTTTTGAAGGATTTTATAAAAATGTATTATCTTAGCTATATAGTTTAAAATACATAAGTACGTGTTAGGGATAAAGTATATACATCGTATAGATGTCTGACCTGTACTTAACTTGACCTATGTCCTCATAGATCAAAGAGAAAAGGAATACATAACTCGTACTAAGTATAGAAAAGACTACACAACAATGACTACAGAAAAAAAGGAATAAGAAGTCGATTGTCCCAATATACGTAGGATCAATTAATCCTACATATAGCAAACAATATACCAAGCGGGGATGGGCGAGGGTTTGAATATACGAAATTAACGGTTTGACTTGTCTCCCCTTATACTTAGGGTGAAATATCTCTATGTATAGATCGAATGTCAAAAAGTTAGGAGACAAGAGAGGAGAAAAAGAACGGGCACTCAACACACTCAGCCCCTTTACTTAGGATAAATGCATCCTAAATATACCATTGGTGAAAGGGATGAGTAAATAAACAGAAGAAGGAATGAAAGGGAAATGATCGATGAAAAAGAAAATAAAAAGAACATAATTGAAAGAGTGTTTTTGCGCTCAAGAATATGAATCCTCTTATTGTTCATCTTCTTCTTGAAATACCACTTAAATAATGTCAACCACAGATAGGAATGTATCATGATCTATGTACGGCTTCTGTAATTGTTCATTGACTATGAACTGTTTGAGACGACAACTTGGATACGAGAATGTTGTCATTGCCACGTATAATCTTCACCAAAAATAGTAATGTCCACTTGCTCTTTAGTTTTCTTGAGAAAAGATTTAATTTTGCACAAAAAATAAAACCATCTTCCTTAGCTCGAAAGTCTTTCTTTTAATATGCTTGTAGTGCCATCTCTTGACTTTATCCTTGTACGTCTGGCTATTGTCGTATGCATATTCTCTGAATTCTAGGAGTCTGTTTAGATATATCTTGCGATTCTGACTACTATGCTGTGAGTCCAAATTACATACATTAACTGCCCAAAGTGATTTGTGAATTAGCTCAGCCGGTTGATGGCTTGGCTTTCCATATATAAGTCGATGGAGAGATAAACCCAATGGAGTCTTGTAGGCAGTTCAATAAGCCCATAGAATAGAATTAAGGAGTTGAGACCAGTTCTTCCTATCTGATCGTACAAGTTTCTATGGAATAGTCTTGATCTCCTTATAAGATAACTCAGCAAAACCATTTGATTGTGGGTGGTAAGGAGATGCTACACGGTGCTCAATGTCGTACTCATTCACGAGCTTTCTGACTTCTTTGTTCACAAAATACATGCCCCCATATGATATGAGGATATTGGGAATCCTGAATCGTGGGATAATGTTGTCCTTGAGAAAGCGAGAAACTAGACGGCTATCAGCGGAACGACCGGGACATCTTCTACCCATCGAATTACGTTATCCACAATAAGTAGGATGCATTTAAATCCTTGATTGTTAGGAAAAAGGCCCATAAAGTCAATGCCCCAAGCATCAAATACATCTGAAATTTGGATGAACTTGAGCGGTATAGAATTTTTGGAACCAATGGTACCTCCTAAATTCTGAGAGTCGATGCAACCTTTCACATATGTTTTAGCATCCTTGAATAGTGTGGGCCACCAGAGACTACACTACAATACTTTTACTATCGTTCAGTGCCCAGAATGGTGTCCTCCTACTTCGGGATTATGACAATGATCGAGGACACTAGTGCACTCCTCTTGAGGAATGCATCGTCGTCAAATGCAATCTGTACCTTCCATGTAAAGGTAAGAGTTTTCCTATGGTAGAAATGGATGTTGGACAGAAATTTGTCCTTTTTGACACACATCTAATCTTGTGGAACTTTCTCGATCACAAGATAGTTCACAATCATGGCATAACATGGGAGAGAATCGATATTCAATATTGATTCATCAGTAAAGGTCTCAGTGATATTTACAATACTCAAGGGAGTCTCTAAACTTTCAAGTCTGGACAAATGGTCAACTACCACATTCTTAACTCTAGTTTCGTCTCTTATTTCCAAATCGAAATCCTGAAGCAGAAAGATCCAACTGAGTAGTCATGACTTGGTATCCTTCTTGTTCTGTAGATACTCGATTACATAGTGATCAGTGTAGATAATGATTTTTGAACCCAAGATATGTGATCTGAACTTCTCAAGGAGAACACAATGGCCAACAGTTCTTTCTCTGTTATGGTATAGTTTCTCTGGGCATCATCCAGGGTTCTGCTATCATAGTGTATAGAAAATGGAATTCCATCCCTACGTTGACCCAATATAGCCCTAGTCGAAAACTCTGAAACATTCATCATGATCTCGAATGGAAGAGACCAATCGTGTAGATGAAGGATGGGTGTTGAGTAACCAATTTCTTCAAGGCATTGAAAGAAAGGAGCACCTTATCATCGACAAGAAACTCGGTATCCTTACTCAGAAGCTCAGTAAGAGGTCAGGCAATCTTGCAGAAGTCTTACATAAATCACTTGTAAAATCCAACTGGCCCTAGAAAAGACCTCACCTGCTTTAGTGTTCTAGGTGGTTCAAAATTTGCAATGGCATCCACATCGGTCGGTTCGACCTCCATACCTCTTTTTGAGATGACATGGTCGAACACAATCCCATCAATAACCATGAAGTGGCTCTTTTCCCAAGACAACACTAGATTGACTTCACATCATCTCTTAGGCACTCGGTCAAGGTGCATCAAATAAGAACCATAATCATCACTATAGACCGAGAAATTTTCCATGAACACCGCTAGAAAACTACCTACCATGTCGATGAACATATACAACATACACCTTTGGAATGTAGCAGGAGCGTTACACAATCCAAAGGGCATCCGTCTAAAGGTGAAGGTGTCAAATGAACAAGTGAATGTACTCTTATCTTGATCGTTAGGGGTGATCACCACATGGTTATAGCCGGAGTAGCATTCCACGAAAAAAGAACACTTTCCTTGCCAGTCTTTTGACGATCTGGTCAATAAAGGGTCGAGGAAAGTGATCTTTCTTGGTTGCTGAGTCTGAGCATCGTTAATCTACATAGGCACGCTAGGAAGTAGGTACTCGGGTCAAGATCTCTCCTTTCTCATGTGTGGCCACAGTGATCCTGACTTCCTTCGGAACTACATGCAATGGGCTAACCCATTTATAATCAGAGATGGGATAGACAAATATTGCCTCACACCATTTTAATATCTCTTAATGACAACTTCCTGGAGATTAGGATTCAACCTATGCTAAAACTCACAAGACGACTTGCCTTCATCCTCTAAGTAGATATGGTGTGAACACAAGGTCAGATTTATCCCCCGGAGATCTGAAATATTCTAATCAAGGGCCATGTGGTTTTTCTATAAAATCTCTAGCAAGCGAGATTCTTGATCAATGATCAATCATGAATTGATGATGGATGGATACTGTTCGGGCTCATCTGCAAGGAAGGCATACTTAAAATTTGCTAGAAGTGGCTTCAGTTCAAGTGGAATCAGATCTAGCTTCTTAATAACTTCTGAAACTGTACTTGCTACTAGTGAATGTTGCGTCATTGTTTTTAGGCCCACCTCAACTTCTTCAGGTTCAGACAATGTGACACTGAACATATATGCAATTGTTTCTTCTTGTTTAGTATGGGATGGATATTATTGAAATAAATGGATCAGCTCTTCATGTTCTACCTCATATGTGGCAAGGGAGCAAACTTCGATTGTGCTTTTAATGTCTTCATATGCAAAGAGAATTCTTTGGTCTTGGTTTCTGTCCACAAAGCATCTGTATCTCTGATTTCCCTCAAGTGTATCACAGTCAGCTGCATGAATGTGCATCCTTTTCTTTGATGTGCTATTCTGATTCTTTTGCTCATCACGCATATCTGTTGTTACCTTGTCATTGTGGGAGCGAAAGGTGATCTTTGCATATCTACAATCAACCACTGCCTTGGTTGTTTGGAGGAACAGTCAACCTAGGATGATAAGTGACTAGAGTAACAGTAACGAGGAGTCATGTTCATGACAATGAAGTCCACTGGGAATTTCTTACGATGGATCGTTACGATAACATCTTCCAACACTCCACACGATCTCTTAATGGATCAATCAACAAAATGAAGGATCATTATGGTTGGTTTGAGCAGATCGAGTCCAAATTCCTTGGCAAAGGAAGTGGGCAAGAGGTTGATCGAAGAAATGCTATCAATAAGAGTGTGATCAAATATCTAATTGAATATCTCACATTGCATCAAAGGGACTCCTTTGTCTTTCTTATTTTACAGGAGGTTGTTGATCATGTTGATAGTTGCCATGGTCAAGATATGTTTCTCTGCATGACTACATTAGTTCTTGCTGGGTTGACGATTAGATGTACATGCCTCCTTTATACCCTTTCTAACATTTGTCATGTATTCCATGGCTTGCAATAGTGGAATTGCTAACATGATGTTCTTCAGAATCTCAACAATAGACGGATCATAAAGAGATGTTTTCAATTTTCTCACTATTTTGTTTTTCATTGCTTCTGGAAAAGGAATTGATATATTTTCAAAAGTAACATTTTTTCATTAAGATAATCAACTTGTACACATGGAAAACTAGAAATGATACAATCATCCAATATAGGGGGGAGAAGTAAAAATTGGAAATTCAGCCTCCTCGTCTCGCAAGGCAATTGCTGTTGGAACTAGCATCTCCTTGGCTACATCGGCTCGACTTCTGTTGTTATTGCTGGTATTTTGCTTTCTTCATTTTTTTCTATTTTTATCGATTCAGAATTGGCTCCTCCAGGTGTATCATCTCCACGGCTCTAGACTGGCTCGGATGCTGATGTAGAAGACTCGCCCAAAGAAGCTTTATTTTTTCTCTTTGCAACTACAGGTGTATAGAATGTCCTACCGCTTCTGAGATTCACAATACTAGATAACATAAAATCAAGTGCCCCTGAATCCGATGTGGTGGGGCACTACAAGCTACATGCTCCCTATGCTTGAAGTTGTTAGGGTTGGCCTCTACCTGCGCTGGTATGATCGTCTTTGCACATGAGGTCATCGATTTTCTGGCTCATCTCATTCATATTCTTAATCAATTGAGCCAGAAAGGTTGCTATTGAATGTTCTGATACTGATGCAAGGGGTACAATTGATATTGATATAAAGGAGGAGGGAATTTCCGATACTAGCCCACCGACTGCTGGTGATAGAACAGTTGGCAGTATGTCGATGATTGGAAGTTCTGTCTCCGAGTGTAATTCAGGTGTGGTGGAGACAGGTAGTGGGATTGTTACTAGTGTTAGTGCTGCTAAAAACTCTGTCCACCATGATTCTGGTAAAATGGCCGATTGGGCTATGATTGCTCCTATTATTATCCTCCAAGATGGGGTAAAGCCTGTTCGATTGCCCATACAACATTCACTTCATGTATCTGTAGGGAAGGAGGTGGAGTACATGGCTCGACATAAGATGGAGATCTGGATGATAGATGACCATTTGTGAGTGTTGCGGTGATTGCAAACCCTGATCCGGAGCTTGCACATAATAAACATGATGGACCAATAGTTGCGATGCTGGACTTTACTGCTATTGTGATGGGGATTGTGTCTGCTCTTTTGGCTCAGCTGCATGTGTTCTATGGTTGTGTTCACAGCATGGACAACATTGATGGTGCCGACAAGAAGCTTCAACTATCATGTAGAGAGGTCAAGCTTATCCATATGCTTTGTTCTTTGTTCGATCACATTGAGTTTTTCGAGATCTTGTGATCGCTTTTCTATTATGTCCACTTTGGAAAGATGGTTTTCGATGATCCTCAAGTTGGAACTCTCGTCTTTCCTTTCTTCTTCATACTGCTCTACTATCATGTTGATGACCTTGTGAGGAATCTGTGGAGCCTTCAGAAAGACACGAGATGAGGACAATGCGGCTGATCCTTCGGCCATTTCTTCGAAAATTTACCAGAATACGTCCTAATTTTTGTTTAAGTGGGAACCTCCATAGGTGGCATCTACAATCTGCTGGCTCTCCTGATGTAATCCCCCAAAGAATTTATGTACAGAGCTTGTCCTTGGCAAATCATGATGGGGACACTTCTCCTGGGGATCTCAGAATTGTTCCCATGCCTCATAGAAAGGCTCATGGGATAGCTGTGAGAAGTTGGAAATGAGAGCTCTCATCTGATTGAGTCGACCCAAGGGATAGTACTTAAGAAAAAATGTAGATTTCATCTCTTCCTAGGTCGTGACTACTTTCCCTAGATGATTTTTCTAGTAAAGATCCTTACCTTGAAGGCTAAAAGGAAAAGCAGTCATCTTCACCACTTCAAGTGGTATGTTTGTATAGTGCATGGTATCACAAATGCGGTTGAATTGTTGCAGATGAATGTAAGTTCTTCATTAGTATTTATAAGGAAGGTTAGCATGAGAGTTAGTAGTGATGGCTTCAGTTCAAAGTGACCATGTATCTGTGGAATGCAGATCCAGCATGTGACTTTCCCTGCTCTAGGGTTACAGGTCTCTTTGAGAGTCGGTTTGTGCTCGACCTCTCTCTCTCTCCTCTTCCTCTCCACCATGTTTTCCTCCTACAGCTCCTCCTACTACTCCATGTGCACCTCCTCCATTAGCACCTCCTGGTTGATCACCACCATGTTCACCACCATGATCACCTCCTCCTTGGTTTCATGTTCCCTCCTCATCTCCATGAGGATTTCCTAGAAAGCACCCAGGGCATTGGCCGGATCGGTTTACTGCTGTTGTATGATCTGAATGGATGCGATAATCTGGGGGTTAACCTAATTCTGATCCATACCTTGGTTTGATCTCTGGCCATGCGGAGCCATCTATGAATCAATGATGATATCTGGATCTACTTTAGGCTTATAATCTGCATCATGAAACGATCCTTGATTAGTCTATAGAAATGATGGAGACTAGAAAGATATATCGAGCTTAGAGTTAAGCTTGGACAATAGATTTATTGGTGAAATATGAATAGTGGAAGAAGAGTATTCGAGAAGAGAGCCATCTTGAGCTCTAGGTGGAGCAAAGATCGGGTAGCTTAGAACGAGGTTCGCAAAAGTCGAACACAACTCTCTGAGATTGCCCCGACAAAGCAGCGATGTCGACATCGAGGAGTCGATGTAGGTGTTCGCAGAGTCCTAACAAACCCTCCAAGATGCGACATCGTGATGGCAAGAGGAGTGAGATGATGATATAATAAGAGCGATGATGAAAGAAGAAAAAGAATTCAAGAGGAATTGAAAAGAGAAGGCTCGAACGAGTAAGATAAATGAGAAGAGATAGAAGAGAAGTGGAGATGGAAGGGAGAAAAGTGCGTGAAATTTTTGATCTTGAACTACTTTTATTTGATCCAAACAAACCTTAAAACAAGGGTTAGTTAACCAACTCAATACAATGAAACCTTAAGTGTTCAACAATTATCTTGTCAATTTTTATTGGTTATTTTCAGGTAATTATCTTTTCACTTGTCCTTAAGAGGGCTATCCCTATAGAAGTGTGTACTTCAAGGAATGTTCCCTTTACTTGTTCCACCGACTTTGTAACATGTGATCTTCGCACTTAGAGGTCCTTGCACTCGTGCTTGGGGGGCTACTCAGCCAAAGAAATAGAGAGGGGAAGCTGATAGGCAAAATCACTACTTCCCTCACAAGTGAGGTACTCAGACGCAAGGCAATGAGACAGAAACACTCGTGAGGCTGTGCCATATGCTTGATACTTCAGACCAAGTTAATGCTCTACACAATGTGGGAGCATCGTCGTCGATAAGGCCCTATTTGCCTACGTATGATAGAAGCATCATTACTTCACCGTCCCATGTGATTATCAAGGCAACCATAGATCAAGATTTGGGCTCTACTTCCTAGTGGTTGCACCTCACTCTGTCTGGAAGGTACCTGAAGACAATGAGGGGCTTATTAACCTAAGACAATGAAGTTCGTTAAGGATTTTAAAATTAGATCAAGTTTTCTTTAGCAATCTCTTTTCAATTTTTTTGGGGTTTCACTTGTTTTGAGTATTTTTATGCAAAGGCCTAACGATTTCTCGATTTCCTTTGTTTTTCCTAAGTGACCCAAAATAGGGGATAGGACTGAAAAGCAATGCAAGCTAACAAGATGATGGAAGACTCATCATCATGTCGTATGATGTATGCTCAGTTAGAAGACTCACCTTGCTTCCCAATGCTCTCCATGTGGGATGCTAGACAAAATTGAATCCACAATAAATGTATGCAATGGTGTGAAATCATCCTAAATCGTGAAATGCTATTACGTGAAGTACCGGATTAATTTGAATCTATGTCCAAGCGTATTGACTATAGGAGTATGGAATATATTAAACTTTGGACCTAGATTACTCGATCAAGCAATCCTATTCTTCAGGGGATTGTTCACATAAAATAAATAAAAGAAAGAAAGAAACACATAAATCACATGAAACAAAACAAAGAGAAAAATAAGGAAAGAATAGAAAAGTGATGAAAACCCTCAAATACATAAAAACACGGTGAGGTCCCCAAGTGCACCGGCACTTAGGGAAACAAACCTCGAATAGTTTAAGTGTCCAATGTACTTGTTTTTTTACAAGTTTAAATAATTCTATCTATCTCTCCCACACACACTTAAATAGAAAATAAAATAGCTACTAAGGTAAAATTTGCTCCTCCACACTATGTTCTTTCTCCTTTGGTGCTCTCTCCTGTAGGTCGGGGAAGAATGACCTCCTCCGCCTTTCGTGAGTGTGAAGGAGATTTGAAGATAGACTCCCTCGATAAGCAGTCCCTCACAATAAAGGAATCAAGAGATGATGCCAAAAGCAATTATGAGACAATATATGTAAAATAATAAGGAAAGCTACGTAAATAAGCAACCAAACAAACCTAAGTGCCTAAGGCTGCTAATCTACCCCATTGTTGCTCCTTAGCAATGGCAGCAATTGATGAACGGGGATTTTTATAAGATTTTTGGATTTCCTGATGCTTGGTCTTGGATGGCCTACAGTGCCTGACAAGTTGGGTCCTGCAATCGTTGTATCTCCACCTCTTGCAATACTAGGATATAATCACCCAACTCAGTCAATAAATAATCAAAACCCACGGATGTGATTGTATAAGGAGATCATGCAAGTGTGCAAGTTATGACATTTATTTAACTCTACATGAAATGTTTGTATAAGGAACTACAAAAATGAAACCCAACTCAAAGACTCAAGCTCAAAAATTGTTAGTTACGCAACCTAATTAGGTTTTATGTATTTTTTGTTTTTTTTAATTTTTTATGATTTTAATTATATTTTTAATTATATATATAAATTTTAAGTTTGCAAATATCTTTTTTTAATTAATATATTAAAATAATAAATGTATAATAGTATATGTAATACTAATATAGAGGTGAGAGATAAATAAAGAGAGAAAATAAGACTTTTTGGATTTTTCAATATAGAAAATAAAGTCAAAATACACAAAATAAAATGTTTTTGGATTTTTTAAATATTTTTCTTTGTTTAGGGTAGTTTTAGGGTATTTTCAAGCTTTTCATAGATTTTTAGAAATTAAATATACAAAATAAAAGAAATAGAAAAATACATGAACCTAAAAAGGGATAAAAAATATCTATCAGATTAGAAGGGTCCAAAGTGATTCTTCTTATATAGAGAATAAAACAAAGAAAATTTCGAGCTTTAGAATGTGTTTTTCTAATTTTTCTTCAATATTTTATGATTTTCTAAGTTTTTCTATATTTCACAATTTTTAAGTTTTCTATTGTGTATTTTTTTATAAATTTTGAATATGCCATAAAATATAGTAAAATACACTTTCCTTAATTTTTTATGATTGTTGAAGCTATATTTTAATTTTTATTATTTTCCAAGTCAAAATAATAAAATATAACCAGTTCTGCATTTTCTAATTAGAAAAATAGTAATAAATATCTTAATAAAAATATATGTGATACAAGATTATATAAGGTATTTAAAAAAATTCCTAATATTTTTGGAGTTGATTAGCTAATTAATACAATCAAGAATAAAACAAGTAATTAATTACAAAGCACAAGGATGGTTATGCAATTCCAGAAACTTAAGGCATGTATCATTAACAAATAAACATGCAAAATATCCGAATGTTTTTAAGATATGAAATATATTTATAGGACTATATAGTAAATAGCCATAAAGAGGAGGGAAATAATGCAAAATACCCTCACTTTGTGTACTAGGGAATGGCTGAGATCTAATCACTTATCCACGTGTTACTCATCCACCAATCGATACCGCTTCGTTGATCGTTGGCTCAGATTAGATCCCTAGATGGATCTGGAGATGGATGATGATCTTGATCAGATGGCGAGCATTCAAACTGGGCAAGGGTCCTTCATCGGACAACAAACGATTGCTCTAGAAGAACTAATGAAGAACGCACGGTCCATGACTTTTGATCTGAGCTCCTACGCAGCTCTGTAGTCTCTTGCATGGTTAATGGTATAGGAAGCTTCCTAGGACAACGCTGGAGCTACGGATGGTTGGCAGAAGTTTTGGGACCCATTGTACGGGTCCCAAAGGTTGAGGGAAACAAGCGGATCTGGAGATCCTTCTCCAATGCTTAGAACCCTTAAAATGGGGCCCGTTCAAGCTGAGACCTGCAGAGTTACAACCAAGAACTGGATGTAAAGCTGTCAGGCTTAAAAAGAAGCAGGGAAGATGATGAATCTCCATTTCATCACCTTTATTCTATCATTGTGGCCTTAAAAACCCTAGATGATGCATGTAAATAGCATTATTCTTTACAAATTAACATTCATGATTTATTCTATTTATTATATATAAAATAATATTTTTAATGCTAAAATTATAGAATAAATAAAAGAAAAGAAAAAGAATGAAACGCCAAAGGTATTTTATAACCCTAAACCCGGGGAATAAATCAAAAATTGATTTGGTCGATAAGAAATAAAGTAGGGAGAGATAAGGGCCAAAATCACCAAAAAAATCCTATTATTTTATTTATCAGTAAGTCCATTTAAAAGAAAAAGAATGAAATGCCAAAGGTATTTTATGACCCTAAACCCCGAAACCAAGTTAAGAATTGATTTGGTCGACAAGGAATAAAGTGGGGGGAGATAAGGGCCAAAAATCACCAATAAATTCTATTATTTTATTTATTAATAAGTCCATTTTGGTAACTATTTTATTTTCTATTATTTATACCTAAAATAAAAAAAATTTTATACGAAGATTATATTCATATAAAAATAATATACAATGTACTTTTTATACTCTAAATAATATTCCAAAATCCCAACTTCCCAGACCCATATCTCCTAAATAAAAACTCAAAATGTATCAAAATAAAATTTATTGTATATAACTTATAATAATCTATTTAATGAAGGTGGTTTCATATTTGTTGGAGCTAAGGTATGAAAGTTAGGTTTTGGACATCTATTGTATAGTTTACCTAAATATAATATTCATTGTATGTATTCTTTGTTATTTTTAGAATTTATATTTTTATAATTTTGTAAATATTTGTACTTATTTATAATACAATAAAACCATAAAAAAATAAAAAATAAAATAAGTATACTAAAATACGTAGATGAGAAACCTATAGTTATACATATACAATTAATACCCTTATTTATTTATGTGTATGAAATACATCATAAAAATATAACAAAAATATATTTATGTATATAAAAATAAATTATAAATATATAAAATAATAAATAAACTAATAAAATAAAAATTACAAGATAAAGATAAAAAACCCAAAACATAGATGAATATACCTATAAATGAAAGTCTAAAAATTAACTTGTAATAAATAAAATCAAAAAAATAAATAAAAATAATATTAAAATACGACATAAAACAATAAACATTTTTCATTTTATAACTTTAATTAAGTAGAATTATTATTATTATTTTATCAATTTTTAATAATTTTGACTCCCTTTTTTTCTGGTGGGTCCACATGGACCAACCAAGGGAAGTTAAGTTGTCCCCAGTCAATTCTTCTCCCCAGACGAGTTGGTATGACATGCATAGGTTTGACCCCATCTTTGCCATTTTATCTAGATCCATGTGATCATCGAAATGAATTGATTCCTCTTCCACTTTTCATCCTCGATGAATGCTCTTGCACGCTGGCTAGATTCCTTGAGTTGCGGATCACTACATCGAGTGATTGACCTTGATCTTGTAGCTGCTCCAATTGCATGTACATAACTGAGCCTCCTCATTCCCCTAGATTTTGGGCCTTTTTGCCATTTCTACACCCCAATTTACTCTAATGTGCCTGAGGAGGGTTATAACCTCTTCGCCCATCTCTTGGATGCATGGAGGAGTGAAGGGAGGCTGATTCCAGCCATCCCCGCCGCTCGCCGACATGAGGTACCCATTTCACGGCTACGGGCTGCTCAAGGACATTTTCCCTTAATTTAGATAGATTTAGCCTAGGTTTTTACTTTCTGTATTTTCTTTTACCTTTCTGTCGTGTGATTTAGTTGAAAAAACAATTTGTAGTTTGCCGAAGGCTAGCTCTGATGAACCTTTCCACCGTGCACTGTCTATTTTATGACACTCCTTTCCACCTCAACTTCTTCCCCAGCTACTTCTCTATACCTCACACCACTCCAGCTCAACTGATCGTCGCTGGATCAGATCTTGGGTGCTCCACCTCCACTACTTTGCTGGAGCATCTCCGCTACTCACCACCACACCTTCATTCCACTACCTAACGGGTTGAGGTAATTTTCCCTCGACCCAGTGTGCTTCTGTGCATGTATCTCAAGACCAAAGTCAGCTGGTGGTAGTTTTGGAGTTCGTCGGAGGTTCTTGGAGCTGGCTTGCTCCTCCGACCTCTTATGAACACTCTGACCATACTCTGAGTTTTTGTGCCTTCCAGCCAATAAAGGACCCCTACAGGATCATTTGGAGCCATTTTGCAACAGCTGAGGGTGTTAGGGAAGGGAGATCTGACCGGACGAAGCTCGCCTCGGTAGAGATTCTTCCCTGTTCTTCCACAACTCCTCTCTGTCATCTGATCAACACCTGGCGCCCAGGTCTCCAATAGCCTCTGATTATTCTTGCCTCAGCCATTGATTCAATCTACGGAATATAATCTCAGCTACTGATAAACAAACCACCATTGTGCATCAAGAGCTCGCAACGTAGATAAGTGGGTGGATCATGCCCTTTAGATGACACATGTTTAGGGGTAATTTGTAGATCTCAGTCCCATTTTATCACATTTATTATTTAGTACTGTAATTTGTTTCAGTTTAAACCTTTTTGTGAAATTTGCAAGTAGGACCTCAAACATTCCTTGTACTACGATTTAGTCATGTCCAGCTCACCTCATGTGTCGTCCCACGTGAGGTGGGCATTTTACATGTATACCTCTGTGGGTATTTGTACGTACTTTTAGACCAAGAATTTTTAATTACAGTGGTAACTTTTTTGGAAAATTATAGAAATAACCATGAACTTTATTTTAATTATATTAATGCCCTTCTAAGACATTAATTTTTTGGTTATTTTTTATTTATTAAAAATATATTTGTGATCCAAAAAAATACACAAAAATGGGATTAAGCTCATTTTAATTTTTAGTTTCATGTCATACTTTTAGTTTTGGATGTTAGGACTTTACCTATTTTATAAAAAATCAAAAAAGCATAAAATTTCCCGTTTGAATTAAAAAACCCATAAAAAATATACAAACTTTTTGAAAATTTCCAAAAAATATGTTTTATATTTTTATTTATTTCACAACTTCAGAAACCAAGAACACTAGAAAAAGAAAGCATATAAAAATTAAAAAGCTCTAAAATCATTTATAAAAATCTAAAGATTTTCCAAAAACTCCAAATAATTATTTCAATTTTACATATTTTATATTATTACTTATCTATTAAAATTGAATTGGAAAATTTTGGATATTATTTGTTCTTTTCAATGTCCAAAGTAATCCGGTCTATTTATTTAATCCCTGATTTGGGATATTTTTGAATTTAAAATGTATAAAAGTTAGCAAAGTTATCTGAAAAATCACAAAAATAGTAAAAATTTATTTGAAATTGAAAAATATTTTATTTTCTATATATTGATTATTTCTATTAGTATTCATAATTATATTACTCTATATTAAATATATATCGTTATATACTTATATTATGTATTAAAAAGAAAAGGAATTTAAAAATCAAAAAAATAAAAAGAAAATAAAAATTAAAAAATTAAAAAAATATAGAAACAAAAAATTTAAAAAATATATAAACAAAATTTTAAAAAATATATAATTAAAATCCCATAAAAATGAAAATCTAGACGAGAAGAGAACACAAATTTTGCACATTAATTTGCCCGATCTATCTAGTTTGCTCCATACTTGTACACATCATTTTTAGAGTTATGATAAATTTTAACTCCACACTTTTATTTTCATTTCTTGATTCTTAATTTGGGTTAATTATTGATTTATTAGGGTTTCTTACTTGGTTGCCTCGATGATGTTGTTCCCGCCTTGTGTGGAACTTCTTACCAAAGAAAAACCCTGGTTAGCAATTGGCGCCGTTACTCAATCCTCATCTTGTGCTTACATGAAGATGCCCCCAGCCATCCACAAGCTAGTCAACGTGACTACTCATATAGAGGACAGTAATAAGAGTTCCAATATGACAATCATTGGGAGATACCTGTCCAAAGTTGATATCATTGAGAAGAGGTCACAGGACCTTGAAAAACTTTATGTCATTGAGAATGGGACCCAAGGCTTGGAGAAGCTCGATCTGATTTCCCAGCAGCTGGAGCAGCTCGTTCGGGCATTGGATGCCAATGCCTATAACTCCGTGTCTGCCATAGCTAAGACATCCATTGAGATGAAGGATCCAACACCTACACAAACTCCTCAACTGAGTCTCCCGCTTCTCCAACCCATCCAGCATGTATATTACGTGCAGACTCTGGAGTAGCCTATGTAGTCCCATACCCAGATGGTTGTGTACCAACCAGAGTCCAAACCTGCTTATCCCGAGTAGTTCTGTCCACCCCCGTCACTCATCCAAGAGATAAACGGTGTGTGGAGTAATGAAGCACAGCTGACCCATCCTTAGGGGCAACACCAGGGACAGAACATGGGAACATGCCCTACCACCATTAGCACCAGGGTGGAAGACCATACCAGCCCCCTCACCAGCAGCATCCTCCACATCACACAAACACTTGGAGGTAGAATTATCATCAAGGTCCTCAGCAGCCCAACTATCATAGTCAGGGTTACCATAAACAACAGTTGATTGCTTCGTATCAGCATCAATATTCTGGTCCTTCGCATTCTCAATACACCCAGAGCTCATCATTCTAGTCTCCTCATTATCAGAAATACCAGGGTTACCGGCAGCCTCCCCCTCCACAGTACCACAACGAGCGACCTCATCCAGTTGATTTGTCTAAGGACCCACTGGTGAACCCGACTCTCGATTACTTGCTCAACTAGTGAAGAATATGGCTGAGATGACCCAAAATATCGATGACCTGCCAGCTTACAAGATAGTCATTCCAGCCTAGATTCTGAACAACTTCCTACACAAGGAGCAGGTAGCCGGTAGTGTCCAGCCCGATTCAGGTGAATTTAATTGTTTTTTATCTAATGTTGTTACTCTTAAGAGCGGTAGGATACTCCAGCCATCGACGATGGCGAAGGGGAAGCATCTAGCATCTGATTGGGAGTCATCAGCCCAACCAACATTATATCCTGACACCATTTTAAAGGAGCACCAGTTGAACCAAAAACATAAATAATTGAAGAAAATTCAAAAACACAAAAATATTGAATCATCAACAGCTTCAGTGGAGTCCAATAGATCTCGAAGATTCCATCTCTTGCAACAGACCCAACTCTAACTCATGAAGCCGGACCACTTAATTTGGTCCACATATAGTAGATACAGTTTCGATTCTATAGATATTCCTTTTCCTGAAGCAATGAAAAGACACAAAAAATTAAAATTTTGAAAAATGCTTTGTATGATCTGACCATTGTGGAAATCATTCATAATTTGGTCTTGAACATGCAGTTGATGAAAGCTCTTGAATACATGCCAACAATAAAGAAAGGTCTGAAAGACACATGTACGATGAGGTGTCGTCCTCGCCCTCACAATTCCAAAAGTCCTAGTGGCAAGGCTGAAAAGCACATCTTCACATGGCTACAGTTAGCGCTATCATCAATCTCCTAGACAAGAAGCCAGACAAGGGAGCACGGCTCATTTGTTGTAGAATGTTTGAACAGGAATTCAAGAAGACACTTCTCGACATAGGGTCTTTTGTTAATCTCATGCCTGCCTTACTGTCACCGAATTTGGGTTGGGACGACACAAGCCCACAACGATGACTCTACAGTTTGTGGACAGATCCGTGAAGCGACCCAAGGGTATGTTGGAAAATGTGATCGTTATTGTATAGGGGATGCAATTCCCTGTTTATTTTGTTGTGCTTGACATGGGCGTCTCCACACCTCTACTCCATACCCCAATTATTCTTTGACGGTCGTTCCTTCGAACTGCCAAAGCAGTAGTGAACTATGACAAAGGAGAGATTATTTTCAACTACGGCAACAAGAAGTCTATGATAGAGACAATGTCTGAATCCAAGCCAACAATGAGAGCATCTGCAGTAAGTGTGCAAGCCGATAACCGTCTTGATGCCTGTAACTTTTTGAGGGAATTAAATGATACAAATCTTTTTATAGATGACATAATGATCCATGAATTCCTCAGTCCTGAGGATGGTATGGAAGATGCAGTCGATTTCCTCTCTGTCGAAGAAGATGAGATTTTTGTTGATATGCTTGATGAATTCTCTATGGGGATCACAAGCACTCAAGACCAAGATCAGGTCATTTATGAATTATGCCATAACATGGATCTAATCAGCAATCATTCAGGGTCTGAACTTTCAATGGTGGACATTGACCAGTTAAAAGAGCAACCACCTTCTATCATAGATGAAGTTACCAGTGAAGCAGCTTCTGCTCCACCTGAACTGAAATCATTGCCCTCCAACATGAAATACACCTTCCTTGCGGGTGAGCCAAACATGTACCCAATTACCATTAATGCCCATTTGACCAAAGACCAATAATCCCGTCTGATGGAGGTTATTAAAAGAAATCACAAGGCAATAGGCTAGAAGATATCAGATCTCCATGGGATCAATCCTTCACTCTGATCGCATCACATCTAACTCAAGGATGAGAATTGCAGAGAAGACTGAATCCAAACCTCTAGGATGTCATCTTGAAGTAAATTCAAAAATGGTGTAATGCTGGATTCATATATCCCATCTTCCACAGCAAGTGGGTGAGTCCCCTGCATGCTGGCATTGATGGCATAATCTGAATAGCCTTTGGCTTGTGTAAAGAAGGGACTCACCCACTTGTCGAATGTTGATCTTAATGCTAATGATGAAGTAGGTGTTGAAGAAATCAGGGATCACCTTCGTAAAGAATGATAAAGGATAGGAGATTCTGACCAGAGTACCCACTTCATGGCAAGTGTGTGTTGACTACAGAATATTGAACCTCTACACCAAGAAAGACCACTTTCCACTGCCCTTCATTGACCGGATTCTTGAGAGACTGACTGTGGAGGAATATTTCTGCTTCTTGGATGGATACTCTGGATATAATAAGGTTGCTATTACTCTTGAGGACCAAGAGAAAATCATGTTCACATGTCCATTCGGGGCATACGCCTTCAAACGGATGTCATTTGGGCTATGCAACGTCCCAACTACTTTCCATAAGTGTGCTTACAATATTCATCGACATGGTGGACAGTTTTCTTGAGGTTTTCAAGGATGACTTTTTGATCTATGGAGATTCTTGAAATCAATGCCTAGATTATTTAGATCGAGTTCTGAGGAGTTGTCGTGAAGTGAACCTAGTTCTCTCGTGGGAGAAGAGAAACTTCATGGTTATCAAAGGAATCGTGCTAGGTTATATTGTTTCTAAACGTGGCATGGAGGTTGACCCAACCAAGGTGGAACTGATTTCCAAACTAAAGCCACCTACAACTCTCAACCAAGTCCGGTCATTCTTGGGCCATGTCGGTTGTTACCAACGGTTTATCAAGGATTTTATCAAGTTGGCCCGACCGTTGACAGAGTTGCTAGGGAAGGAAAATGATTTCACTATTGATGACCGAGTCCTTACCTTCAACTAGTTAAAAGAACTCATCAGGCCCCTATCTTGCAGCCGTCGATTTGGAATCAACCATTCAAGATAGACAAATGCATCAGATTATGCCATCGATGTCATACTTGGATAAAGAAAAGACAATGTTCCATTTGATATTCACTAGACTAACTGAACACTGATTCTTAATGCCAAGTGGATAAAAAATACTATTTTTAATACCCAAATTATAGAATAAAGAAAAGAAAAAATAATAAAATTCCAAAGGTATTTTATCACCCTAAATCCCATGACCAAGTTAAAAATTGATTTGGGTCAACAAGGAATAAAGTATGGGGAGATAAGGGGAAAAAATCACCAATAAATTATATTCTTTTATTTATCAACAAGTCCAATTTGGGACGTATTTTATTTTCTATTATATATACCTCAAAAAAAGAAATTTTGTACATGAAAGTTGTAGAAAAAATACTAACAAAAATACAAAATTGATTTCATACAAAAATAATATACAGTGTACCTTTTTATACTCTAAATAAGATTCCAAAATCCAAACTTCCCAGATCCATATCTCCTAAATAAAAACTCAGAATGTATCAAATCACTTTAATTGTATAGCTTTTAATAATCTATTTAATGAAGCAGTTTCATATTTTTTGAAGTTAAAGTGTGAAAGTTAGATTTTGGACCCCAATTATATAGTTTACCCATATAAAATATTCATTTTATTTATTCTTTATTTTTTATAATTTTATAATTTTGTAAATATTATTTATAATATGTGTAGATATTTAGAATACAATAAAAACATAAATAAAACTCAAAATAAAAAGTATACTAAAATACATAGATGAGATACCTATACTTATACCAATATTTATAAATGCCCCTATTTATTTAAGTGTACAAAATACATTAGAAAAAATATAACAAAAATATATTTATTTATATAAAAATAAAATATAATTTTTTAAATAATAAAATAAACTAATAAAAAATAAAGGATAAAGACAAAATACCCAAAACATATATGAATATACCTATAAATGGAACCCTAAAAATTAACTTGTACTAAATAAGCTCAAAAAAATTAAAAAGTAATATTCAATAACTACATAAAATAATCAAAATTTTCTTATATAACTTCAATTTAATAAAATAATTTATTATTTATTATCTTTTTTTAAAATAATTTGACTCGCCTTTTTTCTGGTTGGTCTACATGGACCAACTAGGGCGGTTAAGAGTTGACCTCGATGAACTCTTCTCCCCAGGAGAGTAGGTCGGACAGACCTAGGTTTGACCCATCTTCGCCTTTTTCTCCAGATCGATGTAATCATCGAAATGGATTGATTCCTCTTCTACTTTTTATCCTCGATGCATGCTCTTACATACTGGTCCGATTCCTCGAGTTATGGATCACCGCATCGAGCGATTGACCTCGATCTTCTAGCCGCTCTAATTGCTTGTACATAATCGAGCCTTCTCATTCCCTTCGATTTTTTAATCTCCTTTTCATCATTTGTCCACCCCAATTGACGCTCTCGGGCTTGGAAATGGTGATAGCCTCTTCGCCCATCTCTTGGATGTGTTGAGGAGTGAAGGGAGGTCGATTCCATCTATATCTGTGGCTCACAAGCGTAAGGTACCCATTTTGTGGACACACGCCACTCGAGGACATTTTGCCTACATTTTAGATAGATTGAGATAAGGTTTTTAATTCATGTATTTTCTTTTGCCTTTCTATCACGTGATTTAACTAAAAAAACCAATTATTAGTTCACTGGAGGCTAGCTCCGGCGAACCTTTCCACCTACACCGCCTGTTTTCTGGCGTGCCTTTCCCCCTCAACTTCTTCCCCAACTACTTGTCAATGCCTCACACCACTCCAGCTCAACTGATCCTTGTCGGATCAGATCTTGGGTGCTCTACCTCCACCACCTCACTGGAGCACCTCTACCATACGCCACCAAGCCTCCATTCCACCGCCTAACGTTTCAAGGCAATTCGCCCTCAACCCAATGTGCTTCTTGTGCAGGTATCTCAAGACCAAAGTCACATGGAGGCAGTTTTGGAGTTCACCAGAGGTTCATGGAGCTATCTTGCTCCTCCGACCTCTTGTGAACACTCAGCTGATATAGGATCCCTACATGATCATCTAGGGATATTTTGCAGCAGCTGAGAGCATCGCAGAAGGGAGATCTGGTCGAAAGAAGCTCGCCTCAGCAAAGCTTCTTCCATGTTCTTTCACAGATGCTCTCTGATGTCCGATCATCACCATGCACCCAAGTCTCCAATAGTTGTCCGATCAGCCTTGCCTCGGTCATTGATTCCATTTGCGGAATCTAATCTCAGTCGTTGATCGACGAACTGCCATCGCTCTTTCAGAGCTTGCCATGTGGATAAGAGGGTGGATCACTTCTGTAAAATCGTGCACGTTTAGGGGTAATTTGAAGATCTCAACCCCATTTTGTTGCATTTAATATTTAAACCTGTAATTGGTTTCTATACTTTGAAACTTTTTGTGAAATTTGCCAGTAGGACCTCAAGATTTCCTTGTACTACGATTTAGTCCTGTCCAGCTCACCTCATGTGTCGTCCTACATGAGGTGGGCATTTTGCATGTATAACCCTACTGTATTTGTATTACTTTAATCCAGGAATTTTTAATTCCATTTGTAATTTTTTTTGGGAAAAATGGAGAAACAACCTCGTACTTTATTTTAATTACATAAATGCCCCTTCCAGGGCATTAAATTTCGATTGTTTTTTACTTATTAAAAATTGTATTTGTATTCCAAAAAATCCAAAAAAAATAGAATTAAGCTTATGTTAACTTGTAGTTTCATGCAATTTTTTAGTTTTGGATTTGGTACTTTTTCCTATTTTATAAAAAATAAAAAAGCAAAAAAAGTCCCTGTCTGAATTAAAAACCCATAAAAAAATAAACTTTTTTGATATCTCCAAAAAATATTGTTTATTTATTTTACAACTCCAGAAACCAAAAACCATAAAAATAGAAAAACAAAACATATAAAATAAAAAGCTCCCAAATCCTTTCTAAAAATCTGAAAAATTTCCAAAACTCAAAAAATATTTGTTTCTATTTTATATTTTTATACTATTGTTTGCCTATTAAAATTAAATTGCAATTTTTTGGACATTATTTTCTTTTTTTTATATTCCAAATAAATGTGGCCTATTTATTTAATCCCTGATTTGGTATATTTTTTACTTTAAAAATATATAATTAGCAAAATTATCGAAAAAATCCCAAAATTAATAAAAAAAAGTTATTTAAAACCTAAAAACATTTTTTACATATTTTTTTATTTTTATTTGTATTTATAATTGTTTGAATCTATATTTTTGATATAGGCTTATATATTCTAATATTATATTTTTAAAAATAAAAAGAATTAAAAAGTTAGAAAATATAAAAAGAAATGGAAAATATAAAATTAAAATAATCACAAAATATAGAATAAAAAATAGAAAAATATATGAAAATAATAACCCGCGAAATAAAAATCTAAACAAGAAGAGAACACAGATTTTGCGCATTAATTTGTCTGACCTATATAGTCTGTTCTCTGTGTTCGACACTATACACATACTTGCGCTATACACATCATTTGTAGAGTTATTATAAATTTTAACTCCACACTTTTATTTTTATTATTTGATACTTAATTGTGGGTTAATTATTGATTTACTAGTGGTTCTTGCTTGGTCGCCTCGACGACGATGTTCCCGTCGTGTGTGGAACATCTGACTACTGAAAAATCCTAGTTACTATAAGGGTTGTGGATGAGCTGGAGTGTTGGGTCTCTGGTGAGGTGGCGGAGGGAGACCCATCGGTCATGATCTTTGCAAGATCAGGGTGACTGAGGTCATCTGGAAAATGAAGAAGTAAAGTGGACGATGATGGATGCAGAGAATGGATGTATGATCAGGGATAAGGACCAAAGATGGAATCTCTGATGATGTATCTTTTTTAGATTTTATACGGTTTAAACAAAATCAAAGCTTGCAAGAAAGAAATATAAATTACTGTTACGCTGAGGAATAAAAGCAAGAAAAAAAGAGCAGCTCACAACGATCGACGACTAGGGAGAAGAGCTTCACCGGAGGTGATTCCGATGAAGGGTGGATGTTCTTCCTCCTCCTTCATCCTTTCCCAAGAGCCAGCATCCGACATTCCAGACACCAAGGCAAAGCTCATTAGGGGCTCAAGGGGATTAGAGAGGTGATGAACGATCAACGGATAAAATGAGAAGGTGGAGGTTTATTTATATCCAGATAGAAAAGATGGAAAAGGAAGCCAGGGTTTTGGCTTGCTTGATCGACAAAAATTGAAGCAAAGCAATTTGTAGGATAGAAGGTGATCTTATCTTCGACTTTCAAAAAGAAATTAGGACCAAATAGGCAATGTAGATCACAAGAAAAATTGGAGAAGTAGGCTGCCCGACCAGGTCTAACAAGAAGCAGAGGGGAAGGGGGTTGTTGACTTGAGGTCAATAGTCCGAGGCAGACGACTGGGTCATGTCAACACCAAATAGGTGCTAAATGAGAAACAAGTAAAAGAATGAATGAGAAACAAGTAAAAGAATGAAAAGAAAATAAAAATATAAAATGATTTCATTTAAATAAACCTAAAATATGAATAATGTTATTTATCTAAAAAACGTATTTTTGGTGATTTTTATTTATTTTTATCATGTTATTTGTTATGTCTTGATCTTTACATGTAATCTATAGGTATAAATACCTATATATTTCGTATTTTATTTTTGTTTTGGGTATATAATTTATTATTTTATGTACATAATTTTAATACTTACATTATATTTAATTACATATGTACATATTTTTCTTTTTTTTAGAAGTTATTTATATACTTAAATAAATATATACAGATATATATGTACTTTATATGAATATTTACCAATGTAGTTAAGTACATTATTTATTTTGATGTATTTTTATTGATTTTATTTTACTTTTATTATGTGAAATTATCTTAAGTAATATTCACAAATTTATAAAAATAAAAGATTGTGAAAAATACAAAGGACAAATAAATGGAATATTATATACTAGTAAATTGCACAATACGTGCCCAAAATCTAAACTTGCATCTTAACTCCATATTGGATGAAAATACCTTCATTAAATAGATTAATAAAATTTATACACAACTAAATTGATTTTAGCAAATTTTGATCTGTAGGAGGAAGATACATGTTTGAGTATATTTCCTTGGAGCTTTTTATTCTATGTGTCACAGACACACTATGCATTATTTAGAAGGAAATAATTTTTGTATTTTTCTTTATATTATGAAGTAAAATGTTCATGTTCAAAACTTACTAATTTGAGGAGTAAAAATATGAAAACAAAGTCCCAAAATGTATATATTGACAAAAGAACAGGGTTTTGATTTTGCTTTTTATGTGGTTTCTCTGCCCTATCTCCCCCTACGTTATTCCTTATCGACTAAGTCATGGCTTGAGTTAGTCTCAGGGATCATGTTCTGTCAGTATCTACGATACCTCCTTTATTTGTCTTTTCTTTTATTTAATCCTTCATTTTAGGGTTTAATTAGACGTACTTATATACAATATATAGATGAATGTACATGTGTCAATTCATGAGTGTTATTGATATTTACATGAATTTATCAAGGAATCAAAGCCTGAAATGAATGAATAAATTTGCACGAATGGCAATTCATCAGGCCTCCGACGATGGATGGTGGAAGGAGGCAAAATCATTGATCTGTGCAAGATTAGGTTGATTAGATGGCTTACAGAGATGAAGAAGATGATAGGGAATCTAATGGAGTGGGTTGATGAGTCCGAGACAGTGTATTACGTGATGAAACACTGGGTCGAAGCTCTTAGCTCCAACAAACTACATTTTGAATTTTAAGTGAAATCTAAGATAAATCAGCATAAGTAAAATGCTACACTATACCTAATATTAAATTATGTATCTAAACACTAATTAAACTAAGCCTCAATAGGAAAATACCTAAAAGCAGACCCTTCGCTTGAAGCTGCTGCAATGACAGTAAAACAATCTCAGAGCTCCTTCTCCACATCGTGAATTAGGTGCTCCTCCTTCCTATCACCAAGGGGAACATGCAGGGATCAATTCTTTGGTTTTACTGTGGATCTAAGAGGAACAAACTCGAATGGAAGAGGTAGATGGAATTTTATAGGTGAACATAGGAGCTTACTTTGGATCAAGGTTGCGTGCAATGAATTGAGAGCTAGTGGAAGTTATGGGTATGTCAAGGTAGAGGATGATTGGTCGAGCAAATTAGGTGAAGGGATCGAGGTGAAAAGAGTTGAGAAAGGCGGTGTAAAAAATTGGGGAAGATGAGGAAGTCAGCATTCTGACTAGTCGTAGAGGGGTAGGCCATACAAGGGGGAGTTGTTGACCAGGGGTCAACACTAGGGATGACAAAAAAATCTCAAGTTCCATATTCTCTCAAGTTTGATTCGTTAAATGTTTGATTCAGATTCGGTTAAAAAATAAATGAGCCATGGTTAACTCAAGTTCGATTCATTTATTTAAACGAACCAAACCTTGAAATGATAGATTAACATCCGATATAAAAAATAGATACATATTTATATACATATTTTTCCCTCAAAAAAAGTATACGAGGAATGAGAAATTTGCATCATGATGCAAATAAGATATATGCATAAAAGTTCATGACCCTTGATTAAGGCATATCTAAGAGTGGTGATTACTACAAATTCCCAAAATACTTAGACTCCAAGGAGTTTCATTGCTAATCAAACCTTAAACGAACCGAACCAAACCTAACCTTCACGAATCAAGGTCGAGCCAAACCGAACCTGAACACCATTTTCATCTTATCAAACCGAATCGAACCTGAACATCTAAAATGCTAAGCGAATCGAACCAAACCTAGGTAGGTTCGCTCAGATTCAATTCGTTTACACCCCTATTGAACACTCCCCTTGTTCTTGTTGGTCCAAGTAGGACGCAATAGGATAAAATAAAGAATAACAATAAAGAAAATTTGAAATATAATAATAAGTGATTTTATTTAAAAATACTAAAAAAGAAAAATGTATAAAAAAGAGAAATGTCTCTTACTTTATAAAATTTTTTATGCTAGTTTTTATTTATTTTTACACTTATTTGCTGGGTAATAATTTTTTCATGTTAATATATAAGTATATATACATGTATAACTTGTATTTATATTTTTATTTTGTGTTTTTATACACAATATTATATTTATATATTTTATATTTATAACATTATTTAATGTGCATTTACAAATATTTATGATATTATTATTTTTTATATGTATAAATAAATAGATGTATATACATCATAGGTATATTATATCTATGTATTGAACTTTATTATTTAATTGAATATTTTTATTTGCTTTTAAATTTGTGTTTCTATTTTAATATGTTTATATAATATATATAATTATTTAAAAATATAAGGAAAGAAAAATATAAATAATAAAATATTTGACTATATTTACAGATGGCCTAGGTACAATAATATCCCCAAACAATGATTTTTGCATCTTATATCCATTTTCAATGAAACTGCCTTCATTTGATAGATAATTCAATTTGAAACATAGTAGAAGTGAGTTTAATTTGATTTAAGTTATATGGAGCAGATATTAATCAATGAAGTTTGGTTTGTGGCCTTTTCATCTGTGTGTACCATGTACACTATGCTTGATTTATTTTAGCTATTATTTTCTTTTTTTTTGTACATTAATATGTACAAGTTTATGTTGTACATTTTATTGTTTGAAGTGTGTATAATAAAGATTAAAATAGTGTATTAAGCTATTTTCATTGTACATTATACATAAAGAATTAAGATTTTCTTGGGAGTTTTTCTACAATATATTACCCTATATCCTCCTACTTTATTCATTGTTGACCTAGTCAATGTTTGGCTTGGTCTAGAGGTTCAAGGTCAGTCAATATCTTTGATACTTCCTTTATTTTTCTTTTCTTTTCTTTGTTCTTTACTTTTAGTTTTAAATATAAGTATTTATACACAAAGTATAGGATAAATTTGGATATTAATTCATGCAAGTTAGTAGTATTTATAGGTATTTTGCTAGGGATTTAAAGCCAAAATGGAAGAATAAAGGTGAATGAATGGCTATTCATCAGTTATATGCAATAGTTCAATGTTGCAACATGTCTAAATGATTCTTCATCCAAATCCACATTGATATGAGGTCAATTCAAGATCCATGTCTTATTGAGATGAGACTGGTTATGCTGCTCTTCTCCAAGTAGCCATGGAGCTCCAAATGATCTAGATCTCGCTCTAGATATAGCCCTGCACACTATTGGGGTAGCTTGAAGGTTTGCTGACCTTGACCCGAGGTTATTCAAGGTAAAAATAAGGGGAGTGGATGGATAGGAGGTGGGATTCACGCATGTGTAGAAAATTGGAAACCCACAGGCTTAGATCATGTACATCTGAACGATTAGATGATGGGAGAAGGAGTGGAGAAGAAGAAGTTTATCGTGATGAAGGGGAGGGTTAGATTGGCAATTAAAAAAGGAAGATAACCTCTGATCTAGATGATCAGAGGATTGAAATGAAGCTACAGGTACATGACTTAAATCAAAAGAAATGAGTATAAATCAAAATGAATGAACTCTAAATATAATTCTAAAGCTACTTGATGAAAAAGGGTTGAAATTGGGGGTGTCCTCTCCTTGACAGGGTTCCCAACCTAGGAGCTCAGCTCAACGGAGTTGTTTCTCGATCGTCGGTAACTGGATCTCGTCTCCAGCCTTCATCACACACACATGATCGGAAGAATGCTCCCTTGTCGCTAGAGCTCTCTCTCACTCGCTCGATCTTTAGGGATTAAGGGCTCAAAGATAGATAAAAAACAAATGGACACCGGGAGGGGAATTTATAGATGAAGCAAGCTTTGAATGATAGGAAGATTCACAAGCAAATGATGATCGGATCGAGCTTAAGAAATGCAGGTGGACCTAAGGTGGTAATTTGGGTTAGAAATCAGGTGAAATGGGGTTTGTATCGGGTGGAATAATTTGGAGATAGAAGTTGGTTGGCATGTTGGAGTCAGGTTGAGGAAAGGGGGGATAGTTGACCCAGTCGGGTCAACGAACCCGGATTCGACCGATGAGAGGCCAACCCGAATGAAGACATATAGTAAAATATAAAAAGAATAAACAAATAAAGATAAATTCAAAATAAACATAAAATGACCTTTAATGTTAAAGTTATTAAAATAAAAATCTTTACAAATTAATAAATTAATTTCTGATGATTTTAATAAATTAAATAATTATTTTATATAGTTAAATAATTAAAGATACGTATTTACAAGTATAAATTACCTATATACAATGTATATTTATTTTTACTAATATATATTAATTTACATTTTATTTATTTCAATAATAATTTGGGTTTATAAATATATCTTAATTTTATTTTATGGGTTTTTTTATTAGCACGAATAATAATGACATATACAAATATAGGTATATCATACCTATATAATCAATACAATTATTTATTTTTGTTTATTTTAAATTTTCTAATTTTTATTTTCATTTTCAATAAATAAAGTAAAATATTTATAAAAGATAAATATCCAATATGTACAAATGTACAAATAATAAAAATAAATACATACACGTGTATATAAGTACATTGACACTCTAAAAGTTTACTTTCAGATATTAAATCCAAATTTTATGAAATCACATTTATTTTAAATATTATTTTATTTAAAACACAATGAAAGTGAGTTTTGTTTATTTTGAAATCATATGGAGAAGATATTAAGCTTTTAATTCTGGTTTTACGATTTTTTCTAAGTGTTGTATCTTTTATTCTATAAATGATTTATTTTTGTAAATATTTTTATTATTATTTAAAACACATTTTATATACAAGTTTAATAAATAAAACATTTTAATTTGAAATTAATATGATGACAGATAAAATAGTACAAGATATGCACATAATGAATATGGTAAACATGTAAAATGCGAACTTGGTTTTCTAAGATATTTATAAGTTAAAGACTATCTCCCCCTACTTTATTCCCTACCTATTAGGTCAACACTTGACCCACTCTAGGGGACATGAATACTACGTATTTATAATATATAATCAATCTTATTAGTATTTCTTTTTATTTTCTTCTTTATTCATTTATTTCTTGCTAAAATAAGTTATAATTATATAAAATTAGTAGATGATGTTAGTTTATTAAAGAATGAGAATTAATGACATTTACAAGGGTTATATAAGGGATTTTAAGCTAAAATGAAGGAATAAATATGATGAATTGTCGATTCATCACATGCCTATCTTTAAAAATCTTAGAAATAGATAGTAATTTTTTTATAACATTTAGTTCACAGAGACTTTCTTTAATATTAAGGGCTCTCCCACTAGAATGTGATAGTCTATTTATCAAATAGAAATTATTGCAACAATTACATAAAACCCCATATAGATAACTATTAACCTTTAGATCAAGTTTATTAGTATTCTTAAAACATCTGCAACCAATTGCAAGTGTCTATTTATGACCTAGATATGGATATCCAACTTTCTTCTTGTCCAACAAGTAAGTCGGTTTTAATGATGAATTGTAGATTTAGGATATGTTGATGTACTACTTGAATCTTTCTCTAAGGATTAAAGATTGTATGGATAATCATACTTCAAGTATATCGTCTTCTTGTAGTATTGGCAACCATCTAACTTTTTGGATGTGGAAGCATTACAAGTATGGTCAACTCTTTGACCTTTCATCCTTCTACAGGTCAGACCCATCCTTCTACCGCACTTCCCTGATCCTTAAACAACCATTGCTTTAAATAAAGGATCTCTCTAATTGAACATGTCCTTTAACGATTCCAATGTGAGAGTATTTCAACATTTATACTTGCTTCATCACATTCATATAATATGAAAAATATGAAGTTTCATGGAAGTCTTGAGAAGAGATTGTACAAGGACGACACTCATCGTATCCACATGCATCTCGACTCGCATGATATTGGTTCAACATATACTCAAACATTTTTAGCACATTATCTCCTATGGAGCCACCATTCTGCATGATGAAGTCATCCATGTCTTTCATGATCACTAGTTGAAAGCACATATCTTTACCAAAACATCTCAATCATGGATCTTATTTATGATACTAGTTATGAATGAGTATACAACTGAGTGGATTTAAGTGAAGACCATCTGAAACAAGATAATTTGCATAATTATATATACTTTGATTAACGTTAATTAAAATTCATCTTGCTTTTTACTATTACTTTGAAAGTCCATTGCCTTTCCAACTTTGAAAGCATGAGGTATGCCAACCTAAGTACCTCAAGCAAGATTTGGGGTCTTCATTCCACTCTTGTCACATCCTGATAATATAAGAAAATGCAACTTTGGTAAAGTAAGCGAGAACTCTTTTCGTCTTGTAAGTTCAACATGCACTCCCAATTCAGTCTTTGACATCCGAGCCCACCACCCCTAAGGTGATGTTGGCATGTTTCCAACTGAATCAACTATCAATATGAATAAAACTTTCTATGCGCAATCCAATTCTACCTCTATTATACGCGGAACACCATTGGTGACATTACACATACAACTAGTCTCTTTCGAGAAGAATAGAGTCCAATCCATGCATGCTTGTATATTTAAGATATGACTTCGCATAGGCGTATCCACGATACAATCCATGGTAATGGTACCTTCCACCTCGAAGGGAAACCATGGTTGTCATCATATGATCCTCCATATCCTGTTTAAAATTTGATTAATCATTTTAAATCATATTCTCATGAATAATCCTTCCAAGGGAAATCCAGTATTCCTCGATTCTAAATTATGATTATTGTATAATAACAATTTAATCATATTAAATCAATATTAATGTACTTTAACTAATAAACAACTCTTGCTTGATATTTTATTATATAGCATATGCCTTCAAAAGTGCAGATTAGTCCAATTTTAGTTGCTAGAACACACATTAACTTCCTCATGCTACCCTTCCTTGAAATAAGTACAGCCAACCATTCAGATGTGCTGAGAGGGAGAGCTTCCTTGCCTTTTCAAGTTGCCAATTAGTAAACCAAGTCAACATATCCAACCTAGACACCTTCTTTGTTTCAATTAAAGACAACACAATCTGAACAACTTGTTCTTATGGTTTTATCGATCATTTTTTACTTGCATTATTATACATAATAATCTATCACTAGCTTGAAATTAAAACTATTTTTATTACTACAAATTTAGAACATATCAAGCGTCCAACTGTTTTTGCATTTGAATTATTTAGTTACAACATTTGTAGTTCAAATTCAGTCACTATCATTAAATTATCGTAAAAAATTCTTGGTAATTTAAATATTTACCAAAATATTTAACTAAAAAATTAAATAGGGTATATCACATATTTCCATGATTTATTTTGAATGATAAATACATAAACACATCATTAAGATGATCATATCATCTCCTGACCCTAGTTCACAAAATATCACATATCTTGGACTATCAGACTCAGAATAGCATGGAAAAAATCATGTGGTTTTCTAGTTAAAATTCTGACATTAATAAAGTATTTTTATAAAGTTTCATGACAAAAAAAGTATCTAAAATTTCATAATTTACAACTATGAAATTCATGCAAAAACAAGACATTGAGAGAACTTTTTCTATACAAATCAATGGCTGATCATAGTCAACTATTGGCTTGACTTTTGGGTCATATTTGGATATTCTAAACATGATTTAGTATCCTAAAACATGTTCATAACAATGTCTAATTTCATAAGCATCAAATATTTGCAAAAAAACAATTCTAGATTACATAATCGTGGAAAAAAACAATGTTCCTGCAATCTGATATCCAAAGCCTTGTCTTCCTAGGACTCTAGATCATATCCAAGACCTCTGTCAAGGCTATGATAACACTTGAAGGGAAGCATATTAGGCCTCGTGCATCATGAAATCCTGAAGGTTAGATCATATCTAATAAAAAAACATACTTGTCGTGCAAATCACGATAGAAACAGAATTTTAAAAAAATCGATGGAACCACAAAGTTTGGGAACCATTCCCAGTTCATTCAGTCAATATCACACAAGTATAGAATAACCTCATGAAGCTTGTTCACAATCCTCTAGTCCCTAAAGCAAAAGACCTCCTATTTTATGTTGATCTGACTAAGACAACAATTGCAGGCGCGGGGATGAACCATACGTACTTCCTACAGTCCAACGAGATGATATGGGATTCCTTTCTCCTGATTTCATCGTACAAAATCATCCTTCTTCATCATGATCCCAAAGAATAAAAAATTAAGAAACTCAACATGTGGTCAATTGAATCGATCCAGTAGCGTAACAACATGGTTGGCCACCATTAAGTGCATTTCCGTCACAAGGTGATGGCCTTGAGTAGGAAAATGGGGACGACCAACATTAAGAGCATAATCTCGGTGAGGGTACATCCTTAAAAGAGAGAGAGAGAGAGTGACTTGTTTGCCATTGGAATCAATCATGAAGGAATGGTATGCCTTTCCTTATATACTTGTTTAAACGGTCAGATTGTAATCTTGATTGGTGAATCAATGGTCAACATCAAAGGTGCTCACAAGCACCTTTAGGGAAAAAGTTGACAACAATTATCAATTTAATTTATCCATTTAATTTCTCAAAAAAACAAAAAAATAATAAAATGAAAAATAAAAGAGGAGTCCTATTATGGTGGGGATGTCCACTGTCATTGTAACCACCATGGACACCCTCTTTTTAGGAAGCTCCCATTTATTTTCCTTTTATGATAATTATTATGATCGTGATATTTCAACAACCATAAGTACATTTACTTATCAATTTTGAAAAACAATTATCAATAAATACTTCTAAATTATATGTGATAATTGCACATAGACCATTGACAAATATGAATCATATTAATTGGTCTAAAACTATATGTAAATCATATTTACATTTATTGTATAATGTATATTCAATTCACATAAAGATTTAATTTTATGAATCCTATTCACAATTAAGTCTCAACAGGATAATTATTGTGGATAGCACCCATATTAATTTTATCCAAGATAATTAAATCCATATTAATTATCTTGGAATCCTCATTTTTACATATCCAAAATGATGTAAATATTATCCACATTATTCTCGGATTACTATGGACAACACTATCCATGTTATCTAGGATAATTACATCCAATTCAATCATCCAAGATTCAAACATCATTGAACGGTCCCAATTCTCATATCTGTCTCTTAGGAACATTCCTCAAACTCTTTTAAGGATAGTATGCCTTCTTCACGGATACATGGAGGTAGGTTTAGGGTGATTGTACATGCCATGTATAGTAATTTAAATAATGAAATATAATCTCATATCTAGATCTACAGGACCTCTCAGAGATGCTTGCTCATGTTAGACAATGTTCCCAATCTTCTCATTGCACCTGAATCCAATTCAGATCAATGTCTAACATTTGGACAGATATTGAATAAATAGTCTACTGAGCGGAGTCACTAAATTCAAACATGTTTCATCATTCCCTTGGAGTGGAAGCATCATGGTATATAATCGATTATGATCACATCACCCTCAAATATTCCTAAGACCCTCACATCATGCATACTAGAAGATTGTGATTAAAACATGAAGCTCTATTCCCATTTTGGATTGTTTTCTTCATGGTTTTATCGGTAAGCTTCTCATTCAATCATTGGAAATCGTTATCGACCATATGCAGTCTAAAAGCGTATATCATACTTTCAAATCTTGTCTCGTTTCCAAAACAAGACGACAAAGTTGGAATTTAGTTTATCCCAATACCTCGTGAGTGAGCTCTTCCGGTTCAGTGTATGATCCCTTTGAGATATCGTATTAATTATATGCCCTTATATGCACACCAGTGTACCAGCGTATTGACCTTGATTAGGTCATCAACCTAATGGTAAGCCTAATATACATTCTCGGATATATAGTAATACACTTGTCTCCAGTCAAAGGATGTGTGCCTATATTGTGACAGAATACGATACCTCTAAACTCTTTGACCTAACCCACCTGATACCTCTGAACCTCTATTCCTGAGCAGAGGACTTGTAACAAGAGGCTGGTCAGATGCCATCCTTTGGAGTAAGTATTGTCATCTCCTTCTCAGGTTGGAGATCTTTTCTTGATAATCACTTAATGGTGCGGTTGAGTCCTCAATCTAAATGTTTAGATATTCGACCATGCATGAGCCTCTATATCAAACCTTTATATCAACAATTGTATGATATGAAGATGGCCATGGTGCATAATCGTAATTGCACGAAGGGATTTGTTATGCAAACTTTATTCTTCATTTCATATTAAGGAGTCATTTGCAATAAATTTGATTACATAATGGATCACCATTTATGTGCATGACAAGTGGCAAAATATGACAATCATCATGCTAGAAATTTCTAAGTCTCGTGTCAATTTATTGTAAGATTAGGGAACATATGACATAATTTTATTTTGAATATATTGTAGGTTTTCGAGATAAACTACCATGAGTTATGAAATGTCACATTTTTAGTTACTTTTATGGCAAGTTTTGAGGACATGTGATATTAGGACATTTTTATGACATCTCTTCGGGGATTGTGAATATTAGTTCATTATGATGGCATGTCTTCAAAGACATGCCATCATAACCTACCACATCCACCGTCGCCTACATCTTCCTCAACACATGTCATCGCCACCATCGCCTTCTAATTCCTGCTCACAAGCCACCACACCACCACCTTCTTCCTCCCCACCTATCATTGTCATTATTAGTGCCACCATAACCACTACCATTGTGAACAACTGAAATGTTGTACGTCACTACCAAAATCATAAAGTTTGTATAATATATAAATGTAATAATATACATTATTTGAGCTCCTTATTTTTTATTTTTATTTAATTTTATTTATTGTAACTATCTATTGGTTAGCGTATAAATTTAATCTATATTTTTATTGCCAATATTGTAATTATTAAATGATAATTTTATGTGCATTGATTATGTTTTTTCTCGGGAATTATGGTTAAAAAGAGCATAAATAGATGAAACACGAACTCATTAGCGATCTCCATCAGAACTGGACAATTGACTTGAATGCTTGATATGTGCAATTAGTGAAGTGTCCTCGTCACCGTCGTTACCCAAGTACAATGATGGTAGTGGGGAACAATGTGATGTGCCAATGTCTGGTGCCATCTTTTGCTTTCATGGTGAAAGAGGTGTGATAAGAACTCCTAGAAGTCTATATTTCTGAATTTGAGTCTTAAATTCCAATGCGGATTGACGTAGTTATGTATATTCAGGAAGTTCTCCACAATCTATTGCTTGGACTCGAGTAGATCTCCATAAAATTTGTTGTCATATACCTGAACATATAACCACCATCAAATGCTATAGTGAGTTGTTCCTTTGGATGATTTTGTATGATGATATTCTGGGGTGCATTGTTATCACAAACTTTCATTTTTCCAAATACACATTTGACTACGATTGATAATATATCTTGCTTGCTATCACTATCATTCATGTCATCATTTGATTAGTTTAGACATTGTTGAAGTTTCCAAGAAGGCAACTGATGAATAGCCATTCAATTACATTTATTCTTTACATTTAAATCCTTATCAAAACACATGTAGAGCTATCTTGTACAAATTAAAACTCATGATTTGTTTATAAATACTGTATAAATATGAGTATTTAAATCCAAAATAAAAGAATAAATAAAATAAAATTAAATGAAGTATCAAATATATTTAATGTCCCTTCCCGAGATCAAGTCAATATTGACTTGGTCGACCAAGAATAAAGTTGGGGGAGAAGGGTGAATCAATTTACAAAAATACACATGAAACCCTTATTTGTTTAACTACAAATAGCCATTATTTTAACCATTTTATTTTAAATTTTATACACATCAAATAATAAAATAGTCAACATAAAATTTTTACATAAAATACAAAGAAAATTATAAAAGTAATTGCACAAAAAATAAGGTACTTGCACTAGTACATAAAAATGAAAAAGTCGTAAACATAACTTCGCAGATCATTATCTTCTCCATATAAACTCAAAATCCATCAAACTCGCCTTTATTGTATTTAAAAACAAATTATCTATTTAATGAAGTGGTTTCATTTAAAATAGAGTTAAGATGCAAAAGTCGACTTTCTTGGATCCCATTATACTATATACCAGCATATTTTATTCATTTATTTTTTTATTTATATTTTTATTATTCGTTATTTTTAAATACTTTTAAATATTATTTAAAACATATTAAACTGATAAGTATAAAATAAACCATTAAAATACATTAATATAAATAATACAATAAACTATATAGGTATAATATACATATAATGTAAATACCCCTATTTATTTAAGTATGTAAATAAAGTAAAAATATGTCAATATGTATTTAAGTATACTATAAATATATAAATTTTGTATAAATGATAATATGATCAAAAATACAAAATAAATATGCTATAGAAATAAATAAAAATCACCTAAAAATAATACATAAAATAATGAACATTTTTTATTTTTAACTTTTTTTAATAAAATACCCAGCTATTTTATTTTGATTTAATTTTTTATTTTCCTTGTTTTGTCCTCTTTTTATTTGACGTGGATCAATGAGGGGCGGTCCATCGTTGACCTTTGGTCAACTACCCCTCCTATAGCTTTGCACCTGTCTGACCTCCCCCCCCCCTTCATCCATTTTTACCGCATAATACAATGATCATGTTGCATGGAGTTCTAAAAGAAAATTACCGATTAGAGATTCATGATTCCTACCCTAAATTCAGTCTCGATCGATCTTTATCGATCTGAGCATAATCCTCTTTGTAAGACCCCTTCCCACCTCTGCTATAAACTCCTTCTCCAAACTACAATTCATCCTTAATCCCTCTTATATACATTGTAACCCCTTTAATCATTCCATGCGTGAGCTCTTCGTGACATGTAGAGTTTCCACCCGATTCAAGGCGAGGAGAAGATCCAATTTGAGGTGATTCAACCCCATTGGTGAGCTCCGCCAGGTGAGGCCTCATTTCTTATCCATATAGCCCAGCATGTTTATTCTTCGTGTAATTAGTGGTTACTTTAACTTGATATTGTCTAGATGTCAAAGAATCCTAGAAATCTTCTCACTGGAGTTTTTTGAGGTACAACACTCTGTTCATCATCCAAACCTCCATGTTCTGACGTTCAGATCACTGCACCACCTTCCTTATCACATTCTTTGCATCTTAACACTCTCTGATCATCTTGGTCTTGCTCAAATCAGGTTCGCGATCCTCCTTCTGTCATCTTTGTCTGAGGACTGTCATCCCTTCTCATTCTCTGTCCATTCAAATCTAAATGAGACCGAGGTAGTCTTCCCTCGACCTCTGATCATTTTGTGCATGTTCGAGTGTCTGAGGACCCATTTGGGGGTCGATTCAAAGCATGCACAACACGTTTGGGTGACTTGTTTTTTCTTCAAGCTCTAGGTCTCCATGTATGGGACTTGGACTCATCTGAGGCACTAAGTTGCTGCGGAGTCATTTTGGGAACCTCACGAGCACTTCAGCATCCCGAACAAAGATCGAAGAAGGAATATTTGTGCGATTGAAAGTTCTTGGCTTGTTCTTCGTGAGCCTCGCAACACCGTTGGATCAAGAGCAACCCCTCTAGGTCAGTAGCAACTGTAGGATGCATAGCTTCACCACCATTTGATCAAGAGCCAAGATCTAATCTTGACTGTACATCCATGAAGCATCATCAATGCATATGGACTGGTCAAGGTTTGAGTGATTCAATCAGAGTCGTCAGTCGGCACACAGGTTCTGGGTATTTTGCAACCTATGCCTTCCATATTTTTTATTTTTATTTATTCCCAAAACTTTAAGTCGCAGTGTAATTAATTTTGTAATATTTGCATGTGGGTCCCTAGACTTGTTGAATGTTGCACTTAGGTCCCTTCCTAGGTCATCTCACATGCTCATATGTGTACGACGCTCGTGCAATTTGCAATGATACCCTCTTAGGATTCTTTATTTCCTTTTGGTACTAAACTTGCATATTAAGTGTAAAACTTTATGAAATTTACATGATTGATACTGGAAGTTGTTTCATTTGCAAAAATACCCCTGCCATTGCTTATTTAGTGTAAAATATTTGGATTATTTACAGAGTTGGTCCTGAATTTTACCATATTATTATGAAATGAAATTAAACTTCTTAGAAATTGCATTTAGGTCCTTTATTTCCTGAATACAATATTTTATGTATTAAGTGTTTTATATAGTATTTCATGCCTAAAAATTCAAGAAAAATTGCCTTAATTGCCTAAAATCCTATTTTATCATATATATTTTTCTTAGAGTAATTACAATTATTTTTTATGTAAAAATAAAAAAACATATTTCCCTATCTGAACTTAGAAAATCTATAAAAATTTTTCAAAAGATCCCCAAAAATTCCCCAAAAAATATATTAGCTATATTCTATAGTGTGTTATATATCAAAAAAAAATATAACCAAAACCCTAAAAATTGCAAAACACTAAAATCATACAAAAATCCAAAAATTGTATTTTAAATTTCTATACTTTGTTTATATTATCTAGTTTTCAGAAAAATTGACACTGGCCCCTATTTGATCTGTTATATATTTATTATACCTATTTTAATGTCTTTATTTCCTATTTTGTCTTGTTTTAAGTATATCAAATTTTAAAAATCCACAATATTCTAAAAAATCTGTCAAAACTCACCAAATAGAGAAAAATCTAAAAAACATACAAATATTTTATTTTGGAAAAAATAACCATATTTGATATTTTAAACTTTTAAAAATCTCAAGTTTCCTTTATTATATATAAATTCCTATATGTCACTGTTATATAAATATGTATTTATTCATTATCTATATAGATATTCTTACATATATATTATTAAAATTAAGAATAAATTACAAGCATTTTCAAAATTAAAAAATTTAAAATTATAAAATTAAAAACCCACAAAAACATTTGAAAAAGAAAAAAAATACAAATTACCTAAGTAGACGGCTTACTTTTTCTCTATTCCCCTCCGCTCTCTGTGCTACGATACTCTACATACTTATACACTATACACATATATGTAGAATTAAAATAAAAATACAATTTGACTCACACATTTGCATTGATTTAACATAAATTGTGGGTTGATCGTTGACTGTTTCGCATTGATCGGGTACCAAGTGTCATGAGAGTGGCCAACACAATGATTGTCGAATCCGACTTGTTTGACATCACAGGATCTCTAAGATCATACGTTAAGAACCCCATCCTTACCGATTCATCAAATTGCTCCATTGCCAGGGAGCAATGGTTGAGTAGAGTAGAGGAGTCTGCTTAGTTTTATTATCCTTATTTGTTATAATATCATCTTCTCTCTCTTTACTTTATTTTATCTATAATCTATTCTGGCCCTATTTCTTATTTGAATTTTCTACGAGGGTCTTCTTATCAAGAGAGAGCTTCTTTTGAGGCTCAAGGCACCTGCAAGATGAGGAGGTTGGTGGTTCTACGCTTAACAACAGGAGAGGGCAACAGAAAAAGATAAGAAATTTTTAGAGTAGATTAGTGTAGAATTAGTGTACATTTTTGTGAGAGAGTGATTCGTTTGATTAATTTGTAATAATACATGTTAAGGAGACTTAGACTCTTCAGGCATAATTTACCAAGTGTTTGTTAAATTGGGGGCCTGTGTGGTTTTTTCATTGTTTTCTCCGCATTATTATTTTATTCTCCCTATTTTCCTCTTATTTTTATTTGTTTTCCATGACTTATGCTTTCCACATTATTTTCCATTTTACATCTTTGTTGATTGAATCCATATATACTAAGAGTGTATGTTGACTAATTAAGTCCAAAACCCTAATATCATTCATGTGCTTGTAGTTCCACGCTTGGAATTAGTCAAATCGAATAAGTTCTTCACGATAATAGAATCTCATATCTTAGGGTGACTCCATCATTTCATTCATTTAGTATAAATTTCAGTTCTGATGTGCATCTCACATGGAGAGAGTTGGGAAGCAAAGTGAGAATTCTAACTGAGCATCACATTATTTTTTTTTACTTACATTACTTTTAATTCCTCTAGCTCTGATTTTTGTTACATAGGACAAACCAAGAATTGATAAACTGGTAGGCCTTTTCATAAAATATCCAAAAAATGAAATCCGAAAAAATTGAAAAAAAATCATGCATGTTTGCCTTTTATTTACGCTTTTCACACTTGTCTTCTTTTGCTCTGGTCAATCCTTTCATTTATTTTTATGTTTCACTTCTTCTTCATTCCTTGCTCCAATTCCACATCCTTTTCATATTTTTTGCTTCTACGATGTCGCATTCGAGATGACTTTGTTCGGACTCCACGAGCATCCATATTGAGTCTCCAATGCTGACATCTCCAATAATTCAGGGCGATTCCCAAGAACCCGGTTCAGACTTTGCAAACTACTCCCAGGACTCCTTGCATCCTTATCAAAGAAATCAAGATCTTTCTTGTCTGGAATTCGTTTTTTTTGTATGGAGATTGATTTTACTTCGTATACATCTCCAATCTTAATAAAGTTCTGAGTTGACCATGATCTCGAACTCTTTTCCACATCTAGTTCTTACTTCCATACTGATAGGTGCAATTTTCAAATTGTACTTATTGACCCTGATATGGAGATTAGTTCATCAAACTTTGAACCTGAGATGGCACCCAAGGGCAAGGGAAACAAGTAGATCAAAACGAGTTTAATAATCAACTGCTCACATATATTTGGGCAATTCAACAGTATTTGATTGATCAAGCTCTCGCCCAAGTCGCTTTTCAGGATATGTGGAATGATACGAGGAGAGACAGAGGGAACCAAGGAGAAGGAGAAGAACAATGTGGAGGACAAGACCATCAAGAGGGTGGAAACCCTAAAGGTGATGATGAGGTGAGAGAGCAACCAAAGCCGACTCTTAACGAGACCTACAATCTTGGAGCCAGGCAAATCCTCGAGTGAATTCAAATTCCTCAGATCCATGATCATTTTGAACGTAAGTCACAACTTCTCTCACTTCTTCCCACACTCCAAGTAAATACAAATGAAGAACCCTACATCCACCTCTAGTAATTCAATCGCATATGTGGCACCATGCACTACCACATCATCCCATTGGAGATAGTCAAGATGACAGCTTTCCTGTTCAGCCTTCAAGATAAGGTACTATATTGGATTAACCATCTGTGGAAAGTAGTGACGACCTGTGAGGCTCTCAAGTATGCCTTCCTGCACAAATATTATCCTTTGGGCCATCTGAATCAAATGCGAGCACTGATCTCCAACTTTTTATAATTATCCCATGATCCCATCCATGAAGCATGGGAAAGGTTTAAGAACCTTCAGGAGAAGTTCCCCCCCACAAGAAATTCCAAAGGCCGATCTGGTGCAGACCTTTTTGGTGGATTGAATCAAGAATCCCCGAAGCTGGTGGATTCAACCTATGGAGAGTTCCACTTCAACAAAGATGAAGATGTGTATGGCAGATTTTTGAGGAGATGGCTGAAGGTTTGGCCGCCCTATCTTCATCATGTGCCTTCCAGAAGAACCCATATATTCCTCCCAAACCAGTTCATATGGCATCATCCTATGGAGAAGAGAGAGATGAGAGTTCCAGACTGAGTATCATCAGGAACCACCTTTTAATGGTTGATAATATTGATAAGTGATCACATGATCTTGAAAATTTGAATGTGATCGAACAAAGGACAAACAACTGGATAAGATGGATCAGATCTAAAAGTAGTTGTTGTTTCTAGTAAGCACCATTATTTCTTGCAACTATGTGGTAGCACAAGCTAAGATTCCCACTAAGACAAAGAAACCAGCATTGCAGCAATCAGTGCAATCGAGTCAAGGGCATCCCTAGCCTATTTAGCACGTATACTACATCCAAGCACCATACTAGGGATCTTTATATCCATAGCAGATGTAAATGTTCATGTATCACTATGAAGCCCCAACTTTTGTCAAACCCTTCTATCCACCTTCTCCCTAGATCTAAGAGGTGAATGCCACAAGGGCTAATGATCAGAATCTGACCTGTCCTGGTGGACAAAATGAGTGATAGAATTTGGCACTCTAACCATATCACCCACAATAGGCTGGAAGGAGCTTTCTACAGAATCAGAATCACTAGTCTCCGCAAAAAGCCCAACCATGGAGATAGAACTACCATAACCAACATCCAACATACTGGCAGCAGTACCATCAGCACTCGGGTGCCCACTACTAGCAGCAGTATCCTCCATAGCATAACTAGCAGTCGTTCTCTCCTTTATCCTATCAGAGTTACCAATCGCAGCCTCCATATAGTTATCAGAGTTAGCAAGCATATCTCGTTGAGCAGAATGAGGCAACTCCTATGAATCCCGCACTTGAATGCCTAGAACAATTGGTGAAAATCTTGGGATAAATGAGCTAGAAAGTGGATGACCTCACCGCGATAAAGACCATCATCCCAGTGTAGGTTGAGTCCAATCCAAGTAATTTTCGATGCAAGGAGAAAGCAGTTTGCAACGTCCACTCCCTAATCGAGTTAGATAATAATGATTTGATTATGTTATCTAACTCTTTAACTCTCAAGAGTAGTAAGATATTGAAGCTATCTGCTTGTGCAAAGGGAAAGAATAAAGCATCACAAGGTGAATCTTCATTAGTAATGTCCGCAACGAGTTGTAGAGGATGATATGAAAAGGAAGACCATGCGGCACCAGATGTAGAGAAAAGAAAAAAACAAAGAAAAATCAAACTTCATCAATAAAAGCCAAGATCGAGCTGATGCAACTAATGAGACACCCTCATCAGCAGGTGATCTCATACAAGCTGACGAAGCAGATGGGTCTCTTTTTAGGTTTTCCGCTAGGGAAAATGATTGTATATCTTCTAATCATTTTTCATGTGAAAGTTGATTCAAATGAACACTTTTTGAATGATTTATATATTACGATCCGTGAAGCAATGAAAAATAATTAAAAAATAGGAAATTCAAAATAGCTTTGTCTGATCCGGGTGTCATTGAAATCTTACAAATATCTTTCTGGAAATACCACTTTTGAAGGTCGTGGAATACATGCCTAGTGTAAAGAAAGGATTGAAAGAGGCATGCACTTCGAAGCGTCGTCCAACAAAAACTGACATGAGCAAGTTGTGAAGCATATTCTCACCATGACAACATTTAATGATATCAAACCCACTAAGAAAAAAGAAGGATCAGGGAGCACTTCTCATCCAATGCACAATGTTTAACCAAGAGTTCAAGAAAGCACTTCTTGACAACATGCCACCTATCAATCTGATGCCTAATTCCCTACTCGAGGAATTTGGGTTAAGACAATTGAAATCCACCAGAATGATCATGTAGTTTGTAGATACTTTAGTTAAGCGACCATGGGGGATTTTAGAGGATGTCGTCATTACAATCTAAGAGATGCAATTCCATGTGGAATTCATTATCCTAGATATGGACACCTCCGTCCACTTGCTCTAGATCTCAATCATATTAGTACGATCTTTCCTTTGAACCACCAAAGTAGTAGTCAATTATGGCACCAAAAAGATCACCTTTCACTTAGCAGTGATAAGGTCCAGATAGAGATGCTCCAAGTACTGAAACTTGTAAAATCTTTATCAAATGAGATTGAGCTTGGACAGAATGAGAAAGATGACTATGATTTTTTTAGCATAAATTAGAGATACAAGATTGTTCCTAGATTATTTTGAACCCCACGAATTCCTCTCCAAGGAGGAGCATTTGAAAAGAACAATCGAATTCCCTTTGATCCTTGAAGAAGAATTGTCTACTGATGTGCTAACCGAGTTGGTTGAAACACATCCATTCCCATCAAAACAAGAGGAATTCATTGTATATTTTTATGACACATTGAACTCAAACTGGACATAGCTATGGTGGACAGTAACCAACTGACTGATCTGACACCTACCACTGTTGCATAGGTTACCACTTAGTTGAGTCAAACTCCACCAGAGCTAAAGTCGTTTCCATCACCATCAAAGTATGCCATCTTTGCGGGTAAGCAAAAAATGTTCCCTATCATTATTAGTGCTCAGCTAACCATTGACCAAGAATCTCACCTGCTTGTGTTCTAGAAAGAAATTACAAGGCGATAGGTTGGAAAATAACCTATCTCCATGGGATTAACCCTTCATTTTGCTCCACCACATCTACTTGGAAGAAGACAACAAACCATCCCATGAGTTTCAGCATCGTCTGAACCCTAATCTTCGGGAGGTTGTGATGAAAGAAATCATGAAATGGTGTGATGCAGGTTTCATATATCCCATCTCAGATTATAAATGGGTAAATCCATTACACATAGTTCCTAAGAATATAGGAATTATGATTGTGATGAACGAAAAATGGAGAGGAGATTCCGACCCGAGTGCCGACATCAAGTCATGTTTTTATGGACTATAGACGCCTAAACCTAGATACCAAGAAGGATTATTTTCCACTTCCTTCCATTTACCAAATAGTCAAAATACTGGTCACAAAATCTCTTGTCCTCAACCATCGAATTGGTCTCTACTATTCGAGATCATGACATATGCTTATGATTGAGCTATTAGGGTTGTATTAGGACAAAGATACAATGGATTGTCGTTTGCACTTAATTATGCTAGCAAAACACTGGATGAAGCTAAAAAATATAGTCACAAAGAAAGAGATGTTATCAATAGTGTTTGTGTTGGAAAAGTTCATGTCACATTTACTTGGGTCAAAAGTTATTGCATACATTGACCACTCTGTCATACAGTACCTGCAAAGCAAGAAAGGTGATAAGTCATGTCTACTTCATTAGATCCTTCTACTCTAGGAGTTTGATTTAGAAATTTAAGATACACCTGGAGTCAAGATTGTTGTGGTAAATCACCTTCCAGAATCATAGAGATAAAGACTCCTGGTCAGGAAATCATTACAATTACTGAAACCTTCCCAGATGAATTTATCTTGGTTGTCACATCATTCACATGGCATGCTAATATTGTGAACTATCTTATCTCTAAGGAAGTTTCACAAGATTGGCCAAAGCTGAAAGTGGACAATTTCATTCCGAGATACATTTTTGTCAGTGGGAAGATCCTTACTTGTTTCATGAAGGTGTAGATTGTATCTGGCAAAGGTGTATTCTTGAGGAGGATTACACAAGTGTCTTAGAGTATTTTCACAAATTAGAATCCAAAGGACACCATTATGGGAAGTGCACGACAACAAAAGTACTTTAATGTGACTAATATTGGCCAACTCTTTTTAAAGATGCTACATGTGAAAGGTTGTAGTGATTTCTAGAAGATGGGTGACACCATCTGTTCTAAAGATACCATGCCTCCAAAGTACATTTAGATATCAGATGTCTTTGACGCATGGGGTATTGACTTAATGAGCCCATTTACAAATAGCCAGGGTTTTGAGTACATCTTGCTTGTTGTTGACTATGACATTAAATGGGTGGAGGCTATCCTGGCTCGAGCTGCCGATAGTTGCACCGTCTGTCAAATTTTCAAGGATAATATCATTTCATGGTTCAGGATTCTGAAGGTACTAGTATTAGATTGGGGAAGCCATTTTATCAACAAGGAAGTTAAGAACCTCACCAACAAGTATTGCATCGAACATTGTATCGCATCTCCTTACCACCCGCAGACTAATGGCTTGGCTGAATGTTCAAATAGGGAGATAAAGATGATTCAAAAGAATCTTATGTGTCCTGATAAGAAGAACCAGACACAATTGCTCAACTCATTTCTATGGGCTTATTGTACGACGTACAAGTCTCCTTTAGGTATGTCTCCCTATCTTCTGATGTATTGCAAGCCATGATATTTGCTCGTGGAACTCATTCACAAATCATTATAGGTAGTTAGTGTATGCAACATGGACAGAGCAAAGGTCGACAAGAACCGAAAGATAGACCTGAACCGATTGTTGGAATTTCATGATTATGCATACAACAACAACCTTATGTATAAAGCGAAGTGAAGAAATGGCATGATAAGTATATCAGAAGAAATACTTTTGAGTCAAATAAGAAGGTGTAGTTGTTCGATGCAAATTTAAAATTGTTTCCGGGCAAACTGAAAGTAAATGGTCGGGACCATTTATTGTCAAAAATGCATGTGACAATGGTAGCATCATCATATCTAGATTGTCAACTGACACACAACTATCTGTAGTAAATGGATAGTTGTTGAAGCCATACACATAGCATGATACATTTCTTCCCATTGTGGATTCAATACAAGTGACATTTCAAGACGAACTCCTAGAGGCTAAAGAATCGGACACATGAGCTTCAAAACATCTTTTATTTTCTTATTTTCTTATTTTCATCTCTTTTTCATTTCTTTTATTCTTCTGTTATTTCATTCATCCCATTCATCTATGTTATACTAAGGATATAATTCATCCTAAGTATAGTGGAGATGAGTGTATTCGAGTAATTGTTTATTTTATCTCTCGATTATCTCTTAACTTGTTGATAATTCTTTCCTATACTTAGGGATATTTCACCCTAAGTATAGGGTGTTAGGCTGAGTTATTGAATAAAATATTCTCATCCTCGATCATCCCTGCTTAGTCTATAGTCTGTTATACTTAGGATTAGTGAACCCTAAGTATGGGGGGGGGGGTTGATCGACTTCCCATTCTTTGAGTCATTATATACTTAGTACGAGTTAATTGCTAAGTATAGGCTTTTCTATACTTAGCACGAGTTAATGTCTTCCTTCCCGCTCTATGATCACTATGAGGATATAGTTTAAGATAAGTATATGGGGTCGTATATATGTTTATATGCATTAGCCAAACTCGTACTTTCATATTTTCAATAATATGTCTAATATAATACATTGGGTAAGGGTATACAATCAGTCAACTGTAAGGAATACAGTAAATATGTACATAAAATTTCTAAAATTATTTGCAAAAATAGGTTTAAAACTATTTTATAAAATGATTTGAAAAATGATTGTAAATTATTTTGAAAAAATCTTTTGAAAACCTTTGAAAATCATTGTAAAATATTTTCAAACCACTTGAAAAGTAATCTCTATATAAATGTTTGTAAAAAGGTCATAAAAATTATTTGTAAAAATGTTTTTGAAGAATTCTTTATAAAATTGGTTACAAAATAAGTTTTCAAAATGTTTGACAAATGTTTGCAAAAATAATTTCAAATTGTTTTGAAAACCTGCAAACAATAGGATTGTTAAAATTCTTCAAAAAAACATGTATACGCATGTATAAAACATGTATATACCTTGTAGAATTAATTCTTTTATTTTGAAAACAACCATAAAATTTTGCAAAATCCCAAAAAATCCTAAATTTGCAGTATATTTTCAATAATCCATAAAAATCTAAAAACTATTTGGCAAATACATAAAAGGTTCAAAATCAGAAAATGATTTCACAAAAAAGATTTCTCGCATTGCATTGCATATTCATTTTTCTAAATAATTTTGACAATTGAACAAGTCCAAATAAAATTTGAAGATTTGAGCTTGGTCTAGACCTTAATCCACTAAATTTTAGAGGAACCTAGGTCTAGAATTGGGACGCTTCAGGTCATTTTGACTTAATTCTTTAGGTTCTATGAGACTGTGTTCATGAGTCAATTCATTATCTCTAACTAGAACCTTTTATGAAATCCGTATGACTTTTTAGACAATGGCTTGACTTTAGACCTCGCACTTAGCATGCTGCTCAACCAATATGGGTTGTTGAAATTTCTTAGAGTCTAAGTCATGACGATACTAGACTGCTTTGAAGGATGGCTCAGGAACCATTCTTGGAGATTGTCGAAACTAGTTTTTCAATCTAACTATTCTTCTGATAGCATGACCATCTAAATATTGGAGAATGGATTGAAATAAAGCTTCAGATGAGGAATGGTATGCTAGCATAATTTTTCTAATATCCGAAAACTTGGGGCAAACAAAAGGTTCTATATCCATTGAGGTAAAACAAGAATGCATAACAATGCTAAAAAAAGAAATACCCAAAAAGAAGCCTCTACCAAAAGGCTCCATAAATTTTGAGCTTCCAGAAAAAGCTTAGTTCTTGGTAGAGACTTGATTACAAGGAAATGTGACTACACTAGTTTGTTTCCACTTCTTTTCTCTTTCTTTTAGGTTCTCCATTATTCATTGTGCACTAGAAAGTACATGAACTCAGGAGGAAATATTCATATCCCTAAGGATGAGTTACTGAAGAAGGAGACCTCCTGATAGTTTAGCTATTTAATTGGGAAGAGCTAAACATTGTTCACATACATGGTACTTGTCATTTCAAGGTTACAATAGGATACATCTAAAAGGACGGTTCTGACCGGACAATTGATTTGAACTGAACAAAGGAACATGAAACCTAAGGGTTGTTGAGTCTTAATTCCTAACATGAGCTAGGTTCCGAACACATAAATAATCCAAGGGTTGTGATTGAGCTACAAAATTTGATTTTGTAAAGATAAGTTTAAAAGTAATGATCATTCTACCTTCTTTAATTTTCTCTTTTCATCACTTATTCTTCTAAGAAGTGTTTGCTAGGGAGTAGCAAAGGTAAGTATAGGAGGACTGATGAATAGCCAATTATATTCCTTTATCATTTCATTTTGCATTTAAATCTTCATAAAAACACATGTACATAGAGCTATCTTAACCAAATTAACGCATGATTTGTTTATAGATATTGTATAAATATATGTATTTAAATCTATAATAAAAGAATAAAGAAAAGAAAATTAAATGAAGTATCAAAGATACTGAATGACCCTGGATCTCGAAACCAGATCAATATTGACTTGGTCGACCAGGAATAAAGTAGGGAGAGATAGGGTGAATCAATGTACAAAAATACACATAAAACCCTGATTTTCCTGACTATAAATAGCCATTATTTCACCTATTTTATTTTACATTTTATACATCTCATATAATAAAATTATCAACATGAAACTTGTACATGAAACAACATAGAAAATTATAAAAATAATTGCACATAAAAACAAGGTATTGTGTAACTAAGATACACAAATGAAAAAGGTGTAAACAGAACTCCAGAGATCAATATCTTCTCCATATTAACTCAAAATTCATCAAACTCATCTCCATTGTATTTAAATTTAAATTACCTATTTAATGAAGTGGTTTCATTTAAAATGAAGTTAAGATGCAAAAGTCGACTATCTTAGGTCCCATTGTACTATACATGCATATTTTATTCATTTAATGTATTCTTTATATTTTCCCTATTCTTGTAGTGTTAAATAATTGTAAATATTATTTTAAAATATTAGAAATATGAGTATAAAATAAATCATTAAAATATAAAATAAATAATATAATAAACTATATAGGTATACTATACCTATAATGTAAATACTCCTATTTATTAAATTATGTAAATAAAGTCAGAAAAATAAAGTAAAATATGTCAATATGTATTTAAATATATTATAAATATATAAAATCTACATATATGATAATAAAATCAAAAATAAAATACAAATAAAACATTCAAAATATATGTAAATATAACTATAAGTATACTCTACAAAAATTAACACCTAATAAATAATGTTATAAAAATAAATAAAAATCGCATAAAAGAGTACATAAAATAATAAACATAACAATGCTATACCCATGCTAGTGATTATTTAATGTGAAATATTTGGGTTATTTGTAGAATTGGTCTTGAACTTTACCAAATTACTATGAAATAAAATTAAACTTCCTAGAAATTGCATTTAGGTCATGTATTTCCTTAATTAAATTATTTTGTGTATTTTAAGTGTTTTAAATAGCATTTTATGCTTACAAATTCTAGAAAAATTTCCTTAATTGCCTGGAACCCTATCTTAGCACATATATTTTTCTTGGAGTAATTAAAGCCATTTTTATTTATAAAATCCAAAAACATTAATATTTCTCAGTTTGTGCTTATAAAAAATTATTAAAAAATTCAAAACATCCACAAAAATACCAAAAATATATTAGCTATATTATGTAGTGTGCTAACACATATCCAAAAAACAAAAAGTACAAAACCAAAACCCTAAAAAATTAAAAAAACACTAGAAATCTTATAAAAATGTGAAAAATTCCTTAAAACTCAAAAAACATATTTCAAATTTCTGAATTTCCTTTTTATTATCTAGTTTCCAAGAAGGTATTGAGCCTATCTGATCTGTTAGATATTTAATAGGCCCATTTCAATATCTTGATTTTCTATTTTATCTTTTTATGTATATTTCTATTTTTAAAAATTTGAAAAACCTAAAAAGTCCCTAAAAATCAATAAAAATCTAAAAAAACATAAAACTATTTTATTTTGAAAATTTTACTTTATTTGATATTTTAAACTTTTAAAAAGGTTCAAGTTTCCTTTATTCTATATATACCTATATATCCCTATTATATAAATTTATATGTATTGATTATCTATATTTATATATTATTCCATTTATATTATTAAAACTAAAAATCAATAAAAAAATTTAAAAATGAAAAATACAAAAAATCATATAATTTAAAACACACAAAAGCAATTGAAAAAGGAAAAAATAAAAAAAATAATGAACTGCCTCAGTAGACAATTCACTTTTTCTCTATTCTTCTTTGCTCTCTATGGCACGATACTCGACATACTTATATATAGAGTAAAAATAAAAATAAAATCTAACTCACACATTTACACTGATTTATCATAAATTGTGGGTTATTGTTGACTTTTTCGCTTTGATCGGGTATCAAGTGCTGTGAGAGGGGCCGACATAGCTATTGTTGGATCATACTTGTAGGATACCACATGCCCTCCAAGATCGGACGTTAGGAACTCCATCCTTAGCGATTTCTCGAATGAGGCACCTCATGTGTATGGGAACGTGAGGTGACAACTATAATTGGAACATGTTCAAACAACATACATATTGGGCTTGTATGATTACCAAAAAAGATGTGATTTACAACATCATGGGAACAACCAATAAGGATTTTTTGTTTGTACCTTCCATACATATCTATATCATCAACACTATTAATGGGATTACATTGTCTAGATGGTCAAATACATGGCTCGAAGACTGCAAAGGCCCTCTTGAACATATCAACATATGTAATCATGCAAGTCTTGATATATATCATGATCTTAGGTATGTAAGGGTGAAATGTTGTAAACAAATATGGGAGTTCATTATATGCTTCAGTTAAATCACCATACACTCTCTCTATACCCTTATGCCTAGCATCCCAAATCCTTGTATAACTAAATTGATATCATGGTTTTTACAAATCGAACCTTGTAAATATAAGCCTTGGAAAAAGGTGGAATTTCAAACCAGGAAGTTACTATAAAAAAGCGGATGATCGTGACTACTGATCAATTCAAGCAACTTTGTGGGGCATCAACCTTGGATAGGATGAGTTGTCCATCAATTAATGAGCCATCACAACATTATCTTCACAGACAAGGACATATAGAAGGGAGGGGGGCAAGGTAGGGAACATGCACCTCCTAATTTTTGTGAATGAAGTATTTACACACATTTGTTGAACTTTTTCTTTATTATTATGCTAATGGAAAGTAGGATTCTAAAAATAGAATCCTACTTTGATAAGTAAGTATCTTTCCATGACTCCCTACCTTCTCTTTGTTTTTCTGTCTCTCCTCTCCCTCTCTTATTTTCTGTAATGCACTCTCCCTCTGTCACACTCTCTTTCTTGTTGCACTCACTCTCTCTCACACTCATTAACTCTCTCCCATGCTCCCACCTCCCCTTTGTTCTTATATTCTAAGATTATAAAAAATTATATCTCAACATTGCTTTAAGGTTGATAAAATATGCATTTTTTATGATTTAGTTTTCTTCTTAATATTAATTTTTTATCTTTTTGAGACAGTAGAACTAGTTCAATGCTCAAAGTATATTTTTCCACAATAGAAATCAATAGGAATATATTTCATTTATAAATTTATTGTTTTCAAATCTTAGAAATGTATAGATATAGAAATTTATAGTGGTTATAGTTATTACCAATCTCAATTATGTTAATTTTTCATTATTGCATTAAAATTTTCAAAAATGTTGGATTTTTTAACATTGTTCAAATGATCAATACATTTTATAGAATGTGACAAAAATATGTCAAGTTATATATAGAATTTTCCTAAGTTTTTATCGAAATATATGATTTTACTTGTCGACATATGTCCTTGTATAAGAAGAAAATTATGCAATGTGCAAATGTGAAATGATCAGTTTATAGTTTGGTTAATATTCTCACACAAGGTAAATCACTTTATTTTCTTATAACATATTTTTACATGCAAGTCAAGGAATTAAGGAGTTCTATTTTTGCATTAATAGAATGGAAAGATATTTTAGATAAGCAAGAGGTCATGAGGTAATTTGAGTAGGAATGATAACATGTTTTAATGTAATTAGGAATTAAGCATTTTACTTTTTGCACTAAAAGAATGGAAATATATTTTAGATGAGTAAAAGGTCGAGAGGTAATTTGAGAAAGAGTTATAACATATTTTTTTGCATCATAATTTTTTCATAGTTAGTTAATTTTATTACGTTAATAGATACATGATTGTTTCCAATTTGTGCCCCCTCCTACATAATTTTTTGGCTCCATTCTTGTCCACCGACAACCTTTCTCTCTTTTAGCGTAGTAAACAACCTGCATCTGCTTATAGGCTTCAATGATCATAAAATTATAGTGTCCTTTTATATGAAAGATCTTCATCGAGTCCTCTAACTATGATTTTCATCTCATGTTTTAGTTGATCTGTCAAGCTAAGACCATCGTCAAAGTTCATGACATCGTTCTCATTTCTAATGTATCCATCACCTCCCCCGCTTGTTTGAGAATGGTATAGCATACACAATAGGGGTTAAGTTCGATTCTCTCCATAAATTTCTCTTGTTTGAGAATGCTATATCTCATCATCGATATTCTGGGAGAAGGATCTATCATTATATCATTAACAAATTTCATGATCATTATCTTTAGTGTCCATAAATTGGTATACATTAGTCTTGTGAGACACAAATGCAATTTTGCTTACTCGATTCATTTGGACTGCTCATATTGCGGTCTCTAAAATCAATCGGTATGTAGAAGCCAGTATTTTCACGTATTGTAGAACTTTTTTTGGTCATCATCATATTCTGTGTATGCTAAATAGCACGTTCTCGAGTGAGACATTCTTGAGATACTTGTGCTTCAAACTACTTTCAATACATCAATTTGAAACAACATGGCGATCTTATCAACGAACCCATCAAATATCATATCCAAACTAATCTTGATTGGTTCAATTGACCTTTTTACTAATTAACATCTTTAGATTTCAAAATCATCCCATCATCATCGCAAAAGCACAAAAAATCCACTTACCATTTTGAATGTACATTTCACATAACATATATAACTCAATGCATATTTAGTTTGAACAAATGATCAATAAACACGTCTAAGCAAAAATCATGCTTTGAAATTTCAAACCATTATATTTAAGCAAATATAATTCCTAAACCCATTCGATAATACAACTGTAAACCCTAACCATTTTACTACTACAAGAATAAACCCAAAAACCCAGATCGTTCACCTCGCATAGGAAGGCGAGTACAAGACAATGGTTGGTGGTGGAGGCATCAGTGAGGGCAGTGATGGTGGAAGCGTCGGTGGGGGGTGGCGACAATGGAAGCGTAGGTGGAGGTGGTGACGATGGAGGCGTCAATTAAGGATTGGAGGGAGTAGCTAGTAGGACATAATGAGATTTGAAAGAAGCTGTGGAGAAGGGGATGGTTGATGGTCCCACTGGATATAACATGAAAAAAACTCTTTAGGAGATGGATATGCTCTAAACAATAGCCTCCTTTTGTAGAGGTTGCATAGCTATGGTACATAATAAAATAAAATATTGGTCAACGTATACAACCAATTTGGTTTTCTGTATATGGTATCCATAAACTTTCCTCGCAAATGCGGTGTTGTTGCAGTAGGTGGTGATTGAAAGAGAACCCAATTTCCTTATTTCTTCGAGATTAAAGCCACCAACACAAGAGAGAACAAGTGCGAATAAAGGTCGTTGCTTTTATGTTGGGGGAGGAGATCACGGTCACGGTGACAAGGTGGGGAGGAGGTGGAGGTCATGGCGGCAATAGAGAGAGTAGCGGGGGAAGGGGAAGTTGTAGAAGGTGGAGTTGTCATGGAGGATGGGGGAGAGGGAGGAGAATTGGCATAATTTATAAATTGTTTGGACTTGCAGGGTAAATTTATAATTTTTTAATGTATACTCAGTTCAAAGTTAATGGATAGGTCAAGAGATAACATAGAGATGTCTTATAATGGTTAGTTATTATACGTAGGCTTGGATGTAAAAACAAATTATAGAGAGATTACCATGTAAATATAAAATTATATAGATATAAGTGTAAACATCCCTATTTTAAAAAAGCCCCCTTCATCTCCTTAGCCTTTTTCTGCACATTAGAGTCCATCACCTCCATCATCTTCTAGGTGAGGCATTACAAGTTCCTATCTACACCCTGTTTTTTTATGAGCTTTCCTTGACCCTTAGATCCATCCATCAGAATATGGAGACCCTTGCCATATTTAAGATACCCAAAAGCGATGTAGCATGATGAGCTTCTTTACTCGTATGCTTATCCTAGGTGTCAGCCCATATAAACTTTGTACTACATCCTGGCTATGATGTAGGAATTTCTGCCAACTTTTCACCTACATTTGGACAATTCCCGAATGTACGTAAGAACCCATGTCAGTGAAGATCCGATACTGAACCCATGTCAGTGAAGATCCGATACTTTGCTAGATCTACGGGATCTGAACATTCGTACCGGTTGTCTCCTTTATCCTGGCTTGAGACTTGCAAATAGAAAGCATAAGGCTTACCATAATGGAGTTGAGGATGCCAAATCAAGAACTGGTAGGTACTTTATCATATTTGTTCTGATGATAAATAAATAGCCAGATGTCCTCAACTTTACTTCGTGCATAAATTTTTCGCTAACCAAGTCTACGATAATGGCAATCAGTATTAACCTTCATTATTACTGAATGAATTCAAAAAGCCATCAATGCAAAAATTAGCAACTCGAATGAATTTATAATGCCATTTCCCTCGCAATATGTTTTCACTCAACCAACCAAAAACACTCAATACACAATGTGTGTTATACTGAAGAAGAAAAAGAAGCCTTTTCTTTTCATCTGTATGTATATTCTTACAACTTGAGAGAGGGGAAAAGGAAATGAAAAATAAAATCAAAATCTTCTTAATATTGCAGCACACATTCTATATATATTCTAATTTACAAAACAATTTGATGGTTTGTGCCACCAGAAAAGTATCCAATCTGCTGTGTTCTGAGGATTCTGATTTCCTTGGAATTTCAGCAATGCTAACAAAAAGAACTTGGAGTCCTGTGGATTCGGGATGTATTTTACTTCAGTGTAAGGCGGCCTGCTTGCTTAGCCTAACAGGCAATCCAAAATTCTGGAATACTCTGATCTCCCCACCAAGGCCCGCAGCCACAACCACCATGCCCCATGCAGTAACAACTTGAGTGACACCCCGCTGGCCACCGCTCAACCGTGTAGATGCCAAGCCTGACAATGGACCAGACCGTAGCCATGAAGATGATGTGTTGCCAATCGATGATCCAGACCGCGACGGGTTACGCAGCTCCTCCTCTGTGCAGCTCCGTGGTCGGTCGGGGGAGCTCTTTTTGGGGAGCGGTGGGCAGTGGCTCTTACTGCTGGAGAAAGGATCCTCGTGGGTCGACATAATTGATGCAGAAGAAGAGGCACCCTGATCGGGGGATTGCATTGGGCTTGGGCAAAATCTCGAAGATGGGATGGGTGAAGGGCGCTCATATCGGATGCTACCCGGCCAAGGAACTGCAACTGATACATCCTTGCAGCTGAAGTTCTCATGTGATCGCGTTGAGACATGGCTCTTCTTCCCTGTTCCACCGCGGTGCTCTTCACGTTTCCACACATAGACATGCGAGTCTTCGCTGGCGCAAACCACATAGTTCCCATCTGGCGTGAATGATGCTGCTATCTGGCTGCTGGTGTTCCGGAAACCTGAGCAATAAATGACGAACATAGAGCATTAATAGAATTAAAGTTATAAGGAATCAAAACAAAGTCACCATTTTCTGTTGGGAAGACCTCGAAATTTGTGAATTAACTGGACACCGTCGTAGACCCGAATCTGTGAATCGGCAGAAGTTATCAAGACCTCTGAGGGATTTCCAGGGGCAAACTGTACAAAGTGAGCATGGATTTATTACTATCAGGACAGGTTAGAAGTCCAAATTTGTAGTCTACGCACTGGTGTCATGCTTCAGTGATACCTGGAATCCTGTAATTTTCTTTGCATTATTTTTCTTTTTCTTGTGTTTGATATCTATTTGAGCCTTCTGATGGAGCTTACAATCTGCATCAAAATAATCACATTTGTTAGTAGACCTCCAAAATGACAGAACAAGATACCACCCCATTGTCTCAAACACAATTCAAATAACATTTCTATACAGAATTCTTGTGATAATCGCATATTGTGTGACCGGTATATCTACTAACATTCTGTAATAAGTCAGGGCCAACAAGGGATGCTAAGCAAGTTAGCACTTTATGAATAAATTCCTATTGCATGTTCCCTGATTATATACAGGGGATCATATAATCATGCTCTGCCACATGCACAATCTGACGAAACAAAATTGAATGGATCCTTCACAACCCCCAAGAAGATTTAATCGGGATACCTTATTTCCTTTTGACTCAATTCTTTAGATAATGATAGACAAGTAGTTCTTTGTGATTGAAGCAATCCCTTTGGTAGTTATATCAGATGTATTATCTTTCTTTTGTTTGAAGGTATAGATACTGTTGGAAGAAATGAGCAACTTGTTATTCAAGGGAACCCTAGCCTCTCTTATATAGTGAGAGGCCTCATGGGTAAATTACATAGTAGTCCAGAGAGCAATAAGAAATTATGAAAAGGTACATAAACATAATAATAATACTCTCTACACTCCCCCTCAAGGTGGAGCATAGATGTCGATCATGCTTAGCTTAGAAGAACATTTCTGGAAGGGTCCTCTGAGCAACGGTTTGGTGAGTATATCAACAGTCTGATCCCCTGATCTCACATGAGATGTAGATATCAAGCCTCTCTAAATCAAGTCTCTATTGTAGTGGCAATCAACTTCTATATGCTTTGTTCTCTCATGGAATGCTGAATTGTTAGCAATAAACTATGCTGCCTGATTGTCACACTGAAGCTGCATAGGTAAGGGTACGGCTACATGTAGATCCTCTAGTATAGATCGGACCCACATCATCTTCGTGCTTGCTTGCGCCATGGCCCTGAATTCGGATTCTGCACTTGACCTTGCCACAACGGTTTGCTTCTTGCTTTTCCAAGAGACCAAAGAGCTCCCAACAAACACTGCATATCCTGAAGTTGACTTTCTATCCTTAGGGCATCCTGCAGAATCGGCATCTGCACATGCTGAAATAGATAGATCTGTGCCCCTTTTGAATATCAACTCTAAACATGGAGAGGATTTTAGATACCTCAGTATCATGTATATGGTATCCATATGAACTTGTCTTGGTTGCTCCACAAATTGACTCACCCGCCTTACTGCAAAGGCAATATCAGGTCGAGTTATGGTAATATAAAGGAGCTTACCCACCATTTCTCTATATCTCCTGTTGTCTACTTCAACAATATCGTCATCATATAGCTTCATGCTTGGATCCATGGGAATACTCGATGGTTTGCATTCAGCCATGCATGTTTCAATTAAGAAATCTGAAATGTACTTCCTTTGGGCCATCACTAGACCTATGCATTCCTGGCAAACTCCAACCCCAAAAAGTATCTTAGGGTTCCAAGATCCTTCATGACGAACTGATGACCTAGGAATGCTTTTGCCCTCTCTATCCCCTGAACATCATCTCCTGTAACAAGAATATCATCAACATAGACCATGATGACAACCGTACCCATAGAAGACTTCTGAATAAACAATGAGTGGTCTGCATTCAATGTGTTAAACCCCTGTCGTTCAATCAGATGAGAAAGTTTCTGAAACAACGCCCTTGGGCTCTGTTTAAGGCCATAAATTTCCTTGTGAAGTCTACAGACCATATGCTTCTCTCCCTCAGCAGTAAACCCTGGTGGCTGCTGCATGTAGACTTCCTCCTTCAGATCGCCATACAAGAATGCATTCTTGACATCAAGCTGGGATATAGTCCAGTCACATACCACTGCAACTTAAAGAAGTATCCGAAGGGTAGAATGACGAGCCACCGGAGAAAATGTATCCATATAATCCACACCATAGGTTTGTGTGAAACCTCGAGCCACCAACCGAGCCTTGTATCGATCTAGACTGCCATCTGCATGGTATTTAACTGTAAATACCCATTTACAGCTAACGATAGATGCATCAAGAGGAGGAGTAACTAAGCTCCATGTGCCACGAGCCTGTAATGCCCGCATCTCTTCTTCCATGGCCATGCGCCAGACATCAATCTGCATAGTGTCCTGATAGGTCCGTGGTATCTCTACGGACGACAAAGTTGTAGCAAATCTCTGAAAATAGCCTGTGAGACAATGAAAAGATACCTGAGAAGCAAAGGGATAAGATGCACACATCCTCTTTTGCTTTCGGATAGCAATAGGAATATCCAGGTCATCGTCCTGTGTACTGGATGATGTAGTCTCCTGCAAAGAAGAATCCTGCACATGTACCATATCTGACCCGTCAGTAGTAATGTGATCAGTACATACCTGAGGCGTGGTAGATGTTGGACGTGCAGCCTGAGCAGGACCTGACCGACGCGTGTAAAATTTTGGTAAAGGTGGAATAGGAGGTTATGGAGGTGGTGGTGGCTGAGGTGATGGTGGTGAAGTGGGCGTAGTAACAGGTGCAGGAGTAGACTCAGGTGAACCCCACCTAGGAGGTGGAGGGACATAGACATCATCATTGGTAGTGGATGGTACCAGCCTATCACCTACAGGAGAGAAGTACATAACAGACTCATAGAACGTGACGTCAGCACTGACAAAGTATTTCTTGTTTATGGGATCATAACAGCGATAGCCCTTCTAAGTCCGAGAATAACCCACAAAGACACACTTGACCGCTCTAGAAGAGAGTTTGTCAAGTCCTGGAGTGAGAAGATGAACAAATGCAACAGTACCGAAGACATGAGGAGTAAGTGAGAATAATTCCTTATCAGGAAAAAGATAGACATAGGAATTTTCTCACCTAGGACAGATGACGGCATACGATTGACCAGGTAACAAGCTGTAAGAACAGCATCCCCCCAGAAAGAGATAGGAGCACAACTCTGAATAAGAAGGGTTCGAATAATGTCAAGAAGGTGACGATGCTTTCTTTCTACCACTCCATTCTGTTGAGATGTGTAGGCACAAGTAGTATGGTGAATGATACCCTTTGACGAGAGAAACTGAGAGAGAGATCGTGTGCAGAATTCAAGAGCATTATCTGTACGAACATATTTGACAGTAGAGGAAAAAACATTCTGCATTTCATTTATCAAATTTTTAATCACATCTCCTGCTTCAGATTTATTCTTTAAAAGAAAGACCCAAGATACACGAGAAAAATCATCCACGACAACTAGATAAAATCCGTGTCCCTGATGATCGGGAACACGACTAGGACCCCAAATATCAATATGAAACAACTCGAACGGGGAGCAACTGCTCCGACTCTGACGACCAGGGAAGCTGGACCTATGATGCTTTCCCAACTGACATGCTTCACAGCGAAAGGAAGAACTGGGAGAGATCTGAGGCAGAAGGTGTCGCATTTTCTGGAGCGGGAGATAACCAAAGCGAAGATGCCAGATGTACGGAGATACTGGTCCGGCTGAATAAGAAGAGGCGGCAGCATAAGAATTCCGGACCAGCCGATACAAACCATTCTGCTCAGAGCCACAGCCAATCACCCTGCCCGTTAGTATGTCCTGAAAAATAAGAGAAGAGGGGTCAAATATGGCACGACAGTGCAAATCCTTTGTAATCTGACTAATAGACAACAGATTCATAGAGAACTCAGGAGCATGCAGAACATTCTATAAATGCATGGAAGAAGATAGAACGACCTCCCCCTATCCAATAAGGGGGGAATGTGTACCATCTGCGATCTGTACTGAACGGCCATGGGGAATGCCCCTGTAGGACTCAAGTCTCTCTCGATCTCGGCAGATGTGATGTGTGGCATCAGAATCTATAATCCAATCAGATATATCATGAGAGGACGTAAATGCAGTAACACTACCTGAGGTACTAGCGATAGCAGAGGAACTGGCTGAGGCAGAGGCAGCAACATCAGAAGGTCCATCAGAAGAATTTGTAGAGGATGGTGGCATAATATCACGTAGATGTGCCACAAGCTCCTCAAAACGGTTGTCTGCAGTGGATGCTGACTGGGGCAGAACATGCTCAGCTACACGCGCCAATGCTGGGAACCCATGCTTAGAGTAGCATGTATCCTCCGAGTAGCCTGTGCGGTGACAGTACGAACAAGGGTGACGAAAACGACCACCCCTACCACCTCCACGTCCACGTCCACGACCAGAGGACTGACCACCTCTCCCACGCGATACTGCCATAGTCGATGGGGGTGGAGTAGATGAGCTAGACGACACTGAGATGCGAGTGAGCCTCCGGTAAACATCCTCCATTGGAGGAATAACTGCATCGGCCAAAATCTGAGAACGAGCAGCCTCGTACTCAGGGTCTAGGGCTGCGAGTAGAACGTGTAGAGATAGTTGTGCGTCGTTTATGTTATGTGTTATTTCTGTTTCTTTATGTACCTCTCATGTAATTTACCCAAGGGCTCTCTCTCTATATAAGAGACCCGAGGGCTCTATGGAATAAACAACGAAGTATTCTAACATGGTATCAGAGCCATGACCCTAACCTAGGGTTCCCACCGCCGCCCCCCCCCCTCTCCCCTTCCCCTCTAGGGTTTCGCCGGCCTCAACCCCTCTCTCCAACGCCGCCGGGGTCTCCATCGCCGCCGCCGGGGTCTCTCACGCCCATCGGGGCCCCCTCCCACCGCCACCGACAGCCCCTGCTGGGCGCTCCATCGCCGAAGCTGATCCTCCACCGCCGCCGACAGCCCCTGTAGGGCATCCTCTATCTCGCCGACCTCCTGCACTTGCTGTCCAGCCCTTGACCGACTCCTCTCGGTCGCTATTTTGGCAAGGTAGAGGCTCCCACAGCCTCTACTTGCTGCCGAGTTCTTTCTAGGACTCGGACTTATGTTTGATTCAAGTGCATAATCGTCTACCTATGCACTTGGATTCTACAAAGTTCCGGTAGACAGTATATTCTTGGTCATCATTAGTCGCTCTTCTCCGGCATCATGTCAGATCACAAGTTAGATATGCCCGCCATAGGTGCCTTCAAAGGTTCGGCACCAATTGTCAAGATGGACGGGACGAACTACGAGCTGTGGGCGATGCAGTTCCTCAGCCTCATGAAGTCGTGTGGTAAGAAACATATTCTTACCGAGGATGAACCGCCGGAGAAGACAGGGATTTATGCCTCATGGGAGGCTGATGATGCGTACGCCAAGGTATGGCTCTCAGGTACGCTCACTATGGAGATAGCGAATGACGTCCTTCACCAGCCCACCGCTAAGGCGATGTGGGATATTTTGGCTATGACGTACTCTCAGGTCCGCAATGAGACGAAGATGCTCCAGCTACAACATGATATCTTTACCACGAAGCAGAACGGGAAGCCCCTTCATTCCTTGTACACGTCGCTTCGTGGCATGTTCGAGAAACTCTACAGCACCATTCCTCTTACAGCCACGCCGGAACAGCAGAAGACGTTCCGCAACGCCACTATGGTTGGCGTGTTACTTGCTGCCCTAGATCCGGAGTACGAGGCAGCACGTGCTCAGATACTGGCAGATTCCACGATTCCACCAATAGAAGAGGTATACAGGCGGCTCAGTCGTGTACCCGTTCCATCCAATATAGCGACTGCTACTCCGTCAGCAATGGCAGTCTCCAGGGGACGTGGTAGTTCATCCTCGTTTCGTGGTAGAGGAAGTGGTGGACGTGGTCGTGGAGGCCGCATACGTTCCACGTGCTCCTATTGTCGCCGCACTGGTCATTCGGAGGATACATGCTACTCCAAGCATGGTTTTCCTCCATCTGCACGAGTAGCTGATCATGTTCAGGGTCCACCTGCGTCTACTTCAGATCACAGGTTCGAGGAGTTGGTGGCACGACTTCGGGATATCATGCCACAATCTTCTCCATCAGAGGGTGCAGATGTTGCAGATATAGCGGCTTCGGCGTCAGCCAGTACATCGGCCTCAGCCAGTGCCTCAGGTAGCTCTTCAGCCCCATTTCATAATCATGATCTCACAGGATGGATTGTCGACTCTGGAGCTACCCATCATCTCTGCCGTGAGAGAGATATTTTGCAGTCATACAGGGCGGTTCAGCCAGGTCGCTCTGTACTCATTGCGGATGGGACTCAGTCCCCTATCATCGGTCAGGGGGAGACAGCTTTGCTACCCTCTTTGCATCTACAGAACGTGCTACATGCTCCAGAATTCTCGATGAACCTTTTATCTATTAGTCAGATTACACGTGATTTGCACTGTCATGCTATTTTTGACCCATCGTCTGTTATTTTTCAGGACATACTGACGGGCAGGGTGATTGGCTGTGGTTCTGAGCACAATGGCCTTTATCGTCTCGTTCGGAGCTCCTACGCTGGTGTCTCTTTGCATACCCAGGCCTCTGTTTCTCCATACACCTGGCATCTTCGGTTTGGTCATCTACCTCTGCAGAAGATGCGTCACCTCCTGCCTCAGATATCTCCGAGTTCTTCTTTTCGATGTGAAGCATGTCAGTTGGGGAAGCACCATCGGTCTAGCTTCCCCGGTCGTCAGAGTCGGAGCAGTAGCTCCCCGTTAGAATTATTTCATATAGATATTTGGGGTCCAAGTCGTGTCCCTGATCACCAGGGGCACAGGTTCTATCTAGTTGTAGTTGATGATTTCTCCAGAGTGTCGTGGACATTTCCTCTCAAGAATAAATCTGAAGCGGGCAATGTTATTCAAAACTTAATTAATGAAGTTCTAAATGTTTTTTCATCTACTGTTAAATATGTGCGTACTGACAATGCATTGGAGTTCTGCACTCGATCTCTTGCTAGTTTTCTTTCATCTAAAGGCATTATCCACCAAACCACATGTCCTTACACTTCTCAACAAAATGGAATTGCCGAACGAAAACATCGACATTTCCTTGACATTGCTCGGACTTTACTTATTCAGAGTTGTGCTCCATTAAGCTTTTGGGATGACGCTATTCTTACTGCGTGTTATTTGGTCAATCGTATGCCTACAACTGTCCTTGGGGAAAAATCTCCAATCTCTGTTCTCTTTCCGGACAGAGACTTGTTTACATTGACTCCTAGGGTTTTTGGCACTGTTGCTTTTGTTCACCGGTTATCTCCGGGACTTGATAAGCTATCCCCTAGAGCTATCAAGTGTGTTTTCGTGGGCTACTCTAGGACACAGAAGGGGTACCGCTGCTATGATCCTATCCATAACAAATACTATGTGAGTGCAGATGTTACATTCTTCGAACCTGTCATGTACTTCTCTCCTGCAGGTGACAGATTGGTCTCCTCCACATTATCAGATTCCCAAGTCTATGTTCCACCACCTCCAAGCCTGGGTCCGTCTTCTACTCCAGCGTCTCCAATAACACAACCACCACCAAACCCGCCACCACCACCACCACCACCACCCCCAGTTGTCCCATTTCCTAAGTTCTACACGAGACGCAAGGGCCCTGCTCAAGCCACATCTCAACCATCCAGCACGCCTCAGGTATTTTCTGACATTAGTGATGGGTTAAATAATGCACATGTGCAGGAGCTTGTCCAACAGGAGGAGGATCAACCGGTCAGCACTGTTTTGGATGACTTGAACCGGCCTATTGCTCATAGGAAACAGCGACGACAGTGTGTCTCATATCCCCTAGCTTCTCATGTTTCCTTTCATCGTCTCACTGGGGATTTCCAGAAGTTTGCCGCTGCGGTATCATCAGTTGAGATACCACGGACATATCAGGATGCTATGAAGACTGAATGCTGGCGTTTGGCAATGGAAGAGGAGATGCGTGCCTTACAGTCCCGAGGGACTTGGTCTCTAGTCCCTATTCCTCCAGGTGCGTCTGTGGTGAGTTGCAAGTGGGTGTTTACTGTCAAATACCATGCAGATGGTCGTCTTGACAGATACAAAGCAAGGCTTGTTGCACGAGGGTTTACACAGACATATGGGGTAGATTATCTGGACACGTTTTCACCTGTGGCGCGACATTCTACCCTTCGCATTCTTCTATCAGTTGCTGTGGTACGTGGCTGGCCTATATTCCAGCTTGATGTTAAGAATGCGTTTTTGTATGGTGATCTACAAGAGGAAGTCTACATGCAGCAGCCACCAGGGTTTACTGCTGAGGGGGAGACTCAGAAGGTATGTAGACTTCATAAGGCTATTTATGGCCTTAAGCAGAGTCCTCGTGCATGGTTCCAAAAGCTCTCCCAGCTTATTGAACAACAAGGGTTCAGGAGATCAAATGCGGATCACTCACTGTTCGTCCGGAAGACTTCTAGAGGTACCATTGTTGTTATGGTATATGTTGATGACATATTGGTTACTGGAGATGATGCACAAGGAGTTGAGATAACCAAGTCTATGCTGGGCAGTCAGTTTATCACAAAGGATCTAGGCACTATACGGTATTTTCTGGGGATAGAATTCGCACGAAATGCACAAGGAATGGTGATGACTCAAAGAAAATATGTCACAGATTTGCTGGCTGAAACAGGAATGACGGAATGCAGACCTTCGAGTACACCGATGGATCCGAGTATGAAGTTGTACGATGATGACACTGAGGAGGTGGACAAGAGAAGGTACAGAGAAATGGTGGGCAAGCTATTATACATCACTATAACTCGACCGGATATTGCACTTGCAGTAAACCGGGTGAGTCAATTTGTGGAGCAGCCGAGGCAAGTACATATGGATGCATTGTACATGATATTGAGATATCTGAAGTCTTCACCAGGCACAGGGTTGCTGTTCAAGAAAGACACGGAGTTGGCTATTTCAGCTTGTGCGGATGCGGATTATGCAGGATGTCCAAGGGATCGGAAGTCTACTTCTGGGTTTGCCATCTTCATAGGAAGCTCCTTAGTCTCCTGGAAAAGCAAAAAGCAGACTGTTGTGGCAAGATCCAGTGCTGAATCCGAGTACAGGGCCATGGCTCAGGCAAGCAGTGAAATGATGTGGGTGAAAGCAGTCCTGGAAGATCTGAATGTTGAAGTTCCGTTGCCTATGAACCTGCAATGCGACAATCAAGCTGCGTTGTTCATTGCCAACAATCCAGCCTTCCATGAGAGAACAAAACACATAGAGGTGGATTGCCATTACACTAGAGACATGATCCAGAAGGGCTTCATCTCCACGTCTCACGTCAGCTCCGAGGACCAGACAGCAGATATATTCACAAAGCCGTTGCTCAGAGGACCCTTTCAGAGATGTTCTTCCAAGCTGAGCATGATAGATATCTATGCTCCATCTTGAGGGGGAGTGTAGAGATAGTTGTGCGTCGTTTATGTTATGTTATTTCTGTTTCTTTATGTACCTCTCATGTAATTTACCCAAGGGCTCTCTCTCTATATAAGAGACCCGAGGGCTCTATGGAATAAACAACGAAGTATTCTAACAGAACGCCCACCATGGTGGCATTCCGAAACGTCTTCTGCTGCTCAGGGGTTGCTGTAAGTGGAATGGTACTGTATAGCTTCTCAAACATCCCTCTCAGGGACGTGTACAAGGAGTGAAGTGGTCTGCCATTCTGCTTCATCGTGAATATATCATGCTGAAGCTGTAACATCTTGGTCTCATTCCGGGTAGAGAGCCCTAGGGTTGAGGCTTTGTGACTCTATTGTGAAACTTTCTATGAACTAAATTTTCTACTATTACCAAGGAAATATAACAATTCCTTGGTAATAGTAGAAAGTTTAGTTCATGAAAAGTGGCACAATAGAGGTGGAAAAGGTTTTGTTGTTGTTGTACCAAGGAAATATAACAATTAGGTGGAACCTAGTTAACAATTTATTGTTTTTACTTTTGAGCTTTGCCCACAAGAGTGTGCCGATTTCGAGAACCCGAAGATGCCCAATCAAATGAAAATTGAGATTTGTGAAAGAATGAATTCAAATAGAAAAAATGAAAACCATCGGCCAGGTTTGAACTTACGACCTTCGTCTTAAAAAGGAATAGAAGAGCAGATCCTCCAAATTCACCAGATGGCGAAATAGAGTAAAAATTGCTCAAATCTTGTATCTATTTCTCCTTGCAAGATCGGATGAAATAAGAGAAAAATCGTATGCCTCGAAATAGGTCACCTCCCTCATTTATATAGAAGCAAAGGGAGTATGCCAAATAAAAATAAACCAAATTCTAATAAGAACTCTTGTGATTTTCTGGCAGATGCTTTCCAAGAAAGAATCTTCCAGCTCATTCCCTTAGTTGTCGTGATAGCCTCTATCTGTGAACCCCAAAAGGATATTAATTTGTTGTACCAAATTTAGACTACATAGTCTTTTCTGAGGTGAGTAGCTTTTTAGCTGCGAGGGGTTTGACTTCTGAGACCTTATCATCAGCCACATCGAAACTTTAGTTTTGAAGTATTGTTTCTGATTATTATGCAACCTAGCTGAAAAAATTGTCGAGATATTTTTATGTTTCTTGTATTGTTTTGTTAGATTATGTGTCATGTTTAGGTGGGTAATTGGATCCCTCCAGAGTCTGACTATCACACCCACTTATGTTTAGTCTCACATCTACTATCTGTGGGACTTGAAGGGTTAGTGGGGGCTATATAAGAAGCTCCAGACCCATTGTATCAACGAGAGAAAGTTCAATGAACTTATCAGCAGTTTGAGGCGTTCTCCCGTGGTTTCATCCCGCTCATTAGGGAGTAGGGTTTCACGTAAAAAATCATGATGTTTTTCCTTGTTTATTCTGTATTTCTGATTATGCTTCCACATTTCATATTTCTAACATGGTATTAGAGCGGGTTTGATTCTCGAGGAGTTATTTTTCGTCATTTGCTCGGGATTCAATTTTGGTGTTTTGATCTTGAAGAATATTATGTTCGGGGTTGTTTATGCTCCGCATATTGTGACGGGGTAAAGAAATCGCCTATCCCAATAGCAATTTAATAAGCACTCTTTCTGTGTGAGATGCTAAGCTTTGAGAAAGGACTTGATAAGCGACTAAGCGATGGAGCTTAGCCAGGTCAGCTAGGCAAGTGGTGTGCATCGGGTGACTGCCGAGAAGAATAGATAGAGGGGAAAGAAGACCTAGTCCTCTGAAAGACCCTTTTCTGACTGACTGTTTGCTTAGCCTTTCACGATTAATCGAAATTTCTTTATTGATTTTAGCAACCATGATAATATATTAGTAGTTATTTTCTCTCTACAAAATATTATACGATATTAAATATAGCTTAGAATAAGAGACTAATCCTCAACACATAGGGGGAATAAATTAGTTCTTGCAAACATTCCACCATCTCTTTAGTTGTCAGTCTTAAAAGTGTAGATGGAAGGCCAGTTGATGGAGGGCATATGATTGTGTAATTTCTTCTCTCCCTCTCATTGGAATAAGGATCTACTCGAGTGCATTATTAACGTGACACATGTATTTTAGTTTGTTGACTAGTGCGTCCGTCAAGAGAGATCGGAGTCGTCTGCACTTGTTTTCCTGGGAATACACTAGGGTGTGTCTCTTTTGAGTACCTATCGTACCTTCGACACCCATACTTGTATCACTATACGATGCAGATCCTTTTTTGGGTGCTATCCCTATTACTGTTCCTATTAGTTTGGGCCAAGTGGATACTTTGAAATGATTGGGAGCGATCGCCTTTGGTGGAAGCTCTTTGAGTTTGTATTTGTAATGAGAGAGCTTTTCGACCAGTAACCAATGGCGCAAACTCAAAAATCTATGGTTTCCCGGCTATTTTGACCAAGTTCTAGAATCGAGAAGGGCTTTTTCGCACAGCTTGATAAGGGGGCGGGTCCCGCATGTATATTGTATTTGGCTGAAGAAGCATCGCATATAGTTTTGACATGGGTTTTTGAAACCCTAATATCACATATCAGGAGCAAATCCAGGCCTATACCCTTTGCTGCAACAATGGGGCTTCTCCCTCGATCATCATCGCAAGCCCCCAGTCGATCGAGTCCTCGGGCGACGGAGGCGCAAGAACTCCGAGGTGGTGCATCTTCCAGCCGCAGTTCTTAAAAAAAAGGAGACATCATCTCCAGTATGCAACGGTGGCGACGCAACCCTTTTCGCAAGCCTAGGCGATCCCCCCTCTCTCCAGAAGTCACCTCGCAATCCAACAAGAGGCGGCGGCACATGAAGTAGCAGCACCTCGAGCCACATATGGCAACGAGGTACGTCCATTGTACACATCAAATAAGAAGAAGAGGATGATCGTCCCTCCTGGCACAACTCCTGCGATGCACCGTCCAGCCCTTGCATGGAGGCGATGACGAATCCAAGGGGTGGCGGTGCAGATCCTAGCAGCAGAGGTAAGCCACCTCCAGCCGCATCTTCTCCGGTTCCACATCCACAAGACTCAAGCGACTCCCATCCAGCGTGGCTCCTTTCCTCCGACGGCACGTTGCCGATCGTCCATCTTTGCTCCAGGCGACTCCCATCCAGCGTGGCACCGACCTCTGTAACAAGAGCCCCTATCGGGGGTGGCAGTCTTTGAGAAAGGGGTTCCCAAGTAGAAACCCTAAATAAGACCCCAAGATGGGCCGTGAGAGATTTAAAAAAGAATGAGAGAATGAAAAAAATGAAGAGGTTAGAGCTACTATTTTGGGGCCTTTGGGTCGTGTTCAAAAATAAGAAAAGAAGAAGAGAAGCCGAAGAATAAATGTGACTTGTTTTTTTAAAGAGGGAGTACTGTTATAAAAAAAGACACTGAAAAGCTGAGAATTTTTTTGAATGGTTTTAAAAAAAGGTGCGTATAAAAAAACCGTATGCTAAAAACCCAGAAGGAGATGACTATTTAAAAAAGGAAAATAGCTGCGAAAAAAAATCATTTGAGAATGTTTTATTTCTCCCAATCTTGTTTGTTCTCCCAACTTTGTCGATGTCATTATTTTCTGACAAGTATGGAAGAAAGGGGGGTATTGCGTCGAGTTTTATGGACCATGTCAAATTTTCAGATTCTCCATATTCCAGGCAAGCCAAATTGTCATACTCTACAGTTCATATTCAGACTAGACAGATTGGTTCTGAATCTTTATTTTGATGTGCACATGGATGCGATCATTATTTGTGTGGTCCCCATCTCTTAGAGTTTTCATATGATCCATAGGTACTCCAGATTATAGATAGCATTCTCTATGCCATATGAGCAAGTGTTTTCATGTGGTTTTATAGGGGCTCCAGAGTAGAGATCCCATTCTCTGAGCTAGTATGGGAGAGAACCAGTTCTTCGACGACGAGACTTGTCAGACTCCATTCTCTAGCAATTGTCGACTCCGACGAGGATGCTTTTCCATGGCTTTTTCAGTTCAGTCCTTCAGAGATGGAGCAGTTGTCCACATGATTCAGTCTTCTGCATGTGGCGGACCAGAGTACTCCGACGATGAGACTCATTCAGTTTTTATGACTCTGACAAGTACAATACATAGCACATGTTCTTCGACGAGGAGACCCAGTTTTGCACTCCAGCCCGTTTGTTCCTCCTCACCTTCATGGCATGAGAAGCAACATCCTCGACAACAACCGGCAGTTGTGTTTGCGTTGAGTCGGTATTGTCCATAGTGTTTTATGTTGGAAATGCGAGCCCACGGCGAGCCATTATGCAATAAATGTTATTGCACATATCATTCCCTGATCTGAAATGAAGAATGAATAATTTGTATAATAGGTCCCTTAGTACAATTAGGGTTATGTACCATGGCCATCTTGATGATCATACAGCTGTTGATTCAACTATTGAATCATAGAGGCTGGTGCTTGGATGAATATCTAAAGAGTTAGATTGAGGACTCATCAAGCACCGTCAAATGATTATTAAGAGATGATCTCCAGCCTGAGTAGGAGATGGCAATCCTATCTCTGAAGGCTGATATCTGACCGACCTCTTGATGCAGGTCCTCTGCATAGGAATAGAGATTCGGAGGTGTCAGATTAGTTAGGTCAAAGAGTTGACTTAACGAGATCGAGATAACCAAAGTCCTATATCATATGCTGTCATGATATAGGCACGCATCCTCTGACCGGAGACAGATGTGTTGCTATATGTCTAAGTATGTACATTTGGCAGACCAATAGGTTGATGACCTAATCAAGGTCTATACACCGGCGCGCTGGTGTGCATATAAGGGCATATGAGTAATACGATCTCTCAAAGGGATCATACAGGTTCAGTTACTGAACCGGAAGACATGAGCTCACTCATGAGATATTGGGAAGAATCAAATTCCATGCGCATGGTCATCTCGCTTTGGAAGCTTGACTGAATTTGTAGGTTTGATATATACTTTTAGTATATGATCAAGACCTAGGTATGATATACACTTTTGGAAAGTATATGATCGATACCAACTCCCAATGATCGAATGAGAAACTTACTGATAAAAACCATGAAGTAGACAGTATAAAGTTGATCCGATACTTCGGGTTTAGTCTGAGTCTTCCAGTATGCAGGATGTACAGGTATTGGGAATACCTGAGGGTGATTTGATCATAAACGGTTGTATAACCATGACGCTTTCATTCCTAGGGAGTGATGAAACAGGTCTGGATTTTAGTGACTCCTCTCAGTAGAGAAGTGATCTGATCTTGGTCCAAGTATTGGACATTGATCTGAATGTGATTCAGATACAATGAGAATATTAGATTTACGGTCTTGATTTAATCAAGCATCTATGGGAGGCCCGCGATCTGGATTTGAGATATGATCTCAATATCCATGTCACTATACGTGGAACAATACAATCGCCCTGTCCTTATCTCCAAGTATCTGCGGAGAGATTGCATTATTCTTGAAGGGTTCAAGAATAATTCCATAAGATCTAAGCAATGAAGAAATAATGATTAAATATGATTTAATCATCTTGATGTGTGAAGAAATTATCCAATTTAATTAAATGTGATTTAATTAATGTGGATAAGAATAATGTGGATAGAAATATCCAATTATTCATAATATATTATAAATGTGATTTATAATGTATTAGAGAGAGCTAATTATAATTTATATGTGTTGATTAATTATTATGTGTATTGGATACACATTGTGTAATTAATTAACAATATGAATTATATGTTGTTTTGGGTTGTGAATATGATTCACAATTTTTTCCATGGCAAGAATGCAATATTCTCAAATATAATTGTGAATTATTTTTGAAGAATAAAATCCAACAAATTTGTTGCAAATAAATAAGAGAGAAAAATCAAGGAGATGTGCAATCTCATGGGAATCCATGAGATTGCCTCCTTGGACTCCCATAGTGGGCGGCACACCATTCCTATATGGAATGGGTGGCCGTCCAACATGGAAGGTGCATGGAGATGAAATCTCCATGCACATTCTCTCCTTATTTGTTGGGTTGATTTAGGACTAAATTATATTTGATTTTTTCAAATATATTTTAACCTAAATTTGTTGCTTTTGACAACAACAATCTTGGCCATTGGATTGACACAAATCAATCTCATCCATTGATTTTATGTGTCCCATGGATTGAGATCCATGGATCCCAAAACCCTATAAATAGAGAGGCATTCTATGCTCTCTAATGACTTGCAATATTGGAGCTCTCTCTCTCCCTCATTTCTTCATACACGCCAGCCCTCTCTCCCTCTCTTGTTGGTTGCCGTCCACCATACCCTAGAGGAGAGAACCGTCGTCGCCTTCGCCACCGCGCCACCGCTTCGACGTTCTTCGGTTCTCCGTCTTCTTGGAGAGTTCCTCCCACGAAGGAGACGTTTGATCTCGTGCGACGAGATCAGGAGCAACCACGCTTGGATCATCTTCTTGGATTGCGAGGACAACGCGGTTCATCCCCGCGCTCGCAAGCGGTCTCGCCGACGATCGGACTTGAGACAGGAGGTCTCTTTCTTTAGAGACTTGATCAACCACGCTTCAAGAGGTATTGCATTATACTTGTTGTGGTTATAGATGAAACGATCTGAGAATGGTTCTCGGATCATGTGGTTTCATCGAATAAATTTTTTTAAATTCCGCTGCACCGAACAACTAGTACGACTAGTCGTTCCTCGTCGTATCCGATACGACGATCACGCTTCCGTGATGCGCTTGAGGATAATTCCATATCCTTCATTTTATATTGTGAGTTTGAGTGATTTCTTTCTATGACTAAGCTGAGCATTGCATGCTATGGCTTGAGGGGGAGTGTTCGAGTATGCGTCATTTGTAGGTGGGTAATTGGATCCCTCCAGGGTCTAATCACCACACCCACTTATATTTAGTCCCTCATCTATTATCTGTAGGACTTGAAGGGTCAGGGGGCCACATATGAAGCTCCAGACCCGTTATATCATATAGAAAAAAGTTCAATGAACACATCAACCCTTTGAGGCGTTCCCCCGTGGTTTCATCCCTCTCCTTAGGGAGTAGCGTTCCATGTAAAAAATCTCGATGTTCTATCTTATTTATTCAGTATCAGCATTTAATATTTCTAACATGTTTATTTATTCTTTTATTTATGAATTCTGCAATCTGTAATTTATCCATTAGGATTCTCCTCTATATAAGAGAGCCCTAAGGTCTCACATATGCGTATAGATTTATTTTTCCACGAAAATGATATCAGAGCGATGGTCCTAGATAGGAGTCTCTACCCAAAACACTAACACTAACCCTACCACCCGTCCACGCCGCTGCCATGATAGCCACCGTCGTCGCAGTAGCTACCATCAACTGATACCACCACCGTCATCCCTATGTGGAGCTGCCACCGCCATCTTGGCTCTCCGTTGTGGCTCCTAGCCAAGATAGGGTTGAGCTATTGTGTCATGATGAATACTAGAGGACTGTACTCGTGATCGAGTGGTCACAAACGGTTTGTTTTTGAAGATTCCAGGGTGATTTCGGATTGATAAATCATCCTTTCTTGCCCTAGGACTCCCCTCATATTGATGGGGATGGTTGCAACTTGAGTCTACACATGCAATCAATCTCTTCATGTCCGTGTAGACAAGTTCTCCTTGGTCTATTTCTTCTAGTCTTCAAATTCAGCATCATGTTGGAAAACAAGGTTAATACTTCCTCCATAGGCACATTCCAATTTAAGATGGATGAAACGAATTACTAACTACGTGCCATGCAGTTCATGAGCATGATGCAATCTCTTGATAAGAAGTGTATTCTTTCCGAAGATGAGCCGACTGACAAGACTGGGATAAATGCCTCCTGGGAGTCCCATGATGCATATGTGCATGTTTGGTTGACTGGTACATTGACAATGGAGATTGCCAATGATGTTTTGCATCAGCCTACTGCCAAGGCAATGTGGGATATTCTTATTGCTACCTATTCGCAAGTAAGAAAGATATTGCAGTTGCAGCATGATATATTCACTATTAAGCAGAACGAGCGACCCCTGCATTCTCTATATACATCTCTCTAAGGCATGTTCAAGAAGCTTCATAGCTTCATGCCCCTTGCAGCTACACCTGAGCAACAGAAGGAGTACATGAATGCCACAATGGTTAGTATTTTCTTAACAGCTCTTGATTCAGAATATGAAGCTATTCGGTTATAGATCATGACAGATGCTACTATTCCTCCCATGGAAGAGGTATACCATCATCTTAGTGGGATCATTGTTTCGTCGTCCACTTCATCACATACCTCCTCTATGATAGTTGCATCAAGTGGTAGAAGAGGTACTTCACAACATAGGTGAAAACTCGACTTTTACAAGGGTCTAAAATAATATCCTCATGGACATGGCCTCAAATTTCAGCGAAATTCTGTCGAATTTCTGTCGAATATCGATATCCAGTCGAAATCGAAATTCGACCGAAATGACTGAAATGACCGAAATATGGGAGTCCTAGTACAAAAAATCACCGAAATGACCGAAATTTCAGTCGAAATTCCACCGAAATTCCATCGAAATTCTGATTTGGTCGGTACCGAAATAGTGACCGAAACCGACATTTAAGGCCTTGCTCATGGAGAGCGAAGATATATGCTGAGGCGACTTCTCACGAAAGTCTGAGTAATTCAAGAATATATAGAAAAAGCAATGCAAACAAGTGTAAATCAAAATTTAATATAATCCTACAATAAAATGCGTATACTGGATAAGTATGGTAGGGTGCCAAACACAGGGAGAATGGAGGACAGAGAACAATAATTGACAAAAAAACAATAAATGTTTTTGGGCTTTTTAGGGATTTTTGAATGTTTTGAGTGTTTATAAATATTTTTTTTGGAATTTTAGTTTTTATATTTTTTATATTCTTAATTTTATAAATTTTATTTTATTTTTAAATTTTCTGATTTTTTATTTTAATAATAATGATAAATATTAATATAAGTAAATATAGTTATATATAGAGTTTTTATATTAAAAAATGTAACCATAAATACCAAAAAATCACAAAATAAAATATTTTTGTCTATTTGTATTTTTATTATTTTTTGGTATTTTTCTTATAATTTTTATCATTTTGGAATTTTTAAGTGGATTAATATGGCAAAACAATGATTAGAATAAATAGGTCGAATTGTTTTAAATTTTAAAAATATCTAAAAGTCTCATAATTTTTCAAAAATATTTTTAATTTATAAGAAATATAATAAACAAAATTCAGAAATAGAAAGACATATTTTTGGAGTTTTTTAGAATTTTTATAATCTTTATGAGGATTTTGGATATTTTATTTTTTTATGATTTTCTTTTATTTGGTTTGGAGGTACAAAATACAATAATAGATAATTACTATTTTTGGAATTTTTAAATATGATTTTATATTTTTTGGATTTTTAAAGCTAATAGGGAATAAACCTGCTATTTTTTATTTTTAATAAATAGAAAAAATATCAAAAATGCAAAACTAATTATATGATGTGAAAGATAATGCAAGAAGGCACCTTCTATTTTTCATGATTTTGGAGCATGGATGATATTTTTGGAAAATAGAAAACGAACATAGAAATTAATTGAACTGGCAAGAGTATATTTGCAATTAAAATAAAAGGCAATAACTAATGCGTAAATTACCCAAAACTTTATAATTGAATTTCAAATTTTATAGATTAAACTACGATTACAAAAACTTGGGAGGGTCTAACTGCAAAATGCCCAGCTCACATAGGGAACCACGTGAGTTGAGCTGGCAAGTATCAAAATGTAATATCTCAAAAACTCAATGGTTCCTTTGCAAATATCCACAAAATATATAATTATTCTAAATATTTTTAGGATCAAATAAAAAGGAAACAAAAGGCGGAGATACATGTGAAATTTACCCCCAAAGGGCACCCGATAGTGCGGTTCTGGATCATCCACTTGGACGTATAGTGGTTTCTGGTTGTGCAATGACGCTTAGGCTCGGACGTCTAGGATTAGATCCCACCAGGATTCCAACGGTGGAAGCTCCTTCAGATCTGACATCAACTGCAGCACCTGGCGACTTGTTCTTGATCGGACGGTACGGAATGGCTCACGAAGAACAGACGAAGAACTCGCTGCTGGAGAGTTTGGATTTGATGTAGCTCGCTCCTCCTGACACCTGAAGCATTGCCGAGTGGCTCTACACGCTCTTACAGTTGTTGCGCACCTCCCAGGAACCTAAGATGGGTCTGGAGCTCCTTGATCAAGTCCTGGAGCACAAGAGTTTGGGGGAGGACCTATGAGCATGCTCTTTGAATCTCTTAGCCCTCAGACGGGCTCTTCAGGACCTACAAGGGAGTTAAGATGAAATGCGATGCAACTGGGGGGGGTCTTGGCCGTTATTGGTGTGGATCAGAGGTGAAATGTACGGGGGCGGACGTCTCTAGTGAGGCGGAGTGGAGACGTTGATCTCCAGATCCACAAAGGATACGGGTGATTGGTGGTGACTGGTGCATAGAATAAGCGTAGGGGAAGGTGTTGGAGGTGGTACGGTAAGGAGCAATGACCGAAGAGTAGCTTTGGTGTACAAATGGAGTGGATTTTAGGACAACAGAGACTAAATCGAACGAAAGAAAAATGTAGGGCTACACTAGATATTACACTAGGAATGAAAAAGAAATGAAAATGAAGCTCACCGGACCTTGGGAGGACCATGAGCGGAGCTGGTCGGTCGAGCTCGGATCAACCTCAAAATCAGCACCTTCACCGCAAAACCACCGGAGAAGCTCCTGTTGTCACCAGGAGTTTGATCGAGCTTTAGGTTTGGGGTTTAGTTGGCGGACGAGGGATCGAATTCAAAAAGTGGCGGAGACGTTCCTTATGTACAGGTGAGGGTTGCGTTAGGGTTTTAGATCAAATCGAGGGGAGTTTGAGCATGATGTTCGTCAGGCGTGAGGATTGAAGTGATGAGGAACACTTTGGTGAAAGAATCGTCCAACTTTGATTAGTGTGTGGGATGAGAAAATTCAGAGGAGAAGAAGAGGGGTTTGGTAGGTAGTACGAGGACGTAGCCTGGGAATGGACAATTGACCTAGAGTAAACTGTCAGCACCATGTTATTGGTCCACCTAGGACCACTAACGAACAAAATAAAGGAAAATACCAAAAATATTTCAAAAAAAATACCTACGTATTTTATTAATAAAAAGCTAAAACATAAGAAATGTTTCTATATTTATGTAGCATTCTATTATAAATTTTATTTGTTTTTACAAGTTTATTTATGATATGTTAATTTTTGCATGTATAAACATAGGTATATGTACCTATCTATGAGGTATTTTATTTTTATTTTGTATTTTAAATTTTATTATTTTACACACATTATTTACATATTTAGAACTTATTTAAATACATAAAAATATATTGGATTGTATTTTTACGAAGTCATTTATATACTTACGTAAATTTAAATATTAATCATTTAGGTATATGTATAGGTATTTCATCTATGTATTTTAGTATGCCATTTTATTTTAGCGTATTTTTTATTCTTTTATTCTATTTTAATTATGTACATGTACTATGAATAATATTTTCAAAATTATAAAAATATAAAATCATGAAAATTATAAAGAATAAATAAAATGAATATTTTATTCAGGTATATACAATATAATAGGGGTCCAAAACCCAACTCATCTTAACTCCAAATCAAATGAAATCATTTTATTAAATAGGTAATAAAAAGTTATATACAATTAAAGTGATTTTGACGTATTTTGAGTTCATATGGAGAAGATATGAGTATGGGAAGTTTGGATTTTGGATTTTTATTCTTAGTGTAGAATGCATAATATGCATTATTTTTATATGAAATAAATATATTTTTCTATATATTTTTATCTACAACTTACATGTATAGAGTTTATTGATTTGAGGTATAAATAATAAATAATAAAATAGGTCCCAAAAATCAATTATTTGGTAAACTAAATTGGGATTTTTATTGTATTTTTGGCCCATATCTCCCCCTACTTTATTCCTTGTCGACCCAGTCATCATGATGCCTAGGTCTCAGGGTTTAGGGTCATTCAATACCTTTGGTATTTCATTTATTTTTCGTTTCCTTTCTTTATTCTTTTATTATGGCTTTAAATACAGTATTTTATACAATATTTACTCAATAAATACAATGTGTTATTTTATGCAATATAATGTTATTTACATATATTTCGCTAGGGTTTAAAGGCCGAAATGAAAGAATAAAGGTGATGAAATGGAGATTGATCAATAGGGGTCGAGAGCCATGTGGCCGAGGAGGTGGTCCGTGGTCGTGGTCATCGTCTACCATGCACCTACTGCCGCCGTCCTAGCCACTCCGAGGATACATGCTACTCCAAGCATAGTTTTCCAATCTCTGTCTGTACTGCTGAGTAGAGTGAGACACATGTTGTGTCTACTTCTGACTAGAGATTTGATGATATTTTCTCTCGCCTGAGAGAAATCATGCATCCTACTGTGCCTTCCGAACCCTCGAGCACTTCAGATGTGGCTGCTTCTGCCTCGACTAGTACACCACATCGACTAGTACTCCACGTAGTGCTTATGCTCTCACCAGTTGTAGTAGGGTGATCTTACGGAATGGATTATGGATTCTGACGCCTCTCAACATTTGTGTGGAGATTAAGACAAATTTGCATCATAAAGACATATAGCGCATGGTAAATCCGTGATTATAGTAGATGGGACTCATTCTCCCATCACTGGATAGAGGAAGATCAGTTTGACTCTATCCATGCATCTTCAAAATGTGCTTCATACACCAAACTTTACCATGAATTTATTGTCTATAAGTCATATTAATAAATATTTGCTATTGTTGATCCTTTTTCTCTTGTATTTCAAGACATGCTCACGGGAAGGGTGATTGGATGTGGCTGTGAGCAAGGCGACCTATATCGACTAATCCATACTCCTCATGCTAATACTTCATTTAGTTCTACAAGATCAATCTCACCCTTTATACGGCATCTCCGCTTTGGTCATCTGCCTCTTCAGAAGATGTATCATGTGCTTCCTCAGATTTCTCCTCATTCTACTTTCCAGTGTGAAGCTTGTCAACTAGGAAAGCACAAATGGTTAATAGTAGTTCTTTTGAGTTAATTCATATGGATATCTAGGGTTTAAGTCGTGTTCCTGACCATCAGGGATGCGGATTCTATCTTGTTGCAGTCGATGATTTTCTAGATTATTGTGGGTTTTCTGCCAAAAATAAGTCTGAAGCTGGGAATGTAATCTAGTCGTTCATCAATAAAAAAAAGAATATCTTTTCTGCTACTGTCAAATTTGTTTATATTGACAATGCGTTGGAATTCTGTACCTTACATCTTTCACATTTCCTGCGATCGAGTGGTATTCTACATCATACATCATGTGCATACACGTCCCAGTAGAACGATGTTGTTGAACACAAATACCGTCATTTACTTGATGTCACATGGACTCTTTTGATTCAGAGTCATGCTCCTCACTCCTTTTGGGGTGATGTTGTTCTCACCGCATGTTATCATGTGAATCATATGCCTTCTATTGTCTTGATGAGAAGATCCTTTTCTCGATTGTGTTTCCCAAGAAGGAGTTGTTCTCTCTCACTCCTCGTGTGTTCGACTCTGTTGCATTTGTACATCAGTTGTTACATGGACTTGACAAACTTGCCCCTAGAGCAGTCAGTTTTTGTTGGGTATTCCAAGACACAAAAGGAATACTTGTGTCACGATCCTGTTTGTCGGAAGTATTATGCTAGTGTTGATGTCACCTTCTTTGAGCATGTGATGTACTCCCCTACAGGTGATAAGTTCACTCCATCGGATTCTGGAGAGGACGTTCACATGTGGCCAGGCCACCTACTCCATTACCACCTATGGTTCCTCTACCACCACCACCAGCACCTCATTCCAATCCAATATCCCGATTCTTCCCATACATCTACATTCGTAGGCTGCCTACTACTCATGGGCATCTCCAATCATCCAACACGCCTCAGGTATGTTTTGGTCGCAATATTTCTACTGATGACAATGGTGAGTTGCCTTTACAACATGCTACAGTACAGGATGAGCAAGTTCCTTGCCATGAGGCCAATGAACATGTAGAGATGGTAGTGGATGATCTTGAGGTGCCTATTGCACTCAGGAAGCAGAGGCATATGTGTGCTTTGTATCCTCTTGCTTTAACTTTTCGTTAGATCACCTGTCTGCAGATTTCAGGAAGTTTATTGTTGGCTTATCTGCTGTGGAAATTCCACGATCCTATCAGGAGGCTATGCGAGATCGTCAGCAGCGTCTTGCAATGGAGGAAATGGTTGCATTACAATCCCGTAGAACGTGGAGCTTAGTCCCAGCTCCCCTTGAGGCATATGTTGTCAGTTGTAAATAGGTGTTTATTGTTAAACACCGAGCATATGGTACGGTAGATCGTTACAAGGCGAGGTTGGTTGCACGAGGGTTCACTCAGACATATGAGGTGGACTATCAGTATACCTTCTCCTCGGTGACTTGTCATTCTACACTTCGAACTCTTCTTACTGTTGATGTGGTGCGAGATTGGCAATTGTATCAGCTTGATGTCAAGAATGCATTTCTCTATGGAGATCTTCAGGAGGAAATTTATATGCAGCAACCACCAAGGTTTGTAGTTGAGGGGGGTGTCAGCATGTTTGTATACTTCATAAGGCTATTTATGATCTTAAGAAGAGTCCGAGAGATTTCCACGTATATCACATTCTTTCACAGATTTCTCCTCGCTCTACCTTTCAATGCGAGGCCTGCCAACTTGGGAAGCATCATCGATCTACGTTACAGAGTCATCAGGGTCAAAGTAGTCACGGTTTGTTTGAGTTAGTCCATTTTGATATTTGGGGTCCCAGTCATGTCCTGGATCATCAGGGGCATAAATTTTATCTCGTTGTCGTTGATGAGTTTTCTAGGTTGTCATGGATTTTTCTTCTTAAAAACAAGTCTGATGATGGTCATGTTATTTAGTCCTTCATTAATGAAATAAAGAACATTTTTCAGCAAAAATCAAGCATATACGTTCTGATAATGCCTTGGAGTTTTGTACTAATCAGCTTGTCACATTTCTTGCGTCTCATGGTATTGTCCATCAAACATCTTGTGCATATAATTCCTGTTATAATTATTATATTACAATTATGATTGTAATCTTTCGGATTCCGTAACCCTTAACCCTTCAGGTTCCGTAGCCTTTAACCCTTCGAGTTCCGTAACCCCTCAAGGGTATTTATGTATTTTTCCCCTTGTACTCTATAGGGTTTTCTCCCTATATAAGAGACCCTAGACCTATGGATACATAACCTATTCGTCTCTCTTCTCCACATGGTATCAGAGCAACGATCCTAGACCGAAGTTCTAACCTAAAATCCCCACCGCCACCTTCAAGCCTCGCAAAAACCTACATGGGCCCTCTTCCCTAAATTAGGGCCCGCGCAAGGCCCTCCAATCGCCTCCAGTGCAAAAAATCGACCCAAAGGAGCATCTCCAGCACCTACCGGTGCCGCCAAAGGGCACACAACCCTCCCGCTAGCGCTATCCTGCGCTTTCAGGGCCTCCTACGAAGGTCGTCAACCCCACAGTTACCCTCCACGAGTACCGTAGGACTCTTTGGAGATACAAAACTCATCACGGACCGCTGCCAAGAATCCAAATCTGCTGTCCATTGAGGGTTTTCAGCCCTTCTTCAAGGGCAAAAGTGAGTTCTAGGGTATTTTCAGCTCTTATATGCATCCTTAGTTGATCAGGATCTTCTTTCTATTTTAAGACCATCATGGCACCTTCTTCTACCGAGACAAAGTCCTTGGCCACAAATATTATGGCACAAGGCACTACTATCAAACTCAAGGGCACAAAAAATTACGTCGTCTGGTTACAATCTTTTATGGTGTTCATTGGTGGTCAGAGGAAACTCTATATTTTGACTAAAGATCCTTTAGATGAAAAGGACAAAGAATACGACAACTGGCAGACTGACAACTATTTGGTTATCAAATGGATGACCAACAGTGTTGAGGCTCACATTACCTCAAATCTTCTTTACAAAAATACGACCAAGGAAATGTGGAGGATCTCGAGCAAACATACTCCCAAAAGAAGACAAAGTCACACCTTGCAGACATTTACAGGCGAAAATGGTCGGCATCTCAGGGTGATTCCACCCCCATCGAGTACTACATGCACCTCTCTAGCCTGTATGAGGAGCTTACAATATTCCAGCCCGCATGTTGCACTAAACAGATAAAAAACGTTCTGACTGGCAGGTATACCGCTTCCTTGATGGCCTGCATTCTAGATACCATGCAGGGAAGGAGCAATTTCTTATATTAGACACACTGCCAACAATGAAGGCCATCTTTGGTCGACTTGAGGAGCTCGAGACATCCGTTGCCGACCTCCCATCTTACGTTCAACAGAGAACTTTGCATGCATGGGCTCATCTGGGCGAGGAGGCAGATACGGCTTGCGAGGAGGACGCGGTCGTGATCCAAGTCATGGTCATGGACGGGAATCTAGACGAGGCCGTGACTTTGGTCGTAGTCGTGGGCGAGACTCTACTTCTCCATGCACTCACTGTGGTAGGTGGAATCATCCGACTGAACGATGCTGGCAAAAGTTTGGCGCACATTCTTATCACGCTAATAATGCTTATGAGGATGCCCATGATGTGGAAGAGGCATGTCCTACCTCCAGTAGAAAGACTGTTCATCTTAATGATACAGATTACTCCCGCCTAGTGCACATCCTTCAGACTCCAGGGCCTACCACCACTAGTAACACTACAATTGCTGCTTTGGCTACTCCTTCAAGTATAATAGCCAACTCTACTATCACTCATACTCCAGCTTGGATCATTGATTCGGGTACCTCTACTCATCTCATTGGATAAGGTAGTCTACTCACCTCTTCCATACCATCTGCCTCTGTGAAGTCAGTTCGAGTCGCTAATGGGACTCAATCACATATTACTACTGTCGGAACTATGGAATTCTCTTCCAAGCTCCGATTTTCGGGGGTTCACTGTGCTCCTGATTTTCCTCTTAGCTTTGTTGTCAGTTCACAAGCTTTGTGTTAAGCTTCATTGTCATGTGATATTTGATGAGTCTTGTTATTTTCAGGACATTCGGACGAGGCTGATTTTTGGTGGGGGTCATGAGAAGAACGGCTTATATTACCTTGACATACCCTCGGACTCCAATTTTGTTGGTGCTGCATCCATCTCCGAAGATCCGCTCCTATGGCATCTGCACCTTGAGCATCCCTCTGCCAAGGCCATCTCCATGATGTTTCCTGAACTCTCTGCACTGAAGCCCTTTCAGTGCAAGGCATACGAGTTCGGGAAACACCATCAAGCTTCATTTCTTGTTCATACTGAGTCTCGTAGTACTGTTGCTTTTCATCTTGCTCATTGTGATGTTTGGGGACCTTGTCCGATCCGCACATTAAGCGATCATCGTTATTTTATAGTCTCCGTTGATGATTATAGTCGATCTTCTTGGGTATATCTAATAAAGGAGCGTTCGGAGATTAATCAAATTGTCAGAACTTTCTTTCAATATGTTAAAACTTACTTTTCTAGCATTGTTAAGATCATTCGCACTGACAATGCTCTTGAGTTAACCCAACATGACTTGACCTCTTTCTTTGCATCTCAGGGAACTGTTCACCAAACATCATGTCCATATACCTCACAACAGAATGGTATAGCTGAGAGGAAACTTCGATACTTGTTAAATGTCGCCAGATCTCTTCTTAGTCAAATGAGTGTTCCTAAACAATATTGGGGAGATGATATCCTTACTGCATTGTATTTCATCAATCGTGTTCCTTCATCTGTTATCAAAGGGGCAACTCCATTTTCCTTACTTTACCCTACTGAGTCTTCTTTTCCCATACCTCAGCGAATTTTTGGTTGTATTGCCTTTGTTCATAACTTTCATGCAGCTAACAAATTATCCTCTCGTGCCATCAAATGCATCTTTCTTGGGTAGTCTCAAACCCAGAAAGGATATCGCTGCTATGATCCTGTTGGACATTGATACTATGTGTCTGTTGATGTCACCTTCTATGAGCAAACAAGTTATTTCACACAGACTGTGAGTGACATTCCTCTGGACCTCCCTCCTCCACCAATCGTCCTTACTCACCAGTGTACCTCTATACCTTGTACACCAGTGTCTGTACCTTTGCCTGTCCCTTTTATGCAGGATGATATGACCACTTCGAGTGCTCCCACCACTGTTGTCCCGGATGTACCTGGGGAGCTTCATATAGCTATACACAAGCAAAAAAGGCAATGTACGTATCACCCCATGTCAAATTTTACTTCTACAAATTGTTTATCTAGATGTGACAAGAGATTAGGAGATGCTCTGAATGCTATTTCTGTTCCAAAAGATCATTTCAGTGCAATGCAGGATCATGGTTGGCGACAAGCCATGGATGAGGAGATGGAGACACTTACCTCCCGAGGCACGTGGGATCTTGTGTCGTGCCCCCCGAGAGTCGCCCTGTGGCTTGTCGATGGGTCGTCATGACCAAACAGTCGCCTGATGGTTCTATCTACAGGTTGAAAGCCAGACCTGTTGCCAAAGGTTTCACACAAACCTTTGGAGTTGATTATTTTGAGACCTCGTCTGTTGCCAGAATGGGGTCGATACTTACCATTCTCTCTGTTTCTGTCAACAAGGCTTGGTCCATTTATCAACTTGATGTGAAGAATGCCTTTTCATGGTGATCTTGAGGAGGAGGACTACATGATGCAACCTCCTGGGTATGTAGTCGAGGGGGATCATGTATGTCGACTATGCAAGGCCATTTATGGCCTGAAGCAGAGCCCAGGGGCATGGTTTGATAGGCTCACTATGGAGATCAATACACTAGGTTTTCAGAGGACAACATCTGACTACTCTGTCTTTGTTAGACGACGATTTATTGTCATGATCATCCTTGCTGTCTATGTTGATGATATGGTTATCACAGGAGATGATATAGATGGTATTCAGGAGACCAAGACCTTCCTCCAAAAGGTCTTTGTCACGAAAGATCTTGGCCAACTTTGTTATTTTCTTGGCATCGAAGTAATACGCACAATAGAGGGGCTCCATCTTTCACAGAGAAAGTATAGCCTCAATATTTAGACTGAGGCAAGACTTCTTGGATGCAACCTATCTGGCACCCCTGAGAAGTGAGAAAATATTCAGCATTTACTGATCCAGCTTTTGAAGATGCAACACGATATAGAAATTTAGCGGGAAAATTACTTTATCTCACTGTTACTAGGCCAGATATATCATATGTTGTGAGCAGACCCAGTCAGCATATGGAGAAGCCTCTTTACAGTCACTGGCAGGATGTTCTTTTGATCCTTCGAAATTTAAAGGAATCTTCCGGACGTGGACTCTTCTATGGGGTGAATGGGCACACTAATATCTCTGCCTACACAGATTCTGACTATGCTAGCTCTCCTGAAGATCGTCGATCCACTACAGGATATGCCATGTTTGTAGGGGATAAGCTTGTCACTTAGCGAAGCAAGAAGCGGACAATGGTCTCCAGATCCAGTGCAGAAGCAGAATACAGGGCAATGGCTCATGCCACATGTGAGATCACATGGCTTATTTCTTTCCTAACAGAACTTGGCATGTCAGTCGTCACTCTTGTACCCTTAAACCGCGACAACAAGTCTGCCACGTATATCGCCACCAATCCAGTTTTCCATGAGCGGACAAAACACATTGAAGTTAGTTGCCATTTTATTCGTGATGCAGTACGAGGAGAACGAATCAGCACTCCTCATATCTCCACTGAACTTTAACTTGCAGGCATCCTCACAAAGGCTCTTCCAAGGAAGTGCCTCATGTACTTAGTATCAAAGTTGGGCATGATCGACAGATATACTCCAACTTGAGGGGGAGTGTTAAAATTATTATATTACAATTATGGTTGTAACCTTTTGGATTCCATAACCCTTAACCATTCGGGTTCCGTAACCTTTAACCCTTCGGGTTCCATAACCCCTCAAGGGTATTTATGTATTTTTCCCCGTGCACTCTCTAGGATTTTCTCTCTATATAAGAGACCCCAGCCCTATGGAATACATATCATATTCGTCTCTCTTCTCTACACTTCCCAACAAAATGGGGTGGCTGAAAGAAAACACCGCCATCTTCTGGATGTTACAAAGACTCTTTTGATTCAGAGCCATGTTCCTCATTCATACTGGGGGGATGTTGTTCTAACTGCATGCTACCTTGTTAATCGTATGCCCTATTCAGTTCTGGGTGAAAAGATCCCGTTCTTGATTGTGTTTCTCGAGACGGATTTTTCCTCTCTTACACTTTGTGTATTTGGTTCAATGGCGTTCGTTCATCAGATGTCCCTTTAACAAGATCTCTCCTAAAGCTGTCAAATGTGTGTTTATTGGGTACTCAAAGACCCAAAAGGGATATCGTTGCTTCGACCTTATTCGACGAAGGTACTATGTTAGTGTTGATGTAACCTTTTTTTAATCTATTATGTACTTTTCTCCTACAGGTGACAAGCTCGTTTCTTTTGAAGATGGGGAAGTGGTCTATATGCCTCTACCTCCGATCTCTACTCTACCATCATCAACACCTCCTCCTCCACCACCTCCTACGTCTTGTCCTCTGCCATCTCCTACGTCTTCCCCACCACCGCTGCCACCTCCTCCACCACTATTTTTTCCCCAAGTTTATCAGCATCGACCTCGTGCTCATGTGCCTTGCCAATCATCCAGCACGTCTGAGGTATGTTCTGAACATTTGAGTTCTTTTAATGGCAATGGTGATTTGCATGTACAACGTGAGGTGCAAGATGATCGAGATACTACCTCTCCTGTAAGTTTTGAAGATCTAGACGTTCCTATTGCTCTAAGGAAGTAGAAGCGTGCATGCACTATGCATCCTCTTGCTTCCCATGCGTCATTGGATCGGCTTTCCGAGGACTTTCAGACGTTCATTCTAGTGATGTCAGCAGTGGAGGTACCGCGGTCTTATCAGGAGGCGCTGCAGAGTAATCAGTAGCGTCTAGTTATGGAAGAGGAGATGGTCGCTTTACGGTCTCGAGGTACGTGGAGCGTTGTGCAAGCTCCTCCAGGTACGTCTATTGTTGGAAGTAAGTAGGTGTTCACTGTGAAACATCGTGCTAATGGTACAGTTGAGAGATACAAGGCAAGGTTGGTTGCTCGTGGGTTCACCCAAACGTATGGGGTGGACTATCAGGATAAAATTTCCCCAGTTGCATGTCACTCCATGTTGCAAATTCTTATTGCAGTTGGTGTGGTATGTGATTAGCCGCTTTTCCAGTTGGATGTGAAAAATGCTTTCTTGTATGGTGATCTGCAGGAAGAAGTTTACATGCAGCAGCCCCCGGGGTTTACTGTTGAGGGGGAGTCTAGTATGGTATGCTGACTTCACAAGGCCATATATGGCCTCAAGCAGAGTCCGAGGGCTTGGTTTCAGAAGATCTCAAAGTTGATTGAACAAAATAGTTTTGTCAGATCTACTGCAGATCATTCTCTTTTTATTAAGAGAACTCAAGGAGATACGGTAGTTGTTCTGGTTTATGTTGATGATATTGTTGTTACTGGTAGTGGTGAACAAGGTATCCATGCAGCTAAGGATTTCCTTGGACAACTGTTTGTGACCAAGGATCTTGGCAAGTTTCGTTATTTTCTTGGCTTGTAGTTTGCACGCAGTCAACATGGTGTGATTATAACGCAAAAAAATATGTTATTGATATTCTGGCTGAGACAGGTATGACAGGATACAGACCTTCTACAACACCAATGGATCCTAATGCTAGACTATATGATGATGACTCTGAGGAGATAAATAAGAGATGGTATAGGGAGTTGGTAGGAAAGTTGATATATGTTACTATTACCAGGCCTGACATATCATTTGTTGGGAGCAAAGTTAGCTAGTTCATGGAGCAACCTAGACAAATTCATATGGATGCAGTTTGTATGATCTTAAGATATCTGAAATCTTCTTCAGGTGCAGGTCTACTTTTCAGAAGAGACACGTCACTCTCAGTTACTAGATGTGCAGAAGCAGATTATGCTGGGTGTCCCAAGGACAGGAAGTCCACTTCAGCATTCACTGTGTTTGTTGGTAGCTCATTGGTCTCATGGAAGAGTAAGAAACAGACTGTTGTTACTCGATCCAGCGCTGAATCAGAAGGGCTATGGCCCAAGGGAGCACGGAAATGATGTGGGTCAAGTCCGTTCTGACTGATCTTGCAGTTGAGGTGCCTCTTCCAATATACCTCAAATGTGATAATCAAGCAGCTCATAGCTAATAATCCTGTCTTTTATGAGAGAACAAAGCACATAGAAGTTGATTGTCATTATACCCGTGACTTGATCCAAAAGGAGTTTATTTCCACCTACCATGTTGCTTCAGGAGAACAGATTGCAGATATGTTTACCAAGGCTCTCTCAGAGGGTCCTTTCCACTGTTGTAGTTCCAAGTTGAGCATGATAAACATATATGCTCCAGCTTGAGGGGGAGTGTTGAGAGAATTTTGTATCTTTGTCTTTATTTATATTACTCTAGTTTTTTTTGTCTTCTTTATGTAATTTCTCCCTACAATCTTTCTCCCATATAAGAGGGTTCTAGGGTTACATGGAATATAACTTTTCCTTTCACCTCTTTCCACATTTCAGAAGCTCTCGGACTTGATTGAGCATAAAGAATTCATAAGGTTTAATGCAGATCACTCATTGTTTGTTCAGAGAAGCCATGGAGGTATTATTGTCATTATGGTTTATGTTAATGATATTCGCGTTACAAGGGATGATGAGCAGAGGATTAGCATCAAGGAGTTCTTTGGACAATAATTTATTACCAAGGATCTTGGTCCTCTACAATACTTCATGAGATTAGAGTTCGCCGGGAACCAACTGTTGGAAAACGTGAATGAGTTATACTATTCCACAGCCCTAGGCTCTCTTATATAGGAGAGTAGCCTATGGGTAAATTACATAAGGAGACTAACAAGAAAATAAAATAACAAAGAGATACAAAATATCCTATGCGTCAACACTCCCCCTCAAGATGGAGCATAGATATCAATCATGCTCAGCTTGGACGCACACTTCTGGAATGGGCCTTTAGATAATGCCTTGGTGAAAATATCAGCAGTCTGATTCTCTGATGAGACGTGAGATGTAGCAATGAACCCCTTCTGAATCATGTCACGTATGTAGTGACAATCGACCTCAATGTGCTTGGTCCTCTCATGAAAAGCTGGGTTATTTGCTATGAACAAGGCTGCCTGATTGTCACATTCCAACATCATAGGAAGAGGTATATCAATAAATAGGTCTGCAAGTAAGGATTTTACCCACATCATCTCTGTGCTCGCCTGGGCCATAGCCCTATATTCTGATTCAGCACTGGATCTAGCTACTACTGTCTGCTTCTTGCTCTTCCACGAAACTAGAGCATCTCCAACGTAGACTGCAAACCCTGATGTTGACTTCCTGTCCTTGGGGCATCCTGCATAGTCTGCATCCGCACATCCTGTAACAGAAATCTCCTTTCCTTTCTTAAATAGCAAGCCTGCACCTGGAGATGATTTTAGATATCTCAGAATCATGTGTATGGCATCTATATGGACCTGGCGTGGTTGCTCCATGAACTGGCTCACACGACTCACTGCAAACTGTATGTCAGGTCTAGTGATAGTAACATACAGTAATTTGCCTACCAGTTCTCTGTACCTTCTCTGATCCACCTCTTCTGTGTCATCATCATACAGCTTCATGCTAGGGTCCATTGGTGTCGTAGCAGGTCGACACCCTAGCATACCTGTCTCACTCAGCAGATCTGTGACATACTTCCTCTGTGTCATGACTAATCCGTATGGATTTCTCGCAAATTCCAGCCCCAGGAAGTATCTAAGGACTCCCAAGTCCTTGGTGACAAATTCAGTCCCCAGCCTTTCCTTTGCTTGCTTAATGCCTCGGTCATCATCACCTGTAATCAAGATATCATCAACATAAACCATGATTACTATGATACCTCTCGCCGTCTTCTGCACGAACAAGGAATGATCAGCATTGGAACGTTTATATCCTTGTTTCTCAAAGAGGTCTGAAAGCTTCTGAAACCATGCTCTGGGACTCTGCTTAAGACCATAGATGGCCTTATGCAATCTGCAAACCTTGGAACACTCCCCCTCAACAGCAAAACCAGGTGGCTGTTGCATATAGACTTCCTCCTGCAAGTCTCCATACAAAAATGCATTCTTTACGTCCAGTTGATAGAGTGGCCAGTCTTTAGCAACCGCAACAGACAGCAGAATCCGTAAAGTGGAATGACGCGCCACAGGGGAGAAGGTGTCTACGTAATCTACCCCATATGTCTGCGTGAAGCCCCGAGCAACAAGGCGTGCCTTGTACCTGTCAATGGAACCATCTGCATTGTGCTTAACTGTAAACACCCATTTGCAACTCACCGGGCTAACATCTGGAGGTATAGGAACCAAACTCCAGGTTCCTCTAGACTGAAGTGCCTCCATCTCTTCTTCCATTGCTAGTCGCCATCGAGCATCCTGCATAGCATCATGATGGTTCCGTGGAATGGCTGTAGCTGAAAGTGTCAATGCAAACGTCCTGAATGGTCCAGATAGCCTCTCAAACGACACCACTGCTGATACTGGATACTGGACACAGCTTCTCTTCGACTTGCGTAGAGCGATTGGTACATTTAGGTCCTCTGTGGTATCACCATGCTCCTGTAATGTACCCTGCTGAGAAATGTCGTCAGATCCATCAACATTAATATTCTCATTACATACCATAGGCGAGCTAGTTGACTGGTCAGGACCATGAGCTTGATTCGGCCTCCGGGTGTAATGGAATGGTAATGGAGGTACTATTGATGGTGGCGGTGGTGGTGGTGGTGATGGTTGAGATGTTGGTGGCGGTTGTGATGTTGGTGGTGCCATGAACACAGTATCAGGGAATATAGATGGTGGCTGTATGTTACCAGAGTCTGAGAAATACATGATGGATTCAAAGAATGTAACATCTGCACTGATCATATACCGCCGACGCAGAGGGTCAAAACACTTGTACCCCTTTTGAGTTCTGGAGTACCCCACAAAGACACACTTGACAGCCCTGGGAGAGAGCTTGTCGGAACCGGGCGACAACTGATGGACAAATGCGACTGACCCAAACACACGAGGGGTAAGAGTGAACAGATCCTTGTCTGGATAAATAAGTGAGAAGGGAACCTGTTCATTCAAGACGGACGAGGGCATACGATTTATAAGATAACATGCAGTAAGAACGGCGTCACCCCAGTAGGAATACGGAACATGACTCTGAATGAGAAGAGACCTTGTGACATCAAGGAGGTGACGGTGTTTTCTTTCTGCAACCCCATTTTGTTGAGACGTATGGGCACAGGATGTTTGGTGAACAATTCCTTTGGAAGAGTAGTAGCTGGCTAGATTATTGGTGCACAATTCTAAGGCATTGTCACTTCTCAAAATTTTGACAGTTGTGGAAAAAACATTCTGAATCTCATTTAGAAATTGAATAATAATATTCCCAGCTTCAGACTTATTTTTCATTAAAAATACCCATGATGCTCTAGAGAAATCATCCACAAAAACAATATAATACTTGTGTCCCTGATGATCGGGAACACGACTTGGACCCCAGACATCAACATGAAACAACTCAAATTTGGAGTTACTACTCCGACCTTGACTACTGGGAAACGATGACCTGTGATGTTTTCCCAACTGACACGCCTCACACTGGATAGGTGTGTGAGAAAAACTATAAGGTAAGACAAGACGCAACTTCTGAAGCGGTAGATGACCAAGACGCAGATGCCACAGGAGGGAAGATACTTGTCCAGCAGGAGGAGATGTGATTCCGGCAAATGGGGTCTGGTTCAGACGATAGAGGCCTCCTTGCTCATAGCCATGACCAATCACGTTGCCCGTACGGATGTCCTGAAAAATCAAAGAAGATGGATCAAAAATAGCTCGACATTGGAGATCCTTCGTAATCTGACTGATTGACAAAAGATTCATAGAAAAGTGCGGTGCATGTAAAACATTCTCGAGCTGCATAGAGGATGTCAATCTAATCTCCCCCTGACCTGTAATGGGGGAATGTGTGCCATTGGCAATCACTACTGTTCGTCCTGGAGGGATCTGAGTGTATCCTGAAAGTAGACTCTGGTCGCCACATAGATGATGTGTAGCGCCCGAGTCCATGATCCATGGCAATGTATCTGATCTACTACTATGAAGTGCAAGGGTACTACCTGAAGTACTCGTAGAGGCAGACGCAGAAGCAGAAGCAGCAATATCAGTATGACTCTCTGTCGACGGTGCTGGGCCGGATGATGGGATAATGCCCCTGAGACGAGCAACCAGATCATCAAATCGTTGATCCAGTGTAGATGCAGACGGGGGCTCTATCTGCTCAGCGGCTCGTGCAGATGCAGGAAATCCATGCTTTGAGTAGCATGTGTCCTCAGTATGGCCGACTCTGTGACAATATGAGCATGTTGGCCTAGTGCGGCCACCCCTTCCACGGGGTATACGTCCACGGCCCTGGTAATGGGAGCCACGGCCCCTGTTGGCTGCCATGGCTGAGGGATTCTGACTAGTGGCTGTAGAAGGTACAGTGATCCTACTCAACCTATGAAAAGCCTCCTCCATGGGAGGAATTGTTGAGTCCGCCAGAATCTGTGAACATGCAGCCTCATACTCTGGGTCGAGTGCAGCAAGAAACACACCCACCATCGTTGCGTTCCTATATGTCTTTTGCTGCTCTGGCGTGGCGGTAAGAGGCATGAAGCTATGAAGCTTCTCAAACATTCCTCTCAAAGATGTGTAGAGAGAATGTAACGGGCGACCATTCTGCTTTATCGTGAATATATCATGTTGTAGTTGCAGAATCTTTGTCTCATTCTTCGCCTGAGAATATGTTGCTTCCAGGATATCCCACATGTCTTTGGCTGTGGGTTGATGTAGAATGTCATTGGCGATTTCAATAGCCAATGTACCAGACAGCCACACCTTGGCATATGCGTCATCGGTCTCCCATGAGGCATGAACTCCAGTCTTCTCTGCAGGCTCGGGCTCTGTGAGAATATGCTTCTTGCCCGTGGACTTCATCATACTCATGAACTGCATTGCCCACAGTTCATAGTTTGTACCATCCATCTTGACGATGGGCGCTGGACCACGAAATGCGCCCATAGATGGGGTATCAGCCTTGCTTTCTGACATACTGGAGATGGAAGACTGGAGTGACCGAGAGACAACAATCTTTGTCTACAGTGACATAGACGGGATCAGTTGCATGTGTAGACGTCAAGCAACCAACCCCATATGTATCAAGATCTGTGCCCTAGGGTTTTTAGGGCGTGGAGTACGCAAGGCACGTGCTGAAAGCACGTGCGATCAAGGCTGGAAGCAGGTGCACACTGCGCGCAAGGTGCTCGTTCAGGGATGCACGCAAATGATCAGGATCTGCGCGCAAACTGGATATGGATTCGCTAAACGCTCATGCGATGGAGGAGATCGTCGCTGAAGTGTCTCCACTCGCGATCAGCACAGAGGGGCGATCGGCGCTGGAGGGCGATCAGCGCTGTGCGATCAGCGCTGCGCGATCAGCGCAAGATGTGTTGCGCGAATGCACAGCGATAGTCGCTGAAGAGGGCCGCAGAGAGGAGCGCCGCAGATCGGCGATCGAAGCTCGGTGAGGAGAACGGCGCCGAGAGAAGAGAGAGGAGAGGCCGGCGGGTGGGGCAGGTTAGGGTTAGGGTTTCGAGAACTCCGGTCTAGGACCGTCGCTCTGATACCATGTTGGAAAACGTGAATGAGTTATACTATTCCACAGCCCTAGGCTCTCTTATATAGGAGAGTAGCCTATGGGTAAATTACATAAGGAGACTAACAAGAAAATAAAATAACAAAGAGATACAAAATATCCTATGCGTCAACACCAACAGAGTCTTGTGATGATCCAAAGAAAGTATGTTACAGATCTTTTAGCAGAAACAAACATAAGCTGATGTAGACCTCCAACTACTCCTATGGACCCCAGTGTGAGACTATATGGTGATGATACAAAGGAAGTGGATAGGAGGAGATTCAGAGAGATGGATGGGAAGCTATTGCAGGTTACAATCACTAGACCAGACATCTCTAATGTTAGTCAGGTTAGACAGTTCATGGAGGAACCCAAACATGTACATATGAATTTTGTTCAGATGATTCGGAGGTACTTGAAGTCATCTCTAGGTGCAGGACTATTTTTCAAGAAAGGAACATCCCTCAATGTCTCAGCTTGCGTAGATGCAGACTATGCATAATATCTTAGAGACAAAAAATCTACCTCAAGGTTAGAAGTATTTGTCGATAGCTCTTTAGTATCCTGGAAAAGCAAGGAACAAAGAGTGGTAGCTAGATCAAGTGCAGAATCATAGTACAAAGCTATGGCACAAGGGTCCACTGAGATGATGTGGATTAGATCAGTCATGATCGACCTTAGAATCGATGTACCACTTTCCATGCACTTACAATGTGACAACTAAGCTACGCTTTTTATTGTGAATAATCCAACCTTTCATGAAAGAACGAAACATATTGAGGTGGATTATCATTACACGCGTGCCATGATTCAGAAAGGTTTCATCTCCACCTCCAACATCAGTTCAGGGGAATAGACCATTGATATCTTCACCAAGGCCTTGACTAGAGGTTCATTTCAGAAGTGTGGATACAAGCTGAGCATGATTAACATCTATGCTCCATCTTGAGGGGGAGTGTCGAAATATTTTTATGTTTCCGGTATAGTTTACTTATTTTCTATTTATGTGTTCTACAGTCTGTAATTTATCCATTAGGACTCTCCTCTATATAAGAGAATCCTAGGGTCCCACAAATGAATATAGATTTATTTTTCTACCAATAAAACCTTGGAAGGAACTTGCTCGCATAAAAAACATAATCAACATTTTTTGTCTCATTATCCTCAAGATGCAAAAGGATTAACGAAACCAAAATCAAATTCTCCATTTTTTCCATCTTAAATCTGCCTCGCTTAGATATGTCTTTTTCTTCCTTCAATCCCATCCCGGATTGTGCTTATTTGGTCTTTCCTGAACTCAACTATAGTACTATTTAGAGGTCCCGTAATATGTCACATTTTGGACATTATTGAAGTAATCGACGTGTTTTACTTTTATGTTATAAAGTATGGGTACACGTGGATCAGATTGGATCAAATTTTATCTTAGTCTGTGTCCAATCCAATCTAAATGGATTTTTATTTTTTGAATTCAATCCAATCCATCAAATACTTTAATCCAATCCGATTCAATCCATGGAATTAAGGGTTGGATCGGATTTTTACACTTACATTTTCCTGTTCAATAATCTATTCTTTCATGTTTGTATTTTATATCCCACTAGCCTTAGATATTTGAATAATATATTAAAAATCGATAAAATGAATAGATGTAAAAAAGATAAAGATCTAATCAAATGAAAGTTGAAGGATTCTATTAGTCCGTTATAAAATATTTGAAGACCACACAATCAAATTAAATGATTATATTGAAATTGAAATTTAAGTTTCTTCTTATAAACGATGCATAAGTTTGTTTAAGTATTTTTCAATAAATGATACAAATAAGAATAATACAAGTTACCAAATGAGGATACATAGACGAGTTAGATAAATAAAAAACATGATCTATGTTGTCAGATATTGATGAAGTCCATGATTAGCCCAACCACGTCCAAGAACATCCTTCAAAGCTCTATAATATATCATTAACAAATGATAATCAAATAACGTTCATACTCGATTGAATATCCAAGATAAAACCAACCTAAATATAGCCCACCACTTGAGAAACATATCTTTCATTTAAAATAAACTTGAAATACAATTTATTTGCAAGATTATACCTATACTAAAATTAGATATATATTATGAAAATATGAATCAAAATCATATATTGATTTAAAAATGAAAGGAATTGAAGTAATGCTTATTTGTTCTTAGATGGGTGTGGTACATTTAATCATGTAACATATCAAGTTTCATCACTAGATCATGTAACAGATCTAGTTTCATCCCCACAATAAAGTTGCAAGCTAGAGTAAACAAAAGATAAGAAGCAAAGGGGTCACGAATAACTAACAAACGTACTAGGCAACTATCCCAAAACTATTTATTTTAATGAAGATCAGAAAAGTGGTAATATAATGATGACAAATGGTGTCACATTAAAGGGGTGACGTTATATGAGACGGGTGGCGACATCACGAGGGATGGAGCTGTGGGTTGTACTAAGGGGAATAATATTGTGCAGGAGGGAGCAACGTTGAAATGGACCGAGAAAGAACTGAAGAGAAATATTGACAATCAATAGTGAAATAAGAGAGAGACAGGGAACTAGGAGAATAACGGAACATGGTTTACAAATTTACAAGATATAGTCATACTTTGTTATTTTAGATATTTAGCATTTCGCTTTCAAGAGAGGAAAAACAGTGGTGGCAGAAGGACTTGTATCTAAGATTAATACGAGAAAAAATGAAATGAATGATCTTGATTATGGTCATAAAGGAATTCGAAATGGGTGCACATAGATATTTTTATGTATGTAAGTTTGTTTGACCGTATGTATGTATATGCATATTTGTGTGTGTGAATACTAATCGAGTAACGGATTGGTTCGGATCGAATTTCAATAAAGATCCGATCCAATCCATACTTGAACGGATTTGAAAATTTCCAATCCAATATGATACATTAGAATGATAAAACCAAATCAAACCAATCCAATCCAACATCATCGGATTCCATTGGATCGGATTACGGATTTTATTCGATCCATGCGCACCCCTATTATAAAGGTTTCTGTGATTATCTGTAATGTTTTTTTTTCTGTTCCTGCAAGGTGGTAAGCAGTATTATGCATGAAAATTTATATGTAGGTTTGCCGGATTTAAAACATTATCAATTGCATCTGTTTTGAACTTAAAGACAGTTTCGCTGTGCTATGATTTGTATTTGACTACTTCTGGGCCTAGAATGTTTTAGGGTCGATATTTGGCTTTCTGATGGTATTTTATTTTTTTCCTAGTGAGGTTTTTGTCTGTCTAAATTAATATTTGTCTTCTCTCTGACAGTTCCCATAGAAGAACATATTTTCTACTTGTGAGTGGTTGTGAGAATGATCCAAATGATCACCTTCATTATAAGGACAATGACAATCACCTGTTACTTTCCTAAAAAGTATCAAGATCATGATTGCATAGATGATGAAAAATATCATCAAACCAAACAAAAGAGGTTGTCCACATCAATGTAACTAGCATATACCCCTATGTGCGGCACAAGCATATATGTATCAACTGTTTATATGTTAACTCTTATAAAATACAAATTGAAAAGAAAATTGTATATCTCATTCTCCAAGAAACCATAGCCTTCCCTTATAAAAAGCGGCAAATCGGGGAATAACCAAAAAGATCTTTGGGAACCATACCCAAAATAATAACAAATGAAAAAAAACTAAAAAACGGGAATTCAACCTCCCCTCAAGATGGAACATATAAATCATTCATGTTTAGCTTGGGATATTATTGCTTAAATTGGTTCTTAGGGAGAGCCTTGGTTGGTGAAGATATTTGCCACTTGATCCTCTGAATGAATTGCATGTGTATAAATCGTTACAAATCATGTCTCAGACTTGATGACAGCTTTGTATGCTCATTAAGAGTAGGGCTGGCCACAGACATGGAAACTTTGTTAGATTTTAACTGCATCTATCTATGTGGAGGTCACTCATAATAAAAGCTGCCCACATCAACTTGTCAGTTGTCACTAGTTTGGGTCATTGTGCAATACTGATTTTGTACTTGGACAAGCCACATCTGTTTGGTTTTTGCTCTTCCGGGTAACTAGATTGCAAGCTATATAAGAGCAAAAACTCATGGTAGATTTCAAATTAACCGGAAATGCAACACAATCAACATCCATATAGACCATGACAGAGAGCTACCATTGGAGAAGAGGAGCCTCTTTCTAGGGAATGACTTAAGGAACCTGATAATCATCATAACATCCTGGTATACCTTGAGTTCAGTCATAAACTGGCTAACTTTGCAAACAATAACACAGATATCTCGTTTAGTGGTTATGGCGTATATCAATTTTCCCATAAGAGATGAATATTGTTGTGCATCTAACTTCCTCAGACTCTATATTATGTAAGTTTGCTTTTGGATCTATGGAAATATAAGTTGGCTAGGCTCCACGCATACACAGGGATGCAAATGAATATAGATTTGTACCCGATCTGCTGCCACCGTATCTATTTTATATAGATTTTGACATCCGTATTCGTATCCATTTTAAAATGGGTGTGGATATTACTTTGATATACAAAAACATTCGTATGTATCCATATATTTGTTTTCACATATTAATATAGTTGGAGATTTATTTTTGACCATACATAACATATGTTTATATCTTCTTTCACAATATTTGATATAATAATTGTGGTATAAGCACAAAGGATATGGTAACACCTCTATATGTATCCTTTTGTTCGCATCCCTAAGCATACATGTTTCTTGTAACAAATTAGTTAGGTAATTTTGTTGGGGCATACCCACCTCATTTTTGCTTCACGTAATTTATATTGCAAGGAAAAATCTAAACTTACTAGGTCTTTCATCACGAGTTTTTCCATGAGAATCCATTTTGTTTCTACATTACTAAATTTATTGTCTCAGATAATATGTTGTCGTCTACGTAGACTAGCATAACCAGTATCCCCTTCTCACTCTTGCACACAAAAAAAGGACGATAAGTAGATGAGGGATGAAAACCAACACCATCAATTACTTCAGAGCAGTTTTCAAATAAGCTCTTGGACTCTACTTCAAGCCATAGATTGCCTTGGGGAGTTTGCATATCTTGGAATTGCCTTGTGGAGTTTACATATCTTGGGACATGCCCCCAGAATCTTAGCATCATGAAGTTGTTGAACATAAGAAACATAAACTTCCTCTTATAAATCACCATATTGTATTGCATTATTGATGTCCATCTAGTACAGGGTTAGTTAAAGTAAATAGACATAATGGAAAGATGAGCCATAAGACTGTTCAAAAAAATCAACTCCATAGGTTTGAGAAAAGCCTTTTTCAACCAGGTAAGACTCATGTCTTTCAATAGAGACATCATGAAGGTATTTGATGTTGAAGACCCACTTGCATCCAATAATAGCATCACTAGTCGGAGCATCCACTAATGACCTAAGGTGACTCTACAGTGTAGGCATCTTATTCTCCATAGTGATGTGCACTTTGGATGAATGAGAGAACTGTCGTGGCTAACAAGGATATAATGGATCGACCCCATATATCCACATAAGAATGGCATCTAATGTTGAAAACTAACCATCTCAGCAATAACATGAAAGTTGCATTGTCTCTTTCCATTGCGCAGCATAAAATATAGATTGAGATTCGGGTCAAACTCTGACTAAAGAAAAGTCACGTGTGGCAAAACTGCATCATTATCATCGGATGAAACTAAGTTATCAAATTTTGAGTCTAGAGAAGAATGACAATGTAAGGAGGAGGCACAATGATGAGTCCACCTTGTTTAAACAAATGGAGGAACCTGATGAGTGATGGAGACATCAGAGGAAGGAGGTGAACTTGGCTTGAAAATGAGACGTCGGGTAGTGGAAGTGGAAGTAAATCCATATTAATGAGAGTAGGAATGGTGGTTCCAAAAGGAGCACAATAAGGTATAGATACAATGAAGGTGACATTGGCAATGATAGTAACACCAATTTTTCGGATCACAACACATACACGTTTTCAGTCTTACTTAAAGTAACCAAAAAATTAGGAAGGACTATAAATAGCTTCCTACAACAACAAAGCCAAAAGCCAATTAAGTAAGATCAACTACATAGATTTTTTGCCTCCATTCAGATCTATTTTGGGTCACTCTCTAGCTTAAATCCAAATAACTAAGATCCCTTCGGATAGTCTCATTCCAGCACTTCTTGGACGTTCATCGCCCTCTCTTAAATGGCTCAACATCCCAAATCTCGCATCTTCTAACTGTTGCATCAACTGACCTCATTTGCAAATGATCAAATCATCTTAAGCGGTATTCTCTCATCTTATCCTCTATCTGAGCTACACCAACTTTCCTTGTGATTGCATCATTCCGAATTCGATCTTTTCATGTATGATCACACACCACCTTAGCATTTTCGTTCTGCTACGGTCATTCTCTGCACATGTCTATGGTTCACAGGCCAACATTTCAATCCATAGAGCATAATAGCAAGTCTCATGACTACTTTATAATACTTTCCTTTGACTTTCAAATGGATTTTCTTATCACAAAGAACAATAGAGGCTCCTCTCTACTTTAGTCAACCTACACTTATTCTCTAAGTAACATCTCCATCAATTTCCCCATCTTGTCACAAAATAGATCCCAAATATCTAAAAGAATCTTTCTTCTGAATGTTATCATCTCTAACTTTCACCTTGAGTCCATCGTTGTTTCCATCAAATGTGCACTCCAAATATTCAGTATTAGCTCTACTTATGCAAAATCTTTTTGTCTCTAAGGCATATCTCCAAACCTTTAGCTTCTCAATTACTTAATCTCTTATCTAATCAATCAACACACTATCATCGACGAACAATATACACTAAGGTATCTCATCCTAAATGTAACTAGTCAACTCATCCATAATTAAATAAAGGAATGGACTCAAAGTTGGATCTTGATGCAAACCGATGCCGATGTTAAAATAGTTAGTCTTCCCAGACTAGATCCTTACACAAAATGAAGCCTCATCATACATATCTTTATAAGGTTAATGTATAGAACATGTACTCGTCTTTTCTCCAAAACTCTCCGTTAAATCTCTCTTAGGACTGAATCATAAGTCCTCTCCAAATCGATAAAAAATAACATGGAAGCCCTTCATTTTAACTTTATAAATCTCCATTGTTCCTCTCAATAAGGGAATAGCTTCAATAGTTGAGCAACATGGCATGAATCCGAATAGGTTTTCAGTTACTTTAAAACTTTCCTCAACCTTCTTTCGATCACATGCTCCCAAATCTTCATAGTATAATCCATCAATTTGATATCTTTATAATTCAAACAATTTTGAATGTCTCCATTATTCATATAAAAAAATACCACAATGCTTCTCCTCCATTCTTCGGGCATTTTCTTGCTTCGTCAAATAACATTGAATAAAATTGTGAGCCAAGTCAAACCCTATTCATCTAGAACTTTCCAAACTTTTATAAGAATGACATTAGGTCCTACACCTTTTCTAGGTTTCATAACCTAAGACGCCTCCTCTACTTACTTCCTGTGTATATGTTTATAGCTTGCACGATTCGTATAACATTCACTACTAGCAAGATCTCCCAAATTCCCCTTCCCTATGAAAAGCTTATGGAAATATTGCTTCCATCTAGTCTCTATATCCTTTTGAGTAACAAGCACATGTCCTTCCACATCCTTGATGCATCTCACTTAAGAATGGTCTTTGGTCTTTCTTTCTCTTGCTTTGGCCAATCTGAATATATCCTTCTTACCCTCCTTCGAGTTAAACTTTTTGTACAAAACTTCATAAGCTTTCGTCTTGGCATCACTTAGAATTCTTTACTTCCTTCGTTCCTATTTTGAAGTTTGTGATAGTTTCCTCTTTTCTATCCTTATACATAGCTTTAAAGCAAGCTATTTTAATTTTAAACTTCTCGTGTACCCCTTCACTCCACTACCAAGCCTCCTTTTGGCGTGGAACTCCTTCCTTAAACTCGCCTAGCATCTCTTTGTCTACCCTTCGAATACAAGATGCAATAGTCTCCCACATCTCGTTTGCACTTCCATTACAATCCCAAGATAAGTCTTCTAAAACCTTCTCCGTGAAGCTTGAGTGCTTTAATTGAAGATTCCATCATTAAGTTCTAATGAACTTGGGACCATCCTCTTCTTTACCAATCCTTTTATTTGCACATCCATGACTAGCAATCAATGTCGAGATGTCTAGCTCTCTCCATTAAGAAGTTGGGTGTGTACAACATTATACTTTAGGTCAAGAGCCGCCAGAAAAACTACAATCATCATGGCGTTCGTGTATGCCACCTCCTACTTTGTAGATGTGGTCGCATTTATGAAGCTGTGTAGTTTCTCAAACATGCCCTGAAACGAAGAATAGAAGGTGTGAAGAGGATGGTCACTCTATCTGTTATTGAAATGTCATACTATAGCTACATGATCTTGGTCTCATATTCGCCTGACCATAGGTGGCGACAAGGATATCCCACAAACCCTTGACAGTGGGGTAATGCAAGATATCATTGGTTATCTCTGTGGTAAGAATACCAGATAGCCATACATGCATATATATATATATATATATGTCATCTTGCTTCTATGAAGCATCTGCCCCAGTATTGTCAGTCGGCCCTGGCTACATCATAATGTATTTCTTGTTACTGCACTGTAAAAGGGTTATGAATTGCATGGACCATAACTCATAATTGGTCCCACCTATCTTCGCGATGGGCGTTGGGCCCGTAAAGGCACCAAAGGAGGAGAAGTCACCCTTGATTTCTGACATAGCGATAAAGATGATGGGAAAGGATGTAACTGAGGATGTAGACCAATCTGAAGGTGTCTACACAATCATATGGGAGTTGGTTGTGGGTGTAGACTTATACCACAACCATACCCATCAATTCTGAGGTCACACTAGGATCGGTAGGGTGACTTAAGTCCGAAATCACCCTTATCAGATCTTTCAAAATCTTTGAACTCAAAAGAAGTATTAAGAGGAAAGCCTGGAGGCTCATGGGGACTTGGGCAATGTCGAGGGTTGCAGTGGAGGCAAGGGGCAATGCTGGGAGGGGACCACGAGGAATCGCTGCGGTGATTGATGACCCAAAAATCTCGATACTCGGGTTAACTAATAATCACGGTCATTGCGACCCGAATAACAAGGCTAAGTCAATCAAGAAAAACAGACCACCAAACTAGAAATCAAAAAATCAATGTGGCAAGCGGTCTTACTATTTATTTTTACCTCGTATAGCTACCATGGTCGAACACAAGGAGCACGTGATGCTAACGCTACGAAGTAGTCGAGAATCCCAAAAAGATCAAAAATGGTGGTTTTTAATTTTTCAAATTTTTTTTGTAATTTTTAATATTAAGAAAAAGGCTAAAAGGAACCAAAAATCAACACTTAACCAATTATTTGAAGACTAAAAAATACTCAAAAATTCAAACTAAAAATATTTTTGGGTTTTTTTAAAATACTCAAATGTTTTTTTCTGGATTTTATGGAATTTTTCTGATTTTTATTTAATTTTCTAAAAATAAAATAAAAGCAAAAACAACAAACAGTGTACAACTGAGATCTAAAGGCAAGTTAAAATTATTTAAAATGCCCGTAAAATTCCAACAACAATTTTATGATAAACTAAGCAAAGATCTAACTACAGAAGAAGAAAACACTTTTTTTGAATTTTTAATGATTTTTCTAAGATTTTTAGTCTTTTTCAATTTTTTGGAGTTTTATAAATGGGAATAAAATGAAACTTTGACTGAAGTTGAAACACAACAAACAAACACACAAGGATATTTTTTCACAATTTTTTAAGGGTTTTTAATAGTTTAATTGATTTTTAAAAACAAACAGGAGCTATTTTTGAGGTTTTTGAATGTTTAAAAATAATAAACGAAAACAAAACAAAACCAAAAATTCAAAAATTCCTATACCATGGCAGGAGCCATGTATCAAAATCTCATGATTTTTGGACAATGTTTGCTATTTATTGAAGCAAAAAACTAAACACACAGCATACATGGACTAATCTGCAAGGAAAATATGTTTCAGGGGCTAAATAATAACACGCGTAAAAACAATAGGGCCCAGATTGCAATTTCTCCACAAATTCCAGCACATGTCACAAATCAGTACGCACACGGGTATACTTGCAATTTCTCCACAAATTCCAACACATGTCGCAAATCAGTACGCACAGGGGTATACTTGCAATTAATAAAACTAAGCATTCAAACGATAACATCAAAGAAGTTCAAGGTACATACTGCAAATAACCCAAACAACACGTGACGAAGCACGTGAGTCTACCCAAGCTGGACTAAAAAGTAAATATGGAAAACTGCAGGTGCTGACATGCAAAAAGTCCTACTGTATACTTTTTATTTTACGGACTAAAAGACAAACTGAAATAAACGCAGGGGGAACTGAGCAAATTACCCATACAGCATGTGCGTCGCGCGTGGGGTGGACAGGTGGTTGGCGCTGAGTGGACGAAGGCGGACGACTCTGGAGCTGGCAGCTGGCAGATCCAACGGTCCGAAGAAGGTGCGAACGTGGGCAGTACGGGGGCTGTTAGATGTCAGATCTAACGGCCTAACAGCTGCAGGCACTCAACGGTTGTGATGGCGTCTGGGCGAGAAGCGTGATCCGACGGTAGAAAGAGGCACTGGAAGAACTCCGATGAACGATCGGACGGTAGCAAGCGAGTTGTGGGACTCCTCCGCGTTGGGTGAACAGATCAGATGGGCTCGCTGATGATCAGATCTCCTGACCGGTGGATGGGACCTGGGCGAGCTCCGGTGAAGCGGGTCGAAGATGGATTGGGTGGTCTCCACGCATGCTACAACCTGCAGGATGAAGCTCAGACTCGGAGGAGTGCTCCGGTCGGGGTTATTGAACCTAAGATAAAGGGAAGCGGCGGTGAATGAGAAGGAGGTCTCCGGCGTACGTGAGGGTCGAGACCTAGGGCCTAATCTTGGCTACCCAAGCCAAGATTCGGATGATCAGATTGCGTAAGAAGGTGGGCGATGAGCTGGTGGTCGATCGGAATGGGTGGATGAGGGTGACGAAGCTCCGACCAGCTGGTCGGAGCTGGCGGAGCGGCGGCGGGGTGAAGATGAAAGATCGAATTAAATAAGGGAGCTAGGAACGGTGAAATAGATACCTAAGGATCCTAAAGTGATCCTGGGCACCAGGGGATGCGGTCGGTAATGGTCGTCGCCTCAACCTCGTTGCGGAAGGTGGGGGAGGCTCATCGTGGCGGTGCTCCGGCCATGAGACTTGAGCATCGGCTGCAGCGCTCCTTTCCGATGACCGAGGGTATCCTTCGATTGCTGTCACCAAGGCGAAGGACTCTAGGGTGGCAGAGAGGGGTGCGGCGCGAGCTGAGCTACTGGGGAGTCGAATGAAGAATATATAGACATTCCCAGGCAGCATGGAAGAATCGGGGCATGCACGCGAACCAAGAATGATCCGTGCCTCCCTAGGGATCCGCGAGGATCACCGATCCACTAGGGTGAAGCGGGCGGAAAAATCGGAGCTAAAGGATGTGGGATCCGCTCAGAAGAATTGCGAGAAGTCAGGGCGTGAGCAGGATCCGCGAGGAAGAAGGTCCAGGAGGGGTAGTTGACCGGGGTCAACATCCCTCATGGACCAATCAGAAAATAGCTGGTCAAAAAGAATTGTAAAATAAATTAAAAATAGAAAATGATTTTAAATTAAAAAATGTTCAAAATGAAAAACATTTATTGTTTTTCAAACTATTTTTTTGTGATTTTTAATTATTTTTATAAAAAATAAATTATGGTATATACAATATATTATATTATATACAGGTATAAAATACCTATGTATTTTGTATATTTATTTTTATTTTCTTATTTTTACACAAATACCCAAATTGTATATTTTATTTATTTATTGAGAATAATATAATATAATGTTGGGAGTATAATATAATTTTTATTTTATTTTTATTAGTTATTTACAAGTATAAGAAAAATAGGTAATAATACATATATACATATACATGTATCATATACAAGGTGAGAGAATTTTATTTTGGTTTTATTTTTATTTTTTTCAATTTTTATTTTATTTTTAGAAGTATTTACATGGGGATAAAAACACATTTTTATTTTTATTCTTGTAAAAATAAATTATATATATATATAAGTGAGAAATATATACAAGGTAGAGTTGTCTATCTCTCTCTACTTATTTTATTTGGCGATCAGGCCCATGCTGGACCCTCTCTTGGGTTCAGGTCACTCGATATTTATTCTAAATATTTCCTTCTTTTTCTTTTATTCTTTATTCTTTTATTTTGCTCAAATACATGCTAATTATTAGATATTAACAAATGCATGCTTATTGGTAATTTATTGTATTTACAACTATATACATGATGTTTTGCCAAGATATTTAGCTAAAATAAAGGAATAAAGAGTGATGAATGGGGATTCATCACCCCCCTATACTTTACTTTTGCTAGCCCCTTAGCAAACACTTATTTGAAGAAGAAGTGAGAAGAGAAAGAAAAAGAAAAAGAAGGGTAATCAAGGTTGATTATTAAACTTGTCTTTATCAAATTAAAGTATGAAGCTCAGTCAAACCTTTGGATTATTAGTTTGTTGGAACCTTATTTGGACTTAGGTTTAAAACTCAACAATCTCTAAGTTCCACCAATCTATGGTCAAGACTCCTCAACAATCCAGATCAGAACAAGTCTACATACACAAACTCTAATGATCATGAATCTTTTCTTGTACTGTGTAAGTGATATGTAGCTCCCCACGTCAGAAATGACAAAGTGAAAACCCCCCTCAACAAGGTAACTCTAATGCCCTAGTCTGGAATCTCTTACCTTGAGGAGCAGGGTATTCCCTTCTAAGTTCAAGTTCAACCGGCTCAAGAAGAGGAGGAAGAAGAGAATGGACCATGACCAGTGTAGCCATGTATCCTTGGTAGCCCAACCAGTGTAGCTAAGTCTCCCGCTGCAAGCTTCATGAGATGAGAATGTGTAACATAAGCTTTGCTTTATTTGGCTATATACATTCCGATAGGTATTTCATTTTCTATCAGACCCACCACTTTTTTGGAGTTTTTCTTTCTTTTTACTTTGACTATGGACGAGTTGACAAGTCACATTCAGGATGAGTTACCTTGGTGTATGTTATTTGTTGATGATATTGTGTTGATTGACGAGACTAGAGACGGAGTAAATGGCAAGCTTAAGGTTTGAAGACATGCATTGGAGACTAAAGGTTTTCGTATAAGTAGGGCTAAGACGGAATATATGGAATGCACCTTTGATGGAAGCAATGGTGAAGGAATCGAGGTGAAGATTGGTGATGATAACATTCAGAAGAGAGATTCTTTTAGATATCTGGGATCTATTTTGCAACATGATGGGGAAATTGATGGAGATGTTACTAATAGAATAAATGCAGGCTGGCTAAAGTGGAGAGGAGCCTCCGCTGTTCTCTGTGATAAGAAAATTCCTTTAAAAATTAAAGGAAAGTTTTACAAAGCAGCCGTGAGACCGGCTATGCTTTATGGTTCTGAATGGTGGCCTGTGAACCATAGACATGTGCAGAGAATGGTTGTAGCAGAAATGAAAATGCTAAGATGGATGTGTGGACATACACGTAAAGATCGGATTCGGGATGATGCAATCAGAAAGAAAGTTGGTGTAGCTCCGATCGAGGATAAGATGTGAGAAAACCGCTTAAGATGGTTTGGTCATTTGCAAAGAAGGTCAACTGATGCACCGGTTAGGAGATGTTAGTGGTGGGATGTTGAGCCGGCTAAGAGAGGGCGAGGACGGCCCAAGAAGTGTTGGAAAGAGACTATACGAAGGGATCTTAGTTTTTTGGATATAAGTCCGAGATTAACCCAAGATAGATCTGAATGGAGGCGAAGAATCCATGTAGCCGACCCTACTTAATTGTGGGAAAAGGCTTTGTTGTTGTTGTTGTTGTTGCATAATGCATATGTATAACATATCTACATGGTGCAACATATATACATAAGGAGTTTTTCCTCTTGAGCCAGTAGACTATCTCTCTTTTGAAGCTTTATTGCAATCCACAACTCCTGTCTTTACACCTCAACACCTCCATACCAAGTTGAGATGCACTTCCTTCACTAAAAGAAGAAGAGAGGTTCCGCCTAGAAGTACTACCCTCATATGCTACCCCAAGCCAAAGGAAACTGACTCCTTACCACCTCATCCATTGAGAGATATGTGTAAGGTGCTGGTGCAAGTAAAGTCATTGTCTGTGACAGTCATGTGTACGTTGTCAAGTGTTCTTCTTAGGCTCATCAAGATGACATATGATCATAGCCTACTGGACTCAAAGAATTAAGTCCCAAATGGACCTGAAAAGTCTTAACCCTAAGCTCTATAAGGTTCCTCTTAAAATTAGGTGGATTAAGGTCTAAGCCAAGCTCCATTTTAAAATTTAATTACAGACTAGTTTAAATGTCAACTGTAATTCAGAAAAACTGTGCAAATATATAAGTGTAAAATTTTTTAAAATTGTTTGAATGAATGAATGCATGTGTGCAGAAGTTTTGCAAAATATTTACACACATTTACACAAGGGTTATTGCAAACTTTTTGTTTTCAAACATCTTACAAAAATTTTGTACTATATACATAATTTTGATATCAAAATATTTACAAACTTTTTACACAACACATTTTTACAAACATTTGTACAAAAATAATTTTTATAAATAGCTATATATGTGCAAGAAAGAATTTAATGTACAAGAAAATTTTCAAATTTTATGTATAAGGAAAATTTCAAATTTCAAATTTTAAGGGTTTTTCATTGGGGCGTTCCCTACTTGCGACGCGTTGCATCGCCAGGATGCAATGAAAAATTGGCAAGGGCCGCTACATCGCAGCCTGGATGTAGTTCAAAATTTGCAAGGGTTCTCGCATGAGGAACGCATGCGAGTAATTAAACTAGTTACGCTGCATTACCGCTCGGATGCAGTCCAAAATTTACAAGGGTTCTCGCATAATGGACGCATGCGAATAAAGAAGTTAGTCCAAAAGAGATTACAACGGAAGTTGCGGATTGGTAGTCAGAATATTGGCACTTTAACTGGAAAGTTGATGGAGATAGTGGATACGATGGAAAGAAAGAAGATTCATATACTATGTTTTCAAGAGACTAAATGTGTTGGAAAGAAAGCAAGGGAGATTGAGAAGACAGGCTTTAAACTTTGGTATTCAGGTAAAGATAAGGGTGGAAATGGTGTTGGAGTGGTTGTTCATAAGGATTTGAAGGATTGTGTGGTTGAGGTGAAAAGATTCAGGGATCGAATTATTTTGCTAAAATTGGTGCTTGAAGAAGAAATTCTGAATATCATCTCAGTTTATGCACCGTAAATTGGTTTAGATGAAATGACTAAACAAGCTTTTTGGGAGGATTTGGATAAGAATCTACAAGGAACCCCACAAGGAGAGATGATTTGCATCGGTGGAGATCTTAATGGACATGTTGGAAAAGATGCTTCAGGGTATGCTAGTGTTCATGGAGGACATGGTTTTGGAGATAGAAATGAAGAGGGAAAAGCAATCCTGGATTTTGCAACGGCATATGATCTTTTCATAGCAAACACTCTCTTCAAGAAGAGGGAGGAACATTTAATTACTTATAAGAATGGGCCAACTAGAACACAAATAGATTACTTTACATTGAGGCGAAGAGATAGACTGCGTTGTAAAGACTGCAAAGTAATCCCAGGAGAGAATTTGACAACCCAGCATTGTTTGTTAGTCTTGGATGTACAAATGAAAGGGTTGGTAAAGAAAAGGAGGGTTTCTAAGATAACTAGAACTAGATGGTGGAATCTTCCACTGAAGCAAACGAGCTTCAGGGAGAAGGTTTTAGAAGACTTATCTTGGGATTGTAGCGGTAGTGCAAGCGAGATGTGGGAGGCAGTAGCATCTTGTATCCGAAAGGTAGCTAAAGAGATGCTAGGCGAGTCAAAGAGAGGAGCTCCATGTCAAAAGGAGGCTTGGTGGTGGAGTAAAAGGGTGCAAGAGAAGCTAAAAATAAAAAGAGCTTGCTTTAAGCTATGTCTAAGGATAAACAAAGGAAACTGTCACAAACTATAAAATAGCGAAGAAGGAAGCAAAGAAAGCCCTAAGCGAAGCTAAGTCAAAAGCTTATAAAGTTTTGTATAAAAATCTTGACTCTAAGGAGGGACAGAAGGATATATTCAGGTTGGCCAAAGCAAGAGAGAAAAACCAAAGACCTTTCTCAAGTGAGATGCATTAAGGACGAGGAAGGTCATGTGTTTGTTACTTAGAAGAATATAAAGACTAGATGGGAGCAGTACTTCCATAAACTTTTCATTGGGGAAGGAAATACTGATATCACTTTGGGTGATCTAGCTTGTAGTGAAAGTTACTTGAATCGTGCATGCTATAGACGGATACATAGAAAGGAAGTAGAGGAGGCTTTGAAGGCTATGAGACCTGGAAAAGGTGTAGGACCGGATGACATCCCTGTAGAAGTATGGAGAGTTTTAGGTGAGCATGGTTTGACTTGGCTTACGAATCTATTCAATGTTATTTGGCGAAGCAAGAAAATGCCTGAAGATTGGAGGAGGAGTATCGAGGAGGAGTATCAACATTGGTTTACATCAAGGTTCAGCTTTGAGTCCATTTCTTTTTACGTTGATTATGGACGAGTTGACAGGTCACATTCTGGATAAGTTACCTTAGTGTATGTTATTTGTCGATGATAGTGTTAATTGACGAGACTAGAGATGGAGTAAATGAGAAGCTAGAGGTTTGGAGACATGAGTTGGAGACTAAAGGATTTCGTATAAGTAGGGCTAAGATGGAATATATGGAGTGCACCTTTGATGGCAGCAATGGTGAAGGAATCGAGGTGAAGATTGGTGACGATAACATTCAGAAGAGAGATTCCTTTAGATATCTGGGATCTATTCTGCAACATGATGGGGAAATTGATGGAGATGTTACTAATAGAATAAATGCAGGCTGGCTAAAGTGGAGAGGAGCCTCTGTTGTTCTCTGTGATAAGAAAAATCGTTTAAAGATTAAAGGAAAGTTTTGCAAAGCAGCTGTGAGACCTGCTATGCTTTATGGATCTGAATGTTGGCCTGTGAACCATAGACATGTGCAGAGAATGAATGTGGCAGAAATGAAAATGCTAAGGTGGATGTGTGGACACACACGTAGAGATCGGATTCGAAATGATGCAATCAGAAAGAAAGTTGGCATAGCTCCGATCGAGGATAAGATGCGAGAAAACTGCTTAAAATGGTTTGGACATTTGCAAACAAGATCAACTGATGCACCAATTAGGAGATGCGAGTGTTGGGATGTTGAGCCGGCTAAGAGAGGGCGAGGATGGCCAAAGAAGTGTTGGAAAGAGACCATACGAAGGGATCTTAGTTTTGTGGATATAAGCCCGACATTGGCCCAAGATAGATTTGAATGGAGGCGAAGAATCCATGTAGCCAACCCTACTTAATTGTGGGAAAAGGCTTTGTTGTTGGTGTTGTTGTTGTTTAAGGGTTTTAGCCATTTTATTTATTAACACACTCACACAAAGTACGAGTTATAGCTAAAGTATATATGAAATATATACGATACCCCCCTATATTTAGCTCGAACGATGTCCTCAGAGTGGATTAACAACGATGAAGAAGACATAACTCGTTCTTAGTATAGGGAAGTGAAAAGGAATGGTATACTATAACAACGAATCAAAGAATAGAATGAAGAGAGCTCAGTGTTTCCCCCCTATACTTAGGATCAAATAATCCTAAGTATAGCAGATTGTACATGAAGGGAAATCCGAGTGAAAGAATGTACAGGGTTTACCTCCCCTATACTTAAGGCGAAAGGTTCCTAAGTATAGGCAGCAAAGCAGAAGTAAAAAGAATCAAAAGACTACTCAAGAGTCCAACACCCTCCTATACTTAGGGTAAAGTACACCCTAAGTATAGTACAATCACAGGATGCAGATGGGGTGTGGGACTAAAAAATGGGATGATATGGACAACTGGATCTATACAGGGCGGAAGATAGTGATAATCAGGCATGAGATGCACCAGATGTGAATCAAAGACCACATCTCACGCAAAATGAATAGAGGCGATGTCAACGACCAGTGGCTCATGATCTAAATATGGTTTGAGCCGTTGCCCGTTAACACGAAAGGTAGACTCAGATGACATCTCAGATATGTCAATACTCTCATTGCCATGTACCTTTCAGACCAGGTATGGTCCCTTCCACTTGCTCTGCAACTTCGCTGGAAATAATCTAATCCTAGCATCAAACAACCATACTCTCTGATCTGGCTCAAACTGCTTGTGGCTGATATGAGAATCATGTCACTCCTTCACTCATTCCTTGTAATGTAGGCTGCTCGAAAAGGCTTCATCTCCAAGCTCCTCCAAGGCTGTCAATTCTACCCTCCTCTGGTCTCCTATACTCACTAGATACAAAAGTATCTCTGTGACAGCCCAAAGTGACTTATGCCTAAGCTCAACAGGTAAATGGCAGGGCTTGCCATAAACGAGGCGAAAGGGAGATGTACCCAATGGAGTCGTGAAAGACGTCCGGTATGCCCACAAGAACGAGTCCAAAAGCTGTGACCAAATTTTTCGGTCAGGGCGGACGACCTTTTGCAATATAGTTTTGATCTCCCTATTCGACACTTCAGCAAGACCATTAGTCTGAGGATGATATGGAGTGGCTACTCGATGGTCAATGCTGAACTCGCTAGCAAAGGCCTTTACCTTGTCGTTGACGAAATGAGACCCCCTGTCAGATATCAAAACTCTAGGCACCTCGAACCGTGAAATGATATTCTTCCTCAAAAATCTGCATACGGTCGTAGCATCTGTGGTTCGGGCGGGGATGGCCTCAACCCAAAGACTCACATAATCAACGGCCAACAGAATGTACTCAAATCCATGGCTCTTAGGGAATGGACCCATGAAATCAATGCCCCATGCATCAAAAACCTCATAGAAGCGAATGGGCTGCATCGGCATCATGTCACGCTGTCCAGAAGTGCTCATCCTCTAACAGTCAGTACATCTCTTCACGAATTCATCAGAATCCTTGAAGAGAGTATGCCATCATGGGCCGGATTAAAGCACTTTCTGTGTCGTTCTCCTTCCAGAGTGATGTCCTCCCGCCTCAAGCTTGTGGCAGTAAGTGAGGACGCTATGGTGCTCCTCCTTAGGAATGCACCGACGCCAGACGTTATCCCCTCCTTTATGGTAAAGGATGGGATCCTCCCAATGGTATGACTTGGCCTTCGCTAGGAAGGTCTCAAGTCGCTGCCTGGGCCAACCTTGTGGAACTTTCTTGGCAACAAGATAGTTCACAATGTCGGCGTACCACGGGAGCGAGGCGATAGCAAGGATCGTCGCATCTGGGAAGGTCTCATATATAGGATCAATTTGCTCAGAATCCTCAAGATGCTCTAATCGGGAGAGATGATCCGCCACAACATTCTTGACTACAGGCTTATCCTTAATCTCAATATCAAACTCCTGGAGTAGAAGGATCCATCTAATCAGTCTCGCTTTGGCATCCTTCTTTGCCATGAGGTACCTGATTGCAGTATGATCAGTAAAGATATTCACTCTAGATCCAATGATATATGATATGAACTTATCTAGGGCAAAGACTATGGCTAGTATCTCTTTCTCAGTGACGGTGTAGTTCCGTTGTGCGGCATCCAATGTACGGCTAGAGTAGTGAATGGCAAATGGCACTCCATCTCTCCTCTGTCCCAGCACTGCCCCTATGGTAAAATCGGAGGCATCCATCATGATCTCGAATGGGAGAGACCAATCAGGCGGCTGGACGACAGGAGCCTCAACAACTAGACTCTTGAGAGTCTCAAATGACGCTATACACTTATCATCCACAATGAACTAGGTGTCTTTGGTAAGCAAATCAGTCAACGATCGGGAAATCCTGCTGAAATCATGAATGAATCGTCGGTAGAAACCGATGTGCCCCAGAAAAGACCGTAACTGTCGCAAATTGGACAGTGGATTGAGTTTTCTAATGATATCTACCTTGGTTGGATCGACCTCCATGCCCCTGTTGGAGATGATATGACCAAGCACCGTCCCTTGAGTCACATGAAGTGACTATTCTCCCAAGATAACACAAGATGGACCTCGATGCATCGCTGAAGGACGTGGTCTAGGCACTCAAGACAAGCATCAAACCCATCGCCATAGACCGAAAAATCGTCCATGAAGACCTCTAAGCAATCACCCACCATGTCCGAAAAGATGGACAACATGCACCTTTGAAATGTCGTCGGGGCGTTACACAAACCAAAGGGCATCCGTCTGAAAGCATATGTACCAAAGGGACAGGTGAATGTGATCTTGTCCTGGTCTTCTAGCGCAATGGCCACCTGATTGTATCCGGAGTACCCATCAAGAAAACAATAATGACTCTTCCCGGCTAGCCTCTCTATAATATGATCAATAAAAGGCAGCGGGAAATGATCATTCTTGGTAGCCTGATTCAATCGTCTGTAATCCATACAGACCCTCCAAGAAGTGGGTACCCGGGTAGCGATCTCCTCTCCAGACTCACTCACAACTATAGTGATGCCCGTCTTCTTGGGCACCACATGTAATGGACTAACCCACTTGGATTCGGAGATGGGGTAGATAAAATCGGCGCTCCACCATTTCGAGATTTCCTTCATGACAACCTCTCGAAGGTTCATGTTCAGCCGCCGCTAGAACTCACGCGACGGCTTAGCTTCCTCTTCGAGATAGATATGGTGGGAGCACAGAGCCGGACTTACCCCCTAGAGATCAGCTATACTCCATCCTATCGCCTTGCGGTTCTTTTCAAGAACCTCCATCAAATGAGATTCTTGCTCTCCAGTCAGATCTGCTGAGAAAATGACTGGGTGCATCTCATGCTCGCCTGCAAGGAACCTATACTTCAGCGACTGCGGTAAGAACTTCAGCTTTGGATAACTGAGAGGTGGCGGATTTGCTCTCTAAAAGGTCTGAGTGAACGCAACCAAATCCGCATGGGAGAACTCTCACTGAACCTGAAAATCTGGTGAAGACTGCTCTGCTGGTGTATCTGTACTCTGAATGGGATCAATCTCCACCCTAGTTGTTGGCTCTGTAAGAATCAGACATGGAATCAACTCATCAAACTCTGCCCAATCAATATCTGACTCCGAGGGATCTGAATCTGAAGAAAAATCAATTGCCTCGCTATCAGGAACACGATCTACTGCATCAAATGTGTCCTCTGCCAGGAATGCGCTCTCCAAGCTCTCCTCTACTGGAATCTGTGCATCAATTTGATCTGAAGGTGAGAGGATGACCCGTGCACCGGGGTATGACCAAGCTACTTCATCGTCTGTGATCACAAAATCACAATTCTGGTGGACCTCTCGCTCTACCTCTATCATCTGCTCTTAATCTGTGAGCGGCTCTGAGCAAGCTGAATCTCGCGCTCTCGTCTCATCGATCGTCTCTATTTGTATACTTTCGCCCTCTACGTGAAAGTATACCTTCCCGCTATCATGATCAGACACTGCCTTGGTTGTCGCCAAGAATGGGCGTCCTAAAACGATGAGGGTATCGGTCACATATTCAGGGATCTCCATGTCCAACACAACGAAGTCCAAGGAGAATTTCAAGTCCTGAATTGTGACGACCACGTCCTTCAGCAACCCCTTCGGCATCTTGGCAGATCGATCAGCAAACTGAAGGACCGTCCTGCTCTGTCGAAGAGGGCCAAACTTGAATCGATCGAGTAAGGTTGCCGGAAGTAGGTTAATAGAAGAACCGTTGTCTAATAGAGTCCGATCGAACCTCTGCTCATGTATACGGCATCTGACATAGGGAGTTCCTGCATCTGGCCTCTTGGCTGGCAGACGGTTCTTGATGGCGAAGCAGGTGGCACGAGTGAGCACATGAATCTATGAGTGGTGGTTCCTCCTCTTCCTACGAATAGTGGTCCTCTCTCTAAGGTTTCTCTGAAAGAGGGGGATGTGCTCCAAGGCCTCCTTTAGAGTCAGTTGTATCTGAAATCTGTCCATCATCTGCTGGCTGAACTCTAGCTGTTGTGATTTTTTTTATTTTCTTTTTTCGTTCCCTTAGCTAAGCGGAGTGCTTGGGGAAAGGGGATGGCTGGGACCTCCTCAGATGGAGGGCTAGAATCGGGTCGATGCTGTTGTGGCAAAGTAGAATCCATACAAACATCTCCTTGCATCACAGATGTACTCACAAATGAAGAACACTTTCCTTTATTACTAGAATAGTCATGAGATACATAAACAGAAGGAAATGCAACAGGAATAGAAATGGTAGCCTCAGTACCACCCTCGGCATCTGTACTTGCAGCATCAATACCGCACTCTGGCTCAGCATCATCTCTGGTGGCCTCAGCACCACCTCCCGAATCTGGTGAAGTGACGGCCTCGGTACCGCATGGACTGAAATTTCGCGACTCGTCTTGATATCTCGGCCGACATATGGAATCTTTCAATAAAATATCCACGGAAATGTCGAGATATGCCGAACTTTCGGCCGAAACTTTCCCATTTCGCTCGACTTCGTGCAGAGGCAGCTCCTTCCCCTTCCAAGGTCTTCTTCCTTCGAGGTAAGCCAAATTAGGCTAAATCTTCTTCAAATTCATTAATTTTTTTAGGGATTTCACTGTTAGGATGTTGATAAAGCTTGCCACGGTGATTAATTTGAGAGATTTCCCCAAAAATAGGTATAAATTTGGAGAAGAAAATTGGGACTTTTGTGTTTTTTTGCATAATAGTGCTAGCTATGATCATTGTATCTCAGATCTGAAGTTAATATGAAGTAAAACATAGTTGGAGAACATTTTGTTAGATCTATGTTAGAGGAAATTGGGGCTTTTGAGGTTTAATGTGGAACGATACTGAGTTGTGGTATTATATATTCGGATCTTGAGTTTTGGAAGTAGAAATCATAATCAGAATTTTTTTTGGATTAATAAATTTTAAAATATAGAAAATACGAAAATTATTTGTTAAATATTTACATTTTTGTTCATATTTTGTGTCACTTACGTATTCTTTTCTAAAAATGGTCCCCTAATTTGTAGATCTAAGATCCTAATGTATAGATCCAAGGTCCTTTTTCTGTAAATCAGAAAAGTAGGTGTTAGAAAAATTAAATATATAATAATTCCGAAATTAAAAACATAAAATAATTTGCATATTCATAAGCAGTTGCATTGTATGTCGACTTAATGTTTGTTCTTGAATTTCCTCACAGATTTCGACGTTCATCACCATGGCACATTCTGGTTCCGGTTCTGGATCTGACAGTTCTGATGATCAGAGGGGCGAAATCAGTGGGGACATTAGCTGGAGGTATGCCTCCGCTCCTGATGGAAATAAGGCGAAGCCGCAATGCAATTTCTGTGGGAAGAAGTTGGGAGGAGGCGGGATCACAAGGAGGAAGCAACATCTTGTTGGCAACAACAAGAATGTTGCCAAGTGCACGCGTTGTCCCAAAGATGTGAGGGACAAGGTCAAGGCGAGCTTGGACGGAAAGAAGGAAAAGAAGACGGAGAGAGAAAGAAGGGAAGAACAAATAAAGGAGTTCATGTTCGAGAAAGAATTCAACGTCATTTCTGATTCAGACGACGATGATTTTGTGTACCCCGCCGACATTCAGACTGCAGCAGAGAGGAGGGCATATAGAGGGGCTACACAAGAATCATTGAGGAGCGAGTTCGAGAGGAGAGAAGTCGGTGGTGCACGGGGAGGCTTCTATGGTGCAGGTCAGAGTGGGAGTGGTTCTAGAGGCGCACCAGTACCACCACCCACCAAGAAACACAAGAGGAAGGGAATTGAGCCCTTCTTGACGAGGAGCGGATCCATGCAATATGTTAGAAGAAAGGAGTCTTCGTTATTGTATTGAGAAAACCCTAGGCTCTCTTATATAGAGAGAGGCCGTAGGGGTAAATTACACGGATGTCTAAGTAGAATAGAGAAAATAGAAACTGGGTACATCAACATATAATAATAATAGAAACTAACTATCTCTACACTCCCCCTCAAGGTGGAGCATAGATGTCGATCATGCTCAGCTTGGATGAACATCTCTGGAAAGGTCCTCTGAGCAATGGCTTGGTGAATATATCGGCAGTCTGATCCCCTGAGCTAACATGGGCCGTGGATATCAATCCTCTCTGGATTAGGTCCCTGGTGTAATGGCAGTCAACTTCAATATGCTTGGTCCTCTCATGGAAGGCTGGATTGTTGGCAATGAACAACGCTGCCTGATTGTCACACTGGAGCATCATCGGTAGAGATACGGCCACATGTAGATCTTCTAGTACTGAGCGAACCCACATCATTTCCGTACTGACCTGAGCCATGGCCCTATACTCAGATTCAGCACTGGACCTGGCCACAACAGTTTGTTTCTTGCTTTTCCAAGAAACCAAGGAGCCACCAACAAACACTGCAAACCCTGAGGTTGATTTTCGGTCCTTAGGACAACCTGCGTAATCTGCATCTGCACATGCTGATACAGATAAGTCCGTGCCCTTTCTAAATAGCAGCCCTGAGCCTGGAGAAGTCTTTAGATACCTCAGTATCATGTGTATAGCATCCATGTGAACCTGTCTTGGCTGCTCCATAAACTGACTCACCCTGCTAATTGCAAACTGGATGTCTGGGCGAGTTATGGTGATGTAGAGGAGTTTTCCCACCATCTCTCTATATCTCCTCTTATCCACTTCATCAGTATCATCATCATATATCTTCATGCTGGGATCCATGGGGATGCTAGATGGTTTGCACCCATCCATACCAGTCTCAACCAGGAAGTCAGTAATGTACTTCCGTTGTGTCATCACCAAACCATGTGCATTCCTTGCAAATTCCAACCCCAGAAAATATCTTAGGGTTCCAAGATCCTTTGTAACAAACTGACTACCTAGGAATGCCTTCGCCCTTGCTATGCCCTGAGTATCATCTCCTGTAACCAGAATATCATCCACATAGACCATTATGACAACCGTACCTGCCGAGGACTTCTGGACAAATAACGAATGGTCAGCATTGGACCTCTTAAATCCCTGGTGCTCAATTATATTGGATAGTTTCTGGAACCACGCCCGTGGACTCTGTTTAAGTCCATATATTGCCTTGTGAAGTCTACATACCATATGCTTCTCCCCCTCAGCAGTAAACCCAGGTGGCTGCTGCATGTAGACTTCCTCCTGTAAGTCCCCGTACAGAAAGGCATTCTTGACGTCTAGCTGATAAATACTCCAGTCGCGAACCACTGCAACAGACAGAAGGATACGGAGAGTCGTGTGTCTCGCAACTGGAGAGAATGTATCCATGTAATCAACGCCATATGTCTGTGTAAATCCTCGGGCAACCAAGCGTGCTTTGTACCTATCCAATGTGCCATCTGCATGATACTTGGCTGTGAAGACCCACTTGCAGCTGACAACTGATGCATCAGGTGGTGCAGGAACCAAAGACCATGTGCCACGGGACTGCAGGGCCTCCATTTCTTCCTCCATAGCTCGTCTCCAGCATGCAGTTTTCAGGGCTTCCTGGTATGTCCGTGGTATGTCCACAGAAGACAAAGCTGTGGCAAACTGCTGGAAATCACCTGTGAGTCGGTGAAAGGAAACCTGGGAAGCAAGTGGATATGATACACACTGTCGTCTCGGTTTCCGAAGAGCAATCGGAACATTCAGATCACCGTCTGTGTCCACCTGTAAGGAGTCATCCTGCATATGAACCGAATCTGACCCGTCATTAGTGATATTATCCGAACATACCTGAGGCGTAGTGATTGGCGGAGCTGTCGGCTGAGCAGGACCTGAGCGACGCGTATAGTGATGAGGAAATGGTGAGACGATTTGCCGTGGACTGGGTGGAGGTGGAGGTGGTGGTGGAAGTGGTGGTGGTGCTGGCATAGGAACGGACACAGGAGATGTGTTAGGTAAAGGACAAGTAGGTGGTGGTGGAACCAAAATATCATCAGCGGTGGTGGATGGTACCATTCTGTCTCCAGCTGGCGAGAAGTACATGACCGACTCGAAGAAAGTGACATCCGCACTAACAAAGTACCTTTTGGTAGTAGGATCATAACACCGGTATCCCTTCTGTGTTCTGGAATACCCAACGAAGACACACTTGACTGCTCTTGGAGAGAGCTTGTCAAGTCCAGGAGAAAGACGATGGACAAAAGCCACAGCACCAAAAACACGAGGTGGTAGTGAGAATATCTCCTTGTCAGGAAAAATAAGCGAAATGGGGATCTTCTCTCCAAGGACAGAGGATGGCATTCTATTGACCAGATAGCATGCAGTGAGGACAGCATCCCCCCAGAAGGAAATAGGAGCACAACTCTGAATCAATAAGGTACGAGTGATATCCAAGAGATGACGATGTTTTCTTTCTGCCACCCCATTCTGTTGGGATGTATATGGGCAGGTGGTTTGATGAATAATACCCTTCGATGACAGAAACTGAGACAGAACACGTGTACAAAATTCCAGGGCATTATCAGTTCGAACATATTTTACAGAAGACGAAAAAACATTCTGTATTTCATTAATCAAGTTTTGAATAACATCGCCGGCTTCAGACTTATTCTTCAGAAGAAAAACCCAAGAGACACGGGAAAAATCATCAACTACCACAAGATAGAATCTGTGCCCCTGATGATCGGGCACACGACTCGGACCCCATATATCTATATGCAACAACTCAAAAGGGGAGCTACTGCTCCGACTCTGACGACCTGGGAAGCTCGACCTGTGATGCTTTCCCAACTGACATGTTTCACAACGAAACGACGAACTTGGAGAGATCTGGGGTAGAAGGTGGCGCATCTTCTGGAGCGGAAGGTGACCAAAACGAAGATGCCAAATGTATGGTGACACTGGTCCAGCAGAGTGAGTGGAGATGCCAGCATAGGAATCCCGGACCAGCCGATATAGACCGTTCTGCTCAGAGCCACAGCCAATCACCTTGCCCGTGAGTATGTCCTGAAAAATAAGAGAAGACGGGTCAAATATAGCGCGACAATTCAAGTCCTTTGTAATCTGACTAATAGATAATAAATTCAGGGAGAACTCAGGGGCATATAAAACATTCTGTAGCTGCATGGTGGAGGATAAGAAAACCTCCCCCTGACCAACAAGGGGTGAGTAGGAACCATCTGCTATCTGTACTGAGCGACCTGGAGGAATAGCCCTGTAGTCTTGTAGTCTTCCTCTATCTCGACACAGATGATGTGTAGCTCCGGAATCTATAACCCAGTCAGATATATCATGTGAAGATATGAAGGCTGAAGAGCTACCTGAGGAACTGGCTGCAGCGGATGAACTGGCTGAGGCTGTGGCAGCAATATCTGACGAGCCACCAGATGAATCACCAGAAGACTGTGGCATAATATCACGAAGACGAGCCACGAGTTCATCAAATCTATGATCTGCAGTAGACGGTAATGGAGACTGTGAGTGCTCCGCAACCCGTGCCGATGCTGGGAACCCATGCTTTGAGTAGCATGTCTCCTCCGAGTGTCCAGGTCTGTGACAATACGTGCATGTCTGACTGACTCGACCGCCTCTTCCATGAGAGCCACGACCACGTCCACGACCACGCCAAGAAGGTGGTCCACCTCTCCCACGCGAAGCTGCCATCGCAGATGGGGGTGGAGTAGATGAGCTGGAGGAAACTGGGATACGACTGAGCCTCCTGTAGACATCCTCCACCGGAGGAATAACTGCATCGGCTAAGATCTGTGACCGTGCCGCATCGTACTCAGGATCGAGGGCAGCAAGTAGAACACCCACCATGGTGGCGTTCCGGAACGTCTTCTGCTGCTCTGGAGTAGCAGTCAGAGGAATGGTACTGTAGAGCTTCTCGAACATCCCTCTTAGGGATGTGTATAGAGAATGAAGAGGTCTGCCGGCTTGCTTCATCGTAAAGATGTCATGCTGAAGCTGTAACATCTTTGTCTCGTTTCGCACCTGCGAATACGTAGTGGCAAGAATGTCCCACATTGCCTTAGCAGTGGGCTGATGAAGAACATCATTAGCTATCTCCATCGTCAGCGTGCCGGACAACCATACTTTCGCATAGGCATCATCGGCCTCCCATGAGGCATAGATCCCCGTCTTCTCCGCAGGCTCATCTTCGGTAAGAATGTGTTTCTTACCGTTTGATTTCATGAGGCTCATGAACTGCATGGCCCATAACTCATAGTTGGACCCATCCATCTTCACTATTGGCGCCGGACCCTTGAAGGCGCCGATGGAGGGCGAATCGACTTTCGATTCTGACATACTGCTGGTCGAAGAAGACAAAGGGATAATGGACACTGCGATGAATGTCTACACCAACTGCATTGGATTTGAGTACGTGTGTAGACTTTTACGTACTCAAATCCATAACCCGAAGCGCTTCTGGACCGCTGGAGATTATGGACGCCCTACAGCGACTGAGAACGGTGTTGCTGGAGCGTCTAGGGCCGCAGAGGCGGCTGCAGGGGGCGGCTGGAGATAGCCGCTGGTGCGGCTGGGGTCGCAGGCTGCTGGGGCTGCGGAGGGGCGGAGGAACCGCTGGTGCGGCTAGGGCCGCAGGCTGCTGGAGCAGCGGAGGGGCGGAGGGGCGAACGTGGTGTGGCGCCGCTGGTGGAGCAGCGGAGGGGCGGAGGGGCGCCGCTGGTGGAGCAGCGGAGGGGCGAGGGCTGGGAGCCGCTGGAGTGGCGGCGGCAGGCGAGAGAAGGAGAGGGGAGGGGCGGCGGGTGGGGAAGGGAAGGGGTGGAGAGCCCTAGGGCGGCTCTGATACCATGTTAGAAGAAAGGAGTCTTCGTTATTGTATTGAGAAAACCCTAGGCTCTCTTATATAGAGAGAGGCCGTAGGGGTAAATTACACGGATGTCTAAGTAGAATAGAGAAAATAGAAACTGGGTACATCAACATATAATAATAATAGAAACTAACTATCTCTACACAATACAAGGCAAGCAAGGATCCGAGGCAGAAAACGGTGAAGGGAATGTTCACCAATGCACGAGAAAGGGTGGGAAAAGGCATCAGTTTGCTCTTCTTTGGGGAGAGCATTCCTGTCAACATTGCACGCGGGCCATTCTCGCAGCATGCCATTGATGAGATCGTTGCAGTGGGAACGGGAGTGAAGGCTCCTACATCCTACGAGATCATGAACAAATATCTGGGGATGGAGAAAGAGGAGATGAATGAGCACATCGCCGAGTTGAGGAGGAGATGGCCAGAGTACGGAGTGACATTGATGTGTGATGGGTGGACGAGCTACACAAGGAAGCAGATCATCAACTTCCTTGTCTACTACGATGGGAAGACAATCTTCTTGAAATCTGTTGATGCATCTGAGCATGTGAAGGACCACAGGTACCTTCTGAAGTTGATGAAGGACGTTATAAAGGAGGTTGGGAAAGAGCACATTGTGCAAATTGTGACGGATAACGGCAGCAACTTCAAGAAGGCTGATGAAACAATAATGAAGTCTAACAGCTATGGAATTTTTTGGACACCGTGTGCTGCGCATTGCATTAATTTGATCCTTAAGGATTTCAGCAAGAGGAAGCTCGTCTCAAGGGTGGTGGAGAAAGCACGAATGATCACCACATTAATCTACAACCACAGCAAAGTGTTGGCACTGATGAGGCGGATGTGCAATGGCGAGTTGGTGAGGCCTGGCATCACACGCTTTGCAACCAATTTTATAGCGCTGCAAAGCCTCAAGCAACATAAGACAGGTTTGAAAACCATGTGTTGCCAGGGTGAGTGGTTCGAGATACCTGAAGCTCAGACTGAAGGAGGACAGAAGGTGGAGATATTGATCAATGATATCTCCTTTTGGGATGACGTGACTCGGGTCACGAGGATCATGGATCCAGTTGTTTCTGCATTGCGGATCATGGATGGCGACAAGAAGCCCACCATGGGAGTCATCTACGAGGCAATACGCTGCATGAGAGAGAAGGTCAGAGAAGCGGTTGGGAAAGGATCGAAAGCATGGTTGGACATCATAGACGAGCGATGGTCCAAGATGCTCTCACATCCTCTTCACAAGGTCGGTACGTATTATGTAGAAATATTTTTTTTCAATTATTTAAATTTCTATAGTTGGGCATCATAAATGAGCTTGTTTGTGACTTTCTGTGCAGCTTATTACTTCAATCCTAAGTACCAGTACAAGAATGGACTTGGTACAAATGCTGACCTTCTAGCAGCCGTACAGATTGTGGTGGAGAAGCTCGTCAAGGACGAGAAGTTACAGATCATGTGCATGAACGAAGTAATATCCTCAAGTTCTACCTAAGTTTGGAGTCACAAGAAATTTCGTAAAGATGTAGTACGACTCTACGATTTAAACCTATTTGTACATTGTGCAGATTAAGTATTTCCGAGATGCGTTGGGTTCCTTCGGTCAGATTACTGCGGTCAACGGACGTGGCAATACTCTTCCTAGTAGGGACGAAGGCAAATAAAACCATTAGGAGTTGTATATTCATTTATTCCTACTTTTGATTTCTCTATTTTTCTTTTTTTGCAGCCGAATGGTGGTTGTTATACGGGGTGAAAGCTCCCAACCTTCGAAGTGTGGCAGTGAAAGTGTTGTCTCAAACTGCATCTCCTGGCGGTTGTGAGAGGAACTGGAGCACGTTCAATTTGATCCATTCCAAGAGACGGAACAGGTTGGGAGAAAAGAAGCTCAATGACCTTGTCTTCGTGCATTACAACTTGAGGCTGAAATTGAAGCATGCAAGGGAGGGACATGACAAAGATGACTACACGGACCCTATTGATCTTGCATACATTTTCAAGATGCACGATGACGATGCTGATGAGGACGTTCTCCAGAGGTGGATGGATTCCAATGGTGCCCCAGTTCTCGATCAGCCAGGTGGAAGACCAAATGAGAACATAAGCCAGCAAATGGGAGCAGACGTTGGTGACTTTTTAGCAAGATCCGGGCGGATTACAGACCCTGTTGGAGGGTTGGAGAGCGAGATTGATGCGGTTGTTGATGAAATTCTCTCGAGTAGCTCCAAATCCAAGTCAAAGTCAAAGGATGACAGTGGAGATGATGATGATGACGATGTTGGTCGTGGTGGACTTGGTGGTGGTGGGGAGTCAAACTCAGGTGGGTCAGGAGGGAGTGGTCGTGGACCACAAGATACCAGACTTGAGGAAGGCTTACAAGCAGGACGTGAATATATGAAGAGACAGCGGAACACACACGGACAATTTGTTCCAAGTCCGAGTCCAGGGCCTACGGATTACGAGTACGGTCGAGGCCATCGTCAAACCGACAGCTACATGGAAGATTTGACATCATCTGTAGGTTCTTTGAGCTTCATGGACATTGACAGTCCATATCGCGGAGGAACACCAAGTCCTTTAGGCGGATATGAATCGTCGCATGATGAGAGATCATTTGGCGTCTTCCCGGAATACTTTCAAGCTCCTCCTCCAGGACCTCCTTCTCCTCCTCAGTATGCACCTCCATCATATTCATATGGTTACAGTGGGTATGGAGGATACAGTAGCGGAGACAACTACCAAGGAAGCCAACCTGAGCAGAGCCAAGGCAGTTTTTTTTAGGGTGACAACTACGGTTTCTTCCCTGAGTACACGCCAGTTCCTCCTCCTCCTCCGCAGAGATCTTCTCATACTCCGTCGTCGTCGTCCCGAGGATCTCGGGGCAGTAGTTCGCAGCCTCGTCATGCCACTCGTGATACCGGATCCAGTGCTGCTTATCCTCGTCTCGGGATACTCATAGGCATCGATGACCACCAATACAGGCAGTATGTGATGGATTACAAGGCCATGTACTCGTACATGACATGGGAGAACTGCTGCGAGTTCATTGAATCTGCGATGCGTTATGAGAGACAACAAGGAAGGGGGGGCATTCAGATCCACCATGGAACTCTTGGTTCTGAACAAAACATGTCACCAAGTACTATACTTTAATCTTTAATCTTTTATTGCATGGATCATAAATATGCATGTTCTTAATAATTTTCACTTGTTGTAACTCGTATTGTATTTGAAGACTAGACTATTACTCTGTTTTTTTATTTATTTACAATGTTACAACAATATCACCGATATGACCGATATGGCCGATATGACCGATATGACCGATATGTCTATATAAAGGGTATAGAAGACCAATATGTGTGAAATAATTGTGTATTTGTATGTTATTTATTGTTCTAATAACTTGGAATATCGAAATTTTCAATAAAATTGGGAAAAATCGGGTTTTTGAGCCTTTTCCGATATTCCACTGAAATCGTCGAAATTTCCCGAAATTTCGGTATTACAGGTCACCGAAACGAGATCGAAATCGAGATTTCGAACCTTGCAGTACCGTCAGCTGGGTCTACACCCTTGGTGATGTCAGCACCACCGCCGTCATCATCATCATTACGAGCGGCATCAGCACCGCCCTCCTCCTCATATGGCACTCCTGAATCCTCACGTGGTCGTCGCTTAGATGAGGCACCGCCGGCTGGCATCCTACCGCTCCTAAGTGTAACAAAGTCATCATCAAAAGTGTATGCAGAAATATCACCAAGTGAATCACTAGGAGTGATAACCTCTGTAAACTCTACCTGCTCAGACTTTCTCTTCGGGTTGTTCGGGTTCGGCTCGATCTGAGGGTATGGCGGCCTTACCCTTCACTATCTCTCTCATCTCATGTCTAAACTCATCCATCTCCCGTATGAAAGTAGCCTACTGCTCGGAAACAAGACGGGCTAGATCCTCAAGAGCTGGGTTCTCATAGGCGGGCCCATGAGAACCTGACGGGTGACCTCTCTGAAGGTGAGGTTGTTGCCGCTGATGAGAGGGATACTGGGGATGATACTGCTGTTGAGGTTGATGTTGCTGCCTCCATGATTGCCCCTGTTGATAGGGACGAGGACCTGGCTGCTGGTAGTGTGGTTGCGGCTGTGGGAATTGAGGTTGCTGTTGTTATTGGTTGAACTGGCCACCCTGAACTGGAGGTTGTTGCTGGGAAGAGGCACCTCCGGTCGACCAACAAAATCCGAGATGGTCTTGTCGGATCCCAGGCTGAGCTCGGTCATACCAAATCCCGTTGGCATCAATCAACGGCTCCTACTCGTAAGTGAGTGGGGGAAGAACTGCCAGAGGCTGATCTGGCTGGTATACCATCATCTGAGTGTCTTGAGATGGTAATGGCTGGTAGTACTACTGCGGCTGCTGGAACGACTCCGCCTGGACATGGTGAACCTGTCTGGACTGGCTGGAGTGCTGCATCGAGCTGTTGTTGCTGGAATCTGCCCGTGGCCTGAGACGGGGCTACTGAGAAGCCGTCTCTGTCTACAGGAGACACATGATCTGGATCTTCAAGTCACTCAGTGTCTGTGCCATATGATCTATCTGAGACATGCCCTGTCACTGCTTCTTCTCTATCAACTCGATCCAGTCCAACTCTCGCTGATAGTCCCCATATCAGCGGCTGTCGACTCTGCATGTGTTGCGGCTGCTGATGATGTAGAAGGACCGGCATCGACCCGTGCTATCCTTTGATAAGACACATCCTATGGTTGGGGTTTCCCCTGTGCATATAGTCGAATCCGGGACATCACCGTATAGTTCTTTGCCATCTCCTCGTAGATGGCCCAAACCTGATCCTCATCCTTGGCGAAATAGGAACCCCCACAAGATGTGTTCAATAGCCCCGACAAAAGAAGAAACCTCTAAACAAGGTTGGGCTTGGATATATCATGGTGAGGGCATCGGTTTGTGAGCTCCTTGAATCTGTCCCATGCCTCGTGAAATTGCTCGTTGGGGAGCATGGAAATGTTGCTGATCAAGGCTCTGGCTGCATTCGTCCAGCTGAGTGGATAGTACTTATTAAAGTACTCGTTCTGGAGCTGTTCCCAAGAGGTGACGAATCTCCCTAGGTGCTTCAGCCAGTTGGTTGCTCTGTCTACGAGGGAGAACGGGAAGGCCATCATTCTGATGGTGTCCTCGTCCACGTGGCGATCATGGATAGTACTGCAGATCATCTCAAACTCCTAGAGATGGGGGTGGGGCTCCTCTGTGGCGAGTCCATGGAAGCGGAGTAGAAGCTGGATCGTCTAAGGTGGGAGCTTGAAATCTCCTAAAATGGCTGGCAGCACTATCCATCTATGGGTCAGAGTTGCACCAGGGTTGTGCAACTCCCTCATCGGTCGTGCAGGTGTTGTTGGCTGTGCTGGATGTGCTGACTCCTCTCCCTCAAGAATCTCTGGTCCTCTACCTCCACCGGCTCTGTGCTGCTCTCTATCGGCTCTCATCTGCTCTATCTCTCAGCGCATGTCCACCATTAAAGCCCCCTGGTCTCTGATCTGACGCTGCATGGTCTACAGAGAGGCTAATAGGGTGTTGTTGATGGCACCCTGATCAAGTATGTAAGTCTGTGTCCCGCTGGGTCCATCGGTGCGCTCCTCACTGCTGGCCATGGTCTCTGCAAAGGCAAAAGACCCAAACTCAGGTGCCAATAAATCATCAACTTTCTGCTGCGGTCTCTGCTCGGGCACCTCAGGACTGGTAGAAGGGTGTTCGAGGGGGAACAGGACGGAGTGAAACTCGGGTTCGGAGAGTGGGTCTCGGTTCTCACGAACCAACCTAGATGAGCGGGCTGGAGTGCTCAAAAGCGGTGCAGCCAGAAGCTGCCTAAGGGATCTTCTTCCCATCATCTTGATGTAGCGAGTGAAGGCGGATGAGATCTGGAAAACACACAAGATTAGAAAGCAAACCCCCAATTCACCTACTCAAGCAGATCTGGTGACCGTAAATGCTCGATCTTTTATCTTGTCAATTTTATTAGGTGATAAAGCAATCTTTCAGAGCGATTAAGCGAGCCGGTATGAACCCAATGCTCCTAACAGACTGTCCAGTATAAAAGGCTGGTACTCTGCCAAGAGTTCGGGTATGGCTCTATCCTAGTGTGCAGGTCACTCTCTCGCTCATCAAAACCATACAATGAGGGGATTACTCTCCCAAGATAAATTTTTAAATGAGGTGTCTTTTAAGGATCAAGTTAGTTTAGCAATCCCAATTTTATAGTTTTTCTTTTTTTAGATATTTTTCAAAGCAAACAACGCCTAACGAATTTTTCGATTCTCCTGATTATTTTAAGTCCAAAATAGGGGGAGAAAGTGAAAAAGCCGATGCGCGATCGAATACGATGATGCATGTAGAGTAAGAAATGCGTACCTGACTCCAGCTCTCTACATGTAGGGTGATCTGCGCATAAATTAAAGACAGAATTAAACTACCTATATGATGCAAGAAAAAATCGGCCTTAGACAAAGCACTTTCTACACGCGAAGAACGGTAACTAGCCAATCAGACTAAGTCCGGAGTCCGATCTTGGGAACCACTCGGTGCCCGCCACAACGTGTCCTGCCAGCGCTGTATGTGGTTCCTCACGGCACGTGGACTCGAGCCTAATTTAAACTAACTTTTTCTTGTGATTTAATTAATAAGGTCCAATAAATCGATCTATAGGTGCAGACAGATAATTAGGGTTGGACCTTAATTAAATACGTCACAATCAAAGAAAATCCTAAGTCTAGGGGCCAAAACCTTTGAAAATCAGATAGACAGTAAAGAAAACGGTAGAAAACAAATCCGACGAAAATCCGTGTGAGGTCCCCCGAGCACACCGGTGCTCGGCGTAACAGACCCCGAAACAATCACCAAGTTTGAGTCCAGAGAGTCTTTCCTGTATTATTACAATAATAATATGCAGAAATAAATCTAGTCTAAAATACACTACATCTCCAAACTTCTGCTCCCCCACTCCTATGCTCTCCTGTGGCTCGATGGAGAAACGAGCCACCTCCAAGTCACGCGGGTACCTCGGCTCTCTGAAGATCGCCACCCTCGCTCGTCGGGCCCTCGCAAGAAAGACAGAAAAAAATTGTGTCCGTTTACAGTTATTTAAAATGTATCAGATATAGCAAGAAATCACACAAGGAAACTGACTACTAAGCTGTGCACCCCGACAACGGCGCCATTTGATGACCCAAAAATCTCGATACTCGGGTTAAGTAATAATCACGGTCGTTACGACCCGAATAACAAAGGCTAAGTCAATCAAGAAAAACATACCACCAAACTATAAATCAAACAATCAATGTGGCAAGCGGTCTTGCTATTTATTTTTACCTGGTATAGCTACCAGGGTCGAACACAAGGAGCACGTGATGCTAACGCTACGAAGTAGTCGAGAATCCCAAAAAAACAAAAATAGTGGTTTTAAATTTTTCAAAATTTTTTGTAATTTTTAATATTAAGAAAAAGGCTAAAAGGAACCAAAAATCAACACTTAACCAATTATTTGACGACTAAAAAATACTCAAAAATTCAAACTAAAAAATTTTTGGGTTTTTTAAAATATTCAAATGTTTTTCTGGATTTTATGGAATTTTTATGATTTTTAATTAATTTTCTAAAAATGAAATAAAAGCAAAAACAACAAACAGTGTACAGCTGAGATCTAAAGGCAAGTTAAAATTATTTAAAATGCATGTAAAATCCCAACAGCAGTTTTATGATAAACTACAAGCAAAGATCTAACTACAGAAGAAGAAAACACATTTTTTTGAATTTTATGAATTTTTAATGATTTTTCTAAGATTTTTAGTCCTTTTCAATTTTTTAGGGGTTTTATAAATGGGAATAAAATGAAACTTGGACTGAAGTTGAAACACAACAAAACAAACACATACGGATATTTTTTCAGAATTTTTTAAGAGTTTTTAATATTTTTAATTGATTTTTAAAAACAAATAGGAGCTAATTTTGAGGTTTTGAATTTTTAGCAAAACAAAATAAAAAATTCATAGAAATTCCTACACCATGGCAGGAGAATGTGTCAAAATCTCGTGATTTTTGGACAATGTTTGCTATTTATTGAAGCAAACAACTACACACACAGCATACAGGGACTAATCTGCAAGGAAAATATGTTTCAGGGGCTAAATAAAAACACGCGAAAAAACTATAGGGCCCAGATTGCAATTTCTCAATAAATTCCAGCACATGTCACAAATCAGTACGCACAGGGGTATACTTGCAATTAATAAAAACTAAGCGTTCAAACGATAATATCAAAGAAGTTCAAGGTACAGACTGCAAATAACCCAAACAACACGTGACGAAGCACGTGAGTCTACCCAAGCTGGACTAAAAAGTAAATATGGAAAACTGCAAGTGCTGACATGCAAAAAGTCCTACTGTATACTTTTTATTTTATGGACTAAAAGGCAAACTGAAATAAACGTAGGGGGAACTGAGCAAATTACTCATACAGCACGTGGGTTGCGCGTGGGGTGGACAGGTGGCTGGCGCTGAGTGGACGAAGGCGGACGGCTATGGCGCTGGCAGCTGTCAGATCCAACGGTCTGAAGAAGGTGCGAACGTAGGCAGTACGGGGGCCGTTAGATGTCAGATCTAACGGCCTGACAACTGCAGGCACTCAACGACTGTGTTGGCGTCTGGGCGAGAAGCATGATCCGACCATGGAAAGAGGCACTGGAAGAACTCCACCTGGGCGAAGTTCACCGGAGCACCGAGGTAGATCGGCGACTCCGATGAACGATCGGACGGTGGCAAGCGAGTCGTGGGACTCCTTTGTGCTGGGTGAACGGATCAGATGGGCTCGCTGACGGTCGGATCTCCTGAACGGTGGATAGGACCTGGGCGAGCTCCGGCGAAGCGGGTCGAAGGCGGATTAGGTGGTCTCCATGCGTGCTACAGCCTGCAGGATAAAGCTCAGACTCGGAGGAGTGCTCCGGTCGGGGTTATTGAACATAAGATAAAGGGAAGCGGCAGTGAATGAGAAGGAGGTCTCCGGCGTACGTGAGGGTCGAGACCTAGGGCCTAAAATCTTGGCTATCCGAGTCAAGATTCGAATGATCATATTGCGTAAGAAGGTGGGCGACGAGCTGGGTGGGCGATCGGAACGTGTGAATGAGGGTGACGAAGCTCTGACCAGCTGGTCGGAGCTGGCGGAGCTGCGGCGGGGTGAAGATGAAAGATCGAATTAGAAAAGGGCGCTAGGAACGGTGAAATAGATACCTGAGGGTCCTAAAGAGATCCTGGGCACCAGGGGATGCGGTCGGTGGTGGTCGTCGCCTCAACCTCGATGCGAAAGGCGGGGGAGGCTCGTCGTGGCGGTGCTTGATGAATCTGTGATTCGTCCCTCTAAAAGTTGAAAATAGAGCTTTATTATCGAGTAATTAGATGCATATTTCCACTTATATTGTATAATTAGCATTCATGCATACATTGATAACATCTACATTTTAGCATTGATATTGCATAAATAAGAAGCCCATTTCACTTGTAAATATTCACCTGTATATTCACTATATTTCACCTATTTGTATATATTTTATACTAACACCAAATCCAATAAAATCAACTCCATAATATATATTACTAACACTAATTAAAGAAAAATATCAAAAAAATATTAACTCGTAAAATTACCCAATAAAATCCCAAACCCAGTTGGAGACCTTAGACCTTAAAATGCACATATCTCTCTCGCACAACCTCCGAATTAGGTCTACTCATTTTTAAAGTAATATACATTTGTAGACCTTCGAAACAAGACCAATTTCATTAAAATCGGAGCTCGTATGCAAAACTTGGGTTTTAGGTCCCTTTTGTATATTGTACATAATGACCGTTTTGCCCTTCAATTTATCCTTTTATTTTCTTAATTATTAAAAACCCAAAAAATAGATTAAGTTGTAAATATTCCTTTCATATTTTTTTCTAGCTTTATTTTGATTTTTCTCTTTTAAAAATGACAAAAAAATTACAAAAGATAAAATGCGGTATTTTATATCTATAAAGTACCATCCAAAAATACATTTTGTACAGATGACTTCTTTTGATTTTCGGCCCTTCACGAAAGTTGTAGATCTCTTCGAAATGAGCAACTTTCGTGTTGATCACTTTTTGATCTAACCTCTGTTATTATTTCTTTCCGATTTTTCTTTGCATTTAATTGCGGATTTTTCTAGGAGCGACACGCGGCCGCTCCTGGAGCCGCCACGTGTCGACTCCCCATTCACCCACTGATGCCACCTCCCTCTATAATCCTGGGCCGTTGGATGAAAGGGTATTCCATCAACGGCCCAAGACTCTTCTCTCTCTTTCTCTCTCTCTCTCTCTCTTTCTCTCTCTCTCTCCAAACTCATTCTTCCACCTCCCGTTACATAAGGGAGAAGTTCCCGCGTACGCTCCACACTCGACCACCACCTCCACTCCCCACGAGCTCCACCTTCTCCATCTATTCTCCAACCCCCTACTCTTTATATTCCCCTATCCTCCTTCATTCATCGTCATCCGCCATCTTAAGTGCAAGAATCCGAGCTCCGTCATCTACTCGGTGAGAGCGAGTGAGAGCTCTCATCGTCGAGCAACAACAGGTATCAGCCAGGCGAGATCCGGTGATCTCATCACCGTTGTAGCCACCTAACCGAAGCTACTAAGCTCAGCCTCGCCGCGGCTTTGAGTGAGAATCAGGAAGCCTCAAGCTTCCCTTCCCAGGCATTCGAGTCCACCTCCAGGTAAAGCACTTCTTCTTCCTTCTTCCCACACTCCTCTCTCCTCGATTCACCCTCATCCACTCATCAAATGATCGAACCAATTGTGTTTCCACGGATAATCACATGTTGCGAATGCAATGGTGATTTTTCTTGAATTTTTCGATGCAATTTCATCAACCGATTAATCAAATATTTAGGCCCGCTAAACAAATACATGGAAAAAAGGGGATATTGTGAAATCCCTTGTTTTTGCCTTCTTCCCTCACGTTCTCTCTCTCTTGCTTCTTCTTCTTCCTCCGCTCACCACGCCACACGCACACACACCCCCAGCCGCCGTTGCGTCCTCACTTGCAGGACATCTGACGACCTCGTGCCATCGTCCGTCACCGCCTCCTGCAGCGGCCTTCAAGCACGTCATCGGCCACCCGCTACACTTCTTAACGTGTGTCGACGGAGGTGGAGATCACCTGCTAGCACGGCCACGCCCATCAGCCCTGCGGAGAGTCCGCGCAGCTCAGCCCCACCAGCGGTTGCGCGCCCCTAACCGCTGTCCTCGCCGTACGCTGCGAGCACGCCGCCCGTCCTCAGGCCGCGCGTGACCGCGCTCCGTCCAGCCCCTCGGTTGCCTTGCACTCCAGCCCGTGTCCCGCTCCCCTCCAGGTGCAGCCGGTGCTCAACGCCCCACCGTGTACAGCCTTGACGCACCACCTGCTCCATCATCAACACTCCAGCTCGCCACCGGCCCGCTCCAGCCGTAGGTCCTCCTTCAATCAGCCTGGTACGAGGCGACCCACCCGATCTTCCAGGCCGCCGCATCCTCACGCTAACCAAGCCGCTGCAACGCCTCCTTCACCGCCTCGACGTCATCGCCACTGACTTCAACAGTCATCGCTACACCAACGACCGTGTGAGGAACCTTATTCGCACCACCTCCGAGCCTGCGAGCCGCCTCGCGACCTTGTCTCCCGTGCGAGAAACCTCCTCCCACGCGCCCTCACAGCCACTGACTCCTGCGGCCAACACCTTGCAGCACCCCACCAAGCCGCCAACTCCAGCTCCGTACACCGCGCTCGATCACCTACGCTCATTGAGCAGTTCCCTCGCCCCAGTGACACACAGTCGTGCATAAGCCATCAGAAAAGCTCCACCAGTGCTTCCCATCTGGTTTCGTCAACGACAAACCGTTGCACCTTTGCACAGACCACGCACGTGCAACCTTTCGTAGCTCCACCTCCCGTCGTGTGTCGACGGAGGTGGAGAACACGCCTCCAAAAAAATATTGCATGTTGAAGTATGTATATTAGCAAGAAGTCTGCAGCTGGATGACTTGGCTACACTAGTCAGGCATCCCGGGATAGGTAGCTACACTGGCTACCGTCCATTCTTTTCTCCACCCCCTCCTCTTGAGCTGGTCGCACTTGAACTTAGAAGGGAATACCCCGCTCCTCTTGGAAAGAGTTACTGGACCGGGTAATTAGAGTTACCTTGTTAGAGGAGGTTGTTTCTGAGCCATTTCTGATGTGGAGAGCTATTTATCACTTACACAGTACAAGTAAGAATCATAGTCATCAGAAATTTGTGTTTGAGGATTTGTTCTGACCTGACTGTTGAGGCATCTTGAAGAGAAGACTTGTGGAACTTGAAGTCTATTAGGTCTTAAATTCAGATCCCAATAAGGTTCCGCCACATAATTAATCCAAAGGTCGAGTCAAGCTCCATTTTCACCTTTTGTTCATGACCTTGGTATGGAACCCAAAATCATTTCACTCTTGCATTTCATTTTAGTTGCTCGGGGACGAGCAAGGTTTAAGTATATGGGGTTAATGAATCTGTGATTCATCACTTTAAAAGTTGAAAATAGAGCTTTGTTTCCGAGTAATTAGATGCATATTTCCACTTGTATTGTATAATTAGCATTCATGCATGCATTGATAACATCTACATTTTAGCATTGATATTGCATAAATAAGAAGCTCATTTCACTTGTAAATATTCACCTGTATATTCACCATATATCACCTATTTGTATATATTTTACACTAACTCCAAATCCAATAAAATCAACTCCATAGTGTATATATTACTAACACTAATTAAAGAAAAATATCAAAAAAATATTAACTTGTAAAATTACCCAATAAAATCCCAAATCCAGTTGGAGACCTTAGACCTTAAAATGCACATCTCTCTCACACAACCTCCGAATTAGATCTACTCACTTTTAAAACAAGACCAATTTCATTAAAATCGAAGCTCGTATGCAAAACTTCGGTTTTGGGCCCCTTTTGTATATTGTACATAGTGACCGTTTTGCCCTTCATTTTATCCTTTTAATTTCTTAATTATTAAAAATCCAAAAAAATAGATTAAGTTGTAAATATTCCTTTCATATTTTTTCTAACTTTATTTTGATTTTTCTCTCTTTTAAAAATGACAAAAAAATTTACAAAAGATAAAATGCGGTATTTTATATCTAATAGTACCATCCAAAAATACATTTTGTACAGATGACTTCTTTTGATTTTCGGCCCTTCACGAAAGTTGTAGATCTCGTCGAGATGAGCAACTTTCGTGTTGATCACTTTTTTATCTAACCTCTTTTATTATTTCTTTCCGATTTTTCTTTGCATGTAATTGCGGATTTTTCTGGGAGCGACACGTGGCCGCTCCTGGAGCCGCCACGTGTCGACTCCCCATTCACCCACTTATGCCACCTCCCTCCTTAATCATGGGTCGTTGGATGAAAGGGTATTTCATCAACGGCCCAAGACTCTTCTCTCCTCTCTCTCTCTCCAAAGTCCAAACTCATTCTTCCACCTCCCGTTACTTGAGGGAGAAGATCCCGCGTACCCTCCACACTCGACCACCACCTCCACTCCTCCCCACGAGCTCCACCTTCTCCATCTCTTCTCCAACCCCCTCCTCTTTATATTCCCCTAGCCTCCTTCATTCATCGCCATCCGCCATCTTAAGTGCAAGAACCCTTGCTCCGTCATCTACTCAGTGACAGCGAGTGAGAGCTCTCATCGTCGAGCAACAACAGGTACTTGCCAGGCGAGATCCGGTGATCTCATCACCGTTATAGCCACCTAACCGGAGCTACTAAGTTCAGCCTCGCCGCGGCTTTGAGCGAGAACCAGGAAGCCTCAAGCTTCCCTACCCAGGTATTCTAGTCCACCTCCAGGTAAAGCACTTCTTCTTCCTTCTTCCCACACTCCTCTCTCCTCGATTCACCCTCATCCACTCATCAAATGATCGAACCAATTGTGTTTCCACGGATAAATCACATGTTGCGAATGCAACGGTGATTTTTCTTGAATTTTTCGATGCAATTTCGTCAACCTATTAAACAAATATTTAGGCCCGCTAAACAAATGCATGCAAAACAGGGGATATTGTGAAATCCCTTGTTTTTGCCTTCTTCCCCCACGTTCTCTCTCACCCTCTTGCTTCTTCTTCTTCCTCCGCTCACCACGCCACACGTACACACACCCCCAGTCGCCGTTGCGCTCACTTGCAGGACATCTGACGACCCCGCACCACCGTCCGTCACCGCCTCCTGCAACAGCCTTCAAGCACGTCATCGGCCATCCGCTACACCTCTTGTCGTGTATCGACGGAGGTGGAGATCACCTGCTAGCACGGTCACGCCCATCAGCCCTGCGGCGGGTCCGCGCAGCTCAGCCCCACCAGCGGCCGCGCGCCCCAAGCCGCTATCCTTGCTGTACGCTGCGAGCACGCCGCCCGTCCTCAAGCCGCACGTGACCGCGCTCCGTCCAGCCCCTCGGTTGCCTTGCACTCCATCCCGTGTCCCGCTCCCCTCCAGGTGCAGCCGGTGCTCAACGCCCCACCGTGCACAGCCTTGACGCACCACCAGCTCCATCATTTACACTCCAGCTCGCCACCGGCCCGCTCCAGCCGCAGGTCCTCCTTCAATCAGCCTGGTACGGGGCGACCCACCCGATCTTCCAGGCCGCCGCATCCTCACGCCAACCAAGCCGCTGCAACGCCTCCTTCACCGCCTCGACGTCATCGCCACTGACTTCAACAGTCATCGCTACACCAACGACCGTGTGAGGAACCTTGTTCGCACCACCTCCAAGCCCGCGAGCCACCTCGCGACTTTGTCTCCCATGCGAGAAACCGCCTCCCACGCGCCCCTCACGGCCACTAACTCCCGCGACCAACACCTTGCAGCACCCCACTAGGCCGCCAGCTCCATACACCACGCTCGATCACCTATGCTCATTGAGCAGTTCCCTCGCCCCAGTGACACACGGCCGTGCGTAAGCCATCAGAGAAGCTCCACCAGTGCTTCCCATCTGGTTTCGTCAATGACAAGCCGTTGCACCTTTGCACAGACCATGCACGTGCAACCTTTCGTACCTCTACCTCCCGTCGTGTGTCGACGGAGGTGGAGACCACGCCTCCAAAAAAAATATTGCCTGTCGGAGTATGTATATTAGCAAGAAGTCTGCAGCTGGATGACTTGGCTACACTGGTCAGGCATCCCGGGATAGGTAGCTACACTGGCTACCGTCCATTCTTTTCTCCACCCCCTCCTCTTGAGCTGGTCGCACTTGAACTTAGAAGGGAATACCCCGCTCCTTGTGGAAAGAGTTACTGGACCGGGTAATTAGAGTTACCTTGTTAGAGGAGGCTGTTTGTGAGCCATTTCTGATGTGGAGAGCTATTTATCACTTATACAGTAGAAGTAAGAATCATAGTCATCAGAAATTTGTGTTTGAGGATTTGTTCTAACCTGACTGTTGAGGCATCTTGAAGAGAAGACTTGTGGAACTTGAAGCCTGTTAGGTCTTAAATTCAGATCCCAATAAGGTTCCGCCACATAATTAATCCAAAGGTCGAGTCAAGCTCCATTTTCACCTTTTCTTCATGACCTTGGTATGGAACCCAAAATCATTTCACTCTTGCATTTCATTTAGTTGCTCGGGGACGAGCAAGGTTTAAGTATATGGGGTTGATGAATCTGTGATTCATCACTCTAAAAGTTGAAAATAGAGCTTTGTTACCGAGTAATTAGATGCATATTTCCACTTATATTGTATAATTAGCACTCATGCATGCATTGATAACATCTACATTTTAGCATTGATATTGCATAAATAAGAAGCTCATTTCACTTGTAAATATTCACCTGTATATTCACCATATATCACCTATTTGTATATATTTTATACTAACTCCAAATCCAATAAAATCAACTCCATAGTGTATATATTACTAACACTAATTAAAGAAAAATATCAAAAAAATATCAACTTGTAAAATTACCCAATAAAATCCCAAACCCAGTTGGAGACTTTAGACCTTAAAATGCACATATCTCTCTGACACAACCTCTGGATTAGGTCTACTCACTTTGAAAGTAATATACATTCAAATACCTTCGAAACAAGACAATTTCATTAAAATCGAAGCTCGTATGCAAAACTTGGGTTTTGGGCCCCTTTTGTATATTGTACATAGTGACCGTTTTGCCCTTCATTTTATCCTTTTATTTTCTTAATTATTAAAAATCCAACAAAATAGATTAAGTTGTAAATATTTCTTTCATATTTTTTTCTAACTTTATTTTGATTTTTCTCTCTTTTAAAAATGATAAAAAAAATTACAAAAGATAAAATACGGTATTTTATATCTAATAGTACCAACCAAAAAATACATGTTGTACAGATGACTTCTTTGATTTTCGGCCCTTCACGAAAGTTGGAGATCTCGTCGAGATGAGTAACTTTTGTGTTGATCACTTTTTTATCTAACCTCTTTTATTATTTCTTTCCGATTTTTCTTTGCATTTAATTGCGGATTTTTCTGGGAACGACACGTGGCGGCTCCTGGAGCCGCCACATGTCGACTCCCCATTCACCCACTTATGCCACCTCCCTCCTTAATCCTGGGTCGTTGGATGAAAGGGTATTTCATCAACGGCCCAAGACTCTTCTCTCCTCTCTCTCTCCAAACTCATTCTTCCACCTCCCGTTACTTGAGGGAGAAGTTCCCGCGTACCCTCCACACGCGACCACCACCTCCACTCCTCCCCACGAGCTCCACCTTCTCCATCTCTTCTCCAACCCCCTCCTCTTTATATTCCCCTATCCTCCTTCATTCATCGCCATCCGCCATCTTAAGTGCAAGAACCCGAGCTCCGTCATCTACTCGGTGACAGCGAGTGAGAGCTCTCATCATCGAGCAACAAGAGGTACTTGCCAGGCGAGATCCGGTGATCTCATCACCATTGTAGCCACCTAACCGGAGCTACTAAGCTCAGCCTCGCCACGGCTTTGAGCGAGAATCAGGAAGCCTCAAGCTTCCCTTCCCAAGCATTCGAGTCCACCTCCAGGTAAAGCACTTCTTCTTCCTTCTTCCCACACTCCTCTCTCCTCGATTCACCCTCATCCACTCATCAAATGATCGAACAAATTGTGTTTAAACAAATAAATCACATGTTGCGAATACAATGGTGATTTTTCTTGAATTTTTCGATGCAATTTTGTCAACCGATTAATCAAATATTTAGGCCCGCTAAACAAATGCATGCAAAACAAGGGATATTGTGAAATCCCTTGTTTTTACCTTCTTCCCCCACTTTCTCTCTCTCTTGCTTCTTCTTCTTCCTCCGCTTACTACGCCACACGCACGCACACCCCCAGCCGTCGTTGCATCCTCACTTGCAGGACATCTGATGACCCCGCGCCTCCGTCTGTCACCGCCTCCTGCAGCGGCCTTCAAGCACGTCATCGACCACCCGCTACACCCCCTGTCGTGTGTCGACGGAGGTGGAGATCACCTGCTAGCACAGCCTCGCCCATCAGCCCTGCGGCGGGTCCGCGCAGCTTAGCCCCACCAGTGGCCACGCGCCCCTAGCCGTTGTCCTTGCCGTACGATGCGAGCACGTCGCTCGTCCTCAGGCCGCGCGTGACCGCGCTCCGTCCAGCCCCTCAGTAGCCTTGCACTCCAGCTCGTGTCCCGTTCCCCTCCAGGTGCAGCCGGTGCTCAACGCCCCACCGTGCAAAACCTTGACGCACCACCTGCTCCATCATCAACACTCCAGCTCGCCACCGGTCCGCTCCAGCCGCAGGTCCTCCTTCAATCAGCCTGGTACGGGGCGACCCACCCGATCTTCCAGGCCGCCGCATCCTCACGCCAACCAAGCCGCTGCAACGCCTCCATCACCGCCTCGACGTCATCGCCACTGACTTCAACAGTCATTGCTACACCAACGACCGTGTGTGGAACCTTGTTCGCACCACCTCTGAGCCCGCAAGCCACCACGCGACCTTGTCTCCCGTGCGAGACACCGCCTCCCACGCGCCCCTCGCGGCCACTGACTCCCGCGGCCAACACCTTGCAGCACCCCACCAGGTCGCCAGCTCCATCTCCATACACCGTGCTCGATCACCAACGCCCATTAAGCAGTTCCCTCGCCCCAGTAACACACGGCCGTGCGTCAGCCATCAGAGAAGCTCCACCACCAGTGCTTCCCATCTGGTTTCGTCAACGACAAGCCGTTGCACCTTTGCACAGACCACGCACGTGCAACCTTTCGTAGCTCCACCTCCCGTCGTGTGTCGACGGAGGTGGAGACCACGCCTCCAAAAAAAATATTGCCTGTCGGAGAATGTATGTTAGCAAGAAGTCTGCAGCTGGATGACTTGGTTACACTGGTCAGGCATCCCGGGATAGGTAGCTACACTGGCTACCGTCCATTCTTTTCTCCACCCCCTCCTCTTGAGTTGGTCGCACTTGAACTTAGAAGGGAATACCCCGCTCCTCGAGGAAAGAGTTACTGGACCGCGTAATTAGAGTTACCTTGTTAGAGAAGGTTGTTTGTGAGCCATTTCTGATGTGGATAGCTATTTATCACTTACACAGTACAAGTAAGAATCATAGTCATCAGAAATTTGTGTTTGAGGATTTGTTCTGACCTGACTGTTGAGGCATCTTGAATAGAAGAGTTGTGGAACTTGAAGTCTTTTAGGTCTTAAATTCAGATCCCAATAAGGTTCCGCCACATAATTAATCCAAAGGTCGAGTCAAGCTCCATTTTCACCTTTTGTTCATGACCTTGGTATGGAACCCAAAATCATTTCACTCTTGCATTTCATTTTAGTTGCTCGGGGACGAGCAAGGTTTAAGTATATGGGGTTGATGAATCTGTGATTCATCACTCTAAAAGTTGAAAATAGAGCTTTGTTCCCGAGTAATTAGATGCATATTTCCACTTATATTGTATAATTAGCACTCATGCATGCATTGATAACATCTACATTTTAGCATTGATATTGCATAAATAAGAAGCTCATTTCACTTGTAAATATTCACCTGTATATTCACCATATATCACCTATTTGTATATATTTTATACTAACTCCAAATCCAATAAAATCAACTCCATAGTGTATATATTACTAACACTAATTAAAGAAAAATATCAAAAAAATATCAACTTGTAAAATTACCCAATAAAATCCCAAACCCAGTTGGTGACTTTAGACCTTAAAATGCACATATCTCTCTGACACAACCTCTGGATTAGGTCTACTCACTTTGAAAGTAATATACATTCAAATACCTTCGAAACAAGACAATTTCATTAAAATCGAAGCTCGTATGCAAAACTTGGGTTTCGGGCCCCTTTTGTATATTGTACATAGTGACCGTTTTGCCCTTCATTTTATCCTTTTATTTTCTTAATTATTAAAAATCCAAAAAAATAGATTAAGTTGTAAATATTTCTTTCATATTTTTTTCTAACTTTATTTTGATTTTTCTCTCTTTTAAAAATGATAAAAAAATTACAAAAGATAAAATGCGGTATTTTATATCTAATAGTACCAACCAAAAAATACATGTTGTACAGATGACTTCTTTTGATTTTCGGCCCTTCATGAAAGTTGGAGATCTCGTCGAGATGAGTAACTTTTGTGTTGATCACTTTTTTATCTAACCTCTTTTATTATTTCTTTCCGATTTTTCTTTGCATTTAATTGCGGATTTTTCTGGGAACGACACGTGGCGGCTCCTGGAGCCGCCACATGTCGACTCCCCATTCACCCACTTATGCCACCTCCCTCCTTAATCCTGGGTCGTTGGATGAAAGGGTATTTTATCAACGGCCCAAGACTCTTCTCTCCTCTCTCTCTCCAAACTCATTCTTCCACATCCCGTTACTTGAGGGAGAAGTTCCCGCGTACCCTCCACACGCGACCACCACCTCCACTCCTCCCCACGAGCTCCACCTTCTCCATCTCTTCTCCAACCCCCTCCTCTTTATATTCCCCTATCCTCCTTCATTCATCGCCATCCGCCATCTTAAGTGCAAGAACCCGAGCTCCGTCATCTACTCGGTGACAGCGAGTGAGAGCTCTCATCATCGAGCAACAACAGGTACTTGCCAGGCGAGATCCGGTGATCTCATCACCATTGTAGCCACCTAACCGGAGCTACTAAGCTCAGCCTCGCCGCGGCTTTGAGCGAGAATCAGGAAGCCTCAAGCTTCCCTTCCCAGGCATTCGAGTCCACCTCCAGGTAAAGCACTTCTTCTTCCTTCTTCCCACACTCCTCTCTCCTCGATTCACCCTCATCCACTCATCAAATGATCGAACCAATTGTGTTTAGACGGATAAATCACATGTTGCGAATACAATGGTGATTTTTCTTGAATTTTTCGATGCAATTTTGTCAACCGATTAATCAAATATTTAGGCCCGCTAAACAAATGCATGCAAAACAAGGGATATTGTGAAATCCCTTGTTTTTACCTTCTTCCCCCACTTTCTCTCTCTCTCTCTTGCTTCTTCTTCTTCCTCCGCTTACGACGCCACACGCACGCACACCCCCAGCCGCCATTGCGTCCTCACTTGCAGGACATCTGACGACCCCGCGCCACCGTCCGTCAACGCTTCCTGCAGCGGCCTTCAAGCACGTCATCGACCACCCGCTACACCCCCTGTCGTGTGTCGAGGGAGGTGGAGATCACCTGCTAGCACGGCCACGCCCATCAGCCCTGCGGCGGGTCCGCGCAGCTCAACCCCACCAGTGGCCGCGCGCCCCTAGCCGCTGTCCTCGTCGTACGCTGCGAGCATGCCACCCGTCCTCAGGCCGCGCGTGACCGCGCTTCGTCCAGCCCCTCGGTTGCCTTGCACTCCAGCCCGTGTCCCGTTGCCCTCCAGGTGCAGCCGGTGCCCAATGCCCCACCGTGCACAACCTTGACGCACAACCTGCTCCATCATTAACACTCCAGCTCGCCACCGGCCCACTCCAGCCGTAGGCCCTCCTTCAATCAGCCTGGTACGGGGCGACCCACCGATCTTCTAGGCCGCCGCATCCTCACGCCAACCAAGCCGCTGCAACGCCTCCTTCACCGCCTCGACGTCATCGCCACTGACTTCAACAGTCATCACTACACCAACGACCGTGTGAGGAACCTTGTTCGCACCACCTCTGAGCCCGCGAGCCACCTCACGACCTTGTCTCCCGTGCGAGACACCGCCTCCCACGCGCCCCTCGCGGCCACTGACTCCCGCGACCAACACCTTGCAGCACCCCACCAGGCTGCCAGCTCCAGCTCCATATACCGCGCTCGATCACCTACGCTCATTAAGCAGTTCCCTCGCCCCAGTGACACACGGTCGTGCGTCAGCCATTAGAGAAGCTCCACCACCAGTGCTTCCCATCTGGTTTCGTCAACGACAAGCCGTTGCACCTTTGCACAGACCACGCACGTGCAACCTTTCGTACCTCCACCTCCCGTCGTGTGTCGACGGAGGTGGAGACCACGCCTCCAAAAAAATATTGCCTGTCGGAGTATGTATGTTAGCAAGAAGTCTGCAGCTGGATGACTTGGCTACACTAGTCAGGCATCCCGGGATAGGTAGCTACACTGGCTACCGCCCATTCTTTTTTCCACCCCCTCCTCTTTAACTGGTTGCACTTGAACTTAGAAGGGAATACCCCGCTCCTCGAGGAAAGAGTTACTAGACCGGGTAATTAGAGTCACCTTGTTAGAGGAGGCTGTTTCTGAGCCATTTCTGATGTGGAGAGCTATTTATCACTTACACAGTACAAGTAAGAATCATAGTCATCAGAAATTTGTGTTTAAGGATTTGTTCTGACCTGACTGTTGAGGCATCTTGAAGAGAAGACTTGTGGAACTTGAAGTAGGTTAGGTCTTAAATTCAGATCCCAATAAGGTTCTGCCACATAATTAATCCAAAGGTCGAGTCAAGCTCCATTTTCACCTTTTGTTCATGACCTTGGTATGGAACCAAAATCATTTCACTCTTGCATTTCATTTTAGTTGCTCGGGGACGAGCAAGGTTTAAGTATATGGGGTTGATGAATCTGTGATTCATCACTCTAAAAGTTGAAAATAGAGCTTTGTTCCCGAGTAATTAGATGCATATTTCCACTTATATTGTATAATTAGCATTCATGCATGCATTGATAACATCTACATTTTAGCATTGATATTGCATGAATAAGAAGCCCATTTCACTTGTAAATATTCACCTGTATATTCACCATATTTGACCTACTTGTATATATTTTATACTAACTACAAATCCAATAAAATCAACTCCATAGTGTGTATATTACTAACACTAATTAAAGAAAAATATCAAAAAAAATATTAACTTGTAAAATTACCCAATAAAATCCCAAACCCAGTTGGAGACCTTAGACCTTAAAAAGCACATATCTCTCTCACACAACCTCCGAATTAGGTCTACTCACTTTTAAAGTAATATACATTCAAAGACCTTCGAAACAAGACCAATTTCATTAAAATCGGAGCTCGTATGCAAAACTTGAATTTTGGGCCCCTTTCGTATATTGTACATAGTGACCGTTTTGCCCTTCATTTTATCTTTTTATTTTCTTAACTCTTAAAAATCCAAAAAAAATAGATTAAGTTGTAAATATTCCTTTCATATTTTTTTCTAACTTTATTTTGATTTTTATCTCTTTTAAAAATGACAAAAAAATTTACAAAAGATAAAATACGGTATTTTATATCTAATAGTACCATCCAAAAATACATTTTGTACAGATGACTTCTTTTGATTTTCGGCCCTTCACGAAAGTTGTAGATCTCGTCAAGATGAGCAACTTTCGTGTTGATCACTTTTTGATCTAACCTCTTTTATTATTTCTTTCTGATTTTTCTTTGCATTTAATCCACGTGGCAGCTCCTGGAGCAGCCACGTGTCGACTCTGCATTCACCCACTTATGCCACTTTCCTCCTTAATCCTGGGTCGTTGGATGAAAGGGTATTTCATCAACGGCCCAAGACTCTTCTCTTCTCTCTCTTTCTCTCTCTCTCTCTCGAGCACCACCTCCACTCCTCCCCACGAGCTCCACCTTCTCCATCTCTTCTCCAACCCCCTCCTCTTTATATTCCCCTCTCCTCCTTCATTCATCGTCATCCGCCATCTTAAGTGCAAGAACCCGAGCTCCGTCCTCTACTCGGTGACAGCGAGTGAGAGTTCTCATCGTCGAGCAACAACAGGTACTTGCCAGGCGAGATCCGGTGATCTCATCATCGTTGTAGCCACCTAACCGGAGCTACTAAGCTCAGCCTTGCCGCGGCTTTGAGCGAGAATCAGGAAGCCTCATGCTTCCCTTCCCAGGCATTCGAGTCCACCTCCAGGTAAAGCACTTCTTCTTCCTTCTTCCCACACTCCTCTCTCCTCGATTCACCCTCATCCACTCTTCAAATGATCGAACCAATTGTGTTTCCACGGATAAATCACATGTTGCGAATGCAATGGTGATTTTCGATGCAATTTCGTCAACCGATTAATCAAATATTTAGGCCTGCTAAAGAAATGCATGCAAAACAGGGGATATTGTAAAATCCCTTGTTTTTGCCTTCTACCCCCACGGTCTCTCTCTCTCTCTTGCTTCTTCTTCTTCCTCCGCTCACCACGCCACACGCACACACACCCCAGCCGCCGTTGCGTCCTCACTTGCAGGACATCTGATGACCACGCGCCACTGTCCGTCAGCGCCTCCTGCAGCGGCCTTCAAGTACGTCATCGAACACCCGCTCCACCTCCTGTCGTGTGTCGACGGAGGTGGAGACCACCTGCTAGCACGGCCACGCCCATCAGCCCTGTGGTAGGTCCGTGCAGCTCAGCCCCACCAGCGGTCGCGCGCCCCTAGCCGTTGTCCTCGCCGTACGCTGCAAGCACGCCGCCCGTCCTCAGGCTGCGCGTGACCGCGCTCCGTCCAGCCCCTCGGTTGCCTTGCACTCCAGCCCGTGTCTCGCTCCCCTCCAGGTGCAGTCGGTGCTCAACGCCCCACCGTGCACAGCCTTAACGCACCACCTGCGCCATCATCAACACTCCAGCTCGCCACCGGCCCGCTCCAGCCGCAGGTCCTCCTTAAATCAGCCTGGCACGGGGCGACCCACCCGATCTTCCAGGCCGCCGCATTCTCACGCCAACCAAGCCGCTGCAACGCCTCCTTCACCGCCTCGACGTCATCGCCACTGACTTCAACAGTCATCGCTACACCAACGACCGTGTGAGGAACCTTGTTCGCACCACCTCCGAGCCCGCGAGCCACCTCGCGACCTTGTCTCCCGTGCGAGACACCGCCTCCCACGCGCCCCTCGCGGCCACTGACTCCCGCGGCCAACAGCCTCCAGCCACCCCAACAGCGTGCGCGCGACTCCGCTGGCACTCCAGCGCCTACGCGCCCCTCCGGTCGTGCAGCCACCATCCACGCACGCGCGGTTGAACAGCAACCACGCGAGCCCTCTTGTGGCGTCGCCGCGCGGTGCAGCCCCTCTTCATCCTATCAAGCTGCAACATCGCATATCAGAACGCTGAACGTCGACAGCAAGCAGCAACCCTCCATTGTGCTCCCTTGTCGGATCTAAAGAAGCACAGAGATGCTGGTTGTTTCCCCAAGATCTGAACAAAAAAGAAAGGGGCATTAACCCCAATCACGTGAAGGGAGCTTCCCTTTGGGGAATTTTACACATACGCCTCCACATCTTCCAGCAATTGCATCCAAAGCAGGCACGTGCTTTGCACATGCCTTGATGGAGATTTTTCAACCAACTCCCTATATTTCTGGGGAATAGCTCCTGCACTCGAGGATCAGAAACGCGCGTGGGAAGCGCATGACAATTGGGATATTTGCACCCATGTCCCTACCAGTTCTGGTAATTGCATAAACGTCCTTGTCAGCATATTTCATTTTAGCAATTTTTATTTTTTTATTGCATTTACATCCATGTGTTTGCACAATCATTTAGACATTCATTTTAAAGTATTTTTCTAGTTTGAAAATTGCATTGTGTAGTTTAATTTGTCCTCTTTCACACGAAATATTTGGCACATTTTTGTAATATCAGTGGATTTTTCTATTAATTAATTTATTGAATTTTGCTAAATTTTTCCCATTTATGCCTTTTAATTCATAGTAATATCTCTATGACTCCAAAAATCACCAAAACTTCGCATCAGACTGAGGATATTTAGGTTTACATTGTGCCCAAAAATCATCTATTTGAACGTATCTCGAGGCCTGAATAAATAATTTAGTGATTTGCTTAATTGATTTTTAATAGGTGCATTTCACCTAGAAATTTAGGTTGATTAATTTTCCTGCATTCTTCACACTTAGATCTATCTAGGATAATTTTGATATCTGAAAATATTGTTATTTGTTATTTATTAAAAATAATTTAGTAAAAATCACCCTGCATTCATTTTTAATTCAAAGTAAATTCATTTAGTGTCCGAAAAATCTACAAAAATTAGTATACCTTAATTCCATTGGATTTCATCATCTGGCCATGTTTTATAATTTTTAGACGTGATCTGATGACTTATCTGAATTAACTTGTAAACTGGTTGGATTGTGCATTTGTCTTGCATCGAAAATCGAAAAAGACCAAAAAATTCTCCACTGAAAATCAAATCTTGGAAATTGCTAAGAATCTACCTAAGGAGACAGCTGCGTCCCTGAGTTCGACCTTGGGCTTTCCCAAGTAAAAAAAATTGTCGCTTGCGATTAAATCATCCTTAATTAAAAGTGGTTTTTGATCTGCTCTTATTATCCGACTGCAACGAACGACAACACATTAATTTGATCGAATTAACAAAGGGTAGCAAGAGCCGTTTCAGTGCTCCGACCATGAGACTTGAGCGTCGGCTGCAGCGCTCCTTTCCGATGACCAAGGGTATCCTCCGATAGCTGTCACCAAGGCGAAGGACTCTAGGGTGGCAGAGAGGGGTGCAGCGCGAGCTGAGCTACTGGGGAGTCGAATGAAGAATATATAAACATTCCCATGCAGCATGGAAGAATCAGGTCATGCGCGCGAACCAAGAATGATAAGCGCCTCCCTAGGGATCCGCGAGGATCACCGATCCACTAGGGTGAAGCGGGCGGAAAAATCAGAGCTAAAGGATGTGGGATCCGCTCAGAAGAATTGCGAGAAGTCAGGGCGTGAGCAGGATCCGCGAGGAAGAAGGTCCGAGAGGGGTAGTTAATCGGGGTCAACATCTCTCCTGGACCAATTAGAAAATAGCTGGTCAAAAAGAATTGTAAAATAAATTAAAAATAGAAAATGATTTTAAATTATAAAATGTTCAAAATGAAAAACATTTATTATTTTTTAAACTATTTTTTGTGATTTTTAGTTATTTTTATAAAAAATAAATTATGGTATATACAATATATTATATTATATACAGGTATAAAATACCTATGTATTTTGTATATTTATTTTTATTTCTTTATTTTTGCATAAATACCCCAATTTTATATTTTATTTATTTACAACATATTATTGGGAGTATAAAATAATTTTTGTTTTATTTTTATTAGTTATTTACAAGTATAAGATAAATAGGTAATAATACATATATACATGTATCATATACAAGGTGAGAGAGAATTTTATTTTGTTTTTATTTTATTTTTCAATTTTTATTTTATTTGTAGAAGTATTTACATGTGGATAAAAACACCTTTTTATTTTTATTTTTGTAAAAATAAATTATATACATAAGTGAGAAATATAAACAAGGTAGAGTGGCCCTATCTCTCTCTACTTATTTTATTTGACGATCATGCCCATGCTAGACCCTTTCTTGGGTTCAGGTCACTCGATATTTATTCTAAATAGTTCCTTCTTTTTCTTTTATTCTTTATTCTTTTATTTTTGCACAAATACATGTTAATTATTAGATATTAACAAATGCATGCTTATTGGTAATTTATTGTATTTACAACTATATACATGATGTTTTGCCAAGATATTTAGCTAAAATAAAAGAATAAAGAGTGATGAATGGGGATTCATCAGTGAGAGGAGGTGTTGTGAGGGCCCTAGCAGTGGTGAGAGATCACGTCGATGGTCTATCACCGGTGCTCGGAGTAGACCCTCGAGGCTCCGGTGACGACAAGGGGAGGATGTCGATGGGTGTGGAGAGCGGCTAGTGTTCCAGAACTTCCGAGTGGTGGCAGTGGATAGGACCACGATCTTGTTAAGACGACAATAACCCTCCTCCATCGGAGGTATAACTGCACCCGTGAGGAGCTGGGTATGTGCTGCATCATACTCATGGTCTAGGGTTTCCAGAAAAACTCCAATTCTCATGTCATTCCTATACGCCATTTGTTGCTCGTAGATGTGGTGACATGCATGAAGTTGTGCAGCTTCTTGAACATGCCTCAAAGTGAAAAGTAGGAATTTTAATGATGACCATTCTGTCTTGCTGTGAAGATGCCACATTATAGCTGGAGAACCTTAATCTCATTCTTTACCTGACTATAGGTGGCAGCAAGGATATGTCATATTACCTTGGCAGTGGGCTGATAGAAAATATCATTGGCTATCTTTGTTGTGATGGTTATCTTCGTTGTGAAAGTCCCAGAGAGCCATATATATGCATACGCATCATCCTGCTTCCATAAAGCATTCACCTCAGTTTTATCAGCTGACTCTGATTGTGTCAGAATGTGATCCTCGTTATTGTCCTCCATAAAAGTTATAAACTGCATGGATAATGACTCGTAATTGGTCCCATCCGTCTTCACGATGGGCGTTGGACCCGTGAAGACACCAGACGAGAGGAAGTCACTTGATTTTTGATATGACGATAAAGAGTCCAGAAATGGACATAACTTGGTGTTTAGACTGATCTAAAGGTGTCTACACAATCATATGGGAACTGGTTGTTGATGTACACTCATACCACAACCATCCCCCTCAAATTTGGGTTCATGCTAGGGTCAAAGTGGTGATTTATTGGTATGAAGTCATCCTTTTCCGGCCAAAACCAAACCATAACTAGTATTACATGCAGAAAAGGTGTCAAGGGGAGAATAGAGTGGTCTGCAGAGCACTAGGTAGCAATGTGGACCGTCGATGAGCAAAAGGGATGTTGAGGGCCCCAGACAACGATGCTGGGGCCTCCGAGAACCCTAGCCGACAATGGTGAGGCTCGATGAGGGCCTTAAGTTGCGTCGACGAGAATAACGAGGCCTGGTGGGTAGGGTCCCTAGGCAACAACAGTGCTGCACAGTTACTGGCAGCAGTGGCAATGGTGGGGGCGTATGAGGCCCTGAAAGGTGGTGATGGTGCACACGCCCAGGCGAAGAGGTGGCCGGTGGGTGGGGGTTAGGGCACAAGGCTATAGTCTAGGATCGCCAGTTTGATGCCATGTGGAAAGAGAATACTACATTGATTATTCATAAGGACTTAGTGTTCTCTTATGTAGGGGAAAAAATCCAGTTGGGCAAATTACATAGTAGAAATTATAAGAGAAAAAGTACATAAAAAAGAGAATTATATCTCGCAGCATAGGAGGATTAAACCAAGCGACAAAAGGTTCTCCTACACTACCAGAGTCATTTTTATGCATTCAAAGAGTCATGTTCACTCCAAGAAAATGACCGCCAAAAGAAAATATGTCAATGTCTTTCTGCTCAAAATTAGAAAAACTTCAATTCACATATACATGCCATGTATCTATTCCTAAAGAACTTTGTTACCACCCTTTGTCATATCAACAACCACACTAAGATTTTGACCCACTACAGATCGTTCTCCAAATAATGCAGCAACCGAATGTGAGCGAGGGAGAGCATTAACCCGAGAAAGAGGAAGGGTGGAAAACAAGTGGGTCGAACAAAGGAAACAAATCAATACTAGACCTCGCTCCAAAGTTTCGCTGCATATAGCGATAGTATTGTGCATCAAGAACCTCCAATAATAGCATATGCACCATGTCAACAACGACTGCAGAACCTTGATCCTAACCCCTACGCAACTAGGATGGTCGGTCGCATACGAGGTAACATTGAAATCCCTGCCAATCAACCAAGGCAGTGAAGCAAACTATAGACTGGCGATCCGTAAGTCTTCCCATGGACTTGATCTGAGAATCGGATCCGTGGGGACCATAAATACTTGAGAATGCTCTATAATCCCCGCTACACTTCTCCTTGAGCAATACCCAAAGCACGTATTCCCCAGTCGATTCAGAACAAAAATCAAAATAGTCTGTGTTGAGCTGAAACCAAAAGTTGTATTCCATCTAACCCTAGAGCTCTCTTATATAGGAGAAAAGCTCAAAGGGTAAATTACATAAACGGGACAAGATAAATAAACAATATAAATAAATACGACAAAAATAAGAATCTTAACACTCCCCCTCAAGCTGGAGCATATATATCTATCATGCTCAGCTTACAACAATGATGAAATGGACCTCTTGCAAGCGCTTTGGTGAACATATCTACAATCTGATCATCTGGCAGCATAAGACGTTGAAATAAGCCCCTTTTGGATCAAGTCATGAGTGTAGTGAAAATCTACCTCAATATGCTTTGTTCTCTCATGAAATGCCAGATTATTAGCTATGAACAAGGCTGCTTGATTATCACATTTGAGGTGCATAGGAAGAGGCACCTCAATCGTTAGATCAGTCAGGACAAACTTGACCCACATCATTCATGTACTCCCTTGGGCCATGGCCCTATATCCTGATTCAGTGCTTAGACCGAGCAACAACAATTTCTTTCTTACTCTTCCATGAGACCAATGAGCTACCAACAAACACAATGAAGCCTGAACCGGACTTCCTGTCCTTAGGACACCCAGCATAATATGCATCTGCACATCCAGTAACTGCAAGAGAAGTATCTCTTCTAAAGACAAGATCAGCACCTGGAGATGACTTCAGATATTTCAAAATCATGCACATGGCTACCATGTGTGCCTGCCTAGGTTGCTCCATGAACCGGCTCACTCTGCTCATAGTGAAAGATATATCAGGCCTGGTAATAGTAACATATAATAATTTCCCTACCAGCTCTCTATATTGTCTCTTGCCCACCTCCTCAAATCCATCATCATAGAGCCTAGCATTAGGATCCATTGGGGTAGTAGCTAGTCTACACCCTGTCATGCATGTCTCAGATAGAAGATCAGTAACATACTTCCTTTGCGTCATAACCATACCTTATTGATTTCGTGCAAACTTCAAGCCAAGGAAGTAACAAAGCGTGCCAAGATCCTTGGTAACAAACTGTTGCCCAAGAAAATCCTTAGTTGCTTGAATGACATGTTCATCGTTACCAGTGATAACAATGTTATCAAACATAAACCAAAACAACTACAATGCCTCTTTGATTTCTCTTAACAAAGAGAGTATGATGTGCAGTTGATCTGACAAATCCCTTCTGTTCAATCAACTCCGAGAGCTTCTGAAACCAAGCCCTTGGACCCTGCTTAAGGCCATAAATAGCCTTATGAAGACAACACACCATACTGGACTCCCCCTCAGCAACAAACCCAGGTGGTTGTTGCATGTAAACCTCCTCCTGCAGATCTCCATACAAGAAAGCATTCTTTACATCTAATTGGAAAAATGGCCAATCACGAACCACAACAATAGCAATAAGAATCCGCAGGGTAGAGTGACGTGCAACGGGGGAAAATGTGTCCTGGTAATCCACCCCATAAGTTTGGGTGAACCCACGAGCAACCAATCTGGCCTTGTATATGTCTATTGTATTGTCAACCCGATGCTTTACAATAAATACCCACTTGCTGCCAACGACGGATGCGCTTGGTGGAGCATGAACAACACTCCACGTACCTCGTGACTGTAAAGTTGCCACTCCCTCCTCCATAGCCATACGCCATTGACTGCTATGTAGTGCCTCCAGATATGAACGCGGTATCTCCACGGTAGACAAACCAACAACAAATCTCTGAAAATCCTTGGAAAGACGCCCTAAAGAAACATGAGACCCAATAGGATGCATAGTACATTCTCGTTTCCGCCGCCTTAGTGCAATAGGTATATCCAGATCCTCAACAGATGTAGAAGACATAGTATCCGCGTCTTGTACCTCAGTTTGTACATGCAAATCACTAGTGTCATCAGAAAAACTCAAATGTTCAGAACATACCTTGGGTGTGCTGGATGACGGAGGAGGCACATGAGCCGGGGGTCGTCGCTGGTAAACCTGCGGAAAGAAAGTAGGTGGCAGTGGAGGTGATAGTGGAGGATGCGGTGATGGTGGAGGTGGCGGTGGAGGAGGTGGTGGTGGAGAAGGTGTCAGAGGTGATAATGATAGAGAAAGTGGCATATAGATCTCTTCTCCATCCTATGAAAGAGTAAGCATGTCACCTGTGGGAGAAAAATACATAATGGACTCAAAAAAGGTAACACAAGCACTAACATAGTATCTTCATCGAACAGGGTCAAAGCAATAATATCTTTTTTAGATCTTGGAATACCCAACAAACATACATTTGACAGCTCTAGGAGAGAGCTTGTCAATACCTAGAGACATTTAATGAACAAAAGCAACAGAACCAAAGACACGAGGCATTGGCGAGAAAGGATCCGACGCGGGAAACGCAATCAAGAATGGAATCTTCTCTCCCAACACCGAAGAGGGCATACAATTTACCAGATAGCAAGCAGTTAGAACCGCATCTCCCCAATATGAATGAGGGGCACGACTCTGAATCAAAAGAGTTCTGGTGACGTCTAGAAGATGACGGTGTTTTCGTTCTGCTATCCCATTCTGTTGGGAAGTATATTCACACGATGTTTGATGCACAATGCCAAGAGACCTAAGGAGTAGAGAAAGTTGTGTACTGCAAAACTCTAATGCATTATCGGAACGAATAAACTTGACTTTTGCAGAAAAATATTCCTTATTTTATTAATAAAGGACTGGATAACAGCTAATGCATCAATGCATCAAACTTGTTCTTAAGAAGAAATACCCACGACAATCTCAAAAACTCATCAACTGCAACAAGATAAAACCTATGTCCCTGATGATCTGGGACAAGACTGGGGCCCCAAATATCAAAATGCATCAACTCAAACAGACTATGACTGCTACGACCATGACGACTCTGGAAGGTAGAGCGATGATGCTTCCCAAGTTGGCAGACCTCGCATGAAAGGTGGAGCGAGGAGAAATCCGTGGAAGAATGTGACACAGCTTTTGCAGAGGAAGATGACCAAATCGAAGATGTCAGATATAGGGAGAAACCGATCCAGTACGAAGAGAAGAGGCACCAGCATAAGGACATTGCACTAATCTGTAGAGACCTCCTTGCTCACGGCCAGTTCCAATCACCCTGAACGTTAGTATATCCTAAAACACAAGAGTAGATGGATCAAATATGGCATGATAATGTAGGTCTTTGGTGATTTGACAAATTGAAAGTAGATTCATAGAAAATTTAGGAGCATAAAGAACATTCTGAAGTCTCATTCCGGGGGTCAACTGCACCTCCCCCTGATCGGTGATGGGAGAATGTGTCCCGTCTGCTATCACGACAGATCGCCCATTCTAAGTCGAGTGAAATATGTTAAATTGGCTTCTGTCACCGCATAGATGATGGGATGCTCCTGAATCCATGATCCATTCTGACAAGTCTGTCCTATAACAAGTAGTAAAGGCATGCATTGTACCTGATGTAGATGTTGATGCTGAGGCAGCCACCTCTGAGGATTCTGAAGGAGAGTCGGTAGACCCAGTAGTGGGCATAATCTCCCTAAGTCAAGTAACAAGTTCGTCAAATCTCTTATCAGCAACAGGTAAGGGGTTCCCAACTGGTTGTGTCTGCTCTACAACCCGAGCTGAAGCAGGAAACCCATGCTTAGAATAGCATGTTTCCTTAGAGTAACCAGATCTGTGGCAATAGGTGCAAGGCTGACGGGGTCGACCACCCCCTCCTCTGCCATGGTTGGAGCTTCCTCTGCCATGATATGGTATATGACTTCCCCTACCACGAGATGCAGCCATAGATGAAGATGTTTGGGACTGTAGGGTACCACCTGAGGATATAGATAGCCTACTCAATCTGCGATATGCCTCCTCCATTGGAGGTATGGTAGCATCAGTAAGGATCTGGGCAAGGGCAGCGTCATATTCAGGATCAAGAGCTATTAGAAAGACTCCTGTCATCACAGAGTCTCTGTATGCCTTGAGCTGCTCTGGTGTAGTAGTTAAGGGAATGTCATGTAACTTCTCAAACATACCCCTCAAGGAAGTATAGAGAGTATGAAAGGGACGACCGTTTTGCTTGGATGTGAAGATATCATGCTGGAGCTGCAGTATCTTCGACTCGTTCTTCGCCGGTGAGTATGTGGCAGCAAGAATGTCCCACATAGCATTCGCAATCGGCTGGCTCAGAATATCATTAGCTATCTCTGATGACACAATCCCAGATAGCCATACTCGTATATATGCATCATCTGCTTCCATGAGACGTTTATCCCAGTCTTGTCACTTGGCTCCCCTACCGTGAGGATGTGCTTCTTGCCATTACACTGCATCAGACTCATGAACTGTATGGCCCACGGTTCATAGTTCATGCCATCTATTTTGATGGGAGTTGGACCTTTGAAGCCCCCCATGGATGGAACATCTATTTTGTTGTCAACCATGATGACAACAATCACCAAGACCGGGACTTACAACAAATAAGACATGTGTCTACATGAACATATGGGAAGATGGTTGTGGGTGTAGACTTATACCAAAACCTTTTCCATTCTTCGAAGCTGCCTTTGGGAGGCTAGTGTGTTTTAGATGAACACGTCACACCCAAGAGGTCCAAACGAGGACCGAAACCGAGATCGAAGACTGCAAGGAGGATACGCGGGTTGTGGCAGCCCTAGAGAGGCGGGGGCATCAGCCCACATGTGACGGCAGCAAGGAGGATACGTGGGGTTGTGGCAGCCCTAGAGAGGTGAGGGCGTCAGCCCATGCGTGAAGGCAGCACGCGCTGCTAGAAGCTGCGGGCGAAGGAAGACAACAGCGGGCGGCAACACGTGCGGCGCACGAGGAAGGTGGCAGCGGGCGGTGACCCGTGCAGCGCAAGGTGTGTTGCTACCAGGGGGAGTGTCTAGGGTTAGGTCACAGGCTCCGGTCTAGGACCGTCGCTCTGATACCATGTTGAGGTGAAACCAAAAGTTGTATTCCATCTAACACTAGAGCTCTCTTATATAAGAGAAAAGCTCAAATGGTAAATTACATAAACGGGACAAGAAAATAAATAATATAAATAAAAACGACAAAACATAAGAATATTAACAATCTGGATTCCAAGCCACAATGATTCCTCCAACATTACCAGCATTATCGATTGCTCTAAACTCGATTAACTCGGATTCCACATCCCACTTCTCCATGACCGCATTTTCATCTCCTATAAAAGCACTACATCAACATGCCACCCCATAAACAGCCTCTTCAGTGCCCCCGCTTCTTCGGGTCCCCAACACCACATACATTCCAGGAGATCGCCTTCATTCACGAATGATATGACTCCCCATGGTGACGGGCACCACCGGAGCCACCCTGCAATTTCGAGCTTGAACCAATCAACTTCGCCCATGTTTACAACCTTAAGGGTACATGGTGGGATCAAACTGCAAGACCTCTTCTAAGGCATGTGCATCTTTCACTTTTCATGAGCATTACCTTCAACCTTCGAGTTCTAATGGGAGTCACCACACTCTGAGCCAAGCATCTCACGCTTTGCCATTGCGACCGATGGTGCAGGATCCTCTGAACCACTAACAACTGCAGAGGGTGGCAACTGCCACTTGCAAGTTCACCTTCACCCATCGTTGAACCTTTCACTCCTAAGGAGACACATGTGTCCTTTTTTTTGAAAGCTCAAAAAGGGGGAGACACGCGATGGTGTTCACCCCAGTATACTATATTAAAAAAGAACGAGATACTTACAGCGTGAGAGGGGGAAGAAGGGAGGAAGAGGGAGAGACCAAAGCAAAAACAAGGAATGCGACAAGCGGCCCCGAGGCCCAACTATCTAGACCAATCAGCAATTAGGATGGTAGCCGCGGAAGTTACATTCTCCTCGTAGAAGCGCGCGTCCGCAAAGATGGAGTCGTTGCGAACCCTCCAGATCGACCAAAGGCGCGCCAAGGGGCCCAGCAGATGCGAACGGGGACTCCTTCTGTTGGCCCAAAGGATATTGCAGAAGTCTTCCGTATCGGCTGCACGAGCCCAAGCAACCTCGTCCCAAATCCGAGACACCGACGCACAAAGGAAGAACATGTGGTCAGCCGATTCATCAGACACCCCACAGAGCTGGCACAGGATGCTGGGAGTGTGAAGGAAGGAGGCACACCGGTCACGAGTCATCAGCCTCCTATGCCGAAAAACCCAGAAGAAGAAGGTGATCCTAGCGGGCAAGCGGAGCCCCCAAAAGAGAGCACAGTCACGAACGAAGGAAGCATCCAGGGGGGGTGGAGGCGGAAGCAAGGCATAGAAGGCCTTGCGAGAGGAGAACGGAGCATCCCTCCATGCCGAGTGATCCCTCCCGCCAAAAGGGGAGGTGGAAGAGGAAAGAGCCTCCAGCAGAGACACATGTGTCCTTGGTCGCCTCCACAACAAGAAGTCCCACAAGATCAACAACAACACCAGGTAGAGGCTAAGGCAAATCGAGGCTAGCTGAGGTATTAAGAAACAATATCGGATCCATGCCACTCGTCGAAGTCAAGATGGTTTTTTTTAAGAACTGCGACCAGACCAGCATTGTGCCAAGACACGAATGCCCTATCTAGACCCAACTGCAACCAGTGTGCAAGTTCGTAAACATGAGGTTGCAAGTTGGCTGAGGTCGGTTCCGAAAACAAACTGAGTAAATCCACATAAACTCCCCCCTTCTATAATAACCTAGTAAAAATTGCCCCTTCGTTCGCAGATCTAGAAAGATCGGGATTTAAAATCCTGTCAATCTTGCCTTAATCGTCGCTAGAATTTTCGATCCCAGACTTTCCACCACCCAAACTACCGATTCAGGCCATCGTGAGGGTACAATGGAGCTTGGTGATGTCGGTGGCAACACCTCAACTGTTCGAAGGACAAAAGATGCATGCTCGTTCCTTCCTTTCAGTATAAGTACCATCTTCTTCACGTCAGACCCTAGAAACAAGCCATCGGAGAGGATCTCAAGAATCATGCCAAACTCACGGAAGGTCGCTCGCAATACCCCCAGCAACCTACCGAGGAGCGGTACACCCTCCACATGCACCACCCAAGACTCCCCCAACTCTCTGTCTGCAAAACGAGGGACCCTCTAGCACACTCCATTGCTTGAAGACGCTTTGGACAACAGCAATTGTGCTTTCATAGTCGAGAGACCACGGGCGCAGTGATCCTTCTCAACAAAAGGCACCACATCACCTGCAAAAGTCCGGCCAAACAACGATCGTATCCATTTACCCATCTCCCTCGTAACTGACGCATACATCAAATACTCCAACAATATATAATAAACTTTTGGTTGTGTGTGTGATGTCATATATAGCTAAGTTCTACATGTGACAATGTTTGTTAATTTGGGACTATTTGTTTGGTAAAATGTTTCTACCCTTTCTATGCTCTCAAATTAGAATTTTTGAATGGTAGTGTTTTGGTATTTGATCGATGTTCTCTTGTAATTTTAATTAATTTTTTAAAATTCAAATATTAAAAATTGTAAATCCACATATTCCCATGTGTATGTGCATAATTGCTTTAGGTTACTAAAAAATACCACATTTTTATTATTGTACCTGCTGAAAACCTCTTACTTTGCATGTCTCCTCTCAAACTCTACATCTCCACCGACACCTTCTCAATTCACTTTATCTCCTCATCTTGCTTGCATCAAGGTGAAACAGTGAGGTGTTGATAACACCTTCGCTAAGCCACACTTGTCATGATTTTTTTCTCTAGGTGATCTCATCTTTCGGGTTTTCCTCCTTAACCATATCCATATGTTGTGTTCTCAACACCACCTCCTTCGATGTTAATGGCTATTTGTCATGCAGGTAGTCGGTGCTATTTTCAAACTCTTTTCTTCGCAACCTTCTACTATATTTAAAAAGGAATAGGCATAGTGACCTCAAGTGTGTGGCCCGAGTTCCCGTCGAGAAGTCCTCTGCAGGACATCTCTGATGAAACCATATCCTTGAAGCCTTGCTTACACATAAGACATCTCAAACTTAAAATAGAAACCAATCCTTGTCATCCTAAAGTTCAGCGGATATAAAGCATTATGTAATAAAAAAAGTCAAAACAGACTCCTGTGATGTCAAAAAAAAGTAGAATTGTAGTTTAAAATCTTCCACAAAACAATGTGATTTTAATCATTCAATAGCTTTGTTAGTCACTTCATAAATCTGAACGAAGTCAACAGAAATCACATGTCATAGGGAATTTTCGAAATCTTTTCCATAGAGGGGATTGGTATTAGAGAATATATATTTTGAAACAAATAGGGGTTATATAAGTCCCACCTCAAGGCACCTTCTTTAAGTTATATACATAACCAAAAGCGCGTTTTCTTAAAATAAGAAGTGACGACTCTTATTCAACTTAATATCCATCTCATTATTTTCCCAAAAACAAAGACAAAGATTTCAGATTTTCACCTTGATCTCCATAAACTTAAGTGGTAAACAAAAGTAGAGAAATTTTTAAAAGAAGAAAATTTAGAGAATTCTCAGGAAAGAATAAGAAATATATAATGGAAGCAAATACTTGCTAGGGAGCTGCATACTATGACATGTGTTGCAAACTCGCAATAATTATAATTACAGAGCAATGTAGCACTAGGCAATCAAGGTTTAGTAGGCTATATTGCTCCATCACTAACTATTACATCTCCCCCCAAAGTTATTGGCAATCACAAACAACCATCATCTGTTTGTCTAGGTATGCTGGGTAGTGAAACACGAGATTCAATATCATGAAGGTGAGTAGGACAAAGCAAATAGTGCACATCTATAATCCTGCATTACCAGCTAATGAACAGCAGACCTACTACAAAGATTATTACCATACCATAAGAGTATCTTCTAATTAATAAATAAAATGATTTCCTATGCTAATGATGAAGGTTTCATTAGCCTTACCGATCATGCTGTACAAGCGGCAGGTCCCTTTGTGTGAACCAACAAGAGCACCCTAAACCGCATGAGAAAATTTGCCTTAATATGTATATGTTATACACAAGCATTGCATTGAATATTCAAGATTGCCTCCTCCACACCTGTCCATCTGGAGTGTAACATGTGGCAGTGACCATTTCATTCAGATCATTCCAGTCAATGACCTGTCTATCGGGTATGCTCCATATGCGAACCTTGGCATCGAGAGAGCCACTGATAAAGTATCTGTCATCCACTGGATTGAACTGGATGCACGTTACTGCCAAATTAAATCACCCAGTATTCATATTATTGTCAAAGTAAGTAGTCAGCAATAGTAAGTGTCAACATAAACATCCTACCATAGTCATTATGAGCAAACAAGTTTAAGCATGTCTGTGTTTCCATGTCCCAGAGTCTAACAGTTTTGTCCATGGAAGATGAAAGCAGAAGCTGAGATGCACAAAATTAAAACCATAACATTAGCACATGTGAAAGAGCAATAATTCAAAATAGCATCTGGGTCAAAGTCTAATTCAAAACTCAATACACATGATACTTCCCACCATAATGACTTTTCTCCTCTGTTTCGGTCATCTAATCTATTTTTGAAAAATGTTTTAGTTCTTAATCATAAAGGAGTGTCACTTTGGTCACGATGATATATAGGCAAATAGATATATTGGTAATGGACTAAATTTGTTTCCTTTTATAGCGCAACAATGACTACTCGAGGGAAGTAGTCATTGTTAGAGTATTTGGAGCATGCATCACTTATTTAATAGGTGGGTAAATGGATACCTCCAGGATCCATTTACCCCACCACTGAGTTTAGTCCCACATCTACCAGTGGTGGAACTTGGAGGCTATGAGGAGGTTATATAAGGAGCCCCAGACCTCTTGTAACCATTGAGAAAAAGCAATGAAGCATATGCCCCTTTGAGGGCTTCTCCCGTGGTTTCATCCCGCTCCTCACGAAGTAGGGTTCCACGTAAAATCATAGTGTTTCCATGTTCTATCTTTCTTGTTCTTATGCTCTGTTTATCATTATCACTTCCGCTTCCGATTTTCTAACATGGTATCAGAGCGGGTTCGTTTCTCGAGGATTTTATGTTCATGTTTTTTTTCCGAGAATCAATTCTGTTATTATTCATTCTTGAAAATCATGTTCGTCCAAGGGTTCGTTTCTGCAACCCTAGTTCTGGTGTTTGTCCTGGCCGTATATCCTTCTTTATCTTGCTCCAGGAGAAGCCCTTGCGGCGAAACCCTTGCCATGTTTTCGAAACCCTAGCCGCAGCAATTTATCTCAGCAGTGCCGCTCCGATCTCCCGCGCATATCTCCTTGCGCGTTCAGCGATTCCAGGCCACCAGGCGCCTCATTCTCGCGCAGGCGGCGCGCGAAGCACCGCCTCCATTCTCCAGCTCTTGGCGGAACCACATCTCCCAGGCGCAACTCCCTCCATCGTTGTCCCGCCTGCATACTATTCCCAGGCGGCGTGCACAGGCGCACATGCGACATTACCTTTCTCCTTGCGCGCGCAGAGGCGCGCACTCCATCTCCCTCCGCGCGAGGAGCCCGCGCATCCCTCCATAGCGTGCATCAGCCGCCCCCCTGACTTCCTCGGCATCCCCCGCGTGCGCAAGCCCCATCCGAGTCGACATCTCCCCAGCTCTCCAAGATCCAGATGTTTCCCAGCCCTCCAAATCGTTGTGTGTGGGGTGGACCTCCTGGCGGATGCTTCCCATGGCCAATCTTTGGCTCTCACGCGAGCCTACGCCCCACGCGGCTCCCAGGCGGTTGCCCTCGATTCTCCTGCGGCGGCAGCGTCTTTTTTTTTGTGTTCGAAGGTAGGGTTCCCAAAATAAAGGGGGAGGCCCAAAGGCCCTGTTTTATTTTAAAAAAAAATATTTTCTTTTAAAAGGCCCAACAGTGGGCTGGAAAGGGCAGCTTTGTAAAAAAAAGGGAGGCATAAAAAAAAGAGAGAGGAGATGCTTTGTAAAGCCCAAGTGGGTCAAGTATTAAAAAGAGAGAGAGAGAGAGAAGAAAAAGAGGCGCTACAAAGAGAGAGAGAGAGAGAGATTTGCGAAAGCCGTAAAAGAAAATGTTGTCACGGCTTATTTAAAAAAAATGTGTTAAAAAAAGCCAGCTTATTAAAAAAATTGAAGAAAAGCCGCAAGAAATTTTGGAATATTCATGTTTTCCCCATATTTTTTGTATTGTCTTGTCTTCTCCCAACATGGTCAGCAATGTCATTCTGACCAGTATGGGAGAAAGGGGGAGTATGTGTAGAGTCACAGTCTAGATCCGGATTCCAGATTCAGATGCAGATTTCCAGACCAGCCATTCGTTCAGACTCTAGAGTTCAGATGAAGATTTTCATGCGCAATTCCAGACTCGACGTTCAGATTCCGAGTCCCAATTTGATGCGTAGATTCAGACTCGACAGATTGGTCAGAGTCCAAGATCGAGGCACTCCAAGATGAGAGGCCAATTTTCGAGATCTCCAGAGGAGAGATTCATTTTCAGACACGCACATGGATGCGGTCATTTTCAGATGAGCACATGCTGCCATCAATTATTCGAGGTCCCCATCATTATTCTTGTTTTGTAGGCCAGAGTTTTCATGTGAGCCATAGGGACTCCAGAGCAGAGGACCATTCCCTATGCCATTAAGGGCAAGGGTTTTCATGTGGTATCATAGGGACTCCAGAAGAAGAGTACCATTCTCTGCGCCAGATGGGAGAGATCCAGTTTCACACTCTCGCCCGTTTGTGCTCCTCACATGCACGCCATGAGAAGCAACGTCCTCGACTGCAGCAGTTGTGCGCGTTGGGTTGATATTGTCTATAGTGTCATGCATTGTGAGTTGAGTTTCTTTCTGTTTACCCAAGCTGAGCATTGCATGCTCCAGCTTGAGGGGGAGTGTTCGAGTATTTGGAGCATGCGTCACTTATGTAATAGGTGGGTAAATGGATACCTCCAGGATCCATTTACCCCACCACTGAGTTTAGTCCCACATCTGCCAGTGATGGGACTTGGAGGCTATGAGGAGGCTATATAAGGAGCCCCAGACCTCCTGTAACCATTGAGAAAAGCAATGAAGCATATGCCCCTTTGAGGGCTTCTCCCGTGGTTTTATCCCGCTCCTCACGGAGTAGGGTTCCACGTAAAATCATAGTGTTTCCATGTTCTATCTTTCTTGTTCTTATGCTCTGTTTATCATTATCGGTGCCGCTTCTGATTTTCTAACAGTCATCACTATCTTAACATATACTAAAGTTGGATCTTTCCCACCCCTCTCAATTTATCTGCCACGTGTAACTATCCTCCTCTTTCCCTGCCACACTCAGTCCTCTTCCTCTGTACACGTTCTCTTCATTGACACGTCTCTCCCTTTTCTCCCCTTCCACTTTGTCTCTCTCCTTCCGCTATCTCTTTTTATATATAGCCTCCCACTTTCTCTCTCCACACAATCTCTCTCCCTCCCTGCTCTCTCTTTCTGTATATAGAATAGGTAACATATGACCCCTTTCAACCCTCTCACTTGCAGCTCGTGCATGCGCGTTCTCTCTCTCCCCACAATTTTCTTCCACAATTATCTTTATCCCAATCTTCCGACTTTTTTAACAAAAGCTCGAGCCCAAATCACCTAAATAAAGTTTTTGGGATACTAAAGCAAAAGCTTGACATTGAAAACACTTTCTTGATATTTTTTGACGTGAAAGGACTTTTTTATATGTATCCCAAATTTCATGACCTTTGGTGTAATTTTACACTTTTTTATTGATATTTTCTTAATTATGCATTGAATATGGAACGTTAATATTTCAATCCTTACAGCATAGCATATAGGTGTTTATGTGCAATATTTAATATTTACACAAAAATAAATTCAGGGAAAATCGATAAGTATTCGGAAAAATAGGCTTCAGAAAAAATATAAATTTGACCTCAACAAATTAAAGATTCGGTCATGGCATGTAATAATCTAGCGGATAGATAGGACATTTATGTCATATTCTATTCTCCTAATTGCATTTTCATGATTGTGAAGTAGGTGGATGCAATTGTTATCATACGGTGATTTCGATATAAAAATTCATTTCCTATTTGTACATTTTTAGTTTTTGTTTCGCATAGAAAATTAGATGTTTATACAAACCTCATCTCCAGTATGCACTTTACAAAAAAATATGAGAGTAGTAGGACCAACATCTTACATATATTCCTTCGTTTTCTTATTTGTTTATAATCCATCAGATATGATACATAAAATTTCCTGCTTAAAATGAAAGTAGAAATCAATATTATTCCAATCTTTGATACTTCCTAAATCTAGGTATTAGATTGAAAGCAACTTAATATTTTTATAATTTCATGATATATCCTTAGTGAACATTGGTATGGATGGGATAAATGAATTGTTCCTATATTTACAATTAGATCCTCTCGAATGTTCCTTTATACTTTATGGATTTTACCCTGCCCCTTAAAGCATAATCAACTATATTATAACTTTTAATATTTGTGATTGTAATATAACCTTTGTAATTTTACTAAATCTTACATCACAACCCATGAAGAAGGACATATACAATAAAAATAGTAAGATTGTAAACACATAGGTGAAAATGCAAAATAAAATAAATTTATAATATGATATTTGCATACCATCTATTAAAATGATGTATATACAAAAGACAAGCAACAAATCTTTGCTCGCAACGAAGTGCGGATTATATTTGCTAGTTGTGAATGAATCCATGACAACTACATTACTGGGAGGTATGCAGTCCATTCTCCGGGTAATACCTAGCAATGTAGAAGATATTAGAATTTGTTCTATCACAGAGTTTATAGAATTTAAGAAGGGTGTAATTCCCTGAAGTCCTTTTCATTTACGTTATAACCTGGAAACAACATCTTAGACCTGAAACCCCCCTTGAGCAACGAAGATACAGCAATCAAACAGACATTTTATGTGTTAATATGACTAGAATCCTAACTACTTGTTGGGATGCTGATGTAGCTGATCTATGTCCTGCCTTCTGATTGGCTGAGGGGTGTTGGGCCAGAATTGCTGACATGCATGATCTGCCTCCTGAAATCTAATGGTTGAGAGCTGTTAGGCTAGGACTGCTGACATATCTGATCCGCCTCCTAAAAACTGATTGGCTGAGAGCTGTTGGGATAGATTGCTTAATACAAATGGTATCCTTCTACCGCATTATAAAAGGGGTCATAGGGCCACCAGATACTGCAATCCTCATTCTGATCCTGATTCTCATCTCATATTTGCACCTTCTCAATATCCTCTGTACTACCATTTCTTTATATAGTGAAACCGATCACCGCCACTCAAGGACGTAGCCCAGTTATGGGTGAACCTTGTAAATCCTTGTTTTTATGTCTTGCTTGTTTGATCGTTTTTGTGCGTGTTTGCTTCCGCGATTTTCAACAATCTGGTATCAGAGCTTCGGGTTCCATCAGGATCACCCAACAAGATGGTGTCGCACAATTTGAAGATCGAGAAGTTCACAGGGAAGAATGGATTTAGTCTATGGCAAATCAAGATACGCGCTCTTCTGAAGCAGCAGGGCATCTGGGAATTGTTAGATCATGAGCGGGTGAAGGTACTCGAGCCCTACGAGTTGATGGTGCAGGAAGAGAAGACGCACTCGATGATCATGATGTGTTTGGCAGACGAGATTATTGCAGAGGTTGTCGATGAGGATTCTGCGGTGGGTCTGTAATTGCGATTTGAAAGTCTGTACAGGACGAAGTCTCTGACCAACAAGTTGCTTTTGAAGTAACGTTTGTTCTCTCTCCACATGCAGGAAGGTACATCTCTTAAAGAACATCTTGATCGCCGAAATATATTATTGATGGATTTAACAAACGTAGATGTTAAGATTGAAGATGAGGATGTTGCCTTGATTTTATTAGTTTCTCTTCCATTGTCATTTGAAAATTTTGTTCAATCATTTATTGCGGGAAGAGAATCAATAACCCTAAAGGAAGTTCGCATGAGTCTGCATACACGTGAACTTCGCAATATGGCTATCGAGAAGCAGGACTCTAACGCTACAGGTTTGGTTATTACTCATAAGAAGAGTCATGTTGGTTTTGGATACATAAAGAAGGGAAGCAGAAGTCCAAGTTGAAGAATTACAATGCTAGGGACATTTGCAATTATTGCAAAGAACTTGGACATTGGAAGGACTGTCCAATGGAGAAAGGGAAAGCTATGGTTATTGTCGTAGCTCATGGAGATGCAGATTTCAAAGATGATCTGGTTTCTCACCGTCACGAATCAGAAGATGACGGATAGCACATGGATTCTTGATTCAGGTTGTTCTTACCATATGACTCCCAATGAAGATTGATTTTGCACGTATGAGAAGATAGATGGCGGAAACATCGTTATGGAGAACAGTGCAACATACAAGATTGTAGGGATTGGCTCTATAAAGACCAAGATGCATGATGGAGTTGTGAGGATGGTGACAGAAGTGTGTCATGTTCCTCGCTTGAGGAATAACCTAATATCCCTTGGAATCTTGGATTCTAAAGGATACATGTACAATACTGAAGGTGGAGTCATGCAAGTTGCCAAAGGCGGGGTGGTTGTCATCAAAGGCAACAAGCAGATGACCATATACGTTATGCAAGGGTCTAAAGTTACAAGTTTTGTTGAAGTGGCATCCCAAGTCGTGAGATTAGAGTCAGAACTGTGGCATATGCGGTTGGGACACATGAGTCAGATGGGGATGAATATCCTCAGTAAGAAAGGCCTTATCGAGGATATCAAGGGATCCAAGCTGGAGTTATGTGAGCATTGTGTTTTTGGAAAACAACAAAAGAAGCAATTCAATAAAGCCATCTACAGGACAAAGAAGATGCTAGACTACATCCATGCTGAATGTTGGAGTCCTTCACGGGTCCCATCTTTAGGAGGTGTCAGGTATATTCTATCTGTTATTGATGATTACTACAGGATGGTGTAGGTGTACATGTCCTTTAGGCAGTGGAAGATCCTGGTGGAGAACTAGACCTCTAAGAAGGTGAAGCGTCTTCATGCAGATAATGGGTTGGAGTTATGTTCATTAGAGTTCAATGAGTTCTGCAAGGAGCAGGGTGTTGTGAGACACCTCACCGTCAGAGATACGCCACAGAAAAATGGAATTGCATAACGAATGAACAGGATGCTTCTGGAGAGAGCAAGGTGCATGCTCTCTAATGCTAGACTTGGTAGAGCATTCTGCGTTGAAGCTGTGGATACAACTTGTTACTTGGTGAATCGGAGTCATGCATCTGCCATTGATTGCAAAACACCCATGGAGGTATAGTCCGGTAATCATGTTGATTATTCTATTGTACGAGTCTTTGGTTGTACTATATATTATCATGTTAGTGAAGGAAAGTTAGGAGCCAAGGGAAAAGAAAGGGGTGTTTACAGGCTATGGTGCAGGAGTAAAAGGGTACAGAATCTGGTCCCCTTCTGAGCATCGAGTTATGGTTAGCAGGAATGTTACTTTTGATGAGAATTCCATGCTTCATTTGAGTAGTAAATCTGTTGATGTAGGGACAAGTGACGATGTGGTCGAACAAGTGGAGTTCGAACTGACACCAAATAAGGATCACGTAGTTGATCACTCCACTCCTGATCAGGCTATTGCTGAATGGCCTAAAGCTGAGCAACAGAGGAGAGGCAACCAAGTGTTTCTACTGATCGGCCTCAGGGAGATACATCTGCCATAGAGATACCGATTTGAAGACATGGTTGCATTTGCATTGCAGGTTGCGGAGGAGGCAGAGTCTCAGAGCCCTCCACTTACAGGGAACAATATCTGGTGCAGAATATGGGCAGTGGATTGCTGCTATGGATGAGGAGATTGAGTCTCTTCACAAACGAGCTTGTCAATTACCAATGTGGAGGAATGTTGTTGGATAAAAATGGGTCTTCAAGAAAAAGACAGAAATCTCATGCAGTGAAGGCATCAGATACAAGGCATGCTTAGTTGCGAAGGGTTACATTCAAAAGGAAGGTTTGAATTACAATAACATATTTTCTCTCGTTGTAAGACATACATCCATCAGGGTGCTACTAGCTCTTGTAGCACATCGAGACTTAGAGTTGGAGCAGTTAGATGGGACAACAGCTTTCTCGCATTGCGAACTCGAAGAAGACATTCTTATGAACCAGACAGAGGGATTCACATCTAAGGGCAAGTAAGACCATATATGCAGACTAAAAAAGTCCTTATATGGCTTAAGCGGTCTCCTAAGTAGTAGTACAAAAGTTTGACAGTTTCATGCTAGATCATGGGTTCAATAAGAGCCCATACGATTGTTGTGTTTGCCACAACAAGGTGGAGGATGGCTTCTTTATTTTTTTTGTTACTGTATGTCAACGACATGCTGATTGCTGCTAAGAGAAGAATACCATAGATGGTCTGAAGAAGCTCATTAATTCAGAGTTTGATATGAAAGACCTTGGTGCAACGAAGAGGATTTCAAGGATGGAGATCATTAGCAATCGTGCAGAAGGAAAACTTTTCTTATCTCAAAAGAACTAGATTGAGATTTGGGATGTCTATAACCAAGCCTCTAGGAACTCATCCGCTACAAACATTCATCTTTCATTTTCTTCCGCACCACAGTCAGACACAGAGAAGGAACACATGTCACGTGTTCCCTATGCTAACGCAATTGGGAGTCTTATGTATGCCATGGTATGCACAAGATCTGATATTGCTTATGTTGTGAGCGTTGTTAGCAAGTTCATGGGCAACCTAGGGAAGGAGCATTGGCAGGCAGTCAAGCAGATTTTCCGCTATCTGAGAGGAACATCAGACATTGGCCTCATCTACAGAAGTGATTCAGAGTGTTTGGTTGCTGGATATTCAGATTCAGACTATGATGCAGATGTTGATGGAGGAGATCAATGATAGGCTATGTCTTCACTTTGGAGAATTCGGTCATCAGTTGGAAGGCTACCTTGCAACCATCAGTTACTTTGTCTACCACAGATGCAGAGTACATGGCTTTGACAGATGCTGCAAAGGAAGGCATTTGGCTAAAGGGCTTAGTTGGAGATCTCAGTTTTCAACAGGATTAGGTTGTAGTGTATTATGACAGTCTGGGTATGATATGCTTAGCTAAGGATCATATGCATCATGAAAGGATCAAGCACATCGATGTCAGATATCACTTCATTCGTTCTGAGAAGAGGATCAAGGTAAAGAAGGTCGACATAGCAAATAATCCAATTGATATGTTCACAAAGGCAGTTTCTGGGAGTAATGTTTAAACTTGTTCGATATCGATAGCTGGCAGCGACACGGTGAAGCTTGGCAAAGCTTCTCAGAGGATTCAATTCAAGGAGATGATTGTTAATATGACTTAAATCCTAACTACTTGTTGGGTTTGCTGATGTGGCTTATCTATGTCATGCCTTCTGATTGGCTGAGAGCTGTTGGGCCAGAATTGCTGACATGTCTGATCCGCCTCCTGAAATCTGATTGGCTGAGAGCTGTTGGGCTAAGATTACTGACATGTCTGATCCGCCTTCTGAAACATGATTGGCTGAGAACTGTTGGGATGGATTGCTTAATACAAATGGTATTCTTTTATTGTAGTATAAAAAATGGCCCTACAGCCACAAGATACTGTAATTCTCATTCTGATCTTAATTCACATCCCATATTTGTACCTTCTCAGTATCATTTGTATTACCTTTTTCTCCATATAGTGAAACCGATCACCGCCGCCCAAAGACGTAACCCAGTTACGGGTGAATCTTGTATATCCTTGTGTTTGTGTCTTGCTTGTTTGATCGTGTTTGTGCGTGTTCGCTTCCACGATTCGCAACATTATACATAGAAGCTCGAGCAAACTTTTTACGCATAGAAGCAACCAAAAAAACACTACCAATTTTTTCCTCTGAAGAATTAACATATGTCCAAAACGCTCATCAATGCCTTTATCTTCAACATAACATTGCCCTCCTAAAAGTTCTAACTAGCCATTCACCTATAACAAACCTTAACCTTGACACATCCTGAAAGCTTTGTTGACCTAAACATAGGCATACAAGAATTCTTGAGGAAGCTCCAACATCTCAAACTCGTTAAATTTTCAATGTAATAGGTCAGGTGGGAAACAAAGCAACCACATCCCATTTTCTACGTTCCTCCAGAATTCAGCGATATCCGGCCTAAGCTTACAAGTCATGAGTATGAGACAACATGCAAGTGAACATCGCTGCCAAATCCTCTCCACTAAACTAGCCATCAATCCAGCAAAAACAAGTGCATATCCAATACCATGATTAAGAGATGCACAACCCATGAAACCATACAGGTGCATAACCATCAAAAGTATCACAATAGTACCTCAACAAAAGATTGAAAATCTCCAGGCAGATGCATGGTGCCAACCCCACTCAGTGTTTTGACATAATGTGCAAAGAAGGATTGTAAATCCTATCGCAAAGTTTTGCCCAGAGTTTATACAGTTTACTGGGTGAACCTGGCAGCGTTGACCATTCTGGAAAATCCCAAATACTGAACATACATGAGAGTGTAGCCTACCGAAAGGACATTTACCTTCCAAAAACAGATTCCCCCAAAAAGAACTTATGCCTCATGTCGATTAACATCACTGCCTTCAAAAACAACATGAAGACTAACACAATGAAGACAGTAAAGAAAGGGCTGATTTATAAAGGACCCGAAACAGCTTCAGATATCAACCCCTCGTCCCTCTTGTCATTGTTAAGAGCCCCATTAAACTAGTCTCACCACGATTCTAACGACGAGCATGGCTTTGAATCCCTAGGCACCCCAAAACACTATTCGCACCTGTCCTCCGGACCGAATGGGAGAAACTGTACTTGTGATGCTGCTTTGGCCCTAAGGCCTCTGAACAAACACAATAACATATCGGGACGTCATATAATGACATTATGATGTGTATTTCATGTTTCATAGGAGTACAAATTAGAGCGGAAACAAGCGGGTAAAATCTTTTTTAAATTGCAAAATCAATCATTCTAAACACTACATCCATAATAACAGTAATGCTCGTGATTTTTGAACCCTCTTCAAAAACTCAACAAGTTCTATAATAATTCGAAAGTTTTAATGGTTATTTAATAGGCACGAAACTTGCTAGAAATCGAGGAGGGATCACAGATAGCCACGCATATATGTACCTGGGACTTGGACCACGAGAGATCCAAGACATCATCCAAGTGCCCCTGGAACGAGCACACGGGCTTCTCCGACAACGAGAATACGGTCTCGGGCACCACCACGTGCTCCGGTATCGATGCTGACCCCTTCTTCCTCGACGTGGACATGGTCTTCCCCTCTTCATCTTCGCAGAGGGCCTCACCTCTAGCGTCGGCGTGGTTGAAGGCCTCTCCGGGGAGGGGCACGTTCCGTTGGTCGCAGCCGGATCCTTCGGCGCGGCGGCTGGGTCCGCCTCAGCGTTGGGCCTCCCCGAGGATGGGACGGCGGTTTCGCATTCGACAACCTGCCAGACGTGGATGACGCGGTCCTCGCCGGCGCTGGCCATGTAGGCGGCGTCGGCGCTGAAGCGGATGCACCAGATGGAGCCTTCGTGAGCTTGGAACTCCTGCGACATGTACAGTCCCGTCAGCTCCTTGTATGGCTTCCCGTGCCTGTGCACCTGTTTGGAGCAACGCATGCAACTAATAATTTCAATAACAGGGTTTTAACTTAAACCACCAATTAATTTAACCACTAAAGAAATAAGAGTTCAAATTTTATCCTTGAGATGTAGACATTGTTTAGATATGGTTGTTATCCTCAATTTACTGAATACAAACATACCTGGACTCATATGTAGCTTCCAGTACAACACCTCTCCCCACCGGGTTCCTCCCGGAAGCAGAGACAACATACAATCCCGCCTTCCATTAAAGATCAAACGGTCCCGGACATTACCTCCTTTGGAAGGCATCCCCACCGTTCGATTTTGACAGAAGGACGGTGCGAGAGGTTTGAAGTTTGAACCAATGTGATTATGTGAGCCAAAAAGAAAAACATGGGGATATAATAATCGTGGATAAATTACAAATAAGGGACTGATTTCTATATTGATTTGCAAATTAAGGATCGATCTTTAGTTTGTAACAAATAAGGGACCAAAGTATAACTTAATGTTCCAGTCCTCAACACATGAATGGGCGGCTCAATTCATGGCTATACTTGACAAAATTTATGTTTTTCACTTTCCCCAACTCAAGTCGTCCCCCCCATGGCGACATTGCCCGCCATCGTCCTCCCAGACCTCCCATCCGACACCAAGGAGAAGATCCTCTCCCTCGAGCTCATGGGGATCAACTCCACCAAGGCCATGTCTTTACCCCTCCCTCCACTCCCTCATCTCTGTCCTCCTCTCTCGTGACATCCACCAAAAGGACTTCTGCCGCACCTAAGGCATGTACCCCACCCTCCTCATCGCCAACATCTGCACCCATGTCGTCCCCGTCTTCCACTTCCTCTCCCAGGACCTCGACGTCTCAGACTCCCACTTCCGCAATCCCATCAACAAGTGCCCCTACCTCATGTCCAGCGTGGGCATCTCGAGCTCACTTCCGCAGGCAACAAGTGTCACTGCCTCCTCATGTCCATCATGTGCGACCAATTGGGCCTGAGCTCTTCTACCTGCACCATCTCGGCCTCGTATACACGTGCTCCCTCGCATATCGTGACCATGTGCTCCTCGTGTCGAGCATGGAGAGGATGTTGATGCCGAATCTGGAGTTCTTCTGCTCGGTCGGGTTAACGAGAGACAAGACGGTAGCGTGAAGAGGATGTTGATGCCGAAGCTGGAGTTCTTTCACTCAATTGAGTTCGCAAGGGACAAGACGGTCGAGATGGCGATCGAATTGGGGGAAGTGAAAAGTAGAATTAGTCAGGGTAATTTCGTTCAATAAAGTCATGAATTGAGTCGTCCATTCACAACATCGGGGACTCAAACATTAAGTTATACTTTAATCCCTTATTTGTCACAAACTGAAGATCGATCCTTAATTTGGAAATACATGTAAATATCAGTCCCTTTTTAAATTTACCCTGTAATCATGTAAAGCATGTTTTGGGAATTCAACGCAGTCTGATTTATTTATTTATTTACGATAATGTGCCAGAGATCTCTACGGGAGGGTGATGGACGTCTTAACAACACTTTGGATTACCTTCATCCAGTCCGTCGAAGAAGATCCCGACCCTGCGGCAGCACTAGCTGCGGCAGCCGCATTCCGGCTGGAGACGCGGTCCACCACGGCATTCCCCTCCTTCTGATCAATGACCAATCCGGTGACCGAGTTGGCAACACATTTGATGTTCTTGAGCCACCCCTTCTTCTTCACACCACCTCCTCCTCCACCACCTCCCCCTCCTCCTTTCCCGCCACCGCTGCCGCCGCCTCCTTTCCCCGCGCCCTCCCTCCTCAGCAGCTCTGTCACTATCGGCGAGTGCCCCATCGACTTCTCGAACTCATCCATCGTCATCTGCGTCCCCGTCTGCAGATCGCTCAACCGGCTATTCCACGCCCCGTTCTCCAGATTTATTACGAACTCCTTCCCCGTGTCCAAATTCCTAATCGTGTAGAACGCCACGGGATCATCTCCTTCCACCTTCGCCTCCTTCCTCGTCCCCCTCCTCGACAGCGCTCGCCTCCCCACCGCGCCCGCTTCCTTTGCCAGCGGCACGGATTGAGCCCGTGCCAGCGCCGCGGGATCCCGCTCCACGATGCTTGACAGCACCGGATCCGACTGGGATCGGATCGTAGCGCGGCGCGACGGCTGCGCTGGAGGGGGAGTAGTAACTTCCGGTGCTGCCGGCGCCTCCACGGGAACGACTACGCGACGCGACGCCGCGGCGAAGCCGTTTTTGGTGCTGGCAGCGAGTCCCATCCCCTTTAGGAGACGCCTACGTCGCTCTTCGATGGAGAGCGGCTCAGACATCCACACGCTGTAGTGGTCCTCTTCGCCGTCGTCGTCCTCGTTCTCGTCGTCATCTCGGAACCGATCGATGCGGGTGGCGGAGGAAAAAAGGCGGCGGAATTCGGAGGGATCGCCGACGGCAGAGGCGAATGACATGCGCGCGTCGTCCTCGGAGCTGGAGGAGCCGCCACCCACGTCGAAGGAGACCGAGGAGGGGATGCGGTCGAAGGTCTCGAAGAAGCCATCGTCTTTCTCGGCTCCGCCGTCGTTGTCTTGGTCCGCTTTGTCTCTCCGGGGCCCCATACCGGAGGAGGATCTTCGGATCACGCGTTCTCTGTGTCGTGAGCGGAGGGACGTGGTGCAAGAGGCAGCAATATGCCCCCCCCCCCCCCCCCCCCCCCACTCGATTCGTGAATTTGCTATATTTGGGGAATCAGAGCGTTCATTTATCGAATGGCAAATCTAGTCCCACAATTGGACGGGAGAATACACAAATAAAGTACATTTATTACTGCACATGTATATAGGATAAAATCACATACTTCTAGAAAAAATATTCTTAATCCTTCTTAACTTGCTGTTATCGAGTAAAAGAAAAATATGTGAAGTAATATATTTTTATTTATCACATGAAGCATAATAAATAATAGTTCGTCTATACGATGTGTGATAATTAAGGATCTTTGATCTCGAAATAAGATATTCCAAATTAATGTGATTTTATAATAATTAAATCATTCATTATATTTCTGCATATGATACTTATTCCTTCGTTATTTTTTTTACAAATCCGTTGAAATGGAAGCTGTGGTATTGAATGAGGAGCCCATGCCATTCTACATGCTCATCCAACCCAATTAGTGGGCTTCCACGTCTATTTCATTATTATTTTTGTGCCATCTTCTATTTGTAATTTTTTTCATCATATGTGTTCATCTTGAATTTAAGCACACGTAAATAGGAAAGGTTTACATCGAAACAGAAGGCAAGCAGGCAACAAGCTGCGCCGCTAGTCCTTTTTCTTTTGCAAAGCCAATCCTCCTAATCACTACATCCATAGATCTGAGCCTGAGGTCCATCACATTACTGTTCATCACTTTTTGGATCCACTTTAAAAACCTCAATACCTTCCAGTGCTAGGAAGTCAAAGGTGTCAAAACCAAAGGGGATGAAGGCATGTTGATTCTCCCGTGCAGGCTTTCTCGTGTTTCACCACTTTTGCTAAAGAAGCTTTAAGGGCATCCTGCCCTGCTGTGAAGGTCCCTCTTCAACCCTACCATCGAGGAAACTCCTGTCAAATCTACACAAGCATGTTTTCCTCCTATCTACCGAAAAATCAAAATATCAGCAGGTCTAAGTGTGGATCTTCTCTCATGTGGATCTGTTAAAACGTTCACTGGCGCCTCTTTCTTAGCAGTAATACCTGCACGTTTGAGGACATCGAATAAAACGTCTCTAACGAGAGTGTGTCTGTACTTAAACCCCGGGAGCTCCCTACAATGAATGGCATGATCACCAAAATTGTCCAAACATGCCTTGCGACATACTGAAAAAATATCATCAGTAGGAAATAACGGAATCATGAGATGATATTTGAGGATACTGCGGTAGTCCACCGGTGACATGTGAAGTCCAAGTCCGTCTATAGGAAGGGTAAGGAGAAAATCTTGTGCATGAACAACTTGAAGATACCGAAAAACTATCTGTTATCTAACAGATATGTTATATACCACCTCCATATCCTCAATTATTTTGCTAAAAAGTACACTCGCCAAAACATTCTAGGTCTTAGGGGGGACGGTGTCCTTTTTAAAGAAACAACTGAGGTCGAATGAGGGAATCAGACCATGAAATCTTTGAAGAGCATAGTCGAAGTCGGAGTCCATATTGCAGTTCTTCCTGTCACACGGAATGTGGTCCTGAAGTTCCCAAGATTGCACCTTGGAAGCCACAAAAGCGTAGGAAGAAGCCTCCACTGCTGAAAGTAGTCCCAAACCACCAAGTCGAATGGCAAAGTAATCATCCATTGAAGATCTCCAAAAAAAGATCCTCCACAAACAACAATGTCCTCAATAGAACCTCGTAAGCCTCTGTCAAATAAAATTATGACCTCTTTCATGTACAAAGGTTGACAAGTCCTCAAATCGAATAAAAGTTTTGATAGGCCCATACAAGAATGAAGTAAGAGAGCTCATTTTGGGAGTCCTTCAACTGAGGTAGAAGATGCATCAATTTCACCACTTTAGCAGGCCTCTCCAAAGCCAGGCTTTCAACAAAATTTTGATCCATACTAGCAGCCCTTCCAAGCAACTTCACACCGAATAAAAGTCTACCAATATCAGGTGGGAACAATCCATTGCGAAGTTTCCCGCCGTCACAAGTAGGCCAAAAGAGTTCCGTTTAATGAATATTTAAAACTAGACCCAAGTCTAGCCCATGTTGTTGGATGATATTTAAAACCTTGGCCACCTCGAAAGTATCTCCAATGATTGTACCATCATCAAGATACCATGCATGAAGAAGTAGTTTGCAATTTTCTGATATAATGGATAAGTGGGTGTAGAACGAGAGAAAATAGGAGCAGGCCTAGAGGATCACCTTGCTGCACTCTAGTGGAAGACCAAATATTCCTATCTCCAAGGTACTACCTTGCTGCCTGCCCATATAGGAACTCCACCCATAAATATATAGAAGGTCATCTTTCTCTCACTTGTCACAATAAGGCGGACCTATCAACCATATTGAAGGCATTAGAAAAATCCATAGTACGCAAGGAAAGAGAGCCATCAGTATGACGAGCATTCAACACTCTGTTAACACTGTGTAGAATAGTCTCAGCTCCACCAGAAACACCCACTCCAAAGTGAAAGTCATTGAGATATTTGATCATATCTTTACTAACACCTGTCATAGCCACTTTGGACACTAGCTGTCTCCAAATAGTACCAACTGCAATAGGTTGAATGCTATTATCTGGTTTGAGCAATGGTGTAAGCGGTGCAGACGTTATAAATTCTGACAAAGAAGTGGGGCACCTTTCACCCAACCATAAATTAACCACACGAGTGATGGCGTGTAAAAGGTCTATGGCCACAACAGACCCCTCTCCACATATAGCATCAAGTAGGTGTTGAGCCCTCAACCCGTCTCTACCACAATAAGTTCCTTTTAGAAAAGGACTTAATGCACCCAAGAATGGCGTCAACCTCCACAACAAGAGAAGCTTCAGGACTGAGAAAATCCGGCAAGGACGGAGGTGGATTGCATGGGTGCTTCGTCGCCAACTCCCTAATAGTATCTCCATTGAAAGGTGCTACACCTGAAGACGACAAAACATTTACCACCGCTGTAAAATGACCATCAGCAACCTTACGAAGACATTGCTTGATATTTTGATTTGTAATTTAAATCGATCCTTGTCAAGAGCGGGAATTAGACTATTAGAATGGTGATAAGCCACCATATTATACCTCTTTTGCAATTAAACTAATTTATATGATTTCTCGGTATCAAAGACTCTGCAAATTCGATACACTCCGACAGGTTTCCCGATCCAACATTCTGGATGAATTCCAGATGACAGAGAATTGTTATACCGTTGTATCCGAATCAATGTTTCAGATGTCCGGAAACAGCAGGACAATTGACAATGAGAATAGTGCAGGACAAACTTCGCAATTTAGAAGACCCTAAGGGCCCGTTCGGTAGGAGAATAAGCAGGAATAAGGATGGGGAATAAGGGGAATAAGGGTCTATTCTCCGTTCGGCTGAAAGATAAGAATAAGGAGAATAAGGTGAAATAAAGGTAGGTAAGGTGTGATAAAGATAGGAATAAGAGTAAAATAAGATGAAATAATGAAAAATAGTCGTACCACGGGGAAGCGTGTTGGAGGCTTATTCCCCTTATTCCATTCCTCCTTATACTCCAAACGAACAGGGCCTAAGTAATTGAGGAGACATCATGCAGACATGTTGTAATTGCGATGCTGTGCACTCATTACTGTCATTTTCAAATCACTCGCGTCTTCCCCTTCCCTGCTGTTCATGTACTTGTAAATGCCAACGCCAACCCATAACCTTCACTCTCGCTACAGTACTATTGTTTCTGAACTCGCTCAATTTTTGGAAGAACATGAGGTTTATTTTAATGTCCCTTTGGGGCCCTGTTCATTCTCCTATTATTATTATTGTTTGTACGCCTGGACTTTCCGGACTGATTGTGGGTTTCATTATCAATCCATCTTAACGGAAAAGCAAATTATGATGTTTGGAGTTGCCCCGCATTTCTCAGGGGCTCGTTTTGTTGCTAGGTTATCTTGGATAATCTGGCATACTCCATGCTCTACCTTTGTATTTTTGTGTTGGAATTAGTTGTATGAATTGTACAGCTTCTTTCTTATAATAGTTTTTAACCACGTTCAAATAAAAAAGTTAACATAAAAAATATATATAATTATTAAAAAGTTAATATAACACATAATCAATTTCGTATCACATCTCATTTATCATTTCAACCCTCTCCAACCCTACTAATCATCCAAATAACTATTATTCACACGAGGTTACTCCAACCCAACCCAACCAACTTAACCCAACCCAGTTACCGAACATGTCATTAAGATGACATATAAGGGTAAATGTTATCCACTAACCTTTCCTTTTCTCGCTAACCTCTTAAGATGGCATTTTTTGGTACGGCAAGAGCTCCTAAAAACAATGAATCGCTTTACTTTGGAAAAAAAACTGCATATGTGAGTTCTTTTGAAACCAAGGTCTTTCCATAAACTTAGGGGGTAATTTGCTTTTAGTACCTTAATAGTGATTATACACATGCTTCGATGCATTGAGATGATGTGATTATATCGATTGGTAGGGTCACTGCTATTGTTTCTTAAACATTAAAAAGATTCAAGATGAATCTAAAAAAGAAATCTAAATTACCCTGCCATTCACAGTAAAACAACAAACACTCATGTGTGTTACGTTTATCAAAGGTTATCGTCAATGCCTATGTTAATATATTATAACAATGCATAAGCAATATGGATGGTAAGTAATTAGGACACCGTATTACGTTTACCAAAGGTTATCGTCACACATATCATTTCATCCTAGGGATGTGGGCAATCCCTTAAGATGAAAGATTGCAACTTTCATCTTGAAAGATTGGACACTCCCTTGTGATGAATCCAATATGTGTGAAATACAAAAGAATAAATAAACATAATCTTAAGAAATAAATCTTGACAGCTTGTCATAAAATAAATACATAGTTATTCTTGTTTCACAATTTTAATCATTAAAAGTTTACAATTGATCCATGAAAATATCGTAAATTCCCACAACACTATAATGTTTAAAGAGTTGATTTCACAATTTTAATCATTAAAAGTTTACATTTGATCCATGAAAATATCGTAAATTCCCACAACATTATAATGTTTAAAGAGTTGTGATCATTAAACTTTATTGTTTATATTTTATCCCACGTAGATTTGTTATTATCTTTTATATGTAACGTTGAGAAATGTATAATAAACTTTCAACTAGTGTATTTAGTATAAAATGTAACAAAGAGAGATTTGATTTTATTTTTATATGATATTTTCTTTTATAACAAATGTAACAAAGAGGTGCTTGTTCTTATTTTTTTGTATCAAATACATGCCTCAACACTCCTACGATGTTAATACTTAAATTTGAAAAAATTTAAGCTCATATTCATTAGATTTGAAATATGAGGCCTTTAACTGGGAATTTGTTGTATAATTGAGGTGTTTTTTTTGTAATTTATTGACTTTTTGTAACTTTAAGATATCATGATAACGACGAGCCCTCTAGAGAACAACAATGGTCACACAAATTTACTTTCATAAATATTTAAACCTCCTTTACATTGGTGGCATACACAAGACTATCATCCATCGGAAACATCATTGTCAGTTATCATAGCATTGCAACTAAACTTTATATTATAAAAATCAACTTGATTTAGAATATGTGAATATATATATCTTATGTTATTTGAAAAATAAAATAATAAGAAGAAGAACCTGGTGTTCTTTTGGATTTTAAAGAATGAAGTTTAGCAATCGTTTTTTTACGTTGCTCTTCTGCTTATACTAACACTGAAAGACTTTGATCCATCATCGAAGTAGTTACTCATGCTAAGCCAATGACTCTACGGAAAATCAATATTTTCGGATTTAAAAATATATTTCAATGATCTATGCAAAAGGAAGAAAAGAGACAAACCTTGTTTAAAATGAGGAACTTCTAGTATGTTCAAAAACCATGTAGTATCTTGAGGAAGAAGTTGAATAAAGACATATTTTACCTATTGGAGTCAATTTTACATAACATGAATAGTAGAATCAACATATAAAGATCAAATTAAATCATCATTTTAATGCAAGCATACCCATAAGTGTTCCAAAGTTATGCTTGCATTTCTTTTGAAGCTCCCGAAAAATCTTCCACCATCCCCACCCCTACTCCACACCCACCAAAAGTTGAGTAACAACTTTCTCGCACTAAGATTAAAAAGGAATTTTCAGATATAAAAGAGAAATTAGTTTTTTCAATATTTTTATCCAATATCTAAAATAATTATGTTCCGTATTTTGTGTCAAATCTGAAAAATAAACTATATATAAAAGTTATATATACATTATAAGCTATGTAGAAAAGATAATTAAATATAAGAAACCTAAGGTTTTCAATTTCCAAAATTTTCTTCATTATGAGCATGTCTCTGGTGTATGTTTGAACAACATGGACTTTAGATACAACATGTACAATCTCATCTAAAATAGATGAGAAGATAGTCTATGTAACCAATTTTGAGCCAATATAATGTAGTTACATGTTGTTCGGATGTGCATTAGTTAAACACGAATCATTGTATGCACGATTAATGATCTCATCAAAGTCCACAAAGAAAACTTATACTTTGGCATGTTCGATATATTACCAATACTTAGTTTCACAGATGTTGCTCTTGTAAACCTCAAAAATCAAATCATACGGTACAAATCTGAGTTTTGGTATATGTGGTTCTACAATATAATTTGAAATAAGATCTGTATCACCTTCATTCAAAATCTACTTGCAGTAACTTGCTTCACATGCTCTTATGGTTCTTCGCATGGTTTGATCCTATATCCAATATTTAACGAATATAAATTAATATAACATATGAATATTTTTCTCCAACAGAAAAATGTATCATAATACAATAAATATTTAATTGTCCTATGCACAATATTTATATAACACAATATGACACTTTTTCTCTAATGTAAAAAATGTGAATACAATATATACTTAATTGTCAACCAACTAATTTACTATTGTTCCGCCATGCTTATCAACTCATCGATTGAATGCAAATTTGTTGAATTCCGAATACTAACATAAAAAAACCTTTGGATAGCCTCAAATCAGACAGTTTTGATGTTTCATTATTCTTTAATCCATGTTGTAAAACAATTACATGATTTCTAATAGTAAAATTCTAGACATATTTGACATATGAATATAAATAATAAAATTTTATTGTAGTTACGTACAAGTTATTTTTGAAAGAAATCAACAACAAAAAATTATAGAAATAGAAAAAATATGCAGTGTAGTCCAACTAAAGGAGGACTTGCTCACATACAATAAAAAAATTATTAGACATATAAATAAAAGTATTTAATGTTCGTTTATTAAGGGTGTTGCGAATCGTGGAAGAAAATATGCACAAACAAGATCAATCAAGAAAGGTGTAAACATATGAATTTACAAGGCTCACTCGTAATTAGGCTCTGTCCTTGGTGGTAGTGGCGATTGGTTTTCACTATGTACAGAAAAGAAGAGAGTACAGAGGATATTGAGAGCCCTAACCCTAGGAGAGTGTATATACTACTCTTGTATAGACGGGTCCTTGAAACAAACAGATCCATATACACGATACAAATAGAACAATGGACCCCCATCTTGTTGAGGTATGGTACGATAAGAAGGGATGCATACGAGGTTCTTCAACATGGGGTCAGAAGATTAAGATTCAATGCATATCAACAAACTCCACCTTGAATTGAATCCTCTAAGAAGCTTTGCCAAGCTTCATTGTGCTGCCACCAACCCCTCCTTGGGGCTACTACCAACTTTCGATATTGAGCAAGTCCAAACAATGTTTGAACTTACTATGAGGAATTTTCTTTGTGAACATCGACTGGATTATTTGTTGTGCCGACCTTCTTCACTTTGATCCTCTTCTCAAAATGCATGAAGAGATATCTGACATCTATATGCTTGGTACTCTTATGATGCATCTGATTGTTAGCTACTCATATCGCATTGAGATTGTCACACTATACTAGGGCCTGATCCTATTGTCGAGAATCCAACTAAGCCCTTCAGCCAGATGCCTTCCTTTGCAGCTATGTCAAATACATTTACTATGCATTTGTGGTAGATAAAGTAAGTGATGGCTATAAGGTAGCTGTTAAAGGGATAAACTGAGATAAATTATGAAACTCCCAAGGGTTCTCTTATATAGGAGAAAAACCCATGGGATAAAGTACAAAAAGAGAAAAAGATAAATAGAGGATTACAAAAGATAAAAAAAGAAAATAGAAATTATCTTAATATAAAATAATAGGAATTATCTCAACACTCCCCCTCAAGCTGGAGCGTAGATATCAATGAGACTCAACTTGGAACAACATTTCTGATAAGGTCCCCTTGCTAGAGCCTTTGTAAGTATATCTATTGTCTGGTCCCCCGAGCTGACATGTGTAAACTGATAATACCCATTTGTATCATGTCACGAGTGTAGTGACAATCCACCTCTATGTGCTTCATTCTTTCATGAAGGGTTGGGTTATTTGCAATGAAGAGAGCAGCTTGATTATCACACTGGAGATGCATGGGAAGTGGTACTTCTATAGTTAGCTCTGGAGAGACATCATGAACAAATGAAACAGATCCAAACACACGAGGTGTAAGAGAGAAAAGATCCTTCTCGGGAAACGCAATCGAGTAAGGAATCTTTTCTCCTAACACGGATGAGGGCATACGGTTAATCAAATAACAAGTAGTAAGGACAGCATCACCCCAGTAAGCATGAGGAGCACGGCTCTGTATTAACAATGTTCTGGTAACATCAAGTAGGTGACGATGTTTGCGCTAGGTAACACCGTTTTGCTGGGAAGTGTAGACACATGATGTCTGGTGAACAATGACATGGGATTTAAGGAACTCAGAAAAGAAGTAAGGTGCAAAATTCCAAGGCATTATCAGTACGAAGATACCTGACTTTGGCAGAAAAAATATTCTTTATTTCATTAATAAAATACCTGATAACAGATCCAGCCTCAGATTTATTTTTTATTAAGAATACCTAGGAAAGTCTAGAAAAATCATCTACAACTACGAGATAAAAGCGGTGTCCTTGGAGATCAGGAACATGACTAGGACCCCAAATGTCTAAATGAAGGAGCTCAAATAGATGAGAACTGCTCCGACTCTGACGGGATGGAAAAGGAGAACGATGATGCTTCCCAAGTTGGCATGCCTCACACTGAAAAGAGGATCTTGTAAAAATCTGAGGGAGAACATGGCATAGCTTATGTAGAGGAAGATGTCCAAACCTAAGGTGCCATAGATAAGGAGAGACAGGTCCTGTAGGTATAATGGAAACACTAGCATGGGGGGGGGGGTTGGACTAGTCTGTACAGTCCTTGCTGCTCACGGTCACATCCAATCACCCTGCCCGTGAGTATGTCCTGAAACACAAGAGATGAAGGGTCAAAAATTGCACGACAATGCAGATCCTTAGTGATCTGACTAATAGAAAGTAAATTCATCTGAAAAAGCAGGAGCATATAAAACATTCTTCAGGCGCATGGAAGGTGTCAACTGCACCTCCCCCTGTCCCGTAACAGGTAAGTGTTCGCCATTAGCAATAACGACCCATCTGCCAGGTGGTATAGCCCTGTAGGACTTCAGCTGTGATTTGTCTCCACACAAGTGGTGAGAAGCACCAGAGTCCATAATCCATTCTGTCATGTCTGCATTTGTACTACTAATTAAAGCATATGTGATACCTGAGGAGCTTGAAGAGGCTCTGGATACTGCAGCGGTATCTGTGGTGGTGTCAGTACTAGGATTTATGATCTCTCGAATGTGAGAGACGATATCATCCAATCGAGGATCGGCTTGCAGAGATGAAGTTTCTGAGGACGTAATCTGCTCTGCTGCTCGACCAGAAATAGGATATCCATGCTTCTGATAGCATATATCCTCTGTATGTCCAGGCTTGCGACAATAGGTGCAGGGACTACGTTGGCATCCCCCGCCTCTTCCTCGAGGTGTGCATCCTCTGAGCTGAGTCGCACCACATCAACCACGAGAAGCGGCCATCGTTGAGGAGTGTGTGGGTATCAAAGGGATGACGAGTCGACTGAGATGGCTATAGGCCTCCTCTATAGGGGGAATGGTTGCTCCAGTAAGAAGATCAGTGCGTGCAACATCATATTCTTTGTCAAGTCCATCCATAAAAACTCCAACAATCGTAGAGTTCCTATATGTCTTCTGCTGCATAATAGACGTCGTAATGGGCATGTAGCTATGAAGCTTTTCAAACATACCTCGCAGTGAAGAATAGTAAACATGCAAGGGATGACCATTCTGCTTGGTGTTGTAGATATCAAACTGGAGTTGAAGAATCTTGGCTTCATTCTTTGCTTGGGCATAGGTGGATGCCAAAGTGTCCCACAATGCCTTCGCAGTTGGCTGAGTTAGTATATCATTAGCTATTTCTGTAGAAAGAGTCCTGTAAAGCCAAACACGTGCATACGCGTCATCTTGCTTCCAAGAAGCATTTGCCCCAGTTTTATCTGTTGGCTCTGGATCTGTCAATATGTGCTCCTTGTTGTTGCACTGCATGAGGGTGAGAAATTGCATGGACCATAACTCATAATTGGTCCCATCCATCTTAACGATGGGTGTCAGGCCCTTAAAGGCTCCGGACGAGAAGATGGCACCCTTATTATCAGACATGATGATAAACTAGCCAAATAACAGTATCTAACTGGGAAGTAGACCGTTATAAATAATTTTGTAGAATCATAGGAAGGATCAAACAACCATCCTTAGTAATCCGTGATGCTTGCCGAAAAATGCGATTTAACGATCCCAAATTTGTTCAAAACTACCTGTAAAATAATCAGTCCACAAAATAAGGGCACAAGACCTGGTCGCACAGGAGGCACAAGATCGATGGGCGCGTGAGGCACGGAGTGGCTTGGGCGGTGAGGTGCCTGGGCGTGGTGCGCGTGGGCGTGATGCACGTGGGGCGCGCTGGCGAACATGAACATTGGGGAGTCGCCTTGGGCGCACTGGGCGATTGGGCGCGAGGGCGCATGCGCAAAAGGGGGCGTCGTTGCCGGCAAAGGGGGCCTATGGACAAAGGGGGCGCACGCACAAAAGGGGGCGTCGTTGCCGGCAAAGGGGGCCTACGTGCAAAGGGGGCGCACACGCAAAGGGGGTGCACGCGTAAAGGGGGCCTGGGCGTGGTGCGCAAGCGATGCATAGGCAGGGCGGAGCGCGAGGGACTGGGGGCGACGAGGGCCTGGGCGCGATGTGCAGGCGAGGAGCACCGTCGCCGATCTCAGATCTCAGAAGAGGCGTGTGGGTCCACGCGGTGGCATTACGGAGAGGTTAGATTTAGCGATAGGAATGAGGCTCTGATACCATGTTAAAGGGATAAACTGAGATAAATTATGAAAGGCCCAAGGGTTCTCTTATATAAGAGAAAAACCCATGGGATAAAGTACAAAAAGAGAAAAAGATAAATAGAGGATTACAAAAGATAAAAATAAAGAAAATAGAAATTATCTTAATATAAAATAATAGGAATTATCTCAACAATAGCCTTCCAAATGATGAGTGAATTCCCTAAGTGAGGAGATAGCATGTCGTTGATCTCCTCCCATCAACATCTGCAACATAGTCTAGCAACCAAACACTCTGAATCACTTCTGTAGATGAGGCCAATGTCTGATGTTCCTCTCAGATAGCAAAAAATCCATTTGACTCTTACAATAACATATATATGAAGGAGCCATCCTCCACCTTGTTGCGGTAAACACAACAATCGTATGGGCTCTTGTTGAATGATCAATCATGAAGCTGTCAAACTTATTATGCCACTACTTGTGAGGTTGTTTAAGCCCATACAAGGACTTCTTCAATCTTCTCACATGGTCTTCCTTGCCTGAAATGTGAATTCCTCTGGTTGGATCATAAGAACATCTTCTTTGAGTTCACCAACAAGAAAGTTGTCATTCATCTAATTGCTCTAGCTCTAAGATTCGATGTACTGCAAGATCTACGGGAGATAATATCTCAATCCTTCCCAACTAAGCTTGCCTTGTATCTGATGCCTTCACTACATGAGATTCCTATCTTTTTCTTGAAGACATGTTTGCATCCAACTACTTTCCTCCACTTCGGGAACTTGACAAGCTCCCATGTTTGATTCTTGCAAAGAGACTCCATCTCCTCACCATAACAACAATCCATTGCCAGATTTTCCCCATGTTATAACCTCCATGTAAGTGGAGGGCTTTAGAGATTCTGTCTCCTTTGCAACTTATAGTACAAATGCAACCTTATCTTCAAATCCATATCTCTGTGATAGATGTATCTCTTACGGGTTACGGGATCGAATAGTAGCAACACTCGGTCTCCTATCATTTGGTTGCTTGCTTCAAGTTGTTCAATAACAACCTAATAAGGAGTGGTGTGATCGACTGCATGATTACTACGTGGTGTCAGTTTGAACTCAACATGTTCGTGCACATAATTATATGTCCCTATATCAACAGGCTCACTACTCAAATGAAGCATGGAAATCTCATATATTGTAACATTCTTCCTAATAACAACTCTATGCTCAGAAGGGGACCCGATTTTGTATCCCTTTATGCGCTATATCCTGTAAAGACACCTTTCTTTGCCCTTGGTTCCAACTTCCCTTCACTAACATGATAATATGCAGACCAACCAAAGATAAGTAAAACAAAATACTCAACGTGATTACCAGACTATACCTCCATGGATGTTTTGCAGTTGATATTAGATGTGAGACTCCGATTAACGAACACATTTTATCTACAGCTTCAACGCAGAATAATATATCAAGACCAACATTAGAGAGCATGCACCTTGCTCTCTCTAGAATTGCCATGTTCATTCATTATGCAACTCCATTTTGTTGTGGTGTTCTCTAATGGTATGATGTCTCGCAACACCCTCCTCCTTGCAGAACTCATTGAAATCTGGCGAATAAAACTCCATATCATTATTTATACGAAGATGCTTCACCTTCTTAGAAGTTTGGTTCTCCATCAAGATTTTCCACTGCCCTGAAGGTTTGAAATGCCTCGCTCTTGTGCTTCATCATGCACACTAATGAATATGTGATTCATCATTTTAATTAATAGAAAATAGAACTTTATCCCAGGTAATTACATGCATTCATGTGTTTATAACTCATAATTAATATTCATGCACTTGTAATTAATTTACATAAATTAGCATTTCATTTTGGCATCACTTGAAATATTTATCTAACTTCACTCATTTTTAATTAATTCACACTAATACAATTGACATGAAACCAACTCCATTGTATACATATCACTAATACTAATCAATGGAAAACTCTAAAAAATACTAACTTGTATATGTATGAAATAAATCCAATCCCTAATTCCAAGACAGAAGTTGTAAAAGTTGACCTCTTACATACAATGTTCATTTTGATTATTTTACTCTCAATTATATACAAATCAAGACCAAATTTCAAAGAATTGTAATCCATATGTGAAACGAGTTTTGGGACCGAATTGTATATTATACATATTTACTAATTTTTTACTTGTTATTTCATGTACATATTTAATTCTTTTTTATCTGTTCCTTTTTCATTTTTTTATTTCATCTTATGTTTTAACATAGCATACAAATAAAAATCTAAAAATATCACAAATGTCGTAAAAATAGAGGTCCGTACTTGTACATTTTGACCGATTCATTTGTAAATAACCGACTTTACTAATTTATTATGGCCTTTTCTTGACTCATAAAAAATAACATTTGTGTCAATTGCATTATCATACATTGTGTTTGATTTTTACATGAATTTATTATTTATATAAAATAAAGCAAAAAATACAAAACTAAAAAATCGATATTTAGAAATAAAATATCACAAAAAATTTGTATCTTGTGTAGATGAGCTCATTTATATTTGAGTACTTCATAAACATTGTAGAGTACATTTATTTCAACATTTTTCATTTAGAGCATTTTTACATTTGAGGACATTCTCTATTTTTAATTCATTTTTTTTCATTTCTCATAATTGGTCAAGGTCAACTGTACACGTGGCATCCTCTTATTTTCCCAACTTGGCTCCTGGTCAACCCCGCCTCCTCATTGGTCAAACACTTTTATCTTCTAGCACCATGAACTCTGGCCATTGGATCAAATATCGATCCAACATCTATGATCTTTCCCACCTACCTTTAGCATCCTCATGTGCTACCACACGTGACCACCTTCACTCATTGGATCCAACATGATCCCACAGTCCACCCCTTCTTCTCCTACCTCCAACAACCCATCCCGACCTCTTGGATCGAGATGATCCAATGTTTCATGCTTCATCTCCTTCTTCCCATCTCTAGTTACCCCTCAACGATGGAACCTCAACTAATCCACCCCTCTTTGATCTTCACCCCCTCTCTATGCTTTCTCTATCCTAATCACCTGCAACCTCCTTTGATCTTCAACTTCACCCCCTTCTTCACTGATGACCCAAACAAACTTTATCCCCTTCTTCCCTCAATAACCATTAATATTATATCCTTCCTTTACTCCTCTCTGATCTCCCCCATCAGTTAAAACCAACTTTGATTGAACCCACCTAACCTTATCCTTATTGCCTAAAACCATAGTTGTAGAACCCCACGACTCTAATTTCTTGAGATCATTGATCCCTTTAACTACTGTCATTGTGTCCCCTCATGCACGCCCTCCTATTTATGTCCCCGATTCGACCACATTCCAATCAATCTGCCACATTAGTTTTACTTCACTGAGAGATAGAGTGAAAGTGAGAGAGAGAGAGAGAGTGAAAGTGAGAAAGAGAGAGAGAGAGAGAGCCAAGGGATGAAGATGGTGACAGAAGCATCGTAGCCTGCCGACAATGACCTCAAAGCATGATCCAGAAGCTACAAGTTTCATATTGATACTCTCATCAGACCATCTAAGCTCAGCCACTTCGTCAGAAGTTGAGCGACCACCAAAGTTGAGGATCCACCTCATCTAACCCCAGACGACTTCAACTTCCAAGTAAAATCCTCTTATGTCTCGTCTTGCACCATCATCTTCCTCATCTATTCTCCATTTTTTTCCTCTCCACATCCTTTCCTTCTTCATGTTTAGTCTAACTCTGACATCTTCTTCATCTTTGAGTCCCCTCACCTTCTGTTCTATCCCTCTATGACCTCTCCGGTGAGATCACAATGGAGGTCTTGCTCTGTTCTATCATCCACTACAGGAGCTCCATCCATTTATCCCCCACATGTGCCTTCATGCCCACGACCAAGCTTTACAAAGCTTGAGCCAACACCATCTTGCAGGACAAGACAACATCGACCACCATGACCAATCTCGAGCATCCTCCTATGTCGGAACCCACACACAATCGGAGTTGATACACCTTCACTTATGACCTTGATGAATCTCAGACCCCAAAACATTCTCAGTTGGGCACAATTCACTGGCAATTTTCTAAGACCCCACTGGCAATTTTCTAAGACCCCATTGGCAATTTGGAGTTCTTCCATTGGCAATTTGGAGCTCCATCCATCCATTGGCAATTTTCTAAGAACCCGCACACAATCATTTGCAATTTAGAGCTCCATCCATTGGCAATTTGGAGTTAGCAAATTTTTAATGATACACCTTCATTGGCAATTTGGAGTTAGCATTCTCGGATGGGTACAATTTTCGGCACAATTTTTCTAAGACCCCAAAACATGTACGGAAAAAAGATTCCATATCCCTAGGGGCACAACAAGATCCATGCAGAGCTACCAAAAATCCAAATATAAAGAAGTCTACTACCAAAAAAACATTTTACCAAAAAGGTCCAAGCTTCAAGAAAACCTGCAGATCTTGGTGGAAACTTGGCTAAATTGGTCGGCTTCACAAGGAGATGTGACTACAGTGGTTACCCTCCAATTCTTTTCTACTTCTTCTAATTTCTCCATCTATTTGATTGTGAACAAAGCGCGACAGACCTTAGAAGGAAATACCTGACTCCCCGAGGACGAGTTACTGGAGAGAAGGTTTGTATGGTAGTCCGACATTCTGGATGCAAAGAGATAAAACCTTTCACACACATGAATCGATTGTTCAATGTTCATGGGGTATGCTTTGGGAGGAGGATTGATCTAAGATGACTTCTGAGCCGAAACTGTGGCAATGATGTGTAGAATTTGAAGGCTATTGATTTTAAATCTTAAATCTCACAGAAGTTCCGCAAAACTAATAATCCAAAGGTTAGCTCTAGTTCCATTTTCACCTTCATCTAATGGTCTTGGTATGGAATCCAAACCCATTTCACCTCATTACATTTCTTTTGATGCTAAGGGACGAGCATGGGTTAAGTATAGGGGGATGATGAATCTCATATTCATCACTCTAAAAGATATAAATTAAGCTAAAATACCCAAAATTCATCTGCATTTTATCCATTATTCTGCATAATTAGAATTCATGCATGTAATATTAAGAATCACATTTTATCACTCATAATTGCATCAAATAAGAAGCCAAAAATCTTAGTCTAGTTGACATGTAAAATAGCCTAACTTCTCTAATTTTTAACTAATTTATGCTAACTACAAATGACCTGAAACCATCTCCACTGTGCACATATCACTAACAAGAATAAATGAAAATACAAAAAAATCACTAACATAAATAAGTGGACCAAAAACTCAAAATCTAATTCCAGGATTTTCAGACTAAAATATTGATATCTTGCTCATACAGTGTCTAATTTGATCCTAATCACTTTTGAACTAATGTAAATTCAAATACCTTCAAAACAAGATCAAGTGAATTGGAGATCATATGTGAAAGTCGGGTTTTGGACCTCTTTTGTACATTTTGTATTTTAGCGATTTTTGACCTAATATTTTATGTATATAATTAACTCATTTTATTCCATATATTTTTCATTTGTTTTATTTGATAAAAGTTTTATTAAAATGCTAAAATCCAAATCCAAAATGAGCTTGAAATCAAAGAAATTAACCGAGTCTGAGTCTTCACTAATTGTTTCTACAAAAATTATCTTTTTCGTATTTTATTTATTTCTTTAATTTTATTACTTAATAGAAATACAAAAAAATATAGTATTGTGTAAATATTTATCTTTTATTTTATCATATTTTTCTGGAATTTTATCTAGTTTAAAAATAATAAAAAATTAGAAAACCCAAAAATCCAGATTTTTTATGTACATAGGATACCCCAAAAATATCACTTTGCACAAATTATCTATTTTGGTTTTGGACCCTTCGTGAAAGTTGCATATCTCATCGAGACGAGCAATTTTGTGAAGAAAATTTTTCGATTCGGGATTGTTTGCTATTTATTTCTGATTTTTCTTTGTATTTTTTATTTTCAAATTTTCTGGTGGAGACATGTGGCGGCTCTGGCGGCTCCCAGAGCCGCCACATGTCACCTAGTTTTGGCCTTTTCTTTCATTTATTTTATTAAAAAAATTAATAAATAATAATGCCATGTAACACTCGACCATCGGATCTTGGTCGATCGAACGACCAATGTACGCCATTTCCTTCCCCTTCATTCTGTCTCCACCCCTTTCCTTTTGGGGGCGGTTGCGCTGCCTCCTATCCCCTTCCATCTACGACCGGCCATCCCGCTCCTCTGCAGTCTCCGCCTCTCGTGATTTACTGACCGCCGCACCACAGTTCTCCGAACACCCTCCTCTTTCCATCTTTACGCCGCCACCCCCTCAATCCCCCTTGTCTCGCTGCCGCCACACACTAATCAAAGACACCACCTCCCAGATCTGTATCCTCATCAACTCCTTCACTGCGATTCGAATCTTGATCACACTTTCCTTCGCCGCCATATTCCATCGAATCTTCGATCTCATCACAGATCTCCAATCATCCCAATTATCTCCGCACCTTCCATCAACGACGCCAACCACTTTCTATTTAACCCATTGCCACCTCCTGACATCAACTATCTGCCGATACACAACAGTTCTTAGGAGAGCCATCACGCTGGAGGTGACAGCTCCGGTGTCGCTTTCTAGGATTGCGGCGAGATCCGGCCCTCTCTGGCCCCTTCATCGATCAGCTTCGCATGCCCTTGGAATCACCACTTCAGCAGTGACTCCAGAGAATCTCTCCCCCCTCCGGCCATCAAGCTCCACATGTGGGAGTCACTTTGTGCACTCCGTTTACCGCTTCCCCGTCGAAGGTCGCAACCCTCCGCTCTTCATTCACTGGGGCTCGGATCCCCCGCATGCGTGGCACGTGATGGGAGGGGACTTCATCCGCCAACGCACCAGAAGCCTTCAGCGAAGCCCCCCTAAAGATCTCTAATTCCTAAGAAGGACCCCCACGTGCAGATCACGTGCTGAGGGGTTAATTGCAGCAAAGTCCTTAGAAGATCCCTGATTTGCAGAGAGACCCCGCTTCCTAAGGGTCACGTGATACTCATGTGACTCCTTAGCAAATTTGCCGGAACCATCCCCTTAGTTTTGGTAATTCAACTTTAAACCTTTACAGTGTAATTTTTATATTTATTTAATTATTGTAATTGCACAAATACCCCTGTGTTCCCCCATTGTTTTGAACTACTTTATTACATCATTTTATCATTCCAAAAATAGTAATGTGTTGTTCAATTAATTCTTGACATTATGGAATGCTTGTGAGATTTTTCTAGACTATGGATAATTATTACTTATTATTCTTGAGAAAATATACATATTTTACCCATCTTGTACCTTTAAATTCATAAGTAATTAACCGTAGCTCTGAAAATTGACAAAAATTCACGGATCATAGAATTAGTTGTTTTAACATCGATTAAAAAAGAATTGCATTTGCATGCATGGTTTCCTATATAAAAATCATTTTGTTGATTTCAATCTTTAATTTTTAATAGGTATTAAATATCATATTTTGAGGTTTAGGATTTTTCTAAGATCAATCACCTAGTGATAGATATTGGATAATTTTATTCTTTGAAAATAAACAGGTTTATTATTTATTATAATTAAATATTGAAATTCACACCATTTGCATTCATAAATTCACAAAAATATTTATCTTACATTCAAAAATTCCAAAAAAATATTAATTTCACTGTATTTTACCTCTAGGCCAAAGTTCATAATTTTCGGACATCGTTTGATTGAAAATAGCATTTTAGTCCCTAAAATTGGACATATTTGCACTTTACATTCCAAAATCACATTAAAAAAACCAAAAAATACCGCCTCGAAAACTGCACACGAACTTTAATAGACAAAAATTCTAGGTTGTTCCTTTGCCTCCTTGAGTTTGACCTTAGGACTTGCTCAACTAAAATAAACATAAAAGTACATCGATTAAAAATTGATTTAACTATCTTGATCGATTCCAAATTCCCACCTACAACGAAATGATAAAGTTAAATGATAATTCACGCCAACTAATAGGGCATTCTCGGACTCATTAGACCTGACCGGATGTATGTCGCCTAAATACTAGAGCGTCGATCACCAAGCCTTGTTGTGATGGAAGGACGAAGGACTCTCCACGCTATAAATGCCCATGAATTGGATCCAGATCTCTCGATTCGTACCATCAATTCAAGATCAAGAGGACCACCATATTATCAAGAACCAATGAGATCCTATCCATCGATCCATACCTAGATTTAAAGCCTTATATCGCTCCATTATGACTGTTTTTTTGCGCCCATTCCTCAGCCCTCGGATACAAGATGCCTCTAGGCACACTACATGTGATGAGTCATTTATAGAGACATCCTTGACATTTCCAGAATTCACCAAAAAGTCTAGACCGTGTGCTTCTCACACATGATCGGGGTCGTTTGCAGGCATGCCCCCTCGCTCTTCTAGAATTGGCGCATATACCCCTACAGAGGGGTAACTTTAACAGGAACTCCTCCTACTTCAATAAATCGCAACAAAGACCATGTGAAGATTATTTCTGCAATAATTCTAATTATTTTTATTACACATGTACCCCTAAACTTATTCCAAGCATTTGTGGTCCAATTTGATGTTCTTGGTGTCATTTTAAAGATCTTTTAATTCTCTATAATGTGAGACATTGTATTATTCATTTTGAGACACTCTTGGATACAATTAAAATTGAGGAAATTATTGAATCATTCTTTGAGCCATATATTATCTGTTATTGATTTTTATTGCTCAAAAAATTGTGAGAATGTACGTATCATTTGAGACTTCTTTGATATTTATTGATCAATTATTCTAATGGGCTTGGGTACTAAATTGAAAGGAGATTGATTGATTTGCTTTTGCTCTTGCATAATTCACTTTGCATTCATACACTATCTTTAAAATATTTAAAAATTCATTATTTCATTCACATTTTATTGAATTTATTTTTGTGTATAGAAACTAAAAAAATTAATTCATAGTCTTTGCTTCGATTAATTGCATCTTTTATTTCAAATCCACAAAAAACAATTTCAAAATACAAAAACCAAACAAATATTCATCTCTTGAAAAACTAATCCTAAATTATTTGAAAGTTAATTCTAGGCCCTTATATTACCTTTTAAGTTTGATCTTGGGACTTGTCTAAGTAAAATAAACAAATCGACCATACTGAAATTAATTGAATCATTACTTGCTCTTTATCATCTGTTATAACTGATGCTAGTTCTGTTTAATTAAGAGTGGTAGAGAGTGTGTTTTCATACACCCAGATCATCTTGATGTAATCATCAATAATATACAGAAAATACATGGCACCTCCCAAAGATGGGTCCCGTAAAGGGCCCCCAATAATCTGCATGGATGTAGTAGAGTGCCTCCTTTGTTCTGTTAGTAGCTTTACTGAATTTCTTCTGTGTTATTTCCCCAACACGCAATGCTCACATACAGCTTGGATCCCTTGAGATCCCCGATGAGATCCTTCTGACTGAGGATATTCATCCCCATCCGACTCATGTGCCCCAGCCGCATATGCCACAATCTGAATCTGGTTTCATGGATTGTGTTCCCACTACAACAGAAGACATAATTGTAGACCCATGCATGATGTATAGGGTCTTCTGCTTGTTTTCCTTAATGACAATCACTCTGCCTTTGGCAACCTGCATAACTCCACCTTTAGCGTGTACATATTGATGAGTTTGCAATTCATCACTATAATTAGCTAAAAATAGAGATCCTTCTCGAGTAATTAAGTGTATTTAGGCATTCATAAGTCATAATTAGCATTCATGCACTTGTAATTAATTTGAATGCATTATCATTTTCATTCTGCATTCTTACATTCACTTATAAAATGGCCTGATTTCATTTATTTTTAATAATTTCAGTCTAACCCCAAATGACATAAAACCAATTCCATTATGTACATCACTCATATTTCCATTGAAAAATCTTAAAAAATAATAACGTATATGTATGTGATTTAAATTTAAACAATAATTTGAGACTGAAAAGTCATAAAGCCAAATATCTCTCACATTAAGTATCCTATGAATCTGTACTCACTTTTCAATTAATATACACTTAATGATCTAAGGATGAAGATCAAATTTAAAAGAATCAGAGCTCATACGTGAATGTTGGATTTTGGGTACGAATTATATATTATATATATCCAGTTTGACTCATCATTTTATGTATAAAATTAAATATTTTTGATTTATTTCTTTTTTGTTTATTTCATTTGAGTTGTGTTTTAATAAATTCCACAAAAATAAAAATCTAAAAAATAACAAGCAAAGGAAACCAATTGTTCCAAGTATATATATACAGTTTATATATACCAATTTTATCAACTATTAAAAATCCCAAAAAAAGAGTAATATGTAAATATTCTTATTTTACTTGAATTTGTACTTCATTAAAAATAATAAAAAAGTTATAAAACTAAAAATCCATGTACTTTATTCACATAAAATACCACCAAAAATACTTCTTTGTACATATGGGGTCTTTTGCTTTTGGTCTCTTAATGAAAATTGTAGACCTCATCGAGACAAACAACTTTTATGAAAGGAGTTTTTTTATTGAAGGTATTTTTATTTGGGTAAATTACAATTTGGGTCCCCATCTATGGGTACGATCTCAGAATGGGTCCCGATCTTTAAATTGTAACGATTCGGGTCCCTGGACCATTTAGGAAATGGAAATTTTGGAGTTCATGACGAATATGCCCTTGTTGGGAATGGAATGGAGGTTGGATTCGAACTTTTAAATAAGGGCATACTCATCATTAGCCCCAAAAAGTTCCTTACAATAAGGGCCCTGGGACCCAAATCGTTACAATTTAAAAATCAGGACCCATTCTGAGATCGGACCCATAGATGGGGACCCAAATTGTAATTTACCCTTTTTATTTTGTTTTGGTTTTTTGTTTTTGATTATTGTGGGAATGACATGTAGCTGCTCCTTGAGGAGCCATGTGCCACCTCCCTCTCTTTATAACCACCTCTCATCATTGTCCTTGAATTAAGATAGATCTAACAACCAAGTTAATTCCCTATTGTTCCCCCATTTCCAGCTACATTGAACTTTGGTCGTTAGATCAGTTAAGCTCTAACGGTAACATCTCCTTCCTTCTGATTCCAACCTTCCAACGGCTAAGACACCGTTTCTCATACCGATTCCGTGATTCAACGGCTAAGACACCATCTCCTTCCTCTTGATTCCTCTCCACTCGCCAATGACTGAATTCGAAGTATCCTCTCTGATCTTCTCTCCTAATCCTATCATCCCCTCGCAACCATCGCAACTTCACACATCTTCTAGCCTCTGATGGCTTCATTGTGGTGTTGCGATACATGTAAGCGACATGGGGAGCTCGAGGTCCTAACACCTCATCTTTTAAATTAAGTGTACATACAAAAATGGATATATGGGTGCGATGCTCCATTGATCAGTGAAGGAATGATCTTTCCTCCAATGCAGTTTCACCGAAGGTGGCGAAGGTATGGGAGATATAAGGGAAATGTGGAAGGGTTTTGAAGGTGAGATGTTTGTCGATGATCGATGGTCAGGAACAAAGACGAATAAAAGGGTGGTGATTTTGGAGATAAGAGAAGAGGATTTTGAGGAAAATAAAAAAGTGAATGAAGAATAAGTATAATAGTAGTGGAATTGAGTTAACTCACGGAGAAGAAGATGGATCATGAGGAGGAGGAAAAGAAAGGATAAGAGGGTTATACCTTGAGGATTGAATCGCCAGAAGATGTTGGAGCCTGAGAGATGCTCCAAAGATTGTGAACTCTAGTGTGTGGTGGTGCACGCGAGACTCGACAAAGCTTGGAGACTTCGCAAAACAAAATCGAGACTTATGGATCTCTCCCAAGGAATACCCACAGTCGTCGTCGCCTCCCAAAGGTTTCTGATGTTGTCACTAACAATGAACTCGAGGATGGTGGTCTCTCGCTTCTATATGGCAGATAGGTTTAATTGGGGCCGATGATAGGTTTTGTGTTTTAGACTTACGAGGATTTCATATCAGACAAAAAATAAGGGAGAAAGAGGGTAGCGACGACTGTGAAGAGAGGGTCATCAAGCTTCTTCCTTCATCGACCCTCATCAGAGGTGGGTCTCTACAAGGCTCGATCTCCCGCTTCTCAAAGCTCTAATCAGGATGGAGGCATCATGATTTATATATCCCCTTTGATTTTGATCGAAGGGGTGACATATGCGTAGTACTCCAGTCATCCATCTCTATCAATGATCATGCAGTCTATAATGAATCGTGTGGCTCATCTCTAACCACACGATTAATATGAAAGGAGTTAATCCCATCAAGACATTTGAGGCTAGGTTACTGCCTCAAACATGTGCTCTTGAAATTTTGTAGAAAGGCCCTAAAAAATTCTTGGACTTATAGATAAGTATGTTTGCTCGAAGAATTACGTAAATACCCCAAGTGGGTGGGTTTTGGAAATTTTGTTAAGGTCCTTGAACTGCAAGTATATTGTTTTCTTTTATTTATTTTGCATTTAGAACCCTCTTCTTGAGCTTTAATTTGATCATTCATCGGTCATTATTTTTCAAAATACAAAATTACATGATGATGATGATTTCTCTACATAATGAAATTTGAATGGTATTTTTCTGAGCGGTTATTGGTTCATTATAATTATTTTGGCAAAGACTATTATATTTTGCATGTATGATATTGGTTAATTAATAATAAATCATTCATTTATCCAAAAATTCCTTCAAAATTACATTGTTTAGAGCGGAACGTGCTTAAAAGTTATTGCGTGTGCATGCATATTGTTATCGAAATAAATGATTTTATGATTGGGATATTTGGTTTAAATCTGCATTTAGTATTTTTACCACATCAAAGTTATTTTGGATTATTATCATTTAAATATATCATGGATATTTGTTGTTTTGAAAAATATTTATTATTATTTATTAGAATTCATTTGTCCTAATCATATTCTCTGCATTGATAATTCATAAAAACATTATTTTGCATCAAAAAATTCAAAAAATATCATAGTATCATTTTGCATACACTCACATCTAGGCCAAGCTATAAAATTTTAAATATTCATTTGATTGAAAATTTGTAGAATCAACCCTGAATTTGGCCTTATTTGCATTTTTTTACATTTTTTGTTGCATAATAAAATATTTCTCAAAAATCTCGTGCACTAATCATCTCAAATTAATCCTAAGTTTATAAATTGCCTCCTTGTATCGTCCTTAGAGCTTACCCGAGTAAAATAGATAAATTGACCACTTCCACTTATTGATTGATTTTTGTGTGTGGTTTTTGGGTGATGTGTTTTATCACCTTCCACAATTGATAATTTCATCAAATTAAGAGTCATAAAATTTTGTTCTTTAAATGGCGCCATTGTTGGGAGGAATGACTTAAGATCTTTTTAGAGAACTTAGTGTCTAAGTTTTCCATCCCTAGGGTAGTCTGACTCTGATTTCTTTTTGTATATATTTTATCTATTTATTTTTTTCCATTTTTATCATTTTTTAATTTTATTTGGTATATATTTTTACATCCGATGAATCTCCATTTCATCACCTTTATTCTTTTATTTTTTCCTTAATTTCCTAGCAAAATGTATGTAAATAACATTAATTTATACAAAATAACATTTATTATTTATTCCGTAAATACTGTATAAAATGTTGTAGTTAATGCCAAAATAAAGTAATAAAGTAAAGAAAAGAAAAAGAATGAAATACCAAAGGTATATAATCACCCTAAGTCCTGAGACTAAGTCATGAATCGACTTGGTCATAATATAAAAAAATGTAAATTACAAAAATTATATATTATAAAAAAATTTAATTAAAAATAAAAACCCACAAAAATATTATTTAATCGATTACTTGAGTGAATATTGTATGAATACCCCTATATTAATTATTCATTATTTATTTGTAATCAAATACCTACTACATTGACTTGTCTCCTTGTGTTCGACACTCAGATTGCTTATAGACATTTATTTCTGGGTTATAATAAATTTGATCCACACCATTCCCTTTTATTGATATATATATATATATATCGGGGTTTGATTGTTGAATTACTTCGACTTTCTTTCGTAAGTGCTCACCACAACGACGGTGTTCTCGCCCTGTGACTACATCAGACCCTTGCAAGAGTCGAGTTTTCAATATCTGTCTAATATAAGATTTGTTTTTATGTGAGGGACCTAGTGAACTTGGATCAACTTTTTTAGGAGCCGACATAACTTGAGGAGACTGGAGGTGACTGATTCCTTGGACCAATCCTGTTGACAAGGCATGAAGCCCAAATCTTTATTTTGGAGAGAGAGTGTGTGTGTTTAGATTGTTTTTTAGACATTTATTCTTTTAACTAATTATAATAACTACCTACTTCCAATGATCTTTGTATGAAGGCCCGCGTGTGTAACCAAACACATGACTTTCGGTTTGTCTTGACACTCAACTGTGTTGTCGGGACCCCATGGTTGACTTGTGGTGTGTGACGTCGAACTTGGTTGCACCACGGGTCGTAGTTGGGCATCCGGCTGGGTGTCCAGAGGGCATCCGAGAATCGATCCGAACCATTCCCCTATCCATCATTGTATATGACATGATAGTTGTTTTACCTAGCCTTAGAGCTACTCTTGGGTTGCTTATGCTTATAGTTATAGGAACAAACAATTTTCACTAATAATAGACGCACTAGACTATTCTACTTAGCTCAATTAACTAGTTTATCATTCATAATAGAACTATCTATTTTTGGTGTACCTTTTCTTGTGCATTCATATAGTTTTAAAAAAGTTCAATTCTGTCTAGCATCTTGCATGGGGAATGTGAAGATCACTATAAGTATTTCTTCTGAGCTTGCATCATCTTTTTATCGATTTACATCGGATTCCTGACTCCTCCTTCTGTGTTTTCTCACTTAGGATTAAAAGGAAATTGGGATTGTCTGGTAGACGTGCTTGATCTTGGACTTCGAAGAAAGTGATAACCAAGTTTGAAATCGAAATTGCTTAACACTATTGACAAAAAATGATGTAAAATCAACTCATTTTCTATGGAAATGCTACCCCATCATTATTCACAGCTACTTATCATTGAGAGGGTGGGGACGTACCTGCTAAGGAAAAGAGCTCAAACCCCTAGATTGCACCCTAAGTCTCCAGATATGACTCTTGCGGGTTTAAGAGCTAAATCGCTTGCTTACAACCATAGAGAGACATTTTTGGTATGTAAGTATGTTGCATCCTTTGGGTCTTGATATAACCCCATATCTAGAGCAGATAGTCCCTTTGATTAGGGTGTAATAGAATCATATATAGGCATCGGGACGACTATACTTAAGTGCTTGAATAATTAAATACCTGAAAAAAAATCCACCTTTAAAAAAGAAAAGATTAATGGCTGGACCCTTGGGCCTTCATTGTGTTGAGTAGGTGAATTTTGGGTTTGCTCTTGTGTATTATCTGTGTATGTGTTTTTCCTCAGTGTACTTTACAAGTCCAGCCTTGATTCTCTTCCTTTCACACCATTCCTTTTTGAAGATGTCTTTACATCGGTCTCAATACATGGACCTCGCGAAACGTGTTTCTTCAACCATGTACTGGCATTTTTCGGTTTCTTCTTCTACCACACATTCAAAATTAAACACATGTGATTCTCTCCCGTGGTTGGTTCCATTTCACCCATTTCACAAAGCTAGAACTTCGACCGGCTTCTACAGTGCTTCGCCTTCCACACCTACTCCCACCCACCTGTTGGATATGTGATCCCACGGCGAGCCATTATGCAATAAATGTTAGTGCGAATATCATTCCCTGATCTGAAATGAAGAATAAATAATTTGCATAATAGGTCCGTCTGTACAATTAGGGTTATGTACCATGGCTATCTTAATGATCATACAGGTGTTGATTCAATTATTGAATCATAGAGGCTGGTGTTTGGATGGATATCTAAAGAGTTAGATTGAGGACTCATCAAGCACCGTCAAATGATTGTTAAGATGTGATCTCCAGCCTGAGTAGAAGATTGCAATCCTTTCTCACATAGGCTGATATCTGACCGACCTCTTGATGCAGATCCTCTGCATAGGAATAGAGATTCGGAGGTGTCAGATTAGTTAGGTCAATGGGTTGACTTAACGAGATCGAGATAACCAAAGTCCTATGTTGAATGCTGTCACAGCATAGGCACGCATCCTCTGACCGGAGACAGATGTATTGCTATATGTCTGAGTATGTACATTTGGCAGACCAATAGGTTGATGACCTAACCAAGGTCTATACACCGGCAAGCTGGTGTGCATATAAGGGCATATGAGTAATACGATCTCTCAAAGGGATCATACAGGTTCACTACTGAACCGGAAGACATGAGCTCACTCATGAGATATTGGGAAGAATCAAATTCCGTGCACGGTCGTCTTGCTTTGGAAGCTTGACTGAATTTGTAGATTTGATATATACTTTTGGAAAGTATATGATCAAGACCTAGGTATGATATATGCTTTTGGAAAGTATATGATCGATACCAAATCCCAATGATCAAATGAGAAACTTGGTGATCAAACCCTGAAGAAGACAATGTAAAATAGATCTTGATCTTTGGGTTGACCATGGGTCTTCCAGTATGCAGGATGTACAGGTATTGGGAATACCTGAAGGGTGATGTGATCATAAACGATTGTATATCCATGACGCTTCCATTCCGAGGGAGTGATGAAACAGGTCTGGATTTTAGTGACTCCTTTCAGTAGAGAAGCAATCCGATCTTAGTCCAAGTGTTGGACATTGGTCTGAATTGGATTCAGATTCAATGAGAAGATTGGATTTGCGGTCTTGATTTAATCAAGCATCTATGGGAGGTTCGTTCGATCTGGATTTGAGATAATATCTCAATATCCAAGTCACTATACATGGAATAATACAATCGCCCTGTCCTTATCTCCAAGTATCCGCGGAGAATGTACATTATTCTTGAAAGGGTTCAAGAATAATTCATTTGACGAAATATCCAAGCAAGGACTTGATGATTAAATGAGATTTAATTATCAAGCTTAATTTGAATATGATTCATATTGTGAAAATGATTATCTAAGATAATTAAATGGGATTTAATTATCAAGGATTAAGAGAATGTGGATAACACTATCCATGATATATGTGTATTATAAATATGATTTATAATATACATATATAAGAGAGAGAATTTATGTGAATAGCATTTGTTGATTAATAATGTCGATTAGATTCACATTTATTAATTAATTGGAAATGCAATTTACTAACTAGTTTGGGTTGTGAATATGATTCACATAATATTCAATGGCATGATTGAAATATTCACAAATTAATTGGGAATTAAGTTGGTGAATATTTTTGTGAATACAAAATTAATTAAGGAATAATAAGATAAATAAAAAGGAGCCAAAATTGACCACCATTCATAGGTGGCGTCACCCATGAATTGTTCATGGGTGACGCCCCCCAATTTTAGGGAGGTTGGTTGACTCCATTTTTATTTATCACATTATCTCTTAATTAGTTAATGATAATTAAATTATGTTGATAATGTTGCAACATTTTTTAATTTAAACTAATGTTGTTGGTTTTAACCAACAACAATCATAGCCATTGATTTAGCATGGACCAAGCATAGCCCTTGGATCCATGTGTCCCATGGATTGAGATCCATTGGATCCTAAACTAGTATAAAAGGAGGGCTAGGGTAGCCTTTCCAAGAGACAACATTCTTGAGTTGAAGAACTCTACTCTCTCTCTCTCTCATTCTCGTGGGGTCTCCCTAATATTCAAGTGGCTGTCCACTTTGTGTATTAGGAAGGAGATCATTTTTCTACGCCTCGACGCTTGGATCTTTGTCAAAGGATTGCGGGAAGGACGCGACTCATCATCGTGCCCGCAAGCGCATTCTCCGTGGGTCGGACTTAAGATAGGAGGATCTCTACTTTGGGATCTCGCGATCACAACCACGCTTCAAGAGGTATTCCTTGTACTTTGTGGTTTGATGAAACGATCCGAGAAGTGTTCTCGTGATCATGTGGTTTCATCTTTAGATTTAAAAATTTTAATTTCCGCTGCATCTAGCGACTAGTGCGACTAGTTGCTCTGATTGCATACAATGCGATCGACACGCTTCCGTGATGCACTTAAGGATACTCAATATCCTTCAAGTGGTATCAGAGCCAGGTTCGAATAAGGTTTTGGATATGATCCATAGACCTTAGACGATTTGGTTCTTGAAAGGGTTGCGAAATTTTTACTGCATTTCAATTTTTCGCACCTCTGTAAAATTGAATTTTCGGCTCTGTTTAAAATGTTTAAATACGAAATTTTCAATTGGATTTTGTTCCCCATTAAACGAGGAAACCATAGGACTTGAGTTTACTAAATTTGGACTTTATTTGCTCAAGATATGGCTTTTTGAATATGACTATATTCACTGTTGCGGGAACTGTGGATTTGAACGTAATTAATGAGATAATTACGATTTTAATCCGCCTTGAAATGCGTGAATTATCACTTGAGTTCTTTAATAAATCAAATAGGCAATCTTTGGAAACTGAGTTTGCATTTTTTGGATTTAAATTGATCAAGATAAGTTAATTTTAGTGATTGGGGGTCACTGCTGGAAATTAACAATTTCTTGATCTTGAACCTTGTGATATGTCATTCAATTATCTTGATGAAAATTAATTGTTAATTTTCTGGAATAATTAGTGATAAATATTTGTGAAATATTTAAAGAGATAATTATTTCATTGAATGACACTTGCCTAAACCACAATGATGAGATATTAGATCTTGATCATTGGTTCATCAACAAACATTGCCTTCATGAAAACTATAGTTTATCCTACAATAGTTGTAGGACAACTTTTACATGAAAAACCCTCTTGCTTGAATAGGATTGGGGATTTGTCTAGCAAATCTCCTTATAATATAATCAAAAATGTTTTGATGTATATTATATGGTATAATTTCGGTTGAAAAACCGATGAACATCTCAAAGTGCATGATGGTCTATCTGGTATTATCCTTTCCCGAGGCGGATATGGTGCCTAGTCGGAGAGCATTGGGGTCGCGGGTTGCAACGTATGTGGTCCGTCCCACTCTCGTCGGTACTGGCCATGACAGCGGGTAGGGACTGTATAATACCAGAGACAGACAATGTGTATTTTTCTAATTATTAAAATTCGAATAATACGTACTTTGAGAATATACCTACTATTCAAGTAAAAGACGTGTTTGTTGATTGATGATTGGATTGATGATTAATTTAATGTGGTTAAATTAATTATATCCAATAAACACTCTATTATGAATAGATGTGTATTTCCCTTGGAAGAATTAATTATGTGAATATGATTCACGATAATTAATTACAATTTGAATATGAGGTGGAGGATCACATAAGTGACATCCATGGTCTCCCGTCAAGGCAAAGGATTCCATCGCCAGTTGTTGTGTATAGGAGACGCCTGTCCGAAGTGACAGATCCTGTACATGATTTAATTGGATCGGGTTCTTTGCTTCTCGAAAGAGTAAGGCCGTATACGTAGTGACCCCAATATCGGGTCCTCATATTATTGGGGCGATATTGGATTGCGTATAGCGAGTATTAAGCCTGTTGACAGTTGGTTCAATTAATGACGGGTCAACATCATCTTAGGGGTGGTGGGCCCGGGTGTTAAAGACCGAATTGGGAGATGCAAGTTGGACTTGCAAGGCGGAATGTGTTCCCGCTTCTTTTTATCCGAGTTGTAGGTTCTCATATTATTGGGATGCAACGAAGATAAGGAAGGAGATCCCAGATCTTGCTTGAGATATAATGGTAAGAATATCTCTTACATTGAAAGTGATTAAGGGAATGAACTTTCAGTGTTGACAAGGCAAGACAACTTTGATATAAAAATTCCTAAATCAAAGTAAAACATGTATATATAATATATATACACTTATGCAAATTTCTTATTTCAGATAATCCTTCATTAAACCCACTCAATATTATACTCAATAATAACCAGTAAAATATCTTGGATTGGACTCATGATCCAGATATTGTACTTGCAATTGGACACATAATGTATGTGGTTACAATATGCAAGATTCCTCAATATAATGAGGAATGACAATTAAATAAGACAATAAGACATCACCTTAGGGTTTGTATGTCTCTATAGTCTTGATCTTTCATCGAGTGTACTTTGGAAGTGACATGTTGATGGTGATCGTAATTGTCAAATAATCCTTATAAAATAAAAGAAGATATTTTGGCATACAAATGTGCTCTAGACATTTAATCATGAATGACATGGTTCTCTGCATTATGCAGAATGGTGGCTCGAAAGAGATGATGTATTCAAAATGTTTGAATACCTACCTGAACCTAAGTCTCTAAGAGTTAAGATGTATGTAGATATGATGAGTGTCATCATTCTATTATCTATACTCAAGTCATTCATGAAGCTTCATAATAATCATTTTGAATGAATTTAATGAAGCATGTATAAATGTTGAAATGCTCTTGTATTGAAATCCTTAGAATTCAACATAAGAGATCCTTAGTCTTAAGCAATGGTTGTTTATAGATTAAGAGAGTGCAGTGGAAGCATGGGTCGGACCCGAGTAAGAAGGAAAGTCAAAGAGTTGACCTACTTCTGTGACTTCCATATGACATCCAAAGAGTTGGATGAATGCCAATACTGCAATATGTTGATGTGTTGATAGTATGACTATCAAGTCTGTCTAAAATCCTTAGTGAAGGACTCAGATAGAGCATCAGAATAATCTACATAAATCATTGACTCTGACTTTCTTATTTCATAAGATAAAGTCTGACAATTGTATCCCAATCTTCTAATGACAATTGCAATTGGTTGCATATACATATTAGAAGATTAGAAATTTGATCTTAAGGTTTAGTAGTCATCTACATGGATATTGCTGTAATTGTTGCAGCAGTCTCTGTTGGATAGATGGACTTCATATTCTCAGTGGGAGAGCCCTTAGTCTTAGAGAATGTCTCTATGACCTAGATATTAGAATACCCCATTGTTTGTTTCTAAATGTTGGAAATAAACATGAATTCTGAGATAGAACTATCATAAAAGGTTATGATGGATATATTTCAGATAGTAATCTAACATCTAGTGGACTCCACAAAATTAGAAAATTAATGAATAGTTCATTAAGATTTCTAATACTGAAAATCAAACCTTATAAGATCAATAGGAGGATGAAGATCATTTGACAATTATCTGGCATCAAGCCTTGGACATTTATCTGTTGATTTGATCAATAGACTAGTAAGATATGAAACTTTAGAATGTCTAAAATTTCAAATCTTACATACTTGTGAACATTGTATTCAAAGTAAAATGTCCAATACACCCTTCTCTTAGGAAAGGTGTAAGATGTCAAGGTATTCAGGATCTCATATATATTGATGTATGTGGATCATCTATATCATAATGAACATTATGGATATGTTATAACTATTGATGATTATGTATGATATCAGATTTCTTCTCTTCACCTGAGAAACCTTTGAAATGTTTAAAGATTTCACAATTTTGGTTTAGAACCAAAGTTTGAATAAAGATGAAATGAATTTGATCTAACCTAGGTAGCTTGTACTTGTTAGATGAAATTCAAAGAATACCTTATGGAGATATGAATATCATTTCTATCTCACTCCTCCTGATAAACCTAGAGTTGTAGGGAGATACAATTGGATCATGTGTGACATGATTTGATCAATGATGAATTTTAGCATAATTATCCCTTAGTTTCTAGGAATATATGTGTAGTAGAGACTACAATATATATATCCTTAATAAGGTTCCATGCATGTAAGCTGGAATCTAGCACTTGTGAGTGCTACTTCATCAGGAAAATAAAGGATGGTATTGGATACCTACTTTATGACCTTGAGATTCTTAAAAGATCTCATCTCTGAGAATGTGATTCTTAGAGGATGACTCTCTTGAGAATCAAGATGAAATGAAGTGTAGGAACTCATCTAATCTTGAGAAGATGATGAGGCTCCTGAAATCAGAAACTAGAAGGGACAATTAAAGATGAAGCACTAATACCTCTTCAAATGAGTTTGAGGATGTATTCCATGTGTCAGTTAAGTCTGAAAATGATCGGACTTCATGTGATGAAGCTCCTGAGGATCATGACATGGAAAGATAGATATTAGCATTAAAGTCTAAAGTAGACTTCATATACAAATGTTGTATATGGACCCTCGAGGATCCACCAATATGGGTAAGACCCATAAAGGTGTAAATGGATCTTCAAGAAGATAGGGAACCTGATGAGAAGGTAGAAACCTTCAAAGCTCGATTCGTAGCCATAAGCTACACATCGAAAGAGAAGACATTGCTTGCAATGAGACTTGCTCTTCGGTAACCATGCTTAAAATCATCATAATATTGCTAACCTTAGCTACACAACTTGACGATTGCATCTTCAGGATGTAATTCAAGATTGCATTCCTCTAAGAATACCTCTCGGAGGATATTCACATGAAGTAACCCCAGGGCTTCATGGTTGAGGAAAGCAATGTGAAAGCTAACGAAATCCATCTATGGACTCAAATAAGCTTTTTGTAGTTGGAACATCAGATTTGATGAAATCATAAGTGTTATGATTTCAGATAGAATCTTGATGTACCATGTGAAGCTTAGTGGGAGTGCCATTGTGTTCGTCGTGCTAAATGTAGATAATATCCTAATCATTTGGAATGATATAAGGATGATAATAAGTGTTTCATAGACTGGCTATTCCATACCTTGAGATATGATCTCAAGAATACCTCTTAGATCTTAGTTCTGAAATTGTTCAGAAGCAAAGAATAGATGGTATTGGGACTGCCACATTTGTAGTATACCTTGGACATATTCCATACTTGGAAATTCCAAGAAAGGCTTCATTCCCTTGAGATTTGATACTGACCTATCTAAAGGGATAGCACCTCAAAGAGTTGAGGAAGTGAATGCTAGAACTGCTTGCACTTGTGCATCAGTTACTAGAAGCTAAGTGTATGCTAGATGTGTATAAAAGCCAGATATCTGCCATGCAGTGGGAGTAGTAAACTCTTGCTAATCCAACTATGGAGAGAAAGAACACTTGATTGCAGTAATAACAATATCTTCAAATATGACAAGGCTTTAGAGATGGTGATCTCTAAGTCTTATCTTCAAGAGCTTAAGACTTTATATATAGAGATCTAAAAGGTCTTAACTGTGGATACCTTGAGAGATAGTGATCTCCCGGAATAAGGGTATTCTGATAAGGATTATGGAAATACTGGTTATAATAATTATTGAGCAATAGTGTCAAGAACACTATAATTGCTTTGACTAGATTGAGTATTGGTTGCATTAGATGCAACATTCGCATTGGATGCGAGCACTGTTACCTAGGGATATGCAAGTGCCGTAAAAGGACTTGGCATAGTCTTTTGGGAACAGAGTGACTGATCGGCTTACCTAGCTATTTTTTCTAAAATAGCCTATGATTGTCACATGAGTGTGGGTTTAAATGATTAGCCCATAAATGTCTCTTTGGGCTAGTGGGAGATTGTTGGATATGTGAGCCCACAGCGAGCCTTTATGCAATAAATGTTAGTGCGAATATCATTCCCTGATCTGAAATGAAGAATAAATAATTTGCATAATAGGTCCCTCTGTACAATTAGGGTTATGTACCATGGCTATCTTAATGATCATACAGCTGTTGATTCAATTATTGAATCATAGAGGCTGGTTTTGGATGGATATCTAAAGAGTTAGATTGAGGACTCATCAAGCACCGTCAAATGATTGTTAAGATGTGATCTCCAGCCTGAGTAGGAGATTGCAATCCTTTCTCACATAGGCTGATATCTGACCGACCTCTTGATGCAGATCCTCTGCATAGGAATAGAGATTCGGAGGTGTCAGATTAGTTAGGTCAATGGGTTGACTTAACGAGATCGAGATAACCAAAGTCCTATGTTGAATGCTGTCACAGCATAGGTACGCATCCTCTGACCGGAGACAGATGTATTGCTATATGTCTGAGTATGTACATTTGGCAGACCAATAGGTTGATGACCTAACCAAGGTCTATACACCGGTGAGCTGGTGTGCATATAAGGGCATATGAGTAATACGATCTCTCAAAGGGATCATACATGTTCCCTACTGAACCGGAAGACATGAGCTCACTCATGAGATATTGGGAAGAATCAAATTCCGTGCACGGTCGTCTTGCTTTGGAAGCTTGACTGAATTTGTAGGTTTGATATATACTTTTGGAAAGTATATGATCAAGACCTAGGTATGATATATGCTTTTGGAAAGTATATGATCGATACCAAATCCCAATGATCAAATGAGAAACTTGGTGATCAAACCCTGAAGAAGACAGTGTAAAATAGATCTTGATCTTCGGGTTGACCATGGGTTTTCCAGTATGCAGGATGTACAGGTATTGGGAATACCTGAAGGGTGATGTGATCATAAACGATTGTATATCCATGACGCTTCCATTCCGAGGGAGTGATGAAACATGTCTGGATTTTAGTGACTCCTTTCAGTAGAGAAGCAATCCGATCTTAGTCCAAGTGTTGGACATTGGTCTGAATTGGATTCAGATTCAATGAGAAGATTGGATTTGCGGTCTTGATTTAATCAAGCATCTATGGGAGGTTCGTTCGATCTGGATTTGAGATAATATCTCAATATCCAAGTCACTATACATGGAATAATACAATCGCCCTGTCCTTATCTCCAAGTATCCGCGGAGAATGTACATTATTCTTGAAAGGGTTCAAGAATAATTCATTTGATGAAATATCCAAGCAAGGACTTGATGATTAAATGAGATTTAATTATCAAGCTTAATTTGAATATGATTCATATTGTGAAAATGATTATCTAAGATAATTAAATGGGATTTAATTATCAAGGATTAAGAGAATGTGGATAACACTATCCATGATATATGTGTATTATAAATATGATTTATAATATACATATATAAGAGAGAGAATTTATGTGAATAACATTTGTTGATTAATAATGTGGATTATATTCACATTTATTAATTAATTGGAAATGCAATTTACTAACTAGTTTGGGTTGTGAATATGATTCACATAATATTCAATGGCATGATTGAAATATTCACAAATTAATTGGGAATTAAGTTGGTGAATATTTTTGTGAATACAAAATTAATTAAGGAATAATAAGATAAATAAAAAGGAGCCAAAATTGACCACCATTCATAGGTGGCGTCACCCATGAATTGTTCATGGGTGACGCCCCCCAATTTTAGGGAGGTTGGTTGACTCCATTTTTATTTATCACATTATCTCTTAATTAGTTAATGATAATTAAATTATGTTGATAATGTTGCAACATTTTTTAATTTAAACTAATGTTGTTGGTTTTAACCAACAACAATCATAGCCATTGATTTAGCATGGACCAAGCATAGCCCTTGGATCCATGTGTCCCATGGATTGAGATCCATTGGATCCTAAACTAGTATAAAAGGAGGGCTAGGGTAGCCTTTCCAAGAGACAACATTCTTGAGTTGAAGAACTCTACTCTCTCTCTCTCTCTCATTCTCGTGGGGTCTCCCTAATATTCAAGTGGCTGTCCACTTTGTGTATTAGGAAGGAGATCATTTTGCTACGCCTCGACGCTTGGATCTTTGTCAAAGGATTGCGGGAAGGACGTGACTCATCATCGTGCCCGCAAGCGCATTCTCCGTGGGTCGGACTTAAGATAGGAGGATCTCTACTTTGGGATCTCGCGATCACAACCACGCTTCAAGAGGTATTCCTTGTGAAACGATCCGAGAAGTGTTCTCGTGATCATGTGGTTTCATCTTTAGATTTAAAAATTTTAATTTCCGTTGCATCTAGCGACTAGTGCGACTAGTTGCTCTGATTGCATACAATGCGATCGACACGCTTCCGTGATGCGCTTAAGGATACTCAATATCCTTCAAGTGGTATCAGAGCCAGGTTCGAATAAGGTTTTGGATATGATCCATAGACCTTAGACGATTTGGTTCTTGAAAGGGTTGCGAAATTTTTACTGCATTTCAATTTTTCGCACCTCTGTAAAATTGAATTTTTCGGCTCTGTTTAAAATGTTTAAATACGAAATTTTCAATTGGATTTTGTTCCCCATTAAACAAGGAAACCATAGGACTTGAGTTTACTAAATTTGGACTTTATTTGCTCAAGATATGGCTTTTTGAATATGACTATATTCACTGTTGCAGGAACTGTGGATTTGAACGTAATTAATGAGATAATTACGATTTTAATCCGCCTTGAAATGCGTGAATTATCACTTGAGTTCTTTAATAAATCAAATAGGCAATCTTTGGAAACTGAGTTTGCATTTTTTTTTGGATTTAAATTGATCAAGATAAGTTAATTTTAGTGATTGGGGGTCACTGCTGGAAATTAACAATTTCTTGATCTTGAACCTTGTGATATGTCATTCAATTATCATGATGAAAATTAATTGTTAATTTTCTGGAATAATTAGTGATAAATATTTGTGAAATATTTAAAGAGATAATTATTTCATTGAATGACACTTGCCTAAACCACAATGATGAGATATTAGATCTTGATCATTGGTTCATCAACAAACATTGCCTTCATGAAAACTATAATTTATCCTACAATAGTTGTAGGACAACTTTTACATGAAAAACCCTCTTGCTTGAATAGGATTGGGGATTTGTCTAGCAAATCTCCTTAAAATATAATCAAAAATGTTTTGATGTATATTATATGGTATGTAAGTATGTTGGTATATTTTTTAATTTTATTTGGTATATTTTTTTACATCCGATGAATCTCCATTTCATCACCTTTATTCTTTTATTTTTTCCTTAATTTCCTAGCAAAATGTATGTAAATAACATTAATTTATACAAAATAACATTTATTATTTATTCCATAAATACTGTATAAAATGTTGTAGTTAATGCCAAAATAAAATAATAAAGTAAAGAAAAGAAAAAGAATGAAATACCAAAGGTATATAATCACCCTAAGTCCTGAGACTAAGTCATGAATCGACTTGGTCATAAAATAAAAAATGTAAATAACAAAAATTGTATATTATAAAAAAATTTAATTAAAAATAAAAACCCACAAAAATATTATTTAATCGATTACTTGAGTGAATATTGTACGAATACCCCTATATTAATTATTCATTATTTATTTGTAATCAAATACCTACTACATTGACTTGTCTCCTTGTGTTCGACACTCAGATTGCTTATAGACATTTATTTCTGGGTTATAATAAATTTGATCCACACCATTCCCTTTTATTGATATATATATATATATATATATATATCGGGGTTTGATTGTTGAATTACTTCGACTTTCTTTCGTAAGTGCTCACCACAACGACGGTGTTCTCGCCCTGTGACTACATCAGACCCTTGCAAGAGTCGAGTTTTCAATATCTGTCTAATATAAGATTTGTTTTTATGTGAGGGACCTAGTGAACTTGGATTAACTTTTTTAGGAGCCGACATAACTTGAGGAGACTGGAGGTGACTGATTCCTTGGACCAATCCCGTTGACAAGGCATGAAGCCCAAATCTTTATTTTGGAGAGAGAGTGTGTGTGTTTAGATTGTTTTTTTAGACATTTATTCTTTTAACTAATTATAATAACTACCTACTTCCAATGATCTTTGTATGAAGGCCCGCGTGTGTAACCAAACACATGACTTTCGGTTTGTCTTGACACTCAACTGTGTTGTCGGGACCCCATGGTTGACTTGTGGTGTGTGACGTCGAACTTGGTTGCACCACGGGTCGTAGTTGGGCATCCGGCTGGGTGTCCAGAGGGCATCCGAGAATTGATCCGAACCATTCCCCTTCCCCTATCCATCATTGTATATGACATGACAGTTGTTTTACCTAGCCTTAGAGCTACTCTTAGGTTGCTTATGCTTATAGTTATAGGAACAAACAATTTTCACTAATAATAGACGCACTAGACTATTCTACTTAGCTCAATTAACTAGTTTATCATTCATAATAGAACTATCTATTTTTGGTGTACCTTTTCTTGTGCATTCATATAGTTTTAAAAAAGTTCAATTCTGTCTAGCATCTTGCATGGGGAATGTGAAGATCACTATAAGTATTTCTTCTGAGCTTGCATCATCTTTTTATCGATTTACATCGGATTCGTGACTCCTCCTTCTGTGTTTTCTCACTTAGGATTAAAAGGAAATTGGGATTGTCTGGTAGACGTGCTTGATCTTGGACTTCGAAGAAAGTGATAACCAAGTTTGAAATCAAAATTGCTTAACACTATTGACAAAAAATGATGTAAAATTAACTCATTTTCTATGGAAATGCTACCCCATCATTGTTCACAGCTACTTATCATTGAGAGGGTGGGGACGTACCTGCTAAGGAAAAGAGCTCAAACCCCTAGATTGCACCCTAAGTCTCCTGATCTGACTCTTGCGGGTTTGAGAGCTATAAGCGCTTGCTTACAACCATAGAGAGACATTTTTGGTATGTAAGTATGTTGCATCCTTTGGGTCTTGATATAACCCCATATCTAGAGCAGATAGTCCCTTTGATTAGGGTGTAATAGAATCATATATAGGCATCGGGACGACTATACTTAAGTGCTTGAATAATTAAATACCTGAAAAAAATCCACCTTTAAAAAAGAAAAAGATTAATGGCTGGACCCTTGGGCCTTCATTGTGTTGAGTAGGTGAATTTTGGGTTTGCTCTTGTGTATTATCTGTGTATGTGTTTTTCCTCAGTGTACTTTTACAAGTCCAGCCTTGATTCTCTTCCTTTCACACCATTCCTTTTTGAAGATGTCTTTACATCGGTCTCAATACATGGACCTCGCGAAACGTGTTTCTTCAACCATGTACTGGCATTTTTCGGTTTCTTCTTCTACCACACATTCAAAATTAAACACATGTGATTCTCTCCTGTGGTTGGTTCCATTTCACCCATTTCACAAAGCTAGAACTTCGACCGGCTTCTACAGTGCTTCGCCTTCCACACCTACTCCCACCCACCATCCTCTTCCTCCTTGGTCTAGCACATACAACAACCCTAAATTTTCCCATTTTTCAGAGAACCGTCCTTATGAGAATGCAACTATTAAAAGCAAAATGTATGGCAAAATAATCCTATATATGAGAAAAATAATGGTTATCAGAGGGATTGTCCATGCTCTGCTCAAGGTTGCATACTAGAGTCACAATATGAAAAGCATGCGAATCCACTTTTTCACCAGTTTCATGGTGTATGACACTTGAATGATTCATACTTAGATCAAGACTGTATAACATCATCGTAGTATAATGGTATGATAATCCACTATTCCGACAGACATTTACGACATAACATTCACCATCCATGTCTTATCATGAGATCTTTATCGAGGATGGTCTTTCAAGGTTTCTTAAGAGATCTAAAGAATTTGATGATAGGCTTAGAAAAGTCACCGAGATGGTTATATCTTTCACTTCTAGCCAAGGGATTGAATTGGAGAACAAATTTGGCGGATCTAATCTTGGAAGCCTAAGGACGCCCAAGAAACCACACACAATTTGTTGTCCGAGATGAGTAGTCTATCTTCCTATTCTACTATCCATACACCCTCCAATCCAGTCATGTTTGTAAATTCCCCCACTACCCCTCCACCTTTCAAAAACATAAAAATATGAAAACCCCAAAAATTTCAGAAAAATTGAAAAATAAGAAAATCCCCCAAAATCGATTCTCATTGATAACGGTTGTATAACACATTCCCAGCCTCAATCTATTTGTCTCGAAACATTGCACAACCTAGAGGATGGGTAAGAAAAGAATTAGAATGGAGAGACAAAGAGTCGCATTGTTATGCATGCGGCAACTTTCTTTGTGTTGAGAAGAAATACAAAGAGACACAAGTTATTTCCTAGAGTAAGAGTGTGAAATCAAAGGCACCACATTCACTCATGCCCAGATCTATGATGACTCATCAATAAGTATTCTCCCAGCCTATATTTTTGATGAGCTTAAACTCGAGATACTTCAAAAATCAAGGGTGGTCATTCAACTTATTGATTGATCCATTACTAGGCTAAAGGAAAATATTTTGACCATCATGAGTTTCCAAGATGTCCATCTATGCATGAACTTTGCTATCCTTGATGTGGAACCCCAAGGATAGTTTTTCTAGTCTCCAATTATTCATGGAAAAATGTTCTTGGCTTCAGCTAAGGCAATTATTGTTTGCGAGACTCGGGTTATAGAGTTCCTGATAAAGGATGTACACTGACCATGCACCTTCTAAGAATACGCCTTGTTCCAAGACAACCCATCAAGTTATTGATAGTCACGACCATCGAGAGGATAATGAGTCATACCCCTCCATTTCATTAGCTTAGACTTCTCCAAGGAGACCGACCCTTCATGATGTGAATGTTAGTCATGTGAGCCCATGGCGAGCCATTCCTACAATAAATGTTATTGTAATGTTTGATAAATCAATAAAAGTTATTGGTTTATTTCACTCCCTGTCTGAAATTAAGAGAATGAATGCACTATAAGGTCCCTCTGTACAAATAGGGTTATGTACCATGGCTGTCTTGACACCATAAAGCTGTTGATTCAATTGTTGAATCATAAAGGTTGGTGCTTGGATGAATATCTAAAGAGTCAGATTGAGGACACATCAAGCACCGTCAAATGATTGTCAAGATGTGATCTCCAGCCTGAGTGGGAGATGGAAATCCTATCTCTAAAGGTTGATATCTGACCGACCTCTTGATGCAGGTCCTCTGCATGGGAATAGAGATTCGGAGGTGCCAGCTAAGTTAGGTCAAAGAGTTGACTTAACAAGATCGAGATAACTAAAGACCTATGTCATATGCTGTCACAATGTAGGAACACATCCTCTGACCTGAGACAGATGTGTTGTTATATGTCTGAGTATGTACATTTGGTAGACCAATGGGTTGATGGCCTAATCAAGGTCTATATACTGGCGAGCTGGTGTGCATGCAAGGGCATATGAGTGATACGATCTCTCAAAGGGATCATACATGTTCCCTATCAAACCAGAAGACATGAGCTCACTCATGAGGTATTGGGATATATTAAATTCCATGGATGGTCATCTTGCTTTGGAAGCTTGACAGAATTTATAGGCATGATATATGTTTTTTGAAAGCATATGATCGATACCTAATCCCAATGACTAAATGAGAATCTCAATGATAAAACCTTGAAGAAGACATTCTAAAGTGATCTTAGACTTCGGGTTTATTCTAGGTCTTCCAGTATGCAGGATGTACATGTATTGGGAATACCTGAGGGTGATGTAATCATAAACGATTGTATAACCATGACGCTTCCATTCTGAGGGAGTGACGAAATAGGTCTGGATTTTAGTGACCCCTCTCCATGGAGAAACGAAATCTAATCTTGGTCCAAGGGTTGGACATTGGTCTGAATGAGATTCAGATGCAATGAGAAGATTAGATCTACGGACTTGATTTAATCAAGCATCTATGAGAGGTCCCTGAGATCTGGATTTGATATATGATCTCAATATCCAAGTCACTATACATGGAACGTACAATCGTCCTATCCTTATCTCCAAGTATCTACGGAGAAAGCACACTACTTTTAAAGGAGTTCAAGAATAATTCCTATGATGAATTATGTATCCAAGCAACATGATATTGATAATTAAATGAGATTTAGTTATCAAAAATAATATGAATGAGATTCATATTATGAGAATGGTTATCCTAGATAATTAAATGAGATTTAATTATCAAGAATATGCAGAATGTGGATAGTACTATCCATGCTATCCATAATATCAATGTATACTATAAATATGATTTATAATATACTGGAGAGAGATCATTTGTAAATGATATTTACTAATTGGTTGTTAATGTGAATTGGATTCACATTAAGCAATTAATTGAAAATATAATTTACATTTTTGTTTGGGTTGTGACTGTGATTCACATTTTTTCAATGGCATGATTAAAATATTCGCTAATTAATTTGGAATTAATTTAGTGAATATATTTTCAATAAATGTTGTTGCAAATAATTAAAAGATAATGGGATTTTATCTCATAAAATAAAGAAGATAAAAACCCACCTATTGGAGAGGTGGCGTCACCCATGAATCATGCAAAGGTGATGCCCCATCTTTTAGGAGAAGGTTTTTATCCTCTTTATTATCTCTTGTTAATTAATTTTATTAAGTTAAATTATGTTGATAATAATGCAACATATATTTAATTTAATATAAATTAATAAGTTGTTGCTTTATTAAACAACAATGATCATGGCCATTGATTAAAAACACAAATCAATCTAACCATTGATTTTGTGTATCCCATGGATTGTGATCCATTAACTCTCAAACTACTATATAAGAAAGAAAAACCCTAGTCCTTTAAGATACTCTAATCTCTCTATCCTCATTCGCATGCCCCATCTCTCTCTCTAAGTGTGGCCGTCCACCTTGAGACTTGAGAGAATTGCAGTCATCACTACTTCATCATGTTGTCGCCTCGATTGCTCGTGGATCTCCGTCTTCCTTGGTGCTCTATCACAAGTAGAAGATGTCGGATTTCGTTGGACGAAATCAGGATATTCATCGCTTCGATCTTCATCTTGGATTGCGGGAGCACGCGTCTCATCATCGTGCCCACAAGTGCCTTCTTCGTGGATCAGACTTGAGTCAGGAGGATCTCTTACTTTAGAGATCAAGTGATCGTAGCCACGCTTCAAGAGGTATTTCTAATACTTTGTGGTTAGATGAAACGATTCAATAAATGTTCTTGGATCATGTGGTTTCATCATATGATTAAAAAAATTTTAAATTCTGCTGCATTGAGCAACTAGTACGACTAGTCGCTCCGATCGCATTAGATGCGATCATCACGCTTCCGTGATGTGCTTAAGGACTTCTCGTATCCTTTAGTGACCCTAGGTAAGACACATGTAGATCTGACTATCAAGACGACCACTAATCCTCACACCACAAACATCTCACCACTCTTTTATTGCTCCACCATAGGGAGAATTTCTAAAGAGGACTCAAGAACAGAAGCTTCTCATGTATCATATACAGATTTTACAGTTTGTCTTGATTATTTCAGTGATCTGATTCCCAAGCGTACACCACCGCAACTTGTTGGCTCCTCATACACACCATACCCTGGACCCAAACTCAAGGAGCGACCACCAAGGTGAAAGAGCCCAACTCATAGAAAAATAATTCATTTGAATCAGACACAACTACTTCATGTTTTCTATATAATTAGCATGATCCAACATTTGAGTCGACAAATCCCAAGACAACTGAGGACATTTCTTCATGTACTTTCCAAATCTGTGTCGTGTATGGACCCTTGAAGATATGGTAAATGAACAACATGAATCATCTGATGATGAGTCCATGATTCCCAAGTACACATTCTCCAAAATCTAGACCTAAGGAAAATACCACTATTTATTTAATCGATCGATGAGAGGTGTCTAACGTCTGGTCTTGGAGGAGTCTATGATCTTTGACAAGTTGGATCTGGAAATTATTGTATCAACCCTCTCTTGGATCTCGACAAGTCAATAAATAAAATAAGACAACAATCAATCCACGATAGATTAGACAATAAATAAGATGCGAGGTGAAATTTATCATACCCTACAAATGATTTACAATGAACAAGTAGAGAGGGTCGAACCACTGAGAGAAAACTGGATAGGTATACTTATTATCTACTACTAATAATAAAGAATAATAATTTTGTATTTTTTTAGTTTTTTTATTTTTTATGGGTTTTAAATTATATTTAATTTTTATGGTTTTTAATGTTTTTATATTTTTATGTTTTTTCTTTTTAATTTTACAAATTTTTTAGTTTCTTTTTGCTTTTAAAGATATAATATGTATATATAGTAATAATATAGATAATAAGAATGATATGTAATAAATAATTGGTAAAAATATAAAATATAGGGAATATATATAAGAACACTCATTTTTTAATTTTAAGGGTTTTGTAAAAATGAGTATTAAGTATTTATAATTAATAATATTAATATTAATAAATATATAAGTAATATATTGTAGGGATTTTTACCTGACAGACCCTATAAACTTTGCCAATTACCTCCACAACCTTTGAAACAACATAATTCCCCCCTCAACCCCGTAAACTGGCCAACTCTTACCCCATAAACCTTGCGGTTATTCTTTTTGAAGCTCGTGAGGGTTCTTGGGGTAATTTACAGGGTCGATGTGGTAATTACATTGTGCAAAAGGTCGTAGAGTTGATTTAAAAAGTTTATAGGGTCTGCCGGGTAAAATTCCCTATATTGTATATATATGCCCTATAATTTTAAACATAGCTATATATAGTCAAATTTTAAAAAATAAAATGTTTTTGTGTTTTAAATATTTTTCTCTATTTTTAAGATTTTTACATAATATTTGCTAATTTTTATGTATTTTTAATGTATCTAATATATCAAAACAATATATATATAATATAGGTAAGATTATTTTGGGTTTTAAAAATAGATAAATATTATATAATATAGATAAAAATAATATTTTTGGGTTTGAAACTGTTTTAAATATATACTATATGATATATATAAAATAGAAAATAGAAAACTTTTTTTTTGATTATATATATATATATATTTGATTGATTTTAGGATATTTTAGGGTTTTTTTAATTTTTAGTGTTTTATTCTATTTTTTTGATTTTCAGTATGGAGTTATAATATATAATAATAAATATACTGCATTTTTTTGGAAATTTTAAGTAGGTTTTATAAATTTTGTATTTTTATATTTAGATCGGGGATAAATAATACCTAAATTATTTTTAATAAATGAGAAAATGAAATAAATACCCAGATAAATGTGAGAAAAGATCGACATAAGATTAAGCATCTACAATACTTTTTCCATAAATTTTAAGGTAAGTGAGCTATTTAATAAAAATAGAAAAGCATAAAAAAATAAACAGTCTAATTAGAGTATATTTGCAATTTGTAATAGGGTCTACATGCAAATATCCCAGAATTTTTACACTTATTTACAAACTTTAAATACTAAACTTAAATAACAATAGCCGAGAGTGCCAATGTGCAAAATGTATCTGCCTTACGTGGGGGACTACGTGGTGAGCTGGCACGGACCTATTTGCAATATGCAGTAAGTACGCGGGTCTGATTACGGAATGTCCGAAAGTTTTAAACGTGCAAATATATTTACATAACTGATGATTATCCGATTCTTGATACAATTATATCAATACCAACCCATTACAAAAGAAAAATCATAATTTTTATGATGAATAATAATTATTGGGGGTAGTATTACATGCATACCATATTGCATATCTACTCAAATAGGCAAACACCTTTTACTCTTCGATCCACCTTGATTTCTAGAACGATCAAGAGAGAAGGAAATGAGAAGCATGCATTATCAACTTTATGAAAAATGCAAGGTCGCGATAACAATATTCGATAAGTTCCAGAATCATAAGAGAATAATCACTTCATGTATCCTCCTATAGGGATAACCTCTTAGCAAAGATTGTCAGTCGCTACTATTTTTTTCAATCAGTATGACAAACATCTAGTGCCAAAATTACTCTATAAATGCTATCCGTAATGGGATCCCATTATGTTCATTATAATAAACTCAACATCTATGATCCTACTGTTTATATATACATACCCTAGATAAACCTAAGCACTAGGAATTGGAAGTGATTAAAATAACTAATTGGATAAAAAAATGTGGTCATTGGAAGCATTTGCACAAGCAAATGTGTGACTGAAATTGATGGAAATTGTCATCATCATTTGACACCAACGTCAATTGGAGCGTTCTTGGCGCCAATATGAAGAGGTATGAATGCCTTTACGGCAATTGAAGGGATGCAACTCCAATTGGAAAGGTAAATGCATATTTGAAGGGGTGTATCTCTTGGGTAGGTAACAACCATGTTGATGTCTTTATAAACGACATGGTATCAAGCATTTATTCCATTCGATCGCCATCCTCTCATCCGTCATTCAATTCGATCATTCTGTCACCTTTCTTGATAATTCCGCTCCCAACCAATTCCATCACCATCATCCAACAAAACTCTACCATCATAATTAATCATACATCGATGAATTATCAAAGTGATCTCGTCGACTTGTGCATTTGGACCCTCAGTGAATCCGACTCCTGAGGCTCCACACCAAGTGCTGTTAAAAATTATCCAACACCATAGACATCCGCCAACCATCAATTGTTCGGTCCCTCTGTGAATCCAACTCAAGAGGCTTCTTCCCGAGCCTTCAACCTTATATTTTTATCTTACCTTTATTTTATTGCTTTTCATTTTTTTACTTGTCATAATTTTTCTACTTTATCCTTCATGCAGGTATTTATTGAGAATATTGCAACGGTCCGAATTTACCGGTGGTCATCCTCGACTCCTGGAAAATGCCATGACACGAGGCTTGAGTACAATCCACGGTAGTAACCGTAGTAAACTTGCCTTGTCGGAACACATGGATAGTGATAAACACAGATTATCGGGGGTCTAAAAAGTATGTCTCACACAAGGCGGAGACAACCGAGGTCGCTGTGGTGACCCACAATAAAATGTATTTAATCGACAATTAACCCACACTATAGATCAACAATTAGAAATAAATGTGGAGTTAAAATTTATTTTTAACTCTGCACAAAAATGTATAGGACAAGTATGTAGAGAGTTCGAACATAGGGAGCAAACAGGGTAATTCAAAAAGATGTGTGTGAGTGAATGTGAGTGATGACTACACTATGAAAGCAAATAGTTTTTGTGGGTTTGTAATTTTAGAATTTTTTAATTATGTATTTTGATTTTTAGTTTTATGATTTTTATAATTTTATATTATATATATATTTTTTCAATATTAGAATATAAGGATAATGTAATAAAAGAGAAGATAGAATATTAATAAAAATATGCAAAAATAACCAAAAATTTAGAAATAAAATCTTTTTGGTATTTTTATAATTTTTTACTATTTTTTTGATTTTTGGGTAATTTTCAGAATGTTTTTGGTATTTTCAAACACTGAAATAAAACAAAACAGTGGACAAGCTAATGGCTGGGGGTAAAATGAAAATTAAAAATAGCAAACCCACCAAAATTTTTCAAAATAATTTTAAGATAAAGAGGATAAAATATAGAGGAAACAGGATCCGAGTTTATAATTTTTGGAGTTTTCTACAATTTTTTAGATTTTTTTGATGTTTTTTATGTATTTTTGAATTTTTAAGGTTTGTTTTGAGATTTTTAGTGATTTTTGGACTGACACTAAAATAGGTTAAAATAGACAGTAGAGAATTTTTTTTGGAATTTTTCGAGTAATTTTACTAATTTTTTGGTATTTTCTAAGCTAGACAGTGAATAAGAAGCATGTTTTTGATTTTTGATAAATAGGAAAATGCAATAAAATTAAAAACTAAAAATAGGGCGTGGAAATACAAGTTAACAAGAGCTTAAGTTTATATTTTGAGAATTTTTGGAATTCAAATGAGGCTCCAAATAAATGTTACAAGTTCACAAAATAATATAGCCTGACAGGGGTATAAGTGCAATTATCAGAACATCCAGGGGCATACATGCAATTTTCGCACAAAAATAACACTGAATATTTAATTTCCAGGACCAAACATAAATTACAAAAGCCGCAGGGGTGTCTGCGCAAATTTCCCACTAGGGCGCGTGACTTGCACGCGCCTGGCGAGGACTTAAAAGTAATTTCCACAAAAACCGAGGGCTTACATGCAATTTTTCCAAAAAATTTAACACTGAATATAAAAGTTCTGGTACTAAAACAGAATACTAAAAAGACCGAGGGCCTCAGTGCGAAATACCCGCACCTCACGTGTACAGGTCACGTGCGGTGACGTGGCAGAGGACCTATGGGTAAATAAAATAAATGCAAGGGTCTTGTTGCAAATTTTACAAAACTTTTACCCTACAGACGAAAGTTTATAGACTAAAAAGTAAATACAAAATGCGCAGGGGTTGAGATGCAAAATACCCCTAGCGCGCGGATCCAACGGCTGCAGATCTTCACTTAACCACGTGGCGTGAATCCAACGGTCGATGACGCTTCGCATTGCACGGCTGAGATTAGATCCTCCTTGGTTGATCCAACGGTCGAGGCGAAGGAGAATCGGACGGTGGCTGTGCGATTTGGGAGGCCTCCACGATCCGACGGCTGGGAGGCTAGGACCAAGAACATCGGCGAGCTCCGTAGAGGGCGAACTTCGCCGTCCACGATCTTCGTCCTCCGGCGATGGCAAGGCTTCAAAATGGTCGTGGAGCGTCCTGGGGTCCTTCTCTTCCTCCCGGGGGCTTCAAAAGACCTCGGCGACGGCCGAGGCGCTCGTTGGCGGTCGGCGGAGCTGGAGGGCTCGGCTGAGCTCCGGCGAGTGCCAAAATCGCTCCCAGGCGCTAGTCAACGCGCTTTGACCCTGCAAAAAGGATTAGGAGGTCCAGGGAAAAATGCCTGGACCTTAGGTGGACGGAATCGAGACGAAAAGCGATGCGGTGGTGGTTGGCCGGAGTTGCGCTCCGGCGAGGGGATGCGATTTGGCGAAATAACCCATTGGATCTCGAAATTTCTTGAGGGCTTATGATCTTAAGACTAAGGCTAACCTAATGAGCGAGAAAGAAAGGGGTGGAGTGGTCCTCAATGGCCTGAACCAGAGGAAGAAGGGTACCCCAACCGCCGGTCTTGCGGGAGGTGGTGGAGACGCCTCCGACCTCTATCGTCTTGGCTGAAGGGCTTGCAGTGGAGCTGTCACCTCCAGGAAGCTCGGGAGCACAAAAGGGGCGACAAGGGGTGGACCGAAGGGACTCGATTTGAATTCAAAGTTGGGGGGTTCGTTTTATGTGGTTTGACCTAAGATGACAGGAGCTCGAAGAACGAAAGATCTGGAGCGCCTCAGTGATCCTCGGCTCAAGATAATCGCCTGGCGGGGTAGACCAAGGATCGAGGCTCGGATTTGCAGAGGGATTCATCATGAATGGGTGCAAGATTTAGCCGCGAAAAAGCCAAGAAGTTGGCTCAAAAACCAACTTCTGACACGGCGCTGGGGGGAAGGCGACCAGTTGACCAGGGTCAACTGGGAGCGCCACCTGGTTGGTCCACGTGGACCAACCAGGAAAAACCCTAAAATAATGTTTTCTAAAATCATTTAAAAATAGTAAATGGCATTATTAATTTATGATTATAAAATAAAAAATATTCGTTATTTTATGTAGTATTTTATTATGATTTTAATTAATTTTATGAGGTATATTTTTATAAGTTTACTTTTTAGCCCTATATAGGTATAATACCTATATAAGTTAATAGTTTATTTTTATTTTGTGTATTTTAATTTTATTATTTGTATTTATTATTTTCTAATACTTTTATACACATAAATATATTTTTATTACATTTTTCTGATATATTTTAATAAAATATAAGTATAGTTTATATAGGTATGTGTATAGGTATTCTACCTATGTATTAGGAATATATGTATTTTTATTTTGAGTTTTATTTGGGTTTTTCTTCTGATTTTATTGTACAAATATACTATAAATAATATTTACAAAATTATACAAATATAAGAATACAAAAATAATGAATAAAGAATAAATTGAATATTTTAATATGTACAAGTATACTATAAGGGTCCAAAACTCAACTTTCAAACTGTAACTCCGAAAAATAAGAAACCACCTCCATTAAATATATTATTTTATGCTATATACAATGAAAGGTGAATTTGGTACATTTCGAGTTTTTATTTGCAAGATACAGGTCTGTGAAGTTGGAGTTTTGGAATCTTATTCAGACCATAACTTTTTATCTGTACATTATTTTTCAGTGAAATCAATTTTGTATTTTTCTTTATTAAATTATCTACAACTTTCATGTACAAAGTTTCTTCATTTGATGTGTAAAAAGTGGAACCAAAAATAGGTCCCAAACTGAATAAAGAATGAATAGAATAATATAGGTATTTGACCCTTATCTCCCCCTACTTTATTCCTTGTCGACCTATTCATCAAGATGCCTAGGTCTCGGGGTTTTGGGTCATAAAATATTTACAATATTTTATTCTTTTTATTTTCTTTTATTTATTCTATAATTTTGGCTTTAATTACAGTATTTTATACACTATTGACATGCTCATGCATGAATGCTAAGATGAGGTATTTAATGATATTTGCAAGCATTTGCTAGGGTTTTTGGTGCCAAAATGATAGAATAAAGACGATAGATAGCAACAATTTGGGAAATCTACGAAATCCCAGAGTCGCATAAGCGTTGGAGATTGCCGTGTACGTAGGAGTGATCAAATTCTGCCAACCTGCACCATTGTGTATCATTTGAATTTAAAATTTTTATTTTAATTTACAATTTACAAAAACTCTCTTCAATTTATAAAAGAAGTATTTTTATTTTGAATCTGCAAAATAAAGTGCAGAATCTTCCTATCCATGTGAATTCGACCCTGACTTACCATATACTTTGCTTGTGCATAATATAGCTAAGTCCGGTAATTTATTTGTTCAAAGTGTATTTTTGTGGGTTCTCAATGACCACCGACATAAAAATAGAGTACTTCAACCCTCGGAAATACACATCAACACTTTGGCGTCGTTGCCGGGAACAAGCAATTATTCGAACTTTATATAAAAAAGTTTTTCTTTACATTTTGCTTTTCACCATCTTTCTTTTTTTTCCTGCAGGGGACAAGTCGCATTGGAACAAAACCACGTCGAACATCAAAGCGAAGTATAAAAAATTGGAGCGCTCTCGCTATAAGTTCTCTTTTCTTAGGCATAACTAGGATCTATTTTATTTCTTTGTTTGCACATATTAAAAAACAACAAAAAAATCAATTTCTTTTTCCGTATTGCATTGCATCTCCATAGGATTTCTCCCCTATAGTCCCACCTTGCATTTAAAAATACCATTTAATTGTTTTCCGACTAATTGAGAAAAAATTATTACATTTTATCCTACTAAATTAAAGCGGTCAAAAAAACTATTGGACATGCGAGCCCACGACGAGCCATTTTGCAATAAATGTTATTGCGGATATCATTACCTGATCTGAAATGAAGAATAAATAATTTACAGATATGTCCCTTAATATAATTAGGGTTATGTACCATGGCCATCTTACTGATCATATGGCTGTTGATTCGATTATTGAACCATAGAGGCTGGTGCTTGGATGAATATCTAAAGAGTTAGATTGAGGACTCATCAAGCACCGTCAAATGATTATTAAGAGATGATCTCCAGCCTGAGGAGGAGAAGGCAATCCTCTCTCTGAAGGCTGATATCTAACTGACCTCTTGATACAGGTCCTCTCCATAGGAATAGAGATTCGGAGGTGATAGATAAGTTAGGTCAAGGAGTTGACTTAACGAGATCGAGATAACCAAACTCCTATGTCGTATGCTATCACAATATAGGTACACATCCTCTGATCGGAGACAGATGTGTTTCTATATGTCTAAGTATGTATATTTGGCAGACCAATAAGTTGATGACCTAATCAAGGTCTATACACCGGCGCGCTGGTGTGCATACAAGGGCATATGAGTAATACGATCTCTCGAAGGGATCACACATGTTCAGTTACTGAACCGGAAGACATGAGCTCACTCATGAGATATTGGGAAGGATCAAATTACGTGCATGGTCGTCTCTCTTTGGAAGCTTGACTGAATTTGTAGGTTTGATATATACTTTTGGAAAATATATGATCAAGACCTAGGTATTATATATGCATTTGGAAAGTATATGATTGATACCGACTCCTAATGATCAAATGAGATAATACCCTGAAGTAGACAGTGTAAGATTGATCTAATACATCGGGTTTATTCTGAGTTTTCAAGTATGCAGGATGTACATGTATTGGGAATACCTGAGGGTGATGTGATCATAAACGATTGTATAACCATGACGCTTCCGTTCCTAGGGAGTCATGAAATGGGTCTGGATTTTAGTGACTCCTCTCAGTAGAGAAGTAATCTGATCTTGGTCCAAATATTGAATTGAATGTGATTCAAATGCAATGAGAAGATTAGATTTGCAGTCTTAATTTAATCAAGCATCTATGGGAGGCCCGAGATATGGATTTGAGATATGATCTCAATATCCAAGTCACTATACGTGGAACAATACAATCGCCCAGTCCTTTCCTCCAAGTATCCGCGGAGAAAGCACATTATCCTAGAATGAGTTCACGGAAATTTCATTGTTGATATAAATATTCGAGCATTGAGAAAATAGATAATTAAATGTGATTTAATTATCATGAATAATATGAATTTGATTCATATTTTAAGGAGAGTTATCTTAGATAATTAAATGTGATTTAATTATCAAAGATGTAAATAATGTGAATATGATTCACATTATTTGGGCACACGAGAATAGAGATCCGACATGATTAAATGTGATTTCATTATCATGAATATGAATAATGTGGATAACAATATCCATATTAATCATATATATTATAAATGTGATTTATATTATATATGAGAGATCTATTTGTAATTTACATTTATTAAATTAAATGTTGATGTGAATTGGATTCACATTGGAAATTGAATTGAAAATGTAATTTACATTTTATTTTGGGCTGTGAATTCGATTCACAATTTTCTAATGGTAAGATTGCAATATTCATAAAATAATTATGAATTATTTTTGTAGAATAGTTTACAACAAGTGTTGTTGTAAATCTTAGAGATTTCCATGAAATAATGTAATCTCATGAGATATCATGAGATTGCCACCAAATCCCATGTTATGGATGGAGGCAATCTTCATTCCATAATTTCCATGCTTGATTGATTTAATTTGGGATTAAATCATATTGATTTATCAATATATATTTAATCTAAATTAAATTAATTGTTGTTGGTTTTTTACCAACAAAATCTTGGTCATTAAAAGAAATACAAATCAATGTAAGCCATTAGATTTGTGTTGTCCGTGGATTGAGATCCTTGGATCCCAAAATATTATAAAAGGAGAGGCACCCCTTGGTCTTCTTGGTTACAACAACACAATGAGAACATAATGCTCTCTCTCTCATTCTCTACATGCTCTCTCTCTCTCTCTCTCATTTGTCCGTCCACCATGGATGCCCTAGAGAGAGTCTCAACCGCCGCAGCATCGTCGTCATGCTGCCGAATTGTTTGCTCATGGATCTCTGTCTCCGTCGATTATTGCTCGTGAAGAAGACTTCGTATCTCGTGTAATGTGATTAGGAGATTCGACGCTTGGATCATCAACATAGATGGCGAGAAGCACATGTTTCATCAACACGCTCGCAAGCGTCTCCTCCGTCGGATCGGACTTGAGATAGGAGGTCTCTTCATTTAGAGACTCGATCGCAACCACGCTTCAAGAGGTAACTCTAATACTTGTTTGTGGTTTAGATGAAACGATCTGAGAAGTGTTCTTGGATCATATAGTTTCATCACATGAAAAAATTTAATTTCCACTGCCTCGAGCAACTAGTGCGACTAGTCGCTCCTGATCGCATACGATGCGATCCTCACGCTTCCATGATACGCTTAAAAATCTCACCATCTCCTTCAAGTGGTATCAGAGCCTTAGGTCGAAGGTTTCGGATATGATCCATAAACCTAGGACGACTTGGGTTCGTTAGGGTTTGCGAAAGTTTTCTCGCATTTTATTTTCGCATCTCTGTTTGTGAATATTTTCGATCCTGTTTAAACTATTTAAACACGAAAATAATAATTGTATTTTGTTCCCCATTAAATAAGGAAATCGTAGGATCTGAGTTTGTGTGATTTTCGATTCCGTTTTTTCATATTATGCTTATTTTAGTGAACATGTATCCACAGTTTCGGGGACTGCGAATCTTAACGTAATTAAAGAGTTAATTGCAGTTTTAAAACACCTTGAAATGGATGCAATTCACTTAGGTTATGTTGTAAATAAAATTACCAAATTTTAGGAACTTATTTTTCTTAATTTGGATTTAAATTGATTGAGATGTGATATTTTTAGTAAGTTAGGGTCATTGCTGAAATTATTTTCCTAATCAAGAACCTAGTGATTGTAATTTAAGAAATTAGTGAAATTAAATGGTTTAATTTCTTAGAATAATTGTGGATAAATATTTGTGAAATATTTTAAGATAATTATTTCCTTAAATGACATTGCTCTAACCAATAATTGATTAGATGTGATCTAGATCACAAATTGGTTACATGATCTACATGATCTACTTTCTAACAAACATGTTACTTGAATAGGATTTGGGATTTGTTTAGCAAATTTCATTATAATGTTAATCAAAATTGTTTTGATTATTATTATATGGTATAATTTCGATTGAAAAACCAGTGATCATCTCAAGTACAAAGTGATCTTTTTTGCATTATCCTTTCCCGAGGCGGATATGATGTCTAGTCGGGGAGCATTGGGGTAGTAGGTTGCACCATGTGCGGTCTGTCTCACTCCTATCGGTACTGGCCATGACAACGGGTAGGGTTGGTATAATGCTTAAGAAATCATGATGTATTTCAAATTATTAAAATTCGAATAATATGTATTTGAGATAATTCCATAATTCAAGTAACAATAAAGATTATTTGTTGGATATTAATTGGATCATTAATTTAATATGATTAGATTAATTAGAATCCAATTAAAATTAAAACACTCTATTATGAATAGAGTTGTGATTTCCCTTGGAAGAATTAATCATAATGAATATGATCCATGGTCTCCCGTCAAGGAAGAGGGTTCCATCGCCAGGGATTGTATGTAGGAGACGCCTGTCCAAAGTGACAGCTCCTGTATGCAAGCGCATCTGGATCGAGCTCTTTGCTTCTCGAAAGAGTAAGGCCGCATACGTAGTGACCCCAATATCGGGTCCTCATATTATTACGGTGATTTTGGATTGCGTATAGCGAGTTCTATTCCTATTAACTGTTGGTTTAATTAATGATGGGTCAACATCGCCTTAGGGGCGGTGGGCTCGGGTGTTAAGGATCGACTTTGGAAATGCCAGTTGGACTTGTAAGGTGGAATGTGTTCGTGCTTCTTTTTATCAGAGTCATAGGTTCTCATATTATTGAGATGTGACAAAGATAAGGAAGGAGATCCTAGATCTTGCTTGAGATATAATGGTAAGTATATCTCTTACATTGAAAGGGATTAAGGGAATGAACTTTCAGTGTTGTCAAGGCAAGACAACTTTGATATAAAAACTCCTAAATCAAAGTAAAATATGTATATATAATATATATACTTATGCCAATTTCTTATTTCAGATAATCCTTCATTAAACCCACTCAATACTATACTCAATAATAACTAGTTAATTGTCATGGATTGGATCCATGATCAAGATATTGTACTTGCAGTTGGACACATAATGTATGTGGTTGCAATGTGCAAGTTTCCTCATAAGAATGAGGAATGAAAATTAAATAGACAATAGGACTACTACAACCCTAGGATTTGTATGTCACTATAGTCTTGATCTCTCATCGAATGTACTTTGGAAGTGACATGTCGATGATGATCGTAATTGTTAAATAATCCTTATAAAATCAAAGAAGATATTCTGGCATACATATGTGCTCTCGAAATTTTAATCATGAATGACATGGTTCACTGCATCATGCAGAATGATGGCTCTACAAGAGATGATGTATTCAAAATGTTTGAATACCTACCTGAACCAATGTTTTAAGAGTTTAGATGGATGTAGATATGATGAGTGTCATCATTCTACAGTCTATACTCTAGTCGTTGATGAAGCTTCATAATACTCACATTGTATGAATTTAATGAAGCATGTATAAATGTTGAAATGCTCTTACATTGAATTCTTTGGAATTTAACATAAGAGATCCTTAGTCTTAAGCAATAGTTGTTTATAGATAAAGGGAGCATAATGGAAGCATGAGCCAGACCCAAGATGAGAAGGATAGTCAAAGGGTTGGCTGTACTTCTAGTACTTCCATATGACTTTCAAAGGGTTGAATGAATGCCAATACTGCAATAAGCTGATTTGTTGATAATATGACTATCAAGTCTATCTAGAATCCTTAGAGAAGGACTCAGATATTGCATCAGAATAATCTACATATAATTATTGAAACTGATTTTCTTATTTGATAAGATAAAGTCTAATAATTGTATCCCAATCTTCTAACAATACTTGCAATGGGTTGCATATGTTTTAGAAGACTAACTTTTTTTTGATCTTAAGGTTTATAGTCATCTATTGATAGATATGTTTATTAAATATCATATTTTGAGGTTTAGGATTTTTCTAGGATCAATCACCTAGTGATAGATATTGGATAATTTTATTCTTTGAAAATAAACAGGTTTAATATTTATTATAATTAAATATTGAAATTCACACCATTTGCATTCATAAATTCATAAAAATATTTATCTTACATTCAAAAATTCCAAAAAATATTAATTTCACTGTATTTTACCTCTAGGCCAAAGTTCATAATTTTCGGACATCGTTTGATTGAAAATAGCATTTTAGTCCCTAAAATTGGACATATTTGCACTTTACATTCCAAAATCACATTAAAAAACCAAAAAATACCGCCTCGAAAACTGCACACGAACTTTAATAGACAAAAATTCTAGGTTGTTCCTTTGCCTCCTTGAGTTTGACCTTAGGACTTGCTCAACTAAAATAAACATAAAAGTACATCGATTAAAAATTGATTTAACTATCTTGATTGATTCCAAATTCCCACCTACAATGAAATGATAAAGTTAAATGATAATTCACGCCAACTAATAGGGCATTCTCGGACTCATTAGACCTGACCGGATGTATGTCGCCTAAATACTAGAGCGTAGATCACCAAGCCTTGTTGTGATGGAAGGACGAAGGACTCTCCACGCTATAAATGCCCACGAATTGGATCCAGATCTCTCGATTCGTACTATCGATTCAAGATCAAGAGGACCACCATATTATCAAGAACCAATGAGATCCTATCCATCGATCCATACCTAGATTTAAAGCCATTGATCTTATATCGCTCTATTATGACTGTTTGTTTGCACCCATTCCTCAGCCCTCGGATACAAGATGCCTCTAGGCACACTACATGTGATGAGTCATTTATAGGGACATCCTTGACATTTCCAGAATTCACCAAAAAGTCTAGACCGTGTGCTTCTCACACATGATCGGGGTCGTTTGCAGGCATGCCCCCTCGCTCTTCTAGAATTGGCGCATATACCCCTACAGAGGGGTAACTTTAACAGGAACTCCTCCTACTTCAATAAATCGCAACAAAGACCATGTGAAGATTATTTCTGCAGTAATTCTAATTATTTTTATTACACATGTACCCCTAAACTTATTCCAAGCATTTGTGGTCCAATTTGATGTTCTTGGTGTCATTTTAAAGATCTTTTAATTCTCTATAATGTGAGACATTGTATTATTCATTTTGAGACACTCTTGGATACAATTAAAATTGAGGAAATTATTGAATCATTCTTTGAGCCATATATTATCTGTTATTGATTTTTATTGCTCAAAAAATTGTGAGAATGTAGGTATCATTTGAGACTTCTTTGATATTTATTGATCAATTATTCTAATGGGCTTGGGTACTAAATTGAAAGGAGATATATTAATTTGCTTTTGCTCTTGCATAATTCACTTTGCATTCATACACTATCTTTAAAATATTTAAAAATTCATTATTTCATTCACATTTTATTGAATTTATTTTTGTGCATAGAAACTAAAAAAATTAATTCATAGTATTTGCTTCGATTAATTGCATCTTTTATTTCAAATCCACAAAAAACAATTTCAAAATACAAAAACCAAACAAATATTCATCTCTTGAAAAACTAATCCTAAATTATTTAAAAGTTAATTCTAGGCCCTTATATTACCTTTTAAGTTTGATCTTGGGACTTGTCTAAGTAAAATAAACAAATCGACCATACTGAAATTAATTGAATCATTACTTGCTCTTTATCATCTGTTATAACTGATGCTAGTTCGGTTTAATTAAGAGTGGTAGAGAGTGTGTTTTCATACACCCAGATCATCTTGATGTAATCATCAATAATATACAGAAAATACATGGCACCTCCCAAAGATGGTTCCCGTAAAGGGCCCCCAATAATCTGCATGGATGTAGTAGAGTGCCTCCTTTGTTCTGTTAGTAGCTTTACTGAATTGCTTCTGTGTTATTTCCCCAACACGCAATGCTCACATAACTCCAGCTTGGATCCCTTGAGATCCCCCATGAGATCCTTCTGACTGAGGATATTCATCCCCATCCGACTCATGTGCCCCAGCCGCATATGCCACAATCTGAATCTGGTTTCATGGATTGTGTTCCCACTACAACAGAAGACATAATTGTAGACCCATGCATGATGTATAGGGTCTTCTGCTTGTTTTCCTTAATGACAATCACTCCGCCTTTGGCAACCTGCATAACTCCACCTTTAGCGTGTACATATTGATGAGTTTGCAATTCATCACTATAATTAGCTAAAAATAGAGATCCTTCTCGAGTAATTAAGTGTATTTAGGCATTCATAAGTCATAATTAGCATTCATGCACTTGTAATTAATTTGAATGCATTATCATTTTCATTCTGCATTCTTACATTCACTTATAAAATGGCCTGATTTCATTTATTTTTAATAATTTCAGTCTAACCCCAAATGACATAAAACCAATTCCATTATGTACATCACTCATATTTCCATTGAAAAATCTCAAAAAATAATAACGTATATGTATGTGATTTAAATTTAAACAATAATTTGAGACTGAAAAGTCATAAAGCCAAATATCTCTCACATTAAGTATCCTATGAATCTGTACTCACTTTTCAATTAATATACACTTAATAATCTAAGAATGAAGATCAAATTTAAAAGAATCAGAGCTCATACGTGAATGTTGGATTTTGGGTACGAATTATATATTATATATATCCAGTTTGACTCATCATTTTATGTATAAAATTAAATATTTTTGATTTATTTCTTTTTCGTTTATGTCATTTGAGTTGTGTTTTAATAAATTCCACAAAAATAAAAATCTAAAAAATAACAAGCAAAGGAAACCAATTGTTCCAAGTATATATACAGTTTATATATACCAATTTTATTAACTATTAAAAATCCCAAAAAAGAGTAATGTGTAAATATTCTTATTTTACTTGAATTTGTACTTCATTAAAAATAATAAAAAAGTTATAAAACTAAAAATCCATGTACTTTATTCACATAAAATACCACCAAAAATACTTCTTTGTACATATGGGGTCTTTTGCTTTTGGTCTCTTAATGAAAATTGTAGACCTCATCGAGACAAACAACTTTTATGAAAGGAGTTTTTTTATTGAAGGTATTTTTATTTGGGTAAATTACAATTTGGGTCCCCATCTATGGGTACGATCTCAGAATGGGTCCCGATCTTTAAATTGTAACGATTCGGGTCCCTGGACCATTTAGGAAAAGGAAATTTTGGAGTTCATGACGAATATGCCCTTGTTGGGAATGGAATGGAGGTTGGGTTCGAACTTTTAAATAAGGGCATACTCATCATTAGCCCCAAAAAGTTCCTTACAATAATGGCCCTGGGACCCAAATCGTTACAATTTAAAAATCAGGACCCATTCTGAGATCGGACCCATAGATGGGGACCCAAATTGTAATTTACCCTTTTTATTTTGTTTTGGTTTTTTGTTTTTGATTATTGTGGGAATGACACGTAGCTGCTCCTTGAGGAGCCATGTGCCACCTCCCTCTCTTTATAACCACCTCTCATCATTGTCCTTGAATTAAGATAGATCTAACAACCAAGTTAATTCCCTATTGTTCCCCCATTTCCAGCCACATTGAATTTTGGTCGTTAGATCAGTTATGCTCTAACGGTAACATCTCCTTCCTTCTGATTCCAACCTTCCAACGGCTAAGACACCGTTTCTCATACCGATTCCGTGATCCAACGACTAAGACACCATCTCCTTCCTCTTGATTCCTCTCCACTCGCCAATGACTGAATTCCAAGTATCCTCTCTGATCTTCTCTCCTAATCCTATCATCCCCTCGCAACCATCGCAACTTCACACATCTTCTAGCCTCTGATGGCTTCATTGTGGTGTTGCGATACATGTAAGCGACATGGGGAGCTCGAGGTCCTAACACCTCATCTTATAAATTAAGTGTACATACAAAAATGGATATATGGGTGCGATGCTCCATTGATCAGTGAAGGAATGATATTTCCTCCAATGCAGTTTCACCGAAGGTGGCGAAGGTATGGGAGATATAAGGGAAATGTGGAAGGGTTTTGAAGGTGAGATGTTTGTCGATGATCGATGGTCAGGAACAAAGACGAATAAAAGGGTGGTGATTTGGAGATAAGAGAAGAGGATTTTGAGGAAAATAAAAAAGTGAATGAAGAATAAGTATAATAGTAGTGGAATTGAGTTAACTCACGGAGAAGAAGATGGATCATGAGGAGGAGGAAAAGAACGGATAAGAGGGTTATACCTTGAGGATTGAATCGCCAGAAGATGTTGGAGCCTGAGAGACGCTCCAAAGATTGTGGACTCTAGTGTGTGGTGGTGCACGCGAGACTCGACAAAGTTTGGAGACTTCGCAAAACAAAATCGAGACTTATGGATCTCTCCCAAGGAATACCCACAGTCGTCGTCGCCTCCCAAAGGTTTCTGATGTTGTCACTAACAATGAACTCGAGGATGGTGGTCTCTCGCATCTATATGGCAGATAGGTTTAATTGGGGCCGATGATGGGTTTTGTGTTTTAGACTTACGAGGATTTCATATCAGACAAAAAATAAGGGAGAAAGAGGGTAGCGACGACTGTGAAGAGAGGGTCATCAAGCTTCTTCCTTCATCGACCCTCATCAGAGGTGGGTCTCTACAAGGCTCGATCTCCCGCTTCTCAAAGCTCTAATCAGGATGGAGGCATCATGATTTATATATCCCCTTTGATTTTGATCGAAGGGGTGACATATGCGTAGTACTCCAGTCATCCATCTCTATCAATGATCATGCAGTCTATAATGAATCGTGTGGCTCATCTCTAACCACACGATTAATATGAAAGGAGTTAATCCCATCAAGACATTTGAGGCTAGGTTACTGCCTCAAACATGTGCTCTTGAAATTTTGTAGAAAGGCCCTAAAAAATTCTTGGACTTATAGATAAGTATGTTTGCTCGAAGAATTACGTAAATACCCCAAGTGGGTGGGTTTTGGAAATTTTGTTAAGGTCCTTGAACTGCAAGTATATTGTTTTCTTTTATTTATTTTGCATTTAGAACCCTCTTCTTGAGCTTTAATTTGATCATTCATCGGTCATTATTTTTCAAAATACAAAATTACATGATGATGATGATTTCTCTACATAATGAAATTTGAATGGTATTTTTCTGAGCGGTTATTGGTTCATTATAATTATTTTGGCAAAGACTATTATATTTTGCATGTATGATATTGGTTAATTAATAATAAATCATTCATTTATCCAAAACTTCCTTCAAAATTACATTGTTTAGAGCTGAACGCGCTTAAAAGTTATTGCGTGTGCATGCATATTGTTATCGAAATAAATGATTTTATGATTGGGATATTTGGTTTAAATCTGCATTTAGTATTTTTACCACATCAAAGTTATTTTGGATTATTATCATTTAAATATATCATGGATATTTGTTGTTTTGAAAAATATTTATTATTATTTATTAGAATTCATTTGTCCTAATCATATTCTCTGCATTGATAATTCATAAAAACATTATTTTGCATCAAAAAATTCAAAAAATATCATAGTATCATTTTGCATACACTCACATCTAGGCCAAGCTATAAAATTTTAAATATTCATTTGATTGAAAATTTGTAGAATCAACCCTGAATTTGGCCTTATTTGCATTTTTTTACATTTTTTGTTGCATAATAAAATATTTCTCAAAAATCTTGTGCACTAATCATCTCAAATTAATCCTAAGTTTATAAATTGCCTCCTTGTATCGTCCTTAGAGCTTACCCGAGTAAAATAGATAAATTGACCACTTCCACTTATTGATTGATTTTTGTGTGTGGTTTTTGGGTGATGTGTTTTATCACCTTCCACAATTGATAATTTCATCAAATTAAGAGTCATAAAATTTCGTTCTTCAAATGGCGCCATTGTTGGGAGGAATGACTTAAGATCTTTTTAGAGAACTTAGTGTCTAAGTTTTCCATCCCTAGGGTAGTCTGACTCTGATTTCTTTTTGTATATATTTTATCTATTTATTTTTTTTTCCATTTTTATCATTTTTTAATTTTATTTGGTATATTTTTTTACATCCGATGAATCTCCATTTCATCACCTTTATTCTTTTATTTTTTCCTTAATTTCCTAGCAAAATATATGTAAATAACATTAATTTATACAAAATAACATTTATTATTTATTCCATAAATACTGTATAAAATGTTGTAGTTAATGCCAAAATAAAATAATAAAGAAAAGAAAAGAAAAAGAATGAAATACCAAAGGTATATAATCACCCTAAGTCCTGAGACTAAGTCATGAATCGACTTGGTCATAAAATAAAAAATGTAAATTACAAAAATTATATATTATAAAAAAATGTAATTAAAAATAAAAACCCACAAAAATATTATTTAATCGATTTCTTGTGTGAATATTGTACGAATACCCCTATATTAATTATTCATTATTTATTTGTAATCAAATACCTACTACATTGACTTGTCTCCTTGTGTTCGACACTCAGATTGCTTATAGACATTTATTTCTGGGTTATAATAAATTTGATCCACACCATTCCCTTTTATTGATATATATATATATATATATATATATATATCGGGGTTTGATTGTTGAATTACTTCGACTTTCTTTCGTAAGTGCTCACCACAACGACGGTGTTCTCGCCCTATGACTACATCAGACCCTTGCAAGAGTCGAGTTTTCAATATCTGTCTAATATAAGATTTGTTTTTATGTGAGGGACCTAGTGAACTTGGATCAACTTTTTTAGGAGCCGACATAACTTGAGGAGACTGGAGGTGACTGATTCCTTGGACCAATCCTGTTGACAAGGCATGAAGCCCAAATCTTTATTTTGGAGAGAGAGTGTGTGTGTTAAGATTGTTTTTTTAGACATTTATTCTTTTAACTAATTATAATAACTACCTACTTCCAATGATCTTTGTATGAAGGCCCGCGTGTGTAACCAAACACATGACTTTCGGTTTGTCTTGACAATCAACTGTGTTGTCGGGACCCCATGGTTGACTTGTGGTGTGTGACGTCGAACTTGGTTGCACCACGGGTCGTAGTTGGGCATCCGGCTGGGTGTCCAGAGGGCATCCGAGAATTGATCCGAACCATTCCCCTTCCCCTATCCATCATTGTATATGACATGACAGTTGTTTTACCTAGCCTTAGAGCTACTCTTAGGTTGCTTATGCTTATAGTTATAGGAACAAACAATTTTCACTAATAATAGACGCTAGACTATTCTACTTAGCTCAATTAACTAGTTTATCATTCATAATAGAACTATCTATTTTTGGTGTACCTTTTCTTGTGCATTCATATAGTTTCAAAAAAGTTCAATTCTGTCTAGCATCTTGCATGGGGAATGTGAAGATCACTATAAGTATTTCTTCTGAGCTTGCATCATCTTTTTATCGATTTACATCGGATTCCTGACTCCTCCTTCTGTGTTTTCTCACTTAGGATTAAAAGGAAATTGGGATTGTCTGATAGACGTGCTTGATCTTGGACTTCGAAGAAAGTGATAACCAAGTTTGAAATCGAAATTGCTTAACGCTATTGACAAAAAATGATGTAAAATTAACTCATTTTCTATGGAAATGCTACCCCATCATTGTTCACAGCTACTTATCATTGAGAGGGTGGGGACGTACCTGCTAAGGAAAAGAGCTCAAACCCCTAGATTGCACCCTAAGTCTCCGGATCTGACTCTTGCGGGTTTGAGAGCTATAAGCGCTTGCTTACAACCATAGAGAGACATTTTTGGTATGTAAGCATGTTGCATCCTTTGGGTCTTGATATAACCCCATATCTAGAGCAAAAAGTCCCTTTGATTAGGGTGTAATAGAATCATATATAGGCATCGGGACGACTATACTTAAGTGCTTGAATAATTAAATACCTGAAAAAAAATCCACCTTTAAAAAAGAAAAAGATTAATGGCTGGACCCTTGGGCCTTCATTGTGTTGAGTAGGTGAATTTTGGGTTTGCTCTTGTGTAATCTGTGTATGTGTTTTTCCTCAGTGTACTTTTACAAGTCCAGCCTTGATTCTCTTCCTTTCACACCATTCCTTTTTGAAGATGTCTTTACATCGGTCTCAATACATGGACCTCGCGAAACGTGTTTCTTCAACCATGTACTGGCATTTTTCGGTTTCTTCTTCTACCACACATTCAAAATTAAACACATGTGATTCTCTCCTGTGGTTGGTTCCATTTCACCCATTTCACAAAGCTAGAACTTCGACCGGCTTCTACAGTGCTTCGCCTTCCACACCTACTCCCACCCACCATCCTCTTCCTCCTTGGTCTAGCACATACAACAACCCTAAATTTTCCCATTTTTCAGAGAACCGTCCTTATGAGAATGCAACTATTAAAAGCAAAATGTATGGCAAAATAATCCTATATATGAGAAAAATAATGGTTACTAGAGTCACAATATGAAAAGCATGCGAATCCACTTTTTCACCAGTTTCATGGTGTATGACACTTGAATGATTCATACTTAGATCAAGACTGTATAACATCGTCGTAGTATAATGGTATGATAATCCACTATTCCGACAGACATTTACGACATAACATTCATCATCCATGTCTTATCATGAGATCTTTATCGAGGATGGTCTTTCAAGGTTTCTTAAGAGATCTAAAGAATTTGATGATAGGCTTAGAAAAGTCACCGAGATGGTTATATCTTTCACTTCTAGCCAAGGGATTGAATTGGAGAACAAATTTGGCGGATCTAATCTTGGAAGCCTAAGGACGCCCAAGAAACCACACACAATTTGTTGTCCGAGATGAGTAGTCTATCTTCCTATTCTACTATCCATACACCCTCCAATCCAGTCATGTTTGTAAATTCCCCCACTACCCCTCCACCTTTCAAAAACATAAAAAATATGAAAACCCCAAAAATTTCAGAAAAATTGAAAAATAAGAAAATCCCCCAAAATCGATTCTCATTGATAACGGTTGTATAACACATTCCCATCCTCAAACTATTTGTCTCGAAACATTGCACAACCTAGAGGATGGGTAAGAAAAGAACTAGAATGGAGAGACAAAGAGTCGCATTGTTATGCATGCGACAACTTTCTTTGTGTTGAGAAGAAATACAAAGAGACACAAGTTATTTCCTAGAGTAAGAGTGTGAAATCAAAGGCACCACATTCACTCATGCCCAGATCTATGATGACTCATCAATAAGTATTCTCCCAGCCTATATTTTTGATGAGCTTAAACTCGGGATACTTCAAAAATCAAGGGTGGTAATTCAACTTATTGATTGATCCATTACTAGGCTAAAGGAAAATATTTTGACCATCATGAGTTTCCAAGATGTCCATCTCTGCATGAACTTTGCTATCCTTGATGTGGAACCCCAAGGATAGTTTTTCTAGTCTCCAATTATTCATGGAAAAATGTTCTTAGCTTCAGCTAAGGCAATTATTGTTTGCGAGACTCGGGTTATAGAGTTCCTGATAAAGGATGTACACTGACCATGCACCTTCTAAGAATACGCCTTGTTCCAAGACAACCCATCAAGTTATTGATAGTCACGACCATCGAGAGGATAATGAGTCATACCCCTCCATTTCATTAGCTTAGACTTCTCCAAGGAGACCGACCCTTCATGATGTGAATGTTAGTCATGTGAGCCCATGGCGAGCCATTCCTACAATAAATGTTATTGTAATGTTTGATAAATCAATAAAAGTTATTGGTTTATTTCACTCCCTGTCTGAAATTAAGAGAATGAATGCACTATAAGGTCCCTCTGTACAAATAGGGTTATGTACCATGGCTGTCTTGACACCATAAAGCTGTTGATTCAATTGTTGAATCATAAAGGTTGGTGCTTGGATGAATATCTAAAGAGTCAGATTGAGGACACATCAAGCACCGTCAAATGATTGTCAAGATGTGATCTCCAGCCTGAGTGGGAGATGGAAATCCTATCTCTAAAGGTTGATATCTGACCGACCTCTTGATGCAGGTCCTCTGCATGGGAATAGAGATTCGGAGGTGCCAGCTAAGTTAGGTCAAAGAGTTGACTTAACAAGATCGAGATAACTAAAGACCTATGTCATATGCTGTCACAATGTAGGAGCACATCCTCTGACCTGAGACAGATGTGTTGTTATATGTCTGAGTATGTACATTTGGTAGACCAATGGGTTGATGGCCTAATCAAGGTCTATATACTGGCGAGCTGGTGTGCATGCAAGGGCATATGAGTGATACGATCTCTCAAAGGGATCATACATGTTCCCTATCGAACCAGAAGACATGAGCTCACTCATGAGGTATTGGGATATATTAAATTCCATGGATGGTCATCTTGCTTTGGAAGCTTGACAGAATTTATAGGCATGATATATGTTTTTTGAAAGCATATGATCGATACCTAATCCCAATGACTAAATGAGAATCTCAATGATAAAACCTTGAAGAAGACATTCTAAAGTGATCTTAGACTTCGGGTTTATTCTAGGTCTTCCAGTATGCATGATGTACATGTATTGGGAATACCTGAGGGTGATGTAATCATAAACGATTGTATAACCATGACGCTTCCATTCTGAGGGAGTGATGAAATAGGTCTGGATTTTAGTGACCCCTCTCCATGGAGAAACGAAATCTAATCTTGGTCCAAGGGTTGGACATTGGTCTGAATGAGATTCAGATGCAATGAGAAGATTAGATCTACGGACTTGATTTAATCAAGCATCTATGAGAGGTCCCTGAGATCTGGATTTGATATATGATCTCAATATCCAAGTCACTATACATGGAACATACAATCGTCCTATCCTTATCTCCAAGTATCTACGGAGAAAGCACACTACTTTTAAAGGAGTTCAAGAATAATTCCTATGATGAATTATGTATCCAAGCAACATGATATTGATAATTAAATGAGATTTAGTTATCAAAAATAATATGAATGAGATTCATATTATGAGAATGGTTATCCTAGATAATTAAATGAGATTTAATTATCTAGAATATGCAGAATGTGGATAGTACTATCCATGCTATCCATAATATCAATGTATACTATAAATATGATTTATAATATACTGGAGAGAGCTCATTTGTAAATGATATTTACTAATTGGTTGTTAATGTGAATTGGATTCACATTAAGCAATTAATTGAAAATATAATTTACATTTTTGTTTGGGTTGTGACTGTGATTCACATTTTTTCAATGGCATGATCAAAATATTCGCTAATTAATTTGGAATTAATTTAGTGAATATATTTTCAATAAATGGTGTTGCAAATAATTAAAAGATAATGGGATTTTATCTCATAAAATAAAGAAGATAAAAACCCACCTATTGGAGAGGTGGCGTCACCCATGAATCATGCAAAGGTGATGCCCCATCTTTTAGGAGAAGGTTTTTATCCTCTTTATTATCTCTTGTTAATTAATTTTATTAAGTTAAATTATGTTGATAATAATGCAACATATCTTTAATTTAATATAAATTAATAAGTTGTTGCTTTATTAAACAACAATGATCATGTCCATTGATTAAAAACACAAATCAATCTAACCATTGATTTTGTGTATCCCATGGATTGTGATCCATTAACTCTCAAACTACTATATAAGAAAGAGAAACCCTAGTCCTTTAAGATACTCTAATCTCTCTATCCTCATTCGCATGCCCCATCTCTCTCTCTAAGTGTGGCCGTCCACCTTGAGACTTGAGAGAATTGCAGTCATCACTACTTCATCATGTTGTCGCCTCGATTGCTCGTGGATCTCCGTCTTCCTTGGTGCTCTATCACAAGTAGAAGATGTCGGATTTCGTTGGACGAAATCAGGATATTCATCGCTTCGATCTTCATCTTGGATTGCGGGAAGCACGCGTCTCATCATCGTGCCAACAAGTGCCTTCTTCGTGGATCAGACTTGAGTCAGGAGGATCTCTTACTTTAGAGATCAAGTGATCATAGCCACGCTTCAAGAGGTATTTCTAATACTTTGTGGTTAGATGAAACGATTCAATAAATGTTCTTGGATCATGTGGTTTCATCATATGATTAAAAAAATTTTAAATTCCGCTGCATTGAGCAACTAGTACGACTAGTCGCTCCGATCGCATTAGATGCGATCATCACGCTTCCGTGATGTGCTTAAGGACTTCTCGTATCCTTTAGTGACCCTAGGTAAGACACATGTAGATCTGACTATCAAGACGACCACTAATCCTCACACCACAAACATCTCACCACTCTTTTATTGCTCCACCATAGGGAGAATTTCTAAAGAGGACTCAAGAACAGAAGCTTCTCATGTATCATATACAGATTTTACAGATTGTCTTGATTATTTCAGTGATCTGATTCCCAAGCGTACACCACCGCAACTTGTTGGCTCCTGTTACACACCATACCCTGGACCCAAACTCAAGGAGCGACCACCAAGGTGAAAGAGCCCAACTCATAGAAAAATAATTCATTTGAATCAGACACAACTACTTCATGTTTTCTATATAATTAGCATGATCCAACATTTGAGTCGACAAATCCCAAGACAACTGAGGACATTTCTTCATGTACTTTCCAAATCTGTGTCGTGTATGGACCCTTGAAGATATGGTAAATGAACAACATGAATCATCTGATGATGAGTCCATGATTCCCAAGTACACATTCTCCAAGATCTAGACCTAAGGAAAATACCACTATTTATTTAATCGATCGATGAGAGGTGTCTAACGTCTGGTCTTGGAGGAGTCTATGATCTTTGACAAGTTGGATCTGGAAATTATTGTATCAATCCTCTCTTGGATCTCGACAAGTCAATAAATAAAATAAGACAACAATCAATCCACGATAGAATAGACAATAAATAAGATGCGAGGTAAAATTTATCATACCCTACAAATGATTTACAATGAACAAGTAGAGAGGGTCGAACCACTGAGAGAAAACTGGATAGGTATACTTATTATCTACTACTAATAATAAAGAATAATAATTTTGTATTTTTTTAGTTTTTTATTTTTTATGGGTTTTAAATTATATTTAATTTTTATGGTTTTTAATGTTTTTATATTTTTATGTTTTTCCTTTTTAATTTTACAAATTTTTTAGTTTCTTTTTGCTTTTAAAGATATAATATGTATATATAGTAATAATATAGATAATAAGAATGATATGTAATAAATAATTGGTAAAAATATAAAATATAGGGAATATATATAAGAACACTCATTTTTTAATTTTAAGGGTTTTGTAAAAATGAGTATTAAGTATTTATAATTAATAATATTAATATTAATAAATATATAAGTAATATATTGTAGGGATTTTTACCTGACAGACCCTATAAACTTTGCCAATTACCTCCACAACCTTTGAAACAACATAATTCCCCCTAGACCCCGTAAACTGGCCAACTCTTACCCCATAAACCCTGCGGTTATTCTTTTTGAAGCTCGTGAGGGTTCTTGGGGTAATTTACAGGGTCGATGTGGTAATTACATTGTGCAAAAGGTCGTAGAGTTGATTTAAAAAGTTTATAGGGTCTGCCGGGTAAAATTCCCTATATTGTATATATATGCCCTATAATTTTAAACATAGCTATATATAGTCAAATATTAAAAAATAAAATGTTTTTGTGTTTTAAATATTTTTCTCTATTTTTTAAGATTTTTACATAATATTTGCTAATTTTTATGTATTTTTAATGTATCTAATATATCAAAACAATATATATAATATAGGTAAGATTATTTGGGTTTTAAAAATAGATAAATATTATATAATATAGATAAAAATAATATTTTTGGGTTTGAAACTATTTTAAATATATACTATATGATATATATAAAATAGAAAATAGAAAACTTTTTTTTGATTATATATATATATTTGATTGATTTTAGGATATTTTAGGGTTTTTTTAATTTTTAGTGTTTTATTTTATTTTTTTGATTTTCAGTATGGAGTTATAATATATAATAATAAATATACTGCATTTTTTGGAAATTTTAAGTAGGTTTTATAAATTTTGTATTTTTATATTTAGATCGGGGATAAATAATACCTAAATTATTTTTAATAAATGAGAAAATGAAATAAATACCTAGATAAATGTGAGAAAAGATCGACATAAGATTAAGCATCTACAATACTTTTTCCATAAATTTTAAGGTAAGTGAGCTATTTAATAAAAATAGAAAAGCATAAAAAAATAAACAGTCTAATTAGAGTGTATTTGCAATTTGTAATAGGGTCTACATGCAAATATCCCAGAATTTTTACACTTATTTACAAACTTTAAATACTAAACTTAAATAACAATAGCCGAGAGTGCCAATGTGCAAAATGTATCTGCCTTACGTGGGGGACTACGTGGTGAGCTGGCACGGACCTATTTGCAATATGCAGTAAGTACGAGGGTCTGATTACGGAATGTCCGAAAGTTTTAAACGTGCAAATATATTTACATAACTGATGATTATCCGATTCTTGATACAATTATATCAATACCAACCCATTACAAAAGAATAATCATAATTTTTATGATGAATAATAATTCTTGGGGGTAGTATTACATGCATACCATATTGCATATCTACTCAAATAGGCAAACACCTTTTACTCTTCGATCCACCTTGATTTCTAGAACGATCAAGAGAGAAGGAAATGAGAAGCATGCATTATCAACTTTATGAAAAATGCAAGGTCGCGATAACAATATTCAATAAGTTCCAGAATCTTAAGAGAATAATCACTTCATGTATCCTCCTATACGGATAACCTCTTAGCAAAGATTGTCAGTCGCTACTATTTTTTTCAATCAGTATGACAAACATCTAGTGCCAAAATTACTCTATAAATGCTATCCGTAATGGGATCCCATTATGTTCATTATAATAAACTCAACATCTATGATCCTACTGTTTATATATATACCCTAGATAAACCTAAGCACTAGGAATTGGAAGTGATTAAAATAACTAATTGGATAAAAAATTGTGGTCATTGGAAGCATTTGCACAAGCAAATGTGTGACTGAAATTGATGGAAATTGTCATCATCATTTGACACCAACGTCAATTGGAGCGTTCTTGGCGCCAATATGAAGAGGTATGAATGCCTTTACGGCAATTGAAGGGATGCAACTCCAATTGGAAAGGTAAATGCATATTTGAAGGGGTGTATCTCTTGGGTAGGTAACATCCATGTTGATGTCTTTATAAACGACATGGTATCAAGCATTTATTCCATTCGATCGCCATCCTCTCATCCGTCATTCAATTCGATCATTCTGTCACCTTTCTTGATAATTCCGCTCCCAACCAATTCCATCACCATCATCCAACAAAACTCTACCATCATAATTAATCATACATCGATGAAGTATCAAAGTGATCTCGTCGACTTGTGCATTTGGACCCTCAGTGAATCCGACTCCTGAGGCTCCACACCAAGTGCTGTTAAAAATTATCCAACACCATAGACATCCGCCAACCATCAATTGTTCGGTCCCTCTGTGAATCCAACTCCAGAGGCTTCTTCCCAAGCCTTCGACCTTATATTTTTATCTTACCTTTATTTTATTGCTTTTCATTTTTTTACTTGTCATAATTTTTCTACTTTATCCTTCATGCAGGTATTTATTGAGAATATTGCAACGGTCCGAATTTACCGGTGGTCATCCTCGACTCCTGGAAAACCGCCATGACATGAGGCTTGAGTACAATCCGCGGTAGTAACCGCAGTAAACTTGCCTTGTCGGAACACATGGATAGTGATAAACACAGATTATCGGGGGTCTAAAAAGTATGTCTCACACAAGGCGGAGACAACCGAGGTCGCTGTGGTGACCCACAATAAAATGTATTTAATCAACAATTAACCCACACTATAGATCAACAATTAGAAATAAATGTGGAGTTAAAATTTATTTTTAACTCTACACAAAAATGTATAGGACAAGTATGTAGAGAGTTCGAACACAGGGAGCAAACATGGTAATTCAAAAAGATGTGTGTGAGTGAATGTGAGTGATGACTACACTATGCAAGCAAATATTTTTTGTGGGTTTGTAATTTTAGAATTTTTTTAATTATGTATTTTGATTTTTAGTTTTATGATTTTTATAATTTTATATTATATATATATATATTTTCAATATTAGAATATAAGGACAATGTAATAAAAGAGAAGATAGAATATTAATAAAAATATGCAAAAATAGCCAAAAATTCAGAAATAAAATCTTTTTGGTATTTTTATAATTTTTTACTATTTTTGTGATTTTTGGGTAATTTTCAGAATGTTTTTGGTATTTTTAAACACTGAAATAAAACAAAACAGTGGACAAGCTACTGGCTGGGGGTAAAATGAAAATTAAAAATAGCAAACCCCACCAAAATTTTTCAAAATAATTTTAAGATAAAGAGGATAAAATATAGAGGAAACAGGATCCGAGTTTATAATTTTTGGAGTTTTCTACAAATTTTTAGATTTTTTTGAAGTTTTTTATGTATTTTTGAATTTTTAAGGTTTGTTTTGAGATTTTTAGTGATTTTTGGACTGACACTAAAATAGGTTAAAATAGATAGTAGATATTTTTTTTTGGAATTTTTCGAGTAATTTTACTATTTTTTGGTATTTTCTAAGCTAGACAGTGAATAAAAAGCATGTTTTTGATTTTTGATAAATAGGAAAATGCAATAAAATTAAAAACTAAAAATAGGGCGTGGAAATACAAGTTAACAAGAGCTTAAGTTTAAATTTTGAGAATTTTTGGAATTAAAATGAGGGTCCAAATAAATGTTACAAGTTCACAAAAATAATACAGCCTGGCAGGGGTATAAGTGCAATTATCAGAACATCCAGGGGCATACATGCAATTTTCGCACAAAAATAACACTGAATATTTAATTTCCAGGACCAAACATAAATTACAAAAGCCGCAGGGGTGTCTGCGCAAATTTCCCACTAGGGCGCGTGACTTGCACGCGCCTGGCGAGGACTTAAAAGTAATTTCCACAAAAACCGAGGGCTTACATGCAATTTTGCCAAAAAAATTTAACACTGAATATAAAAGTTCTGGCACTAAAACGAAATACTAAAAAGACCGAGGGCCTCAGTGCAAAATACCCGCACATCACGTGTACAGGTCACGTGCGGTGACGTGGCAGAGGACCTATGGGTAAATAAAATAAATGCAAGGGTCTTATTGCAAATTTTACAAAACTTTTACCCTACAGACGAAAGTTTATAGACTAAAAAGTAAATACAAAATGCGCAGGGGTTGAGATGCAAAATACCCCTAGCGTGCGGATCCAACGGCTGCAGATCTTCACTTAACCACGTGGCGTGAATCCAACGGTCGATGACGCTTCGCATTGCACGGCTGAGATTAGATCCTCCTTGGTTGATCCAACGGTCGAGGCAAGGAGAATCGGACGGTGGCTGTGCGATTTGGGAGGCCTCCACGATCCGACGGCTGGGCAAGAACATCGGCGAGCTCCGTAGAGGGCGAACTTCGCCGTCCACGATCTTCGTCCTCCGGCGATGGCAAGGCTTCAAAATGGTCGTGGAGCGTCCTGGGGTCCTTCTCTTCCTCCCGGGGGCTTCAAAAGACCTCGGTGACGGCCGAGGCGCTCGCTGGCGGTCAGCGGAGCTGGAGGGCTCGGCTGAGCTCCGGCGAGTGCCAAAATCGCTCCCAGGCGCTAGTCAACGCGCTTTGACCCTGCAAAAAGGATTAGGAGGTCCAGGGCAAAATGCCTGGACCTTAGGTGGACGGAATCGAGGCGAAAAGCGATGTGGTGGTGGTTGGCCGGAGTTGCGCTCCGGCGAGGGGATGCGATTTGGCGAAATAACCGATTGGATCTCGAAATTTCTTGAGGGCTTATGATCTTAAGACTAAGGCTAACCTAATGAGCGAGAAAGAAAGGGGTGGAGTGGTCCTCAATGGCCTGAACCAGAGGAAGAAGGGTACCCCAACCGCCGGTCTTGCGGGAGGTGGTGGAGACGCCTCCGACCTCTATCATCTTGGCTGAAGGGCTTGTAGTGGAGCTGTCACCTCCAGGAAGCTCGGGAGCACAAAAGGGGCGACAAGGGGTGGACCGAAGGGACTCGATTTAAATTCAAAGTTGGGGGGTTCGTTTTATGTGGTTTGACCTAAGATGACAGGAGCTCGAAGAACGAAAGATCTGGAGCGCCTCAGTGATCCTCGGCTCAAGATAATCGCATGGCGGGGTAGACCAAGGATCGAGGCTCGGATTTGCAGAGGGATTCATCATGAATGGGTGCAAGATTTAGCCGCGAAAAAGCCAAGAAGTTGGCTCAAAAACCAACTTCTGACACGGCGCTGGGGGGAAGGCGACCAGTTGACCAGGGTCAACTGGGTGCGCCACCTGGTTGGTCCACGTGGACCAACCAGGAAAAACCCCAAAATAATGTTTTCTAAAATCATTTAAAAATATTAAATGGCATTATTAATTTATGATTATAAAATAAAAAATATTCGTTATTTTATGTAGTATTTTATTATGATTTTAATTAATTTTATGAGGTATATTTTTATAAGTTTACTTTTTAGCCCTATATAGGTATAATACCTATATAAGTTAATAGTTTATTTTTATTTTGTGTATTTTAATTTTATTATTTGTATTTATTATTTTCTAATACTTTTATACACATAAATATATTTTTATTTCATTTTTCTGATATATTTTAATAAAATATAAGTATAGTTTATATAGGTATGTGTATAGGTATTCTACCTATGTATTAGGAATATATGTATTTTTATTTTGAGTTTTATTTGGGTTTTTCTTCTGATTTTATCGTACAAATATACTATAAATAATATTTACAAAATTATACAAATATAAGAATACAAAAATAATGAATAAAGAATAAATTGAATATTTTAATATGTACAAGTATACTATAAGGGTCCAAAACTCAACTTTCAAACTGTAACTCCGAAAAATAAGAAACCACCTCCATTAAATATATTATTTTATGCTATATACAATGAAAGGTGAATTTGGTACATTTCGAGTTTTTATTTGCAAGATACAAGTCTGTGAAGTTGGAGTTTTGGAATCTTATTCAGACCATAACTTTTTATCTGTACATTATTTTTCAGTGAAATCAATTTTGTATTTTTCTTTATTAAATTATCTACAACTTTCATGACAAAGTTTCTTCATTTGATGTGTAAAAAGTGGAACCAAAAATAGGTCCCAAACTGAATAAAGAATGAATAGAATAATATAGATATTTGACCCTTATCTCCCCCTACTTTATTCCTTGTCGACCTATTCATCAAGATGCCTAGGTCTCGGGGTTTTGGGTCATAAAATATTTACAATATTTTATTCTTTTTCTTTTCTTTTATTTATTCTATAATTTTGGCTTTAATTACAGTATTTTATACACTATTGACATGCTCATGCATGAATGCTAAGATGAGGTATTTAATGATATTTGCAAGCATTTGCTAGGGTTTTTGGTGCCAAAATGATAGAATAAAGATGATAGATAGCAACAATTTGGGAAATCTACGAGATCCCAGAGTCGCATAAGCGTTGGAGATTGCCGTGTACGTAGGAGTGATCAAATTCTGCCAACCTGCACCATTGTGTATCATTTGAATTTAAAATTTTTATTTTAATTTACAATTTACAAAAACTCTCTTCAATTTATAAAAGAAGTATTTTTATTTTGAATCTGCAAAATAAAGTGCAGAATCTTCCTATCCATGTGAATTCGACACTGACTTACCATATACTTTGCTTGTGCATAATATAGCTAAGTCCGGTAATTTATTTGTTCAAAGTGTATTTTTGTGGGTTCTCAATGACCACCGACATAAAAATAGAGTACTTCAACCCTCGGAAATACACATCAACACTTCGGCATCGTTGCCGGGAACAAGCAATTATTCGAACTTTATATAAAAAAGTTTTTCTTTACATTTTGCTTTTCACCATCTTTCTTTTTTTTCCTGCAGGGGACAAGTCGCATTGGAACAAAACCACGTCGAACATCAAAGCGAAGTATAAAAAATTGGAGTGCTCTCGCTATAAGTTCTCTTTTCTTAGGCATAACTAGGATCTATTTTATTTCTTTGTTTGCACATATTAAAAAACAACAAAAAAATCAATTTCTTTTTCCGTATTGCATTGCATCTCCATAGGATTTCTCCCCTATAGTCCCACCTTGCATTTAAAAATACCATTTAATTGTTTTCCGACTAATTGAGAAAAATTATTACATTTTATCCTACTAAATTAAAGCGGTCAAAAAAACTATTGGACATGCGAGCCCACGACGAGCCATTTTGCAATAAATGTTATTGCAGATATCATTACCTGATCTGAAATGAAGAATAAATAATTTACAGATATGTCCCTTAATATAATTAGGGTTATGTACCATGGCCATCTTACTGATCATATGGCTGTTGATTCGATTATTGAACCATAGAGGCTGGTGCTTGGATGAATATCTAAAGAGTTAGATTGAGGACTCATCAAGCACCGTCAAATGATTATTAAGAGATGATCTCCAGCCTGAGGAGGAGAAGGCAATCCTCTCTCTGAAGGCTGATATCTAACTGACCTCTTGATACAGGTCCTCTCCATAGGAATAGAGATTCAGAGGTGATAGATAAGTTAGGTCAAGGAGTTGACTTAACGAGATCGAGATAACCAAACTCCTATGTCGTATGCTATCACAATATAGGCACACATCCTCTGATCGGAGACAGATGTGTTTCTATATGTCTAAGTATGTATATTTGGCAGACCAATAAGTTGATGACCTAATCAAGGTCTATACACCGGCGCGCTGGTGTGCATACAAGGGCATATGAGTAATACGATCTCTCGAAGGGATCACACATGTTCAGTTACTGAACCGGAAGACATGAGCTCACTCATGAGATATTGGGAAGGATCAAATTACGTGCATGGTCGTCTCGCTTTGGAAGCTTGACTGAATTTGTAGGTTTGATATATACTTTTGGAAAATATATGATCAAGACCTAGGTATTATATATGCATTTGGAAAGTATATGATTGATACCGACTCCTAATGATCAAATGAGATAATACCCTGAAGTAGACAGTGTAAGATTGATCTAATACTTCGGGTTTATTCTGAGTTTTCATGTATGCAGGATGTACATGTATTGGGAATACCTGAGGGTGATGTGATCATATACGATTGTATAACCATGACGCTTCCGTTCCTAGGGAGTCATGAAATGGGTCTTGATTTTAGTGACTCCTCTCAGTAGAGAAGTAATCTGATCTTGGTCCAAATATTGAATTGAATGTGATTCAAATGCAATGAGAAGATTAGATTTGCAGTCTTAATTTAATCAAGCATCTATGGGAGGCCCGAGATATGGATTTGAGATATGATCTCAATATCCAAGTCACTATACGTGGAACAATACAATCGCCCAGTCCTTTCCTCCAAGTATCCGCGGAGAAAGCACATTATCCTAGAATGAGTTCACGATAATTTCATTGTTGATATAAATATTCGAGCATTGAGAAAATAGATAATTAAATGTGATTTAATTATCATGAATAATATGAATTTGATTCATATTTTAAGGAGAGTTATCTTAGATAATTAAATGTGATTTAATTATCAAAGATGTAAATAATGTGAATATGATTCACATTATTTGGGCACACGAGAATAGAGATCCGACATGATTAAATGTGATTTAATTATCATGAATATGAATAATGTGGATAACAATATCCATATTAATCATATATATTATAAATGTGATTTATATTATATATGTGATTTTCGATTCTGTTTGTTCATATTATGCTCATTTTAGTGAACATGTATCCACAGTTTCGGGGACTGCGAATCTTAACGTAATTAAAGAGTTAATTGCAGTTTTAAAACACCTTGAAATGGATGCAATTCACTTAGGTTATGTTGTAAATCAAATTAGCAAATTTTAGGAACTTATTTTTCTTAATTTGGATTTAAATTGATTGAGATGTGATATTTTTAGTAAGTTAGGGTCATTGCTGAAATTATTTTCCTAATCAAGAACCTAGTGATTGTAATTTAAGAAATTAGTGAAATTAAATGGTTTAATTTCTTAGAATAATTGTGGATAAATATTTGTGAAATATTTTAAGATAATTATTTCCTTAAATGACATTGCTCTAACCAATAATTGATTAGATGTGATCTAGATCACAAATTGGTTACATGATCTACATGATCTACTTTCTAACAAACATGTTACTTGAATAGGATTTGGGATTTGTTTAGCAAATTTCATTATAATGTTAATCAAAATTGTTTTGATTATTATTATATGGTATAATTTCGATTGAAAAACCGGTGATCATCTCAAGTACAAAGTGATCTTTTTTGCATTATCCTTTCCCGAGGCGGATATGATGTCTAGTCGAGGAGCATTGGGGTAGCAGGTTGCACCAAGTGCGGTCTGTCTCACTCCTATCGGTACTGGCCATGACAACGGGTAGAGTTGGTATAATGCTTAAGAAATCATGATGTATTTCAAATTATTAAAATTCGAATAATATGTATTTGAGATAATTCCATAATTCAAGTAACAATAAAGATTATTTGTTGGATATTAATTGGATCATTAATTTAATATGATTAGATTAATTAGAATCCAATTAAAATGAAAACACTCTATTATGAATAGAGTTGTGATTTCCCTTGGAAGAATTAATCATAATGAATATGATTCATAATGAATATTTAGAATTTGAACGTGATATGGAGGATCACATAAGTGACATCCATGGTCTCCCGTCAAGGAAGAGGGTTCCATCGCCAGGGATTGTATGTAGGAGACGCCTGTCCGAAGTGACAGCTCCTGTATGCAAGCACATCTGGATCGAGCTCTTTAATTCTCGAAAGAGTAAGGCCGCATACGTAGTGACCCCAATATCGGGTCCTCATATTATTACGGTGATTTTGGATTGCGTATAGCGAGTTCTATTCCTATTAACTGTTGGTTTAATTAATGATGGGCCAACATCGCCTTAGGGGCGGTGGGCTCGGTTGTTAAGGATCGACTTTGGAAATGCCAGTTGGACTTGTAAGGTGGAATGTGTTCGTGCTTCTTTTTATCAGAGTCATAGGTTCTCATATTATTGAGATGTGACAAAGATAAGGAAGGAGATCCTAGATCTTGCTTGAGATATAATGGTAAGTACATCTCTTACATTGAAAGGGATTAAGGGAATGAACTTTCAGTGTTGTCAAGGCAAGACAACTTTGATATAAAAACTCCTAAATCAAAGTAAAATATGTATATATAATATATATACTTATGCCAATTTCTTATTTCAGATAATCCTTCATTAAACCCACTCAATACTATACTCAATAATAACTAGTAAATTGTCATGGATTGGATCCATGATCAAGATATTGTACTTGCAGTTGGACACATAATGTATGTGGTTGCAATGTGCAAGTTTCCTCATAAGAATGAGGAATGAAAATTAAATAGACAATAGGACTACTACAACCCTAGGATTTGTATGTCACTATAGTCTTGATCTCTCATCGAATGTACTTTGGAAGTGACATGTCGATGATGATCGTAATTGTTAAATAATCCTTATAAAATCAAAGAAGATATTCTGGCATACATATGTGCTCTCGAAATTTTAATCATGAATGACATGGTTCACTGCATCATGCAGAATGATGGCTCTACAAGAGATGATGTATTCAAAATGTTTGAATACCTACCTGAACCAATGTTTTAAGAGTTTAGATGTATATAGATATGATGAGTGTCATCATTCTACAGTCTATACTCTAGTCGTTGATGAAGCTTCATAATACTCACATTGTATGAATTTAATGAAGCATGTATAAATGTTGAAATGCTCTTACATTGAATTCTTTGGAATTTAACATAAGAGATCCTTAGTCTTAAGCAATAGTTGTTTATAGATAAAGGGAGCATAATGGAAGCATGAGCCAGACCCAAGATGAGAAGGATAGTCAAAGGGTTGGCTGTACTTCTAGTACTTCCATATGACTTTCAAAGGGTTGAATGAATGCCAATACTGCAATAAGCTGATTTGTTGCTAATATGACTATCAAGTCTATCTAGAATCCTTAGAGAAGGACTCAGATATTGCATCAGAATAATCTACATATAATTATTGAAACTGATTTTCTTATTTGATAAGATAAAGTCTAATAATTGTATCCCAATCTTCTAACAATACTTGCAATGGGTTGCATATGTTTTAGAAGACTAAATTTTTTTTGATCTTAAGGCTTATAGTCATCTATTGATAGATATGTTTATTAAATATCATATTTTGAAGTTTAGGATTTTTCTAAGATCAATCACCTAGTGATAGATATTGGATAATTTTATTCTTTGAAAATAAACAGGTTTAATATTTATTATAATTAAATATTGAAATTCACACCATTTGCATTCATAAATTCATAAAAATATTTATCTTACATTCAAAAATTCCAAAAAAAATATTAATTTCACTGTATTTTACCTCTAGGCCAAAGTTCATAATTTTCGAACATCGTTTGATTGAAAATAGCATTTTAGTACCTAAAATTGGACATATTTGCACTTTACATTCCAAAATCGCATTAAAAAAACCAAAAAATACCGCCTCGAAAACTGCACACGAACTTTAATAGACAAAAATTCTAGGTTGTTCCTTTGCCTCCTTGAGTTTGACCTTAGGACTTGCTCAACTAAAATAAACATAAAAGTACATCGATTAAAAATTGATTTAACTATCTTGATCGATTCCAAATTCCCACCTACAACGAAATGATAAAGTTAAATGATAATTCACGCCAACTAATAGGGCATTCTCGGACTCATTAGACCTGACCGGATGTATGTCGCCTAAATACTAGAGCGTAGATCACCAAGCCTTGTTGTGATGGAAGGACGAAGGACTCTCCACGCTATAAATGCCCACGAATTGGATCCAGATCTCTCGATTCGTACCATCGATTCAAGATCAAGAGGACCACCATATTATCAAGAACCAATGAGATCCTATCCATCGATCCATACCTAGATTTAAAGCCATTGATCTTATATCGCTCCATTATGACTGTTTGTTTGCGCCCATTCCTCAGCCCTCGGATACAAGATGCCTCTAGGCACACTACATGTGATGAGTCATTTATAGGGACATCCTTGACATTTCCAGAATTCACCAAAAAGTCTAGACCGTGTGCTTCTCACACATGATCGGGGTCGTTTGCAGGCATGCCCCCTCGCTCTTCTAGAATTGGCGCATATACCCCTACAGAGGGGTAACTTTAACAGGAACTCCTCCTACTTCAATAAATCACAACAAAGACCATGTGAGGATTATTTCTGCAATAATTCTAATTATTTTTATTACACATGTACCCCTAAACTTATTCCAAGCATTTGTGGTCCAATTTGATGTTCTTGGTGTCATTTTAAAGATCTTTTAATTCTCTATAATGTGAGACATTGTATTATTCATTTTGAGACACTCTTGGATACAATTAAAATTGAGGAAATTATTGAATCATTCTTTGAGCCATATATTATCTGTTATTGATTTTTATTGCTCAAAAAATTGTGAGAATGTAGGTATCATTTGAGACTTCTTTGATATTTATTGATCAATTATTCTAATGGGCTTGGGTACTAAATTGAAAGGAGATTGATTAATTTGCTTTTGCTCTTGCATAATTCACTTTGCATTCATACACTATCTTTAAAATATTTAAAAATTCATTATTTCATTCACATTTTATTGAATTTATTTTTGTGCATAGAAACTAAAAAAATTAATTCATAGTCTTTGCTTCGATTAATTGCATCTTTTATTTCAAATCCACAAAAAAACAATTTCAAAATACAAAAACCAAACAAATATTCATCTCTTGAAAAACTAATCCTAAATTATTTAAAAGTTAATTCTAGGCCCTTATATTACCTTTTAAGTTTGATCTTGGGACTTGTCTAAGTAAAATAAACAAATCGACCATACTGAAATTAATTGAATCATTACTTGCTCTTTATCATCTGTTATAACTGATGCTAGTTCTGTTTAATTAAGAGTGGTAGAGAGTGTGTTTTCATACACCCAGATCATCTTGATGTAATCATCAATAATATACAGAAAATACATGGCACCTCCCAAAGATGGGTCCCGTAAAGGGCCCCCAATAATCTGCATGGATGTAGTAGAGTGCCTCCTTTGTTCTGTTAGTAGCTTTACTGAATTGCTTCTGTGTTATTTCCCCAACACGCAATGCTCACACAACTCCAGCTTGGATCCCTTGAGATCCCCGATGAGATCCTTCTGACTGAGGATATTCATCCCCATCCGACTCATGTGCCCCAGCCGCATATGCCACAATCTGAATCTGGTTTCATGGATTGTGTTCCCACTACAACAGAAGACATAATTGTAGACCCATGCATGATGTATAGGGTCTTCTGCTTGTTTTCCTTAATGACAATCACTCCGCCTTTGGCAACCTGCATAACTCCACCTTTAGCGTGTACATATTGATGAGTTTGCAATTCATCACTATAATTAGCTAAAAATAGAGATCCTTCTCGAGTAATTAAGTGTATTTAGGCATTCATAAGTCATAATTAGCATTCATGCACTTGTAATTAATTTGAATGCATTATCATTTTCATTCTGCATTCTTACATTCACTTATAAAATGGCCTGATTTCATTTATTTTTAATAATTTCAGTCTAACCCCAAATGACATAAAACCAATTCCATTATGTACATCACTCATATTTCCATTGAAAAATCTTAAAAAATAATAACGTATATGTATGTGATTTAAATTTAAACAATAATTTGAGACTGAAAAGTCATAAAGCCAAATATCTCACACATTAAGTATCCTATGAATCTTTACTCACTTTTCAATTAATATACACTTAAAAATCTAAGAATGAAGATCAAATTTAAAAGAATCAGAGCTCATACGTGAATGTTGGATTTTGGGTACGAATTATATATTATATATATCCAGTTTGACTCATCATTTTATGTATAAAATAAATATTTTTGATTTATTTTTTTTCGTTTATTTCATTTGAGTTGTGTTTTAATAAATTCCACAAAAATAAAAATCTAAAAAATAACAAGCAAAGGAAACCAATTGTTCCAAGTATATATATACAGTTTATATATACCAATTTTATTAACTATTAAAAATCCCAAAAAAAGAGTAATGTGTAAATATTCTTATTTTACTTGAATTCGTACTTCATTAAAAATAATAAAAAAGTTATAAAACTAAAAATCCATGTACTTTATTCACATAAAATACCACCAAAAATACTTCTTTGTACATATGGGGTCTTTTGCTTTTGGTCTCTTAATGAAAATTGTAGACCTCATCGAGACAAATAACTTTTATGAAAGGAGTTTTTTTATTGAAGGTATTTTTATTTGGGTAAATTACAATTTGGGTCCCCATCTATGGGTACGATCTCAGAATGGGTCCCGATCTTTAAATTGTAACGATTCGGGTCCCTGGACCATTTAGGAAATGGAAATTTTGGAGTTCATGATGAATATGCCCTTGTTGGGAATGGAATGGAGGTTGGGTTCGAACTTTTAAATAAGGGCATACTCATCATTAGCCCCAAAAAGTTCCTTACAATAATGGCCCTGGGACCCAAATCGTTACGATTTAAAAATCAGGACCCATTCTGAGATCGGACCCATAGATGGGGACCCAAATTGTAATTTACCCTTTTTATTTTGTTTTGGTTTTTTGTTTTTGATTATTGTGGGAATGACACGTAGCTGCTCCTTGAGGAGCCATGTGCCACCTCCCTCTCTTTATAACCACCTCTCATCATTGTCCTTGAATTAAGATAGATCTAACAACCAAGTTAATTCCCTATTGTTCCCCCATTTCTAGCCACATTGAATTTTGGTCGTTAGATCAGTTAAGCTCTAACGGTAACATCTCCTTCCTTCTGATTCCAACCTTCCAACGGCTAAGACACCGTTTCTCATACCGATTCCGTGATCCAACGGCTAAGACACCATCTCCTTCCTCTTGATTCCTCTCCACTCGCCAATGACTGAATTCCAAGTATCCTCTCTGATCTTCTCTCCTAATCCTATCATCCCCTCGCAACCATCGCAACTTCACACATCTTCTAGCCTCTGATGGCTTCATTGTGGTGTTGCGATACATGTAAGCGACATGGGGAGCTCGAGGTCCTAACACCTCATCTTATAAATTAAGTGTACATACAAAAATGGATATATGGGTGCGATGCTCCATTGATCAGTGAAGGAATGATCTTTCCTCCAATGCAGTTTCACCGAAGGTGGCGAAGGTATGGGAGATATAAGGGAAATGTGGAAGGGTTTTGAAGGTGAGATGTTTGTCGATGATCGATGGTCAGGAACAAAGACGAATAAAAGGGTGGTGATTTTGGAGATAAGAGAAGAGGATTTTGAGGAAAATAAAAAAGTGAATGAAGAATAAGTATAATAGTAGTGGAATTGAGTTAACTCACGAAGAAGAAGATGGATCATGAGGAGGAGGAAAAGAAAGGATAAGAGGGTTATACCTTGAGGATTGAATCGCCAGAAGATGTTGGAGCCTGAGAGACGCTCCAAAGATTGTGGACTCTAGTGTGTGGTGGTGCACGCGAGACTCGACAAAGCTTGGAGACTTCGCAAAACAAAATCGAGACTTATGGATCTCTCCCAAGGAATACCCACAGTCGTCGTCGCCTCCCAAAGGTTTCTGATGTTGTCACTAACAATGAACTCGAGGATGGTAGTCTCTTGCTTCTATATGGCAGATAGGTTTAATTGGGGCCGATGATGGGTTTTGTGTTTTAGACTTACGAGGATTTCATATCAGACAAAAAATAAGGGAGAAAGAGGGTAGCGACGACTGTGAAGAGAGGGTCATCAAGCTTCTTCCTTCATCGACCCTCATCAGAGGTGGGTCTCTACAAGGCTCGATCTCCCGCTTCTCAAAGCTCTAATCAGGATGGAGGCATCATGATTTATATATCCCCTTTGATTTTGATCGAAGGGGTGACATATGCGTAGTACTCCAGTCATCCATCTCTATCAATGATCATGCAGTCTATAATGAATCGTGTGGCTCATCTCTAACCACACGATTAATATGAAAGGAGTTAATCCCATCAAGACATTTGAGGCTAGGTTACTGCCTCAAACATGTGCTCTTGAAATTTTGTAGAAAGGCCCTAAAAAATTCTTGGACTTATAGATAAGTATGTTTGCTCGAAGAATTACGTAAATACCCCAAGTGGGTGGGTTTTGGAAATTTTGTTAAGGTCCTTGAACTGCAAGTATATTGTTTTCTTTTATTTATTTTGCATTTAGAACCCTCTTCTTGAGCTTTAATTTGATCATTCATCGGTCATTATTTTTCAAAATACAAAATTACATGATGATGATGATTTCTCTACATAATGAAATTTGAATGGTATTTTTCTGAGCGGTTATTGGTTCATTATAATTATTTTGGCAAAGACTATTATATTTTGCATGTATGATATTGGTTAATTAATAATAAATCATTCATTTATCCAAAACTTCCTTCAAAATTACATTGTTTAGAGCTGAACGCGCTTAAAAGTTATTGCGTGTGCATGCATATTGTTATCGAAATAAATGATTTTATGATTGGGATATTTGGTTTAAATCTGCATTTAGTATTTTTACCACATCAAAGTTATTTTGGATTATTATCATTTAAATATATCATGGATATTTGTTGTTTTGAAAAATATTTATTATTATTTATTAGAATTCATTTGTCCTAATCATATTCTCTGCATTGATAATTCATAAAAACATTATTTTGCATCAAAAAATTCAAAAAATATCATAGTATCATTTTGCATACACTCACATCTAGGCCAAGCTATAAAATTTTAAATATTCATTTGATTGAAAATTTGTAGAATCAACCCTGAATTTGGCCTTATTTGCATTTTTTTACATTTTTTGTTGCATAATAAAATATTTCTCAAAAATCTTGTGCACTAATCATCTCAAATTAATCCTAAGTTTATAAATTGCCTCCTTGTATCGTCCTTAGAGCTTACCCGAGTAAAATAGATAAATTGACCACTTCCACTTATTGATTGATTTTTGTGTGTGGTTTTTGGGTGATGTGTTTTATCACCTTCCACAATTGATAATTTCATCAAATTAAGAGTCATAAAATTTCGTTCTTCAAATGGCGCCATTGTTGGGAGGAATGACTTAAGATCTTTTTAGAGAACTTAGTGTCTAAGTTTTCCATCCCTAGGGTAGTCTGACTCTGATTTCTTTTTGTATATATTTTATCTATTTATTTTTTTTCCATTTTTATCATTTTTTAATTTTATTTGGTATATTTTTTTACATCCGATGAATCTCCATTTCATCACCTTTATTCTTTTATTTTTTCCTTAATTTCCTAGCAAAATATATGTAAATAACATTAATTTATACAAAATAACATTTATTATTTATTCCATAAATACTGTATAACATGTTGTAGTTAATGCCAAAATAAAATAATAAAGTAAAGAAAAGAAAAAGAATGAAATACCAAAGGTATATAATCACCCTAAGTCCTGAGACTAAGTCATGAATCGACTTGGTCATAAAATAAAAAATGTAAATTACAAAAATTATATATTATAAAATAATTTAATTAAAAATAAAAACCCACAAAAATATTATTTAATCGATTTCTTGAGTGAATATTGTACGAATACCCCTATATTAATTATTCATTATTTATTTGTAATCAAATACCTACTACATTGACTTGTCTCCTTGTGTTCGACACTCAGATTGCTTATAGACATTTATTTCTGGGTTATAATAAATTTGATCCACACCATTCCCTTTTATTGATATATATATATATATATATCGGGGTTTGATTGTTGAATTACTTCGACTTTCTTTCGTAAGTGCTCACCACAACGACGGTGTTCTCGCCCTATGACTACATCAGACCCTTGCAAGAGTCGAGTTTTCAATATCTGTCTAATATAAGATTTGTTTTTATGTGAGGGACCTAGTGAACTTGGATCAACTTTTTTAGGAGCCGACATAACTTGAGGAGACTGGAGGTGACTGATTCCTTGGACCAATCCTGTTGACAAGGCATGAAGCCCAAATCTTTATTTTGGAGAGAGAGTGTGTGTGTTTAGATTGTTTTTTTAGACATTTATTCTTTTAACTAATTATAATAACTACCTACTTCCAATGATCTTTGTATGAAGGCCCGCGTGTGTAACCAAACACATGACTTTCGGTTTGTCTTGACACTCAACTGTGTTGTCGGGACCCCATGGTTGACTTGTGGTGTGTGACGTCGAACTTGGTTGCACCACGGGTCGTAGTTGGGCATCCGGCTGGGTGTCCAGAGGGCATCCGAGAATCGATCCGAACCATTCCCCTTCCCCTATCCATCATTGTATATGACATGACAGTTGTTTTACCTAGCCTTAGAGCTACTCTTAGGTTGCTTATGCTTATAGTTATAGGAACAAACAATTTTCACTAATAATAGACGCACTAGACTATTCTACTTAGCTCAATTAACTAGTTTATCATTCATAATAGAATTATCTATTTTTGGTGTACCTTTTCTTGTGCATTCATATAGTTTTAAAAAAGTTCAATTCTGTCTAGCATCTTGCATGGGGAATGTGAAGATCACTATAAGTATTTCTTCTGAGCTTGCATCATCTTTTTATCGATTTACATCGGATTCCTGACTCCTCCTTCTGTGTTTTCTCACTTAGGATTAAAAGGAAATTGGGATTGTCTGATAGACGTGCTTGATCTTGGACTTCGAAGAAAGTGATAACCAAGTTTGAAATCGAAATTGCTTAACACTATTGACAAAAAATGATGTAAAATTAACTCATTTTCTATGGAAATGCTACCCCATCATTGTTCACAGCTACTTATCATTGAGAGGGTGGGGACGTACCTGCTAAGGAAAAGAGCTCAAACCCCTAGATTGCACCCTAAGTCTCCAGATCTGACTCTTGCGGGTTTGAGAGCTATAAGCGCTTGCTTACAACCATAGAGAGACATTTTTGGTATGTAAGTATGTTGCATCCTTTGGGTCTTGATATAACCCCATATCTAGAGCAGATAGTCCCTTTGATTAGGGTGTAATAGAATCATATATAGGCATCGGGACGACTATACTTAAGTGCTTGAATAATTAAATACCTGAAAAAAATCCACCTTTAAAAAAGAAAAAGATTAATGGCTGGACCCTTGGGCCTTCATTGTGTTGAGTAGGTGAATTTTGGGTTTGCTCTTGTGTATTATCTGTGTATGTGTTTTTCCTCAGTGTACTTTTACAAGTCTAGCCTTGATTCTCTTCCTTTTACACCATTCCTTTTTGAAGATGTCTTTACATCGGTCTCAATACATGGACCTCGCGAAACGTGTTTCTTCAACCATGTACTGGCATTTTTCGGTTTCTTCTTCTACCACACATTCAAAATTAAACACATGTGATTCTCTCCTGTGGTTGGTTCCATTTCACCCATTTCACAAAGCTAGAACTTCGACCGGCTTCTACAGTGCTTCGCCTTCCACACCTACTCCCACCCACCATCCTCTTCCTCCTTGGTCTAGCACATACAACAACCCTAAATTTTCCCATTTTTCAGAGAACCGTCCTTATGAGAATGCAACTATTAAAAGCAAAATGTATGGCAAAATAATCCTATATATGAGAAAAATAATGGTTATCAGAGGGATTGTCCATGCTCTGCTCAAGGTTGCATACTAGAGTCACAATATGAAAAGCATGCGAATCCACTTTTTCACCAGTTTCATGGTGTATGCCACTTGAATGATTCATACTTAGATCAAGACTGTATAACATCATCGTAGTATAATGGTATGATAATCCACTATTCCGACAGACATTTACGACATAACATTCATCATCCATGTCTTATCATGAGATCTTTATCGAGGATGGTCTTTCAAGGTTTCTTAAGAGATCTAAAGAATTTGATGATAGGCTTAGAAAAGTCACCGAGATGGTTATATCTTTCACTTCTAGCCAAGGGATTGAATTGGAGAACAAATTTGGTGGATCTAATCTTGGAAGCCTAAGGACGCCCAAGAAACCACACACAATTTGTTGTCCGAGATGAGTAGTCTATCTTCCTATTCTACTATCCATACACCCTCCAATCCAGTCATGTTTGTAAATTCCCCCACTACCCCTCCACCTTTCAAAAACATAAAAAATATGAAAACCCCAAAAATTTCAGAAAAATTGAAAAATAAGAAAATCCCCCAAAATCGATTCTCATTGATAACGGTTGTATAACACATTCCCAGCCTCAAACTATTTGTCTCGAAACATTGCACAACCTAGAGGATGGGTAAGAAAAGAACTAGAATGGAGAGACAAAGAGTCGCATTGTTATGCATGCGGCAACTTTCTTTGTGTTGAGAAGAAATACAAAGAGACACATGTTATTTCCTAGAGTAAGAGTGTGAAATCAAAGGCACCACATTCACTCATGCCCAGATCTATGATGACTCATCAATAAGTATTCTCCCAGCCTATATTTTTGATGAGCTTAAACTCGGGATACTTCAAAAATCAAGGGTGGTAATTCAACTTATTGATTGATCCATTACTAGGCTAAAGGAAAATATTTTGACCATCATGAGTTTCCAAGATGTCCATCTCTGCATGAACTTTGCTATCCTTGATGTGGAACCCCAAGGATAGTTTTTCTAGTCTCCAATTATTCATGGAAAAATGTTCTTAGCTTCAGCTAAGGCAATTATTGTTTGCGAGACTCGGGTTATAGAGTTCCTGATAAAGGATGTACACTGACCATGCACCTTCTAAGAATACGCCTTGTTCCAAGACAACCCATCAAGTTATTGATAGTCACGACCATCGAGAGGATAATGAGTCATACCCCTCCATTTCATTAGCTTAGACTTCTCCAAGGAGACCGACCCTTCATGATGTGAATGTTAGTCATGTGAGCCCATGGCGAGCCATTCCTACAATAAATGTTATTGTAATGTTTGATAAATCAATAAAAGTTATTGGTTTATTTCACTCCCTGTCTGAAATTAAGAGAATGAATGCACTATAAGGTCCCTCTGTACAAATAGGGTTATGTACCATGGCAGTCTTGACACCATAAAGCTGTTGATTCAATTGTTGAATCATAAAGGTTGGTGCTTGGATGAATATCTAAAGAGTCAGATTGAGGACACATCAAGCACCGTCAAATGATTGTCAAGATGTGATCTCTAGCCTGAGTGGGAGATGGAAATCCTATCTCTAAAGGTTGATATCTGACCGACCTCTTGATGCAGGTCCTCTGCATGGGAATAGAGATTCGGAGGTGCCAGCTAAGTTAGGTCAAAGAGTTGACTTAACAAGATCGAGATAACTAAAGACCTATGTCATATGCTGTCACAATGTAGGAACACATCCTCTGACCTGAGACAGATGTGTTGTTATATGTCTGAGTATGTACATTTGGTAGACCAATGGGTTGATGGCCTAATCAAGGTCTATATACTGGCGAGCTGGTGTGCATGCAAGGGCATATGAGTGATACGATCTCTCAAAGGGATCATACATGTTCCCTATCGAACCAGAAGACATGAGCTCACTCATGAGGTATTGGGATATATTAAATTCCATGGATGGTCATCTTGCTTTGGAAGCTTGACAGAATTTATAGGCATGATATATGTTTTTTGAAAGCATATGATCGATACCTAATCCCAATGACTAAATGAGAATCTCAATGATAAAACCTTGAAGAAGACATTCTAAAGTGATCTTAGACTTCGGGTTTATTCTAGGTCTTCCAGTATGCATGATGTACATGTATTGGGAATACCTGAGGGTGATGTAATCATAAACGATTGTATAACCATGACGCTTCCATTCTGAGGGAGTGATGAAATAGGTCTGGATTTTAGTGACCCCTCTCCATGGAGAAACGAAATCTAATCTTGGTCCAAGGGTTGGACATTGGTCTGAATGAGATTCAGATGCAATGAGAAGATTAGATCTACGGACTTGATTTAATCAAGCATCTATGAGAGGTCCCTGAGATCTGGATTTGATATATGATCTCAATATCCAAGTCACTATACATGGAACATACAATCGTCCTATCCTTATCTCCAAGTATCTACGGAGAAAGCACACTACTTTTAAAGGAGTTCAAGAATAATTCCTATGATGAATTATGTATCCAAGCAACATGATATTGATAATTAAATGAGATTTAGTTATCAAAAATAATATGAGTGAGATTCATATTATGAGAATGGTTATCCTAGATAATTAAATGAGATTTAATTATCAAGAATATGCAGAATGTGGATAGTACTATCCATGCTATCCATAATATTAATGTATACTATAAATATGATTTATAATATACTGGAGAGAGCTCATTTGTAAATGATATTTACTAATTGGTTGTTAATGTGAATTGGATTCACATTAAGCAATTAATTGAAAATATAATTTACATTTTTGTTTGGGTTGTGACTGTGATTCACATTTTTTCAATGGCATGATCAAAATATTCGCTAATTAATTTGGAATTAATTTAGTGAATATATTTTCAATAAATGGTGTTGCAAATAATTAAAAGATAATGGGATTTTATCTCATAAAATAAAGAAGATAAAAACCCACCTATTGGAGAGGTGGCGTCACCCATGAATCATGCAAAGGTGATGCCCCATCTTTTAGGAGAAGGTTTTTATCCTCTTTATTATCTCTTGTTAATTAATTTTATTAAGTTAAATTATGTTGATAATAATGCAACATATATTTAATTTAATATAAATTAATAAGTTGTTGCTTTATTAAACAACAATGATCATGGCCATTGATTAAAAACACAAATAAATCTAACCACTGATTTTGTGTATCCCATGGATTGTGATCCATTAACTCTCAAACTACTATATAAGAAAGAGAAACCCTAGTCCTTTAAGATACTCTAATCTCTCTATCCTCATTCGCATGCCCCATCTCTCTCTCTAAGTGTGGCCGTCCACCTTGAGACTTGAGAGAATTGCAGTCATCACTACTTCATCATGTTGTCACCTCGATTGCTCGTGGATCTCCGTCTTCCTTGGTGCTCTATCACAAGTAGAAGATGTCGGATTTCGTTGGACGAAATCAGGATATTCATCGCTTCGATCTTCATCTTGGATTGCGGGAAGCACGCGTCTCATCATCGTGCCCACAAGTGCCTTCTTCGTGGATCAGACTTGAGTCAGGAGGATCTCTTACTTTAGAGATCAAGTGATCATAGCCACGCTTCAAGAGGTATTTCTAATACTTTGTGGTTAGATGAAACGATTCAATAAATGTTCTTGGATCATGTGGTTTCATCATATGATTAAAAAAATTTTAAATTCCGCTGCATTGAGCAACTAGTACGACTAGTCGCTCCGATCGCATTAGATGCGATCATCACGCTTCCGTGATGTGCTTAAGGACTTCTCGTATCCTTTAGTGACCCTAGGTAAGACACACGTAGATCTGACTATCAAGACGACCACTAATCCTCACACCACAAACATCTCACCACTCTTTTATTGCTCCACCATAGGGAGAATTTCTAAAGAGGACTCAAGAACAGAAGCTTCTCATGTATCATATACAGATTTTACAGATTGTCTTGATTATTTCAGTGATCTGATTCCCAAGCGTACACCACCGCAACTTGTTGGCTCCTCATACACACCATACCCTGGACCCAAACTCAAGGAGCGACCACCAAGGTGAAAGAGCCCAACTCATAGAAAAATAATTCATTTGAATCAGACACAACTACTTCATGTTTTCTATATAATTAGCATGATCCAACATTTGAGTCGACAAATCCCAAGACAACTGAGGACATTTCTTCATGTACTTTCCAAATCTGTGTCGTGTATGGACCCTTGAAGATATGGTAAATGAACAACATGAATCATCTGATGATGAGTCCATGATTCCCAAGTACACATTCTCCAAGATCTAGACCTAAGGAAAATACCACTATTTATTTAATCGATCGATGAGAGGTGTCTAACGTCTGGTCTTGGAGGAGTCTATGATCTTTGACAAGTTGGATCTGGAAATTATTGTATCAACCCTCTCTTGGATCTCGACAAGTCAATAAATAAAATAAGACAACAATCAATCCACGATAGAATAGACAATAAATAAGATGCGAGGTGAAATTTATCATACCCTACAAATGATTTACAATGAACAAGTAGAGAGGGTCGAACCACTGAGAGAAAACTGGATAGGTATACTTATTATCTACTACTAATAATAAAGAATAATAATTTTGTATTTTTTTAGTTTTTTATTTTTTATGGGTTTTAAATTATATTTAATTTTTATGGTTTTTAATGTTTTTATATTTTTATGTTTTTTCTTTTTAATTTTAAAAATTTTTTAGTTTCTTTTTGCTTTTAAAGATATAATATGTATATATAGTAATAATATAGATAATAAGAATGATATGTAATAAATAATTGGTAAAAATATATAGGGAATATATATAAGAACACTCATTTTTTAATTTTAAGGGTTTTGTAAAAATGAGTCTTAAGTATTTATAATTAATAATATTAATATTAATAAATATATAAGTAATATATTGTAGGGATTTTTACCTGACAGACCCTATAAACTTTGCCAATTACCTCCACAACCTTTGAAACAACATAATTCCCCCCTTAACCCCGTAAACTGGCCAACTCTTACCCCATAAACCCTGCGGTTATTCTTTTTGAAGCTCGTGAGGGTTCTTGGGGTAATTTACAGGGTCGATGTGGTAATTACATTGTGCAAAAGGTCGTAGAGTTGATTTAAAAAGTTTATAGGGTCTGCCGGGTAAAATTCCCTATATTGTATATATATGCCCTATAATTTTAAACATAGCTATATATAGTCAAATTTTAAAAAATAAAATGTTTTTGTGTTTTAAATATTTTTCTCTATTTTTAAGATTTTTACATAATATTTGCTAATTTTTATGTATTTTTAATGTATCTAATATATCAAAACAATATATATATAATATAGGTAAGATTATTTTGGGTTTTAAAAATAGATAAATATTATATAATATAGATAAAAATAATATTTTTGGGTTTGAAACTATTTTAAATATATACTATATGATATATATAAAATAGAAAATAGAAAACTTTTTTTGATTATATATATATATTTGATTGATTTTAGGATATTTTAGGGTTTTTTTAATTTTTAGTGTTTTATTTTATTTTTTGATTTTCAGTATGGAGTTATAATATATAATAATAAATATACTGCATTTTTTGGAAATTTTAAGTAGGTTTTATAAATTTTGTATTTTTATATTTAGATCGGGGATAAATAATACCTAAATTATTTTTAATAAATGAGAAAATGAAATAAATACCTAGATAAATGTGAGAAAAGATCAACATAAGATTAAGCATCTACAATACTTTTTCCATAAATTTTAAGGTAAGTGAGCTATTTAATAAAAATAGAAAAGCATAAAAAAATAAACAGTCTAATTAGAGTGTATTTGCAATTTGTAATAGGGTCTACATGCAAATATCCCAGAATTTTTACACTTATTTACAAACTTTAAATACTAAACTTAAATAACAATAGCCGAGAGTGCCAATGTGCAAAATGTATCTGCCTTACGTGGGGGACTACGTGGTGAGCTGGCACGAACCTATTTGCAATATGCAGTAAGTACGAGGGTCTGATTACGGAATGTCCGAAAGTTTTAAACGTGCAAATATATTTACATAACTGATGATTATCCGATTCTTGATACAATTATATCAATACCAACCCATTACAAAAGAATAATCATAATTTTTATGATGAATAATAATTCTTGGGGGTAGTATTACATGCATACCATATTGCATATCTACTCAAATAGGCAAACACCTTTTACTCTTCGATCCACCTTGATTTCTAGAACGATCAAGAGAGAAGGAAATGAGAAGCATGCATTATCAACTTTATGAAAAATGCAAGGTCGCGATAACAATATTCGATAAGTTCCAGAATCTTAAGAGAATAATCACTTCATGTATCCTCGTATACGGATAACCTCTTAGCAAAGATTGTCAGTCGCTACTATTTTTTTCAATCAGTATGACAAACATCTAGTGCCAAAATTACTCTATAAATGCTATCCGTAATGGGATCCCATTATGTTCATTATAATAAACTCAACATCTATGATCCTACTGTTTATATATACATACCCTAGATAAACCTAAGCACTAGGAATTGGAAGTGATTAAAATAACTAATTGGATAAAAAATTGTGGTCATTGGAAGCATTTGCACAAGCAAATGTGTGACTGAAATTGATGGAAATTGTCATCATCATTTGACACCAACGTCAATTGGAGCGTTCTTGGCGCCAATATGAAGAGGTATGAATGCCTTTACGGCAATTGAAGGGATGCAACTCCAATTGGAAAGGTAAATGCATATTTGAAGGGGTGTATCTCTTGGGTAGGTAACAACCATGTTGATGTCTTTATAAACGACATGGTATCAAGCATTTATTCCATTCGATCGCCATCCTCTCATCCGTCATTCAATTCGATCATTCTGTCACCTTTCTTGATAATTCCGCTCCCAACCAATTCCATCACCATCATCCAACAAAACTCTACCATCATAATTAATCATACATCGATGAAGTATCAAAGTGATCTCGTCGACTTGTGCATTTGGACCCTCAGTGAATCCGACTCCTGAGGCTCCACACCAAGTGCTGTTAAAAATTATCCAACACCATAGACATCCGCCAACCATCAATTGTTCGGTCCCTCTGTGAATCCAACTCCAGAGGCTTCTTCCCGAGCCTTCGACCTTATATTTTTATCTTACCTTTATTTTATTGCTTTTCATTTTTTACTTGTCATAATTTTTCTACTTTATCCTTCATGCAGGTATTTATTGAGAATATTGCAACGGTCCAAATTTATCGGTGGTCATCCTCGACTCCTGGAAAACCGCCATGACACGAGGCTTGAGTACAATCCGCGGTAGTAACCGCAGTAAACTTGCCTTGTCAGAACACATGGATAGTGATAAACACAGATTATCGGGGGTCGAAAAAGTATGTCTCACACAAGGCGGAGACAACCGAGGTCGCTGTGGTGACCCACAATAAAATGTATTTAATCAACAATTAACCCACACTATAGATCAACAATTAGAAATAAATGTGGAGTTAAAATTTATTTTTAACTCTGCACAAAAATGTATAGGACAAGTATGTAGAGAGTTCGAACACAGGGAACAAACAGGGTAATTCAAAAAGATGTGTGTGAGTGAATGTGAGTGATGACTACACTATGCAAGCAAATATTTTTTGTGGGTTTGTAATTTTAGAATTTTTTTTAATTATGTATTTTGATTTTTAGTTTTATGATTTTTATAATTTTATATTATATATATATTTTTTTTCAATATTAGAATATAAGGACAATGTAATAAAAGAGAAGATAGAATATTAATAAAAATATGCAAAAATAGCCAAAAATTCAGAAATAAAATCTTTTTGGTATTTTTATAATTTTTTACTATTTTTGTGATTTTTGGGTAATTTTCAGAATATTTTTGGTATTTTTAAACACTGAAATAAAACAAAACAGTGGACAAGCTACTGACTGGGGGTAAAATGAAAATTAAAAATAGCAAACCCCACCAAAATTTTTCAAAATAATTTTAAGATAAAGAGGATAAAATATAGAGGAAACAGGATCCGAGTTTATAATTTTTGGAGTTTTCTACAATTTTTTAGATTTTTTTTGAAGTTTTTTATGTATTTTTGAATTGTTAAGGTTTGTTTTGAGATTTTTAGTGATTTTTGGACTGACACTAAAATAGGTTAAAATAGATAGTAGAGAATTTTTTTGGAATTTTTCGAGTAATTTTACTATTTTTTTGGTATTTTCTAAGCTAGACAGTGAATAAAAAGCATGTTTTTGATTTTTGATAAATAGGAAAATGCAATAAAATTAAAAACTAAAAATAGGCGTGGAAATACAAGTTAACAAGAGCTTAAGTTTAAATTTTGAGAATTTTTGGAATTAAAATGAGGCTCCAAATAAATGTTACAAGTTCACAAAAATAATACAGCCTGACAGGGGTATAAGTGCAATTATCAGAACATCCAGGGGCATACATGCAATTTTCGCACAAAAATAACACTGAATATTTAATTTCCAGGACCAAACATAAATTACAAAAGCCGCAGGGGTGTCTGCGCAAATTTCCCACTAGGGCGCGTGACTTGCACGCGCTTGGCGAGGACTTAAAAGTAATTTCCACAAAAACCGAGGGCTTACATGCAATTTTGCCAAAAAATTTAACACTGAATATAAAAGTTCTAGCACTAAAACGAAATACTAAAAAGACCGAGGGCCTCAGTGCAAAATACTCGCACATCACGTGTACAGGTCACGTGCGGTGACGTGGCAGAGGACCTATGGGTAAATAAAATAAATGCAAGGGTCTTGTTGCAAATTTTACAAAACTTTTACCCTACAGACGAAAGTTTATAGACTAAAAAGTAAATACAAAATGCGCAGGGGTTGAGATGCAAAATACCCCTAGCGCGCGGATCCAACGGCTGCAGATCTTCACTTAACCACGTGGCGTGAATCCAACGGTCGATGACGCTTCGCATTGCACGACTGAGATTAGATCCTCCTTGGTTGATCCAACGGTCGAGGCAAGGAGAATCGGACGGTGGCTGTGCGATTTGGGAGGCCTCCACGATCCGACGGCTGGGAGGCTAGGACCAAGAACATCGGCGAGCTCCGTAGAGGGCGAACTTCGCTGTCCACGATCTTCGTCCTCCGGCGATGGCAAGGCTTCAAAATGGTCGTGGAGCTTCCTGGGGTCCTTCTCTTCCTCCCGGGGGCTTCAAAAGACCTCGGTGACGGCCGAGGCGCTCGCTGGCGGTCGACGGAGCTGGAGGGCTCGGCTGAGCTCCGGCGAGTGCCAAAATCGCTCCCAGGCGCTAGTCAACGCGCTTTGACCCTGCAAAAAGGATTAGGAGGTCCAGGGCAAAATGCCTGGACCTTAGGTGGACGGAATCGAGGCGAAAAGCGATGTGGTGGTGGTTGGCCGGAGTTGCGCTCCGGCGAGGGGATGCGATTTGGCGAAATAACCGATTGGATCTCGAAATTTCTGGAGGGCTTATGATCGTAAGACTAAGGCTAACCTAATGAGCGAGAAAGAAAGGGGTGGAGTGGTCCTCAATGGCCTGAACCAGAGGAAGAAGGGTACCCCAACCGCCGGTCTTGCGGGAGGTGGTGGAGACGCCTCCGACCTCTATTGTCTTGGCTGAAGGGCTTGCAGTGGAGCTGTCACCTCCAGGAAGCTCGGGAGCACAAAAGGGGCGACAAGGGGTGGACCGAAGGGACTCGATTTAAATTCAAAGTTGGGGGGTTCGTTTTATGTGGTTTGACCTAAGATGACAGGAGCTCGAAGAACGAAAGATCTGGAGCGCCTCAGTGATCCTCGGCTCAAGATAATCGCATGGCGGGGTAGACCAAGGATCGAGGCTCGGATTTGCAGAGGGATTCATCATGAATGGGTGCAAGATTTAGCCGCGAAAAAGCCAAGAAGTTGGCTCAAAAACCAACTTCTGACACGGCGCTGGGGGGAAGGCGACCAGTTGACCAGGGTCAACTGGGTGCGCCACCTGGTTGGTCCACGTGGACCAACCAGGAAAAACCCTAAAATAATGTTTTCTAAAATCATTTAAAAATAGTAAATGGCATTATTAATTTATGATTATAAAATAAAAAATATTCGTTATTTTATGTAGTATTTTATTATGATTTTAATTAATTTTATGAGGTATATTTTTATAAGTTTACTTTTTAGCCCTATATAGGTATAATACCTATATAAGTTAATAGTTTATTTTTATTTTGTGTATTTTATTTTTATTATTTGTATTTATTATTTTCTAATACTTTTATACACATAAATATATTTTTATTTCATTTTTCTGATATATTTTAATAAAATATAAGTATAGTTTATATAGGTATGTGTATAGGTATTCTACCTATGTATTAGGAATATATGTATTTTTATTTTGAGTTTTATTTGGGTTTTTCTTCTGATTTTATTGTACAAATATACTATAAATAATATTTACAAAATTATACAAATATAAGAATACAAAAATAATGAATAAAGAATAAATTGAATATTTTAATATGTACAAGTATACTATAAGGGTCCAAAACTCAACTTTCAAACTGTAATTCCGAAAAATAAGAAACCACCTCCATTAAATATATTATTTTATGCTATATACAATGAAAGGTGAATTTGGTACATTTCGAGTTTTTATTTGCAAGATACAAGTCTGTGAAGTTGGAGTTTTGGAATCTTATTCAGACCATAACTTTTTATCTGTACATTATTTTTCAGTGAAATCAATTTTGTATTTTTCTTTATTAAATTATCTACAACTTTCATGTACAAAGTTTCTTCATTTGATGTGTAAAAAGTGGAACCAAAAATAGGTCCCAAACTGAATAAAGAATGAATAGAATAATATAGGTATTTGACCCTTATCTCCCCCTACTTTATTCCTTGTCGACCTATTCATCAAGATGCCTAGGTCTCAGGGTTTTGGGTCATAAAATATTTACAATATTTTATTCTTTTTCTTTTCTTTTATTTATTCTATAATTTTGGCTTTAATTACAGTATTTTATACACTATTGACATGCTCATGCATGAATGCTAAGATGAGGTATTTAATGATATTTGCAAGCATTTGCTAGGGTTTTTGGTGCCAAAATGATAGAATAAAGATGATAGATAGCAACAATTTGGGAAATCTACGAGATCCCAGAGTCGCATAAGCGTTGGAGATTGCCGTGTACGTAGGAGTGATCAAATTCTGCCAACCTGCACCATTGTGTATCATTTGAATTTAAAATTTTTATTTTAATTTACAATTTACAAAAACTCTCTTCAATTTATAAAAGAAGTATTTTTATTTTGAATCTGCAAAATAAAGTGCAGAATCTTCCTATCCATGTGAATTCGACCCTGACTTACCATATACTTTGCTTGTGCATAATATAGCTAAGTCCGGTAATTTATTTGTTCAAAGTGTATTTTTGTGGGTTCTCAATGACCACCGACATAAAAATAGAGTACTTCAACCCTCGGAAATACACATCAACACTTTGGCGTCGTTGCCGGGAACAAGCAATTATTCGAACTTTATATAAAAAAGTTTTTCATTACATTTTGCTTTTCACCATCTTTCTTTTTTTTCCTGCAGGGGACAAGTCGCATTGGAACAAAACCACGTCGAACATCAAAGCGAAGTATAAAAAATTGGAGCGCTCTCGCTATAAGTTCTCTTTTCTTAGGCATAACTAGGATCTATTTTATTTCTTTGTTTGCACATATTAAAAAACAACAAAAAAATCAATTTCTTTTTCCGTATTGCATTGCATCTCCATAGGATTTCTCCCCTATAGTCCCACCTTGCATTTAAAAATACCATTTAATTGTTTTCCGACTAATTGAGAAAAAATATTACATTTTATCCTACTAAATTAAAGCGGTCAAAAAAACTATTGGACATGCGAGCCCATGACGAGCCATTTTGCAATAAATGTTATTGCGGATATCATTACCTGATCTGAAATGAAGAATAAATAATTTACAGATATGTCCCTTAATATAATTAGGGTTATGTACCATGGCCATCTTACTGATCATATGGCTGTTGATTCGATTATTGAACCATAGAGGCTGGTGCTTGGATGAATATCTAAAGAGTTAGATTGAGGACTCATCAAGCACCGTCAAATGATTATTAAGAGATGATCTCCAGCCTGAGGAGGAGAAGGCAATTCTCTCTCTGAAGGCTGATATCTAACTGACCTCTTGATACAGGTCCTCTCCATAGGAATAGAGATTCAGAGGTGATAGATAAGTTAGGTCAAGGAGTTGACTTAACGAGATCGAGATAACCAAACTCCTATGTCGTATGCTATCACAATATAGGCACACATCCTCTGATCGGAGACAGATGTGTTTCTATATGTCTAAGTATGTATATTTGGCAGACCAATAAGTTGATGACCTAATCAAGGTCTATACACCGGCGCGCTGGTGTGCATACAAGGGCATATGAGTAATACGATCTCTCGAAGGGATCACACATGTTCAGTTACTGAACCGGAAGACATGAGCTCACTCATGAGATATTGGGAAGGATCAAATTACGTGCATGGTCATCTCGCTTTGGAAGCTTGACTGAATTTGTAGGTTTGATATATACTTTTGGAAAATATATGATCAAGACCTAGGTATTATATATGCATTTGGAAAGTATATGATTGATACCGACTCCTAATGATCAAATGAGATAATACCCTGAAGTAGACAGTGTAAGATTGATCTAATACTTCGGGTTTATTCTGAGTTTTCATGTATGCAGGATGTACATGTATTGGGAATACCTGAGGGTGATGTGATCATAAACGATTGTATAACCATGACGCTTCCGTTCCTAGGGAGTCATGAAATGGGTCTTGATTTTAGTGACTCCTCTCAGTAGAGAAGTAATCTGATCTTGGTCCAAATATTGAATTGAATGTGATTCAAATGCAATGAGAAGATTAGATTTGCAGTCTTAATTTAATCAAGCATCTATGGGAGGCCCGAGATATGGATTTGAGATATGATCTCAATATCCAAGTCACTATACGTGGAACAATACAATCGCCCAGTCCTTTCCTCCAAGTATCCGCGGAGAAAGCACATTATCCTAGAATGAGTTCACGATAATTTCATTGTTGATATAAATATTCGAGCATTGAGAAAATAGATAATTAAATGTGATTTAATTATCATAAATAATATGAATTTGATTCATATTTTAAGGAGAGTTATATTAGATAATTAAATGTGATTTAATTATCAAAGATGTAAATAATGTGAATATGATTCACATTATTTGGGCACACGAGAATAGAGATCCGACATGATTAAATGTGATTTAATTATCATGAATATGAATAATGTGGATAACAATATCCATATTAATCATATATATTATAAATGTGATTTATATTATATATGAGAGATCTATTTGTAATTTACATTTATTAAATTAAATGTTGATGTGAATTGGATTTACATTGGAAATTGAATTGAAAATGTAATTTACATTTTATTTTGGGCTGTGAATTCGATTCACAATTTTCTAATGGCAAGATTGCAATATTCATAAAATAATTATGAATTATTTTTGTAGAATAGTTTACAACAAGTGTTGTTGTAAATCTTAGAGATTTCCATGAAATAATGTAATCTCATGAGATATCATGAGATTGCCACCAAATCCCATGTTATGGATGGAGGCAATCTTCATTCCATAATTTCCATGCTTGATTGATTTAATTTGGGATTAAATCATATTGATTTATCAATATATATTTAATCTAAATTAAATTAATTGTTGTTGGTTTTTTACCAACAAAATCTTGGTCATTAAAAGAAATACAAATCAATGTAAGCCATTAGATTTGTGTTGTCCATGGATTGAGATCCTTGGATCCCAAAATATTATAAAAGGAGAGGCACCCCTTGGTCTTCTTGGTTACAACAACACAATGAGAACATAATGCTCTCTCTCTCTCTCTCATTCTCTACATGCTCTCTCTCTCTCTCTCATTTGTCCGTCCACCATGGATGCCCTAGAGAGAGTCTCAACCGCCGCAGCATCGTCGTCATGCTGCCGAATTGTTTGCTCATGGATCTCTGTCTCCGTCGATTATTGCTCGTGAAGAAGACTTCGTATCTCGTGTGACGTGATTAGGAGATTCGACGCTTGGATCATCAACATAGATGGCGAGAAGCACATGTTTCATCAACACGCTCGCAAGCGTCTCCTCCGTCGGATCGGACTTGAGACAGGAGGTCTCTTCATTTAGAGACTCGATCGCAACCACGCTTCAAGAGGTAACTCTAATACTTGTTTGTGGTTTAGATGAAACGATCTGAGAAGTGTTCTTGGATCATATAGTTTCATCACATGAAAAAATTTAATTTCCACTGCCTCGAGCAACTAGTGCGACTAGTCGCTCCTGATCGCATACGATGCGATCCTCACGCTTCCATGATACGCTTAAAAATCTCACCATCTCCTTCAAGTGGTATCAGAGCCTTAGGTCGAAGGTTTCGGATACGATCCATAAACCTAGGACGACTTGGGTTCGTTAGGGTTTGCGAAAGTTTTCTCGCATTTTATTTTCGCATCTCTGTTTGTGAATATTTTCGATCCTGTTTAAACTATTTAAACACGAAAATAATAATTGTATTTTGTTCCCCATTAAATAAGGAAATCGTAGGATCTGAGTTTGTGTGATTTTCGATTCCGTTTTTTCATATTATGCTCATTTTAGTGAACATGTAACCACAGTTTCGGGGACTGCGAATCTTAACGTAATTAAAGAGTTAATTGCAGTTTTAAAACACCTTGAAATGGATGCAATTCACTTAGGTTATGTTGTAAATAAAATTATCAAATTTTAGGAACTTATTTTTCTTAATTTGGATTTAAATTGATTGAGATGTGATATTTTTAGTAAGTTAGGGTCTTTGCTGAAATTATTTTCCTAATCAAGAACCTAATGATTGTAATTTAAGAAATTAGTGAAATTAAATGGTTTAATTTCTTAGAATAATTGTGGATAAATATTTGTGAAATATTTTAAGATAATTATTTCCTTAAATGACATTGCTCTAACCAATAATTGATTAGATGTGATCTAGATCACAAATTGGTTACATGATCTACATGATCTACTTTCTAACAAACATGTTACTTGAATAGGATTTGGGATTTGTTTAGCAAATTTCATTATAATGTTAATCAAAATTGTTTTGATTATTATTATATGGTATAATTTCGATTGAAAAACCGGTGATCATTTCAAGTACAAAGTGATCTTTTTTGCATTATCCTTTCCCGAGGCGGATATGATGTCTAGTCGGGGAGCATTGGGGTAGCAGGTTGCACCATGTGCGGTCTGTCTCACTCCTATCGGTACTGGCCATGACAACGGGTGGGGTTGGTATAATGCTTAAGAAATCGTGATGTATTTCAAATTATTAAAATTCGAATAATATGTATTTGAGATAATTCCATAATTCAAGTAACAATAAAGATTATTTGTTGGATATTAATTGGATCATTAATTTAATATGATTAGATTAATTAGAATCCAATTAAAATTAAAACACTCTACTATGAATAGAGTTGTGATTTCCCTTGGAAGAATTAATAATAATGAATATGATTCATAATGAATATTTAGAATTTGAACGTGATATGGAGGATCACATAAGTGACATCCATGGTCTCCCGTCAAGGAAGAGGGTTCCATCGCCAGGGATTGTATGTAGGAGACGCCTGTCCGAAGTGACAGCTCCTATATGCAAGCGCATCTGGATCGAGCTCTTTGCTTCTTGAAAGAGTAAGGCCGCATACGTAGTGACCCCAATATCGGGTCCTCATATTATTACGGTGATTTTGGATTGTGTATAGCGAGTTCTATTCCTATTAACTGTTGGTTTAATTAATGATGGGTCAACATCGCCTTAGGGGCGGTGGGCTCGGGTGTTAAGGATCGACTTTGGAAATGCCAGTTGGACTTGTAAGGTGGAATGTGTTCGTGCTTCTTTTTATCAGAGTCATAGGTTCTCATATTATTAAGATGTGACAAAGATAAGGAAGGAGATCCTAGATCTTGCTTGAGATATAATGGTAAGTACATCTCTTACATTGAAAGGGATTAAGGGAATGAACTTTCAGTGTTGTCAAGGCAAGACAACTTTGATATAAAAACTCCTAAATCAAAGTAAAATATGTATATATAATATATATACTTATGCCAATTTCTTATTTCAGATAATCCTTCATTAAACCCACTCAATACTATACTCAATAATAACTAGTAAATTGTCATGGATTGGATCCATGATCAAGATATTGTACTTGCAGTTGGACACATAATGTATGTGGTTGCAATGTGCAAGTTTCCTCATAAGAATGAGGAATGGAAATTAAATAGACAATAGGACTACTACAACCCTAGGATTTGTATGTCACTATAGTCTTGATCTCTCATCGAATGTACTTTGGAAGTGACATGTCGATGATGATCGTAATTGTTAAATAATCCTTATAAAATCAAAGAAGATATTCTGGCATACATATGTGCTCTCAAAATTTTAATCATGAATGACATGGTTCACTGCATCATGCAGAATGATGGCTCTACAAGAGATGATGTATTCAAAATGTTTGAATACCTACCTGAACCAATGTTTTAAGAGTTTAGATGGATGTAGATATGATGAGTGTCATCATTCTACAGTCTATACTCTAGTCGTTGATGAAGCTTCATAATACTCACATTGTATGAATTTAATGAAGCATGTATAAATGTTGAAATGCTCTTACATTGAATTCTTTGGAATTTAACATAAGAGATCCTTAGTCTTAAGCAATAGTTGTTTATAGATAAAGGGAGCATAATGGAAGCATGAGCCAGACCCAAGATGAGAAGGATAGTCAAAGGGTTGGCCGTACTTCTAGTACTTCCATATGACTTTCAAAGGGTTGAATGAATGCCAATACTGCAATAAGCTGATTTGTTGATAATATGACTATCAAGTCTATCTAGAATCCTTAGAGAAGGACTCAGATATTGCATCAGAATAATCTACATATAATTATTGAAACTGATTTTCTTATTTGATAAGATAAAGTCTAATAATTGTATCCCAATCTTCTAACAATACTTGCAATGGGTTGCATATGTTTTAGAAGACTAAATTTTTTTTGATCTTAAGGTTTATAGTCATCTATTGATAGATATGTTTATTAAATATCATATTTTGAGGTTTAGGATTTTTCTAAGATCAATCACCTAGTGATAGATATTGGATAATTTTATTCTTTGAAAATAAACAGGTTTAATATTTATTATAATTAAATATTGAAATTCACACCATTTGCATTCATAAATTCATAAAAATATTTATCTTACATTCAAAAATTCCAAAAAAATATTATATTCACTGTATTTTACCTCTAGGCCAAAGTTCATAATTTTCGAACATCGTTTGATTGAAAATAGCATTTTAGTCCCTAAAATTGGACATATTTGCACTTTACATTCCAAAATCACATTAAAAAAACCAAAAAATACCGCCTCGAAGACTGCACACGAACTTTAATAGACAAAAATTCTAGGTTGTTCCTTTGCCTCCTTGAGTTTGACCTTAGGACTTGCTCAACTAAAATAAACATAAAAGTACATCGATTAAAAATTGATTTAACTATCTTGATCGATTCCAAATTCCCACCTACAACGAAATGATAAAGTTAAATGATAATTCACGCCAACTAATAGGGCATTCTCGGACTCATTAGACCTGACCGGATGTATGTCGCCTAAATACTAGAGCGTAGATCACCAAGCCTTGTTGTGATGGAAGGACGAAGGACTCTCCACGCTATAAATGCCTACGAATTGGATCCAGATCTCTCGATTCGTACCATCGATTCAAGATCAAGAGGACCACCATATTATCAAGAACCAATGAGATCCTATCCATCGATCCATACCTAGATTTAAAGCCATTGATCTTATATCGCTCCATTATGACTGTTTGTTTGCGCCCATTCCTCAGCCCTCGGATACAAGATGCCTCTAGGCACACTACATGTGATGAGTCATTTATAGGGACATCCTTGACATTTCCAGAATTCACCAAAAAGTCTAGACCGTGTGCTTCTCACACATGATCGGGGTCGTTTGCAGGCATGCCCCCTCGCTCTTCTAGAATTGGCGCATATACCCCTACAGAGGGGTAACTTTAACAGGAACTCCTCCTACTTCAATAAATCGCAACAAAGACCATGTGAAGATTATTTCTGCAATAATTCTAATTATTTTTATTACACATGTACCCCTAAACTTATTCCAAGCATTTGTGGTCCAATTTGATGTTCTTGGTGTCATTTTAAAGATCTTTTAATTCTCTATAATGTGAGACATTGTATTATTCATTTTGAGACACTCTTGGATACAATTAAAATTGAGGAAATTATTGAATCATTCTTTGAGCCATATATTATCTGTTATTGATTTTTATTGCTCAAAAAATTGTGAGAATGTAGGTATCATTTGAGACTTCTTTGATATTTATTGATCAATTATTCTAATGGGCTTGGGTACTAAATTGAAAGGAGATTGATTAATTTGCTTTTGCTCTTGCATAATTCACTTTGCATTCATACACTATCTTTAAAATATTTAAAAATTCATTATTTCATTCACATTTTATTGAATTTATTTTTGTGCATAGAAACTAAAAAAATTAATTCATAGTCTTTGCTTCGATTAATTGCATCTTTTATTTCAAATCCACAAAAAACAATTTCAAAATACAAAAACCAAACAAATATTCATCTCTTGAAAAACTAATCCTAAATTATTTAAAAGTTAATTCTAGGCCCTTATATTACCTTTTAAGTTTGATCTTGGGACTTGTCTAAGTAAAATAAACAAATCGACCATACTGAAATTAATTGAATCATTACTTGCTCTTTATCATCTGTTATAACTGATGCTAGTTCTGTTTAATTAAGAGTGGTAGAGAGTGTGTTTTCATACACCCAGATCATCTTGATGTAATCATCAATAATATACAGAAAATACATGGCACCTCCCAAAGATGGGTCCCGTAAAGGGCCCCCAATAATCTGCATGGATGTAGTAGAGTGCCTCCTTTGTTCTGTTAGTAGCTTTACTGAATTGCTTCTGTGTTATTTCCCCAACACGCAATGCTCACATAACTCCAGCTTGGATCCCTTGAGATCCCCGATGAGATCCTTCTGACTGAGGATATTCATCCCCATCCGACTCATGTGCCCCAGCCGCATATGCCACAATCTGAATCTGGTTTCATGGATTGTGTTCCCACTACAACAGAAGACATAATTGTAGACCCATGCATGATGTATAGGGTCTTCTGCTTGTTTTCCTTAATGACAATCACTCCGCCTTTGGCAACCTGCATAACTCCACCTTTAGCGTGTGCATATTGATGAGTTTGCAATTCATCACTATAATTAGCTAAAAATAGAGATCCTTCTCGAGTAATTAAGTGTATTTAGGCATTCATAAGTCATAATTAGCATTCATGCACTTGTAATTAATTTGAATGCATTATCATTTTCATTCTGCATTCTTACATTCACTTATAAAATGGCCTGATTTCATTTATTTTTAATAATTTCAGTCTAACCCCAAATGACATAAAACCAATTCCATTATGTACATCACTCATATTTCCATTGAAAAATCTTAAAAAATAATAACGTATATGTATGTGATTTAAATTTAAACAATAATTTGAGACTGAAAAGTCATAAAGCCAAATATCTCTCACATTAAGTATCCTATGAATCTGTACTCACTTTTCAATTAATATACACTTAATAATCTAAGAATGAAGATCAAATTTAAAAGAATCAGAGCTCATACGTGAATGTTGGATTTTGGGTACGAATTATATATTATATATATCCAGTTTGACTCATCATTTTATGTATAAAATTAAATATTTTTGATTTATTTTTTTTTTCGTTTATTTCATTTGAGTTGTGTTTTAATAAATTCCACAAAAATAAAAATCTAAAAAATAACAAGCAAAGGAAACCAATTGTTCCAAGTATATATATACAGTTTATATATACCAATTTTATTAACTATTAAAAATCCCAAAAAAAGAGTAATGTGTAAATATTCTTATTTTACTTGAATTCGTACTTCATTAAAAATAATAAAAAAGTTATAAAACTAAAAATCCATGTACTTTATTCACATAAAATACCACCAAAAATACTTCTTTGTACATATGGGGTCTTTTGCTTTTGGTCTCTTAATGAAAATTGTAGACCTCATCGAGACAAACAACTTTTATGAAAGGAGTTTTTTTATTGAAGGTATTTTTATTTGGGTAAATTACAATTTGGGTCCCCATCTATGGGTACGATCTCAGAATGGGTCCCGATCTTTAAATTGTAACGATTCGGGTCCCTGGACCATTTAGGAAATGGAAATTTTGGAGTTCATGATGAATATGCCCTTGTTGGGAATGGAATGGAGGTTGGGTTCGAACTTTTAAATAAGGGCATACTCATCATTAGCCCCAAAAAGTTCCTTACAATAATGGCTCTGGGACCCAAATCGTTACAATTTAAAAATCAGGACCCATTCTGAGATCGGACCCATAGATGGGGACCCAAATTGTAATTTACCCTTTTTATTTTGTTTTGGTTTTTTGTTTTTGATTATTGTGGGAATGACACGTAGCTGCTCCTTGAGGAGCCATGTGCCACCTCCCTCTCTTTATAACCACCTCTCATCATTGTCCTTGAATTAAGATAGATCTAACAACCAAGTTAATTCCCTATTGTTCCCCCATTTCCAGCCACATTGAATTTTGGTCGTTAGATCAGTTAAGCTCTAACGGTAACATCTCCTTCCTTCTGATTCCAACCTTCCAACGGCTAAGACACCGTTTCTCATACCGATTCCGTGATCCAACGACTAAGACACCATCTCCTTCCTCTTGATTCCTCTCCACTCGCCAATGACTGAATTCCAAGTATCGTCTCTGATCTTCTCTCCTAATCCTATCATCCCCTCGCAACCATCGCAACTTCACACATCTTCTAGCCTCTGATGGCTTCATTGTGGTGTTGCGATACATGTAAGCGACATGGGGAGCTCGAGGTCCTAACACCTCATCTTATAAATTAAGTGTACATACAAAAATGGATATATGGGTGCGATGCTCCATTGATCAGTGAAGGAATGATCTTTCCTCCAATGCAGTTTCACCGAAGGTGGCGAAGGTATGGGAGATATAAGGGAAATGTGGAAGGGTTTTGAAGGTGAGATGTTTGTCGATGATCGATGGTCAGGAACAAAGACGAATAAAAGGGTGGTGATTTGGAGATAAGAGAAGAGGATTTTGAGGAAAATAAAAAAGTGAATGAAGAATAAGTATAATAGTAGTGGAATTGAGTTAACTCACGGAGAAGAAGATGGATCATGAGGAGGAGGAAAAGAACGGATAAGAGGGTTATACCTTGAGGATTGAATCGCCAGAAGATGTTGGAGCCTGAGAGACGCTCCAAAGATTGTGGACTCTAGTGTGTGGTGGTGCACGCGAGACTCGACAAAGCTTGGAGACTTCGCAAAACAAAATCGAGACTTATGGATCTCTCCCAAGGAATACCCACAGTCGTCGTCGCCTCCCAAAGGTTTCTGATGTTGTCACTAACAATGAACTCGAGGATGGTGGTCTCTCGCTTCTATATGGCAGATAGGTTTAATTGGGGCCGATGATGGGTTTTGTGTTTTAGACTTACGAGGATTTCATATCAGACAAAAAATAAGGGAGAAAGAGGGTAGCGACGACTGTGAAGAGAGGGTCATCAAGCTTCTTCCTTCATCGACCCTCATCAGAGGTGGGTCTCTACAAGGCTCGATCTCCCGCTTCTCAAAGCTCTAATCAGGATGGAGGCATCATGATTTATATATCCCCTTTGATTTTGATCGAATGGGTGACATATGCGTAGTACTCCAGTCATCCATCTCTATCAATGATCATGCAGTCTATAATGAATCGTGTGGCTCATCTCTAACCACACGATTAATATGAAAGGAGTTAATCCCATCAAGACATTTGAGGCTAGGTTACTGCCTCAAACATGTGCTCTTGAAATTTTGTAGAAAGGCCCTAAAAAATTCTTGGACTTATAGATAAGTATGTTTGCTCGAAGAATTACGTAAATACCCCAAGTGGGTGGGTTTTGGAAATTTTGTTAAGGTCCTTGAACTGCAAGTATATTGTTTTCTTTTATTTATTTTGCATTTAGAACCCTCTTCTTGAGCTTTAATTTGATCATTCATCGGTCATTATTTTTCAAAATACAAAATTACATGATGATGATGATTTCTCTACATAATGAAATTTGAATGGTATTTTTCTGAGCGGTTATTGGTTCATTATAATTATTTTGGCAAAGACTATTATATTTTGCATGTATGATATTGGTTAATTAATAATAAATCATTCATTTATCCAAAACTTCCTTCAAAATTACATTGTTTAGAGCTGAACGCGCTTAAAAGTTATTGCGGGTGCATGCATATTGTTATCGAAATAAATGATTTTATGATTGGGATATTTGGTTTAAATCTGCATTTAGTATTTTTACCACATCAAAGTTATTTTGGATTATTATCATTTAAATATATCATGGATATTTGTTGTTTTGAAAAATATTTATTATTATTTATTAGAATTCATTTGTCCTAATCATATTCTCTGCATTGATAATTCATAAAAACATTATTTTGCATCAAAAAATTCAAAAAATATCATAGTATCATTTTGCATACACTCACATCTAGGCCAAGCTATAAAATTTTAAATATTCATTTGATTGAAAATTTGTAGAATCAACCCTGAATTTGGCCTTATTTGCATTTTTTTACATTTTTTGTTGCATAATAAAATATTTCTCAAAAATCTTGTGCACTAATCATCTCAAATTAATCCTAAGTTTATAAATTGCCTCCTTGTATCGTCCTTAGAGCTTACCCGAGTAAAATAGATAAATTGACCACTTCCACTTATTGATTGATTTTTGTGTGTGGTTTTTGGGTGATGTGTTTTATCACCTTCCACAATTGATAATTTCATCAAATTAAGAGTCATAAAATTTCGTTCTTCAAATGGCGCCATTGTTGGGAGGAATGACTTAAGATCTTTTTAGAGAACTTAGTGTCTAAGTTTTCCATCCCTAGGGTAGTCTGACTCTGATTTCTTTTTGTATATATTTTATCTATTTATTTTTTTCCATTTTTATCATTTTTTAATTTTATTTGGTATATTTTTTACATCCGATGAATGTCCATTTCATCACCTTTATTCTTTTATTTTTTCCTTAATTTCCTAGCAAAATATATGTAAATAACATTAATTTATACAAAATAACATTTATTATTTATTCCATAAATACTGTATAAAATGTTGTAGTTAATGCCAAAATAAAATAATAAAGTAAAGAAAAGAAAAAGAATGAAATACCAAAGGTATATAATCACCCTAAGTCCTGAGACTAAGTCATGAATCGACTTGGTCATAAAATAAAAAATGTAAATTACAAAAATTATATATTATAAAATAATTTAATTAAAAATAAAAACCCACAAAAATATTATTTAATCGATTTCTTGAGTGAATATTGTACGAATACCCCTATATTAATTATTCATTATTTATTTGTAATCAAATACCTACTACATTGACTTGTCTCCTTGTGTTCGACACTCAGATTGCTTATAAACATTTATTTCTGGGTTATAATAAATTTGATCCACACCATTCCTTTTTATTGATATATATATATATATATATATATATATCGGGGTTTGATTGTTGAATTACTTCGACTTTCTTTCGTAAGTGCTCACCACAACGACGGTGTTCTCGCCCTATGACTACATCAGACCCTTGCAAGAGTCGAGTTTTCAATATCTGTCTAATATAAGATTTGTTTTTATGTGAGGGACCTAGTGAACTTGGATCAACTTTTTTAGGAGTCGACATAACTTGAGGTGACTGGAGGTGACTGATTCCTTGGACCAATCCTGTTGACAAGGCATGAAGCCCAAATCTTTATTTTGGAGAGAGAGTGTGTGTGTTTAGATTGTTTTTTAGACATTTATTCTTTTAACTAATTATAATAACTACCTACTTCCAATGATCTTTGTATGAAGGCCCGCGTGTGTAACCAAACACATGACTTTCGGTTTGTCTTGACACTCAACTGTGTTGTCGGGACCCCATGGTTGACTTGTGGTGTGTGACGTCGAACTTGGTTGCACCACGGGTCGTAGTTGGGCATCCGGCTGGGTGTCCAGAGGGCATTCGAGAATCGATCCGAACCATTCCCCTTCCCCTATCCATCATTGTATATGACATGACAGTTGTTTTACCTAGCCTTAGAGCTACTCTTAGGTTGCTTATGCTTATAGTTATAGGAACAAACAATTTTCACTAATAATAGACGCACTAGACTATTCTACTTAGCTCAATTAACTAGTTTATCATTCATAATAGAACTATCTATTTTTGGTGTACCTTTTCTTGTGCATTCATATAGTTTTAAAAAAGTTCAATTCTGTCTAGCATCTTGCATGGGGAATGTGAAGATCACTATAAGTATTTCTTCTGAGCTTGCATCATCTTTTTATCGATTTACATTGGATTCCTGACTCCTCCTTCTGTGTTTTCTCACTTAGGATTAAAAGGAAATTGGGATTGTCTGGTAGACGTGCTTGATCTTGGACTTCGAAGAAAGTGATAACCAAGTTTGAAATCGAAATTGCTTAACACTATTGACAAAAAATGATGTAAAATTAACTCATTTTCTATGGAAATGCTACCCCATCATTGTTCACAGCTACTTATCATTGAGAGGGTGGGGACGTACCTGCTAAGGAAAAGAGCTCAAACCCCTAGATTGCACCCTAAGTCTCCAGATCTGACTCTTGCGGGTTTGAGAGCTATAAGCGCTTGCTTACAACCATAGAGAGACATTTTTGGTATGTAAGTATGTTGCATCCTTTGGGTCTTGATATAACCCCATATCTAGAGCAGATAGTCCCTTTGATTAGGGTGTAATAGAATCATATATAGGCATCGAGACAACTATACTTAAGTGCTTGAATAATTAAATACCAGAAAAAAATCCACCTTTAAAAAAGAAAAAGATTAATGGCTGGACCCTTGGGCCTTCATTGTGTTGAGTAGGTGAATTTTGGGTTTGCTCTTGTGTATTATTTGTGTATGTGTTTTTCCTCAGTGTACTTTTACAAGTCCAGCCTTGATTCTCTTCCTTTCACACCATTCCTTTTTGAAGATGTCTTTACATCGGTCTCAATACATGGACCTCGCGAAACGTGTTTCTTCAACCATGTACTGGCATTTTTCGGTTTCTTCTTCTACCACACATTCAAAATTAAACACATGTGATTCTCTCCTGTGGTTGGTTCCATTTCACCCATTTCACAAAGCTAGAACTTCGACCGGCTTCTACAGTGCTTCGCCTTCCACACCTACTCCCACCCACCATCCTCTTCCTCCTTGGTCTAGCACATACAACAACCCTAAATTTTCCCATTTTTCAGAGAACCGTCCTTATGAGAATGCAACTATTAAAAGCAAAATGTATGGCAAAATAATCCTATATATGAGAAAAATAATGGTTATCAGAGGGATTGTCCATGCTCTGCTCAAGGTTGCATACTAGAGTCACAATATGAAAAGCATGCGAATCCACTTTTTCACCAGATTCATGGTGTATGACACTTGAATGATTCATACTTAGATCAAGACTGTATAACATCATCGTAGTATAATGGTATGATAATCCACTATTCCGACAGACATTTACGACATAACATTCATCATCCATGTCTTATCATGAGATCTTTATCGAGGATGGTCTTTCAAGGTTTCTTAAGAGATCTAAAGAATTTGATGATAGGCTTAGAAAAGTCACCGAGATGGTTATATCTTTCACTTCTAGCCAAGGGATTGAATTGGAGAACAAATTTGGCGGATCTAATCTTGGAAGCCTAAGGACGCCCAAGAAACCACACACAATTTGTTGTCCGAGATGAGTAGTCTATCTTCCTATTCTACTATCCATACACCCTCCAATTCAGTCATGTTTGTAAATTCCCCCACTACCCCTCCACCTTTCAAAAACATAAAAAATATGAAAACCCCAAAAATTTCAGAAAAATTGAAAAATAAGAAAATCCCCCAAAATCGATTCTCATTGATAACGGTTGTATAACACATTCCCAGCCTCAAACTATTTGTCTCGAAACATTGCACAACCTAGAGGATGGGTAAGAAAAGAACTAGAATGGAGAGACAAAGAGTCGCATTGTTATGCATGCGGCAACTTTCTTTGTGTTGAGAAGAAATACAAAGAGACAAGTTATTTCCTAGAGTAAGAGTGTGAAATCAAAGGCACCACATTCACTCATGCCCAAATCTATGATGACTCATCAATAAGTATTCTCCCCGCCTATATTTTTGATGAGCTTAAACTCGGGATACTTCAAAAATCAAGGGTGGTCATTCAACTTATTAATTGATCCATTACTAGGCTAAAGGAAAATATTTTGACCATCATGAGTTTCCAAGATGTCCATCTCTGCATGAACTTTGCTATCCTTGATGTGGAACCCCAAGGATAGTTTTTCTAGTCTCCAATTATTCATGGAAAAATGTTCTTAGCTTCAGCTAAGGCAATTATTGTTTGCGAGACTCGGGTTATAGAGTTCCTGATAAAGGATGTACACTGACCATGCACCTTCTAAGAATACGCCTTGTTCCAAGACAATGTTGGACATGTGAGCCCACGGCGAGCCATTATGCAATAAATGTTATTGCACATATCATTCCCTGATCTGAAATGAAGAATAAATAATTTGCATAATAGGTCCCTCTGTACAATTAGGGTTATGTACCATGGTTGTCTTAATGATCAAACAGCTGTTGTTTCAATAATTGAATCATAGAGGCTGGTGCTTGGATGAATATCTAAAGAGTTAGATTGAGGACTCATCAAGCACCGTCAAATGATTGTTAAGATGTGATCTCGAGCCTGAGTAGGAGATGGCAATCTTTTCTCACATAGGCTGATATCTGACCGACCTCTTGATGCAGGTCCTCTGCATAGGAATAGAGATTCGGAGGTGTCAGATTAGTTAGGTCAAAGAGTTGACTTAACGAGATCGAGATAACCAAAGTCCTATGTTGAATGCTGTCACAACATAGGCACGCATCCTCTGACCGGAGACAGATGTATTGCTATATGTCTGAGTATGTACATTTGGCAGACCAATAGGTTGATGACCTAACCAAGGTCTATACACCGGCGCGCTGGTGTGCATGTAAGGGCATATGAGTAATACGATCTCTCAAAGGGATCATACAGGTTCACTACTGAACCGGAAGACATGAGCTCACTCATGAGATATTGGGAAGAATCAAATTCCGTGCACGGTCGTCTCGCTTTGGAAGCTTGACTGAATTTGTAGGTTTGATGTATACTTTTGGAAAGTATATGATCAAGACCTAGGTATGATATATGCTTTTGGAAAGTATATGATCGATACCAAATCCCAATGATCAAATGAGAAACTTAGTGATCAAACCCTGAAGAAGACAGTGAAAAATAGATCTTGATCTTCGGGTTGACCATGGGTCTTCCAGTATGCAGGATGTACAGGTATTGGGAACACCTGAGGGTGATGTGATCATAAACGATTGTATATCCATGACGCTTCCATTCCGAGGGAGTGATGAAACAGGTCTGGATTTTAGTGACTCCTTCCAGTAGAGAAGCAATCTGATCTTAGTCCAAGTGTTGGACATTGATCTGAATGAGATTCAGATTTAATGAGAAGATTGGATTTGCGGTCTTGATTTAATCAAGCATCTGTGGGAGGTTCGTAAGATCTGGATTTGAGATAATATCTCAATATCCAAGTCATTATACGTGGAACAATACAATCGCCCTGTCCTTATCTCCAAGTATCTGCGGAGAAAGCACATTATTCTTGAAAGGGTTCAAGAATAATTCATTTGATGAAATGTATATCCAAGCAAGGACTTGATGATTAAATGAGATTTAATTATCAAGCATAATATGAATATGATTCATATTATTATCCAATATAATTAAATGAGATCTAATTATCAAGGATTAGAGAATGTGGATAATACTATCCGTGATATATGTGTATTATAAATGTGATTTATAATATGTATATATAAGAGAGAGAATTTATGTAAATAGCATTTGTTAATTAATAGTGTGAATTGGATTCACATTTGTTAATTAATTGGAAATGCAATTTACAAATTAGTTTGGGTTGTGAATATGATTCACATAATGTTCAATGGCATGATTGAAATATTCACAAATTAATTTGGAATTAATTTGGTGGATATTTTTGCAATAATTGAGAGATAAAATAATATAATAAAAGGAGAAATAAAGCCACCAAATTTAGAGGTGACGTCACCCATGAAAGAGTCATGGGTGACGCCCCTTAATTTTAGGAGGCTATATTGACTCCATTTTATTATGATGATTAATCTCTCAACTAATTTATTTATGTTGAATTAAAAATGTGTTGATAATGTTGCAACATATATTTAATTTAATCATAAATAAATGTTGTTGGTTTTAACCAACAACAATCATAACCATTGATCTTACATAGACCAAGCCTAGCCGTTGGATCTATGAGTCCATGGATTGAGATCCAATGGATCCTAAACTAATATAAATAGAGGGCTAGGGTAGCCTTCCATGGAACATCATTAAGAGTTGTACAAGGTGACAACTCTCTCTCTCTCTCTCTTTCTCATTCTCGCCCTCTCTCTCTTTCTCTTCTCCATTAAGTGGCCGTCCACTTTGTGTTGAGAAAGGAGAGACTCTCGGCTTCTTCTTCGACGACTCGTGGATCTCCATCTTCTTTGGAGTTTCTTACTCTAAAGGAAGACGACGGATTTCGTTTGACGAAATCGGGGGAGCCATCGCTTGGATCTTCATCGAGGATTGCGGGAAGGAACGTGACTCATCATTGCGCCCGCAAGTGCGTTCTTCGTGGATCGGACTTAAGATAGGAGGATCTCTACTTTGGGATCTCGCGATCACAACCACGCTTCAAGAGGTATTCCTTGTACTTTGTGGTTTGATGAAACGACCCGAGAAGTGTTCTCGTGATCATGTGGTTTCATCTTTAAAGTTAAATTTTTAATTTCCGCTACATCTAGCATCTAGTACGACTAGTTGCTCCGATTGCATACGATGCGATCGACACGCTTCCGTGATGCGCTTAAGGATACTCAATATCCTTCAGACAACCCATCAAGTTATTGATAGTCACGACCATCGAGAGGATAATGAGTCATACCCCTCCATTTCATTAGCTTAGACTTCTCCAAGGAGACCGACCCTTCATGATGTGAATGTTAGTCATGTGAGCCCATGGCGAGCCATTCCTACAATAAATGTTATTGTAATGTTTGATAAATCAATAAAAGTTATTGGTTTATTTCACTCCCTGTCTGAAATTAAGAGAATGAATGCACTATAAGGTCCCTCTGTACAAATAGGGTTATGTACCATGGCTGTCTTGACACCATAAAACTGTTGATTCAATTGTTGAATCATAAAGGTTGGTGCTTGGATGAATATTTAAAGAGTCAGATTGAGGACACATCAAGCACCGTCAAATGATTGTCAAGATGTGATCTCCAGCCTGAGTGGGAGATGGAAATCCTATCTCTAAAGGTTGATATCTGACCGACCTCTTGATGCAGGTCCTCTGCATGGGAATAGAGATTCGGAGGTGCCAGCTAAGTTAGGTCAAAGAGTTGACTTAACAAGATCGAGATAACTAAAGACCTATGTCATATGCTGTCACAATGTAGGAACACATCCTCTGACCTGAGACAGATGTGTTGTTATATGTCTGAGTATGTATATTTGGTAGACCAATGGGTTGATGGCCTAATCAAGGTCTATATACTGGCGAGCTGGTGTGCATGCAAGGGCATATGAGTGATACGATCTCTCAAAGGGATCATACATGTTCCCTATCGAACCAGAAGATATGAGCTCACTCATGAGGTATTGGGATATATTAAATTCCATGGATGGTCATCTTGCTTTGGAAGCTTGACAGAATTTATAGGCATGATATATGTTTTTTGAAAGCATATGATCGATACCTAATCCCGATGACTAAATGAGAATCTCAATGATAAAACCTTGAAGAAGACAGTCTAAAGTGATCTTAGACTTCGGGTTTATTCTAGGTCTTCCAGTATGCAGGATGTACATGTATTGGGAATACCTGAGGGTGATGTAATCATAAACGATTGTATAACCATGACGCTTCCATTCTGAGGGAGTGATGAAATAGGTCTGGATTTTAGTGACCCCTCTCAGTGGAGAAACGAAATCTAATCTTGGTCCAAGGGTTGGACATTGGTCTGAATGAGATTCAGATGCAATGAGAAGATTAGATCTACGGACTTGATTTGATCAAGCATCTATGAGAGGTCCCTGAGATCTGGATTTGATATATGATCTCAATATCCAAGTCACTATACATGGAACGTACAATCGTCCTATCCTTATCTCCAAGTATCTATGGAGAAAGCACACTACTTTTAAAGGAGTTCAAGAATAATTCCTATGATGAATTATGTATCCAAGCAACATGATATTGATAATTAAATGAGATTTAGTTATCAAAAATAATATGAATGAGATTCATATTATGAGAATGGTTATCCTAGATAATTAAATGAGATTTAATTATCAAGAATATGCAGAATGTGGATAGTACTATCCATGCTATCCATAATATCAATGTATACTATAAATATGATTTATAATATACTGGAGAGAGCTCATTTGTAAATGATATTTACTAATTGGTTGTTAATGTGAATTGGATTCACATTAAGCAATTAATTGAAAATATAATTTACATTTTTGTTTGGGTTGTGACTGTGATTCACATTTTTTCAATGGCATGATTAAAATATTCGCTAATTAATTTGGAATTAATTTAGTGAATATATTTTCAATAAATGGTGTTGCAAATAATTAAAAGATAATGGGATTTTATCTCATAAAATAAAGAAGATAAAAACCCACCTATTGGAGAGGTGGCGTCACCCATGAATCATGCAAAGGTGATGCCCCATCTTTTAGGAGAAGGTTTTTATCCTCTTTATTATCTCTTGTTAATTAATTTTATTAAGTTAAATTATGTTGATAATAATGCAACATATATTTAATTTAATATAAATTAATAAGTTGTTTCTTTATTAAACAACAATGATCATGGCCATTGATTAAAAACACAAATCAATCTAACCATTGATTTTGTGTATCCCATGGATTGTGATCCATTAACTCTCAAACTACTATATAAGAAAGAGAAACCCTAGCCCTTTAAGATACTCTAATCTCTCTATCCTCATTCGCATGCCCCATCTCTCTCTCTAAGTGTGGCCGTCCACCTTGAGACTTGAGAGAATTGCAGTCATCACTACTTCATCATGTTGTCGCCTCGATTGCTCGTGGATCTCCGTCTTCCTTGGTGCTCTATCACAAGTAGAAGATGTCGGATTTCGTTGGACGAAATCAGGATATTCATCGCTTCGATCTTCATCTTGGATTGCGGGAAGCACGCGTCTCATCATCGTGCCCACAAGTGCCTTCTTCGTGGATCAGACTTGAGTCAGGAGGATCTCTTACTTTAGAGATCAAGTGATCGTAGCCACGCTTCAAGAGGTATTTCTAATACTTTGTGGTTAGATGAAACGATTCAATAAATGTTCTTGGATCATGTGGTTTCATCATATGATTAAAAAAAATTTTAAATTCCGCTGCATTGAGCAACTAGTACGACTAGTCGCTCCGATCGCATTAGATGCGATCATCACGCTTCCGTGATGTGCTTAAGGAATTCTCGTATCCTTTAGTGACCCTAGGTAAGACACATGTAGATCTGACTATCAAGACGACCACTAATCCTCACACCACAAACATCTCACCACTCTTTTATTACTCCACCATAGGGAGAATTTCTAAAGAGGACTCAAGAACAGAAGCTTCTCATGTATCATATACAGATTTTACAGATTGTCTTGATTATTTCAGTGATCTGATTCCCAAGCGTACACCACCGCAACTTGTTGGCTCCTCATACACACCATACCCTGGACCCAAACTCAAGGAGCGACCACCAAGGTGAAAGAGCCCAACTCATAGAAAAATAATTCATTTGAATCAGACACAACTACTTCATGTTTTCTATATAATTAGCATGATCCAACATTTGAGTCGACAAATCCCAAGACAACTGAGGACATTTCTTCATGTACTTTCCAAATCTGTGTCGTGTATGGACCCTTGAAGATATGGTAAATGAACAACATGAATCATCTGATGATGAGTCCATGATTCCCAAGTACACATTCTCCAAGATCTAGACCTAAGGAAAATACCACTATTTATTTAATCGATCGATGAGAGGTGTCTAACGTCTGGTCTTGGAGGAGTCTATGATGTTTGACAAGTTGGATCTGGAAATTATTGTATAAACCCTCTCTTGGATCTCGACAAGTCAATAAATAAAATAAGACAACAATCAATCCACGATAGAATAGACAATAAATAAGATGCGAGGTGAAATTTATCATACCCTACAAATGATTTACAATGAACAAGTAGAGAGGGTCGAACCACTGAGAGAAAACTGGATAGGTATACTTATTATCTACTACTAATAATAAAGAATAATAATTTTGTATTTTTTTAGTTTTTTATTTTTTATGGGTTTTAAATTATATTTAATTTTTATGGTTTTTAATGTTTTTTATATTTTTATGTTTTTTCTTTTTAATTTTACAAATTTTTTAGTTTCTTTTTGCTTTTAAAGATATAATATGTATATATAGTAATAATATAGATAATAAGAATGATATGTAATAAATAATTGGTAAAAATATAAAATATAGGGAATATATATAAGAACACTCATTTTTTAATTTTAAGGGTTTTGTAAAAATGAGTATTAAGTATTTATAATTAATAATATTAATATTAATAAATATATAAGTAATATATTGTAGGGATTTTTACCTGACAGACCCTATAAACTTTGCCAATTACCTCCACAACCTTTGAAACAACATAATTCCCCCCTCAACCCCGTAAACTGGCCAACTCTTACCCCATAAACCCTGCGGTTATTCTTTTTGAAGCTCGTGAGGGTTCTTAGGGTAATTTACAGGGTCGATGTGGTAATTACATTGTGCAAAAGGTCGTAGAGTTGATTTAAAAAGTTTATAGGGTCTGCCGGGTAAAATTCCCTATATTGTATATATATGCCCTATAATTTTAAACATAGCTATATATAGTCAAATTTTAAAAAATAAAATGTTTTTGTGTTTTAAATATTTTTCTCTATTTTTAAGATTTTTACATAATATTTGCTAATTTTTATGTATTTTTAATGTATCTAATATATCAAAACAATAAATATAATATATATGTAAGATTATTTTGGGTTTTAAAAATAGATAAATATTATATAATATAGATAAAAATAATATTTTTGGGTTTGAAACTATTTTAAATATATAATATATGATATATATAAAATAGAAAATAGAAAACTTTTTTTCGATTATATATATATATGATTGATTTTAGGATATTTTAGGGTTTTTTTAATTTTTAGTGTTTTATTTTATTTTTTTGATTTTCAGTATGGAGTTATAATATATAATAATAAATATACTGCATTTTTTTGGAATTTTTAAGTAGGTTTTATAAATTTTGTATTTTTATATTTAGATCGGGGATAAATAATACCTAAATTATTTTTAATAAATGAGAAAATGAAATAAATACCTAGATAAATGTGAGAAAAGATCGACATAAGATTAAGCATCTACAATACTTTTTCCATAAATTTTAAGGTACGTGAGCTATTTAATAAAAATAGAAAAGCATAAAAAAATAAACAGTCTAATTAGAGTATATTTGCAATTTGTAATAGGGTCTGCATGCAAATATCCCAGAATTTTTACACTTATTTACAAACTTTAAATACTAAACTTAAATAACAATAGCCGAGAGTGCCAATGTGCAAAATGTATCTGCCTTACGTGGGGGACTATGTGGTGAGCTGGCACGGACCTATTTGCAATATGCAGTAAGTACGAGGGTCTGATTACGGAATGTCCGAAAGTTTTAAACGTGCAAATATATTTACATAACTGATGATTATCCGATTCTTGATACAATTATATCAATACCAACCCATTACAAAAGAAAAATCATAATTTTTATGATGAATAATAATTCTTGGGGGTAGTATTACATGCATACCATATTGCATATCTACTCAAATAGGCAAACACCTTTTACTCTTCGATCCACCTTGATTTCTAGAACGATCAAGAGAGAAGGAAATGAGAAGCATGCATTATCAACTTTATGAAAAATGCAAGGTCGCGATAACAATATTCGATAAGTTCCAGAATCTTAAGAGAATAATCACTTCATGTATCCTCCTATACGGATAACCTCTTAGCAAAGATTGTCAGTCGCTACTATTTTTTTCAATCAGTATGACAAACATCTAGTGCCAAAATTACTCTATAAATGCTATCCGTAATGGGATCCCATTATGTTCATTATAATAAACTCAACATCTATGATCCTACTGTTTATATATACATACCCTAGATAAACCTAAGCACTAGGAATTGGAAGTGATTAAAATAACTAATTGGATAAAAAATTGTGGTCATTGGAAGCATTTGCACAAGCAAATGTGTGACTGAAATTGATGGAAATTGTCATCATCATTTGACACCAACGTCAATTGGAGCGTTCTTGGCGCCAATATGAAGAGGTATGAATGCCTTTACGGTAATTGAAGGGATGCAACTCCAATTGGAAAAGTAAATGCATATTTGAAGGGGTGTATCTCTTGGGTAGGTAACAACCATGTTGATGTCTTTATAAACGACATGGTATCAAGCATTTTTTTCCATTCGATCGCCATCCTCTCATCCGTCATTCAATTCGATCATTCTGTCACCTTTCTTGATAATTCCGCTCCCAACCAATTCCATCACCATCATCCAACAAAACTCTACCATCATAATTAATCATACATCGATGAAGTATCAAAGTGATCTCGTCGACTTGTGCATTTGGACCCTCAGTGAATCCGACTCCTGAGGCTCCACACCAAGTGCTGTTAAAAATTATCCAACACCATAGACATCCGCCAACCATCAATTGTTCGGTCCCTCTGTGAATCCAACTCCAGAGGCTTCTTCCCAAGACTTCGACCTTATATTTTTATCTTACCTTTATTTTATTGCTTTTCATTTTTTTACTTGTCATAATTTTTCTACTTTATCCTTCATGCAGGTATTTATTGAGAATATTGCAACGGTCCGAATTTACCGGTGGTCATCCTCGACTCCTGGAAAACCGCCATGACACGAGGCTTGAGTACAATCCGCGGTAGTAACCGCAGTAAACTTGCCTTGTCAGAACACATGGATAGTGATAAACACAGATTATCGGGGGTCTAAAAAGTATGTCTCACACAAGGCGGAGACAACCGAGGTCGCTGTGGTGACCCACAATAAAATGTATTTAATCAACAATTAACCCAGACTATAGATCAACAATTAGAAATAAATGTGGAGCTAAAATTTATTTTTAACTCTGCACAAAAATGTATAGGACAAGTATGTAGAGAGTTCGAACACAGGGAGCAAACAGGGTAATTCAAAAAGATGTGTGTGAGTGAATGTGAGTGATGACTACACTATGCAAGCAAATAATTTTTGTGGGTTTGTAATTTTAGATTTTTTTTAATTATGTATTTTGATTTTTAGTTTTATGATTTTTATAATTTTATATTTTATATATATTTTTTCAATATTAGAATATAAGGACAATGTGATAAAAGAGAAGATAGAATATTAATAAAAATATGCAAAAATAGCCAAAAATTTAGAAATAAAATCTTTTTGGTATTTTTAAAATTTTTTACTGTTTTTGTGATTTTTGGGTAATTTTCAGAATGTTTTGGTATTTTTAAACACTGAAATAAAACAAAACAGTGGACAAGCTACTGGCTGGGGGTAAAATGAAAATTAAAAATAGCAAACATCCACCAAAATTTTTCAAACTAATTTTAAGATAAAGAGGATAAAATATAGAGGAAACAGGATCCGAGTTTATAATTTTTGGAGTTTTCTACAATTTTTTAGATTTTTTTTGAAGTTTTTTATGTATTTTTGAATTTTTAAGGTTTTTTTTTGAGATTTTTAGTGATTTTTGGAATGACACTAAAATAGGTTAAAATAGACAGTAGAGAATTTTTTTTGGAATTTTTCGAGTAATTTTACTATTTTTTGGTATTTTCTAAGCTAGACAGTGAATAAAAAGCATGTTTTTGATTTTTCATAAATAGGAAAATGCAATAAAATTAAAAACTAAAAATAGGGCGTGGAAATACAAGTTAACAAGAGCTTAAGTTTAAATTTTGAGAATTTTTGGAATTAAAATGAGGCTCCAAATAAATGTTACAAGTTCACAAAAATAATACAGCCTGGCAGGGGTATAAGTGCAATTATCAGAACATCCAGGGGCATACATACAATTTTCGCACAAAAATAACACTGAATATTTAATTTCCAGGACCAAACATAAATTACAAAAGCCGCAGGGGTGTCTGCGCAAATTTCCCACTAGGGCGCGTGACTTGCACGCGCCTGGCGAGGACTTAAAAGTAATTTCCACAAAAACCGAGGGCTTACATGCAATTTTGCCAAAAAATTTAACACTGAATATAAAAGTTCTGGTACTAAAACGAAATACTAAAAAGACCGAGGGCCTCAGTGCAAAATACCCGCACCTCACGTGTACAGGTCACGTGCGGTGACGTGGCAGAGGACCTATGGGTAAATAAAATAAATGCAAGGGTCTTGTTGCAAATTTTACAAAACTTTTACCCTACAGACGAAAGTTTATAGACTAAAAAGTAAATACAAAATGCGCAGGGGTTGAGATGCAAAATACCCCTAGCGCGCGGATCCAACGGCTGCAGATCTTCACTTAACCACGTGGCGTGAATCCAACAGTCGATGACGCTTCGCATTGCACGGCTGAGATTAGATCCTCCTTGGTTGATCCAACGGTCGAGGCGAAGGAGAATCGGACGGTGGCTGTGCGATTTGGGAGGCCTCCACGATCCGACGGCTGGGAGGCTAGGACCAAGAACATCGGCGAGCTCCGTAGAGGGCGAACTTCGCCGTCCACGATCTTTGTCCTCCGGCGATGGCAAGGCTTCAAAATGGTCGTGGAGCGTCCTGGGGTCCTTCTCTTCCTCTCGGGGGCTTCAAAAGACCTCGGCGACGGCCGAGGCGCTCGCTGGCGGTCGGCGGAGCTGGAGGGCTCGGCTGAGCTCCGGCGAGTGCCAAAATCGCTCCCAGGCGCTAGTCAACGCGCTTTGACCCTGCAAAAAGGATTAGGAGGTCCAGGGCAAAATGCCTGGACCTTAGGTGGACGGAATCGAGGCGAAAAATGATGCGGTGGTGGTTGGCCGGAGTTGCGCTCCGGCGAGGGGATGCGATTTGGCGAAATAACCGATTGGATCTCGAAATTTCTTGAGGGCTTATGATCTTAAGACTAAGGCTAACCTAATGAGCGAGAAAGAAAGGGGTGGAGTGGTCCTCAATGGCCTGAACCAGAGGAAGAAGGGTACCCCAACCGCCGGTCTTGCGGGAGGTGGTGGAGACGCCTCCGACCTCTATCGTCTTGGCTGAAGGGCTTGCAGTGGAGCTGTCACCTCCAGGAAGCTCGGGAGCACAAAAGGGGCGACAAGGGGTGGACCGAAGGGACTCAATTTGAATTCAAAGTTGGGGGGTTCGTTTTATGTGGTTTGACCTAAGATGACAGGAGCTCGAAGAACGAAAGATCTGGAGCGCCTCAGTGATCCTCGGCTCAAGATAATCGCATGGCGGGGTAGACCAAGGATCGAGGCTCGGATTTGCAGAGGGATTCATCATGAATGGGCGCAAGATTTAGCCGCGAAAAATCCAAGAAGTTGGCTCAAAAACCAACTTCTGACACGACGCTGGGGGGAAGGCGACCAGTTGACCGGGGTCAACTGGGTGCGCCACCTGGTTGGTCCACGTGGACCAACCAGGAAAAACCCTAAAATAATGTTTTCTAAAATCATTTAAAAATAGTAAATGGCATTATTAATTTATGATTATAAAATAAAAAATATTCGTTATTTTATGTAGTATTTTATTATGATTTTAATTAATTTTATGAGGTATATTTTTATAAGTTTACTTTTTAGCCCTATATAGGTATAATACATATATAAGTTAATAGTTTATTTTTATTTTGTGTATTTTAATTTTATTATTTGTATTTATTATTTTCTAATACTTTTATACACATAAATATATTTTTATTTCATTTTTCTGATATGTTTTAATAAAATATAAGTATAGTTTATATAGGTATGTGTATAGGTATTCTACCTATGTATTAGGAATATATGTATTTTTATTTTGAGTTTTATTTGGGTTTTTCTTCTGATTTTATTGTACAAATATACTATAAATAATATTTACAAAATTATACAAATATAAGAATACAAAAATAATGAATAAAGAATAAATTGAATATTTTAATATGTACAAGTATACTATAAGGGTCCAAAACTCAACTTTCAAATTGTAACTCCGAAAAATAAGAAACCACCTCCATTAAATATATTATTTTATGCTATATACAATGAAAGGTGAATTTGGTACATTTCGAGTTTTTATTTGCAAGATACATGTCTGTGAAGTTGGAGTTTTGGAATCTTATTCAGACCATAACTTTTTATCTGTACATTATTTTTCAGTGAAACCAATTTTGTATTTTTCTTTATTAAATTATCTACAACTTTCATGTACAAAGTTTCTTCATTTGATGTGTAAAAAGTGGAACCAAAAATAGGTCCAAAACTGAATAAAGAATGAATAGAATAATATAGGTATTTGACCCTTATCCCCCCCTACTTTATTCCTTGTCGACCTATTCATCAAGATGCCTAGGTCTCGGGGTTTTGGGTCATAAAATATTTACAATATTTTATTCTTTTTCTTTTCTTTTATTTATTCTATAATTTTGGCTTTAATTACAGTATTTTATACACTATTGACATGCTCATGCATGAATGCTAAGATGAGGTATTTAATGATATTTGCAAGCATTTGCTAGGGTTTTTGGTGCCAAAATGATAGAATAAAGATGATAGATAGCAACAATTTGGGAAATCTACGAGATCCCAGAGTCGCATAAGCGTTGGAGATTGCCGTGTACGTAGGAGTGATCAAATTCTGCCAACCTGCACCATTGCGTATCATTTGAATTTAAAATTTTTATTTTAATTTACAATTTACAAAAACTCTCTTCAATTTATAAAAGAAGTATTTTTATTTTGAATCTGCAAAATAAAGTGCAGAATCTTCCTATCCATGTGAATTCGACCCTGACTTACCATATACTTTGCTTGTGCATAATATAGCTAATTCCGGTAATTTATTTGTTCAAAGTGTATTTTTGTGGGTTCTCAATGACCACCGACATAAAAATAGAGTACTTCAACCCTCGGAAATACACATCAACACTTTGGCGTCGTTGCCGGGAACAAGCAATTATTCGAACTTTATATAAAAAAGTTTTTCTTTACATTTTGCTTTTCACCATCTTTCTTTTTTTCCTGCAGGGGACAAGTCGCATTGGAACAAAACCACGTCGAACATCAAAGCGAAGTATAAAAAATTGGAGCGCTTTCGCTATAAGTTCTCTTTTCTTAGGCATAACTAGGATCTATTTTATTTCTTTGTTTGCACATATTAAAAAACAACAAAAAAATCAATTTCTTTTTCCGTATTGCATTGCATCTCCATAGGATTTCTCCCCTATAGTCCCACCTTGCATTTAAAAATACCATTTAATTGTTTTCCGACTAATTGAGAAAAATTATTACATTTTATCCTACTAAATTAAAGCGGTAAAAAAAACTATTGGACATGCGAGCCCACGACGAGCCATTTTGCAATAAATGTTATTGCGGATATCATTACCTGATCTGAAATGAAGAATAAATAAATTACAGATATGTCCCTTAATATAATTAGGGTTATGTACCATGGCCATCTTACTGATCATATGGCTGTTGATTCGATTATTGAACCATAGAGGTTGGTGCTTGGATGAATATCTAAAGAGTTAGATTGAGGACTCATCAAGCACCGTCAAATGATTATTAAGAGATGATCTCCAGCCTGAGGAGGAGAAGGCAATCCTCTCTCTGAAGGCTGATATCTAACTGACCTCTTGATATAGGTCCTCTCCATAGGAATAGAGATTCGGAGGTGATAGATAAGTTAGGTCAAGGAGTTGACTTAACGAGATCGAGATAACCAAACTCCTATGTCGTATGCTATCACAATATAGGCACACATCCTCTGATCGGAGACAGATGTGTTTCTATATGTCTAAGTATGTATATTTGGCAGACCAATAAGTTGATGACCTAATCAAGGTCAATACACCGACGCGCTGGTGTGCATACAAGGGCATATGCGTAATACGATCTCTCGAAGGGATCACACATGTTCAGTTACTGAACCGGAAGACATGAGCTCACTCATGAGATATTGGGAAGGATCAAATTACGTGCATGGTCGTCTCGCTTTGGAAGCTTGATTGAATTTGTAGGTTTGATATATACTTTTGGAAAATATATGATCAAGACCTAGGTATTATATATGCATTTGGAAAGTATATGATTGACACCGACTCCTAATGATCAAATGAGATAATACCCTGAAGTAGACAGTGTAAGATTGATCTAATACTTCGGGGTTATTCTGAGTTTTCAAGTATACAGGATGTACATGTATTGGGAATACCTGAGGGTGATGTGATCATAAACGATTGTATAACCATGACGCTTCCGTTCCTAGGGAGTCATGAAATGGGTCTGGATTTTAGTGACTCCTCTCAGTAGAGAAGTAATCTGATCTTGGTCCAAATATTGAATTGAATGTGATTCAAATGCAATGAGAAGATTAGATTTGCAGTCTTAATTTAATCAAGCATCTATGGGAGGCCCGAGATATGGATTTGAGATATGATCTCAATATCCAAGTCACTATACGTGGAACAATACAATCGCCCAGTCCTTTCCTCCAAGTATCTGCGGAGAAAGCACATTATCCTAGAATGAGTTCACAATAATTTCATTATTGATATAAATATTCGAGCATTGAGAAAATGGATAATTAAATGTGATTTAATTATCATGAATAATATGAATTTGATTCATATTTTAAGGAGAGTTATCTTAGATAATTAAATGTGATTTAATTATCAAAGATGTAAATAATGTGAATATGATTCACATTATTTGGGCACACGAGAATAGAGATCCGACATGATTAAATGTGATTTAATTATCATGAATATGAATAATGTGGATAACAATATCCATATTAATCATATATATTATAAATGTGATTTATATTATATATGAGAGAGCTATTTGTAATTTACATTTATTAAATTAAATGTTGATGTGAATTGGATTCACATTGGAAATTGAATTGAAAATGTAATTTACATTTTATTTTGGGATGTGAATTCGATTCACAATTTTCTAATGGCAAGATTGCAATATTCATAAAATAATTATGAATTATTTTTGTAGAATAGTTTACAGCAAGTGTTGTTGTAAATCTTAGAGATTTCCATGAAATAATGTAATCTCATGAGATATCATGAGATTGCCACCAAATCCCATGTTATGGATGGAGGCAATCTTCATTCCATAATTTCCATGCTTGATTGATTTAATTTGGGATTAAATCATATTGATTTATCAATATATATTTAATCTAAATTAAATTAATTGTTGTTGGTTTTTTACCAACAAAATCTTGGTCATTAAAAGAAATACAAATCAATGTAAGCCATTAGATTTGTGTTGTCCATGGATTGAGATCCTTGGATCCCAAAATATTATAAAAGGAGAGGCACCCCTTGGTCTTCTTGGTTACAACAACACAATGAGAACATAATGCTCTCTCTCTCTCATTCTCTACATGCTCTCTCTCTCTCTCTCATTTGTCCGTCCACCATGGATGCCCTAGAGAGAGTCTCAACCGCCGCAGCATCGTCGTCATGCTGCCGAATTGTTTGCTCATGGATCTCTGTCTCCGTCGATGTGCCTTGCTCGTGAAGAAGATGTCGTATTTCGTGTGAAGTGATTAGGAGATTCGACGCTTGGATCATCAACATAGATGGCGAGAAGCACATGTTTCATCAACACGCTTGCAAGCGTCTCCTCCGTCGGATCGGACTTGAGACAGGAGGTCTCTTCATTTAAAGACTCGATCGCAACCACGCTTCAAGAGGTAACTCTAATACTTGTTTGTGGTTTAGATGAAACGATATGAGAAGTGTTCTTGGATCATATAGTTTCATCACATGAAAAAAAATTTAATTTCCACTGCCTCGAGCAACTAGTGCGACTAGTCGCTCCTGATCGCATACGATGCGATCCTCACGCTTCCATGATACGCTTAAAAATCTCATCATCTCCTTCAAGTGGTATCAGAGCCTTAGGTCGAAGGTTTCAGATACGATCCATAAACCTAGAACGACTTGGGTTCGTTAGGGTTTGCGAAAGTTTTCTCGCATTTTATTTTTGCATCTCTATTTGTGAATATTTTCGATCCTGTTTAAACTATTTAAACACGAAAATAATAATTGTATTTTGTTCCCCATTAAATAAGGAAATCGTAGGATCTGAGTTTGTGTGATTTTCGATTCGGTTTGTTCATATTATGCACATTTTAGTGAACATGTATCCACAGTTTCGGGGACTGCGAATCTTAACGTAATTAAAGAGTTAATTGCAGTTTTAAAACACCTTGAAATGGATGCAATTCACTTAGGTTATGTTGTAAATCAAATTAGCAAATTTTAGGAACTTATTTTTCTTAATTTGGATTTAAATTGATTGAGATGTGATATTTTTAGTAAGTTAGGGTCATTGCTGAAATTATTTTCCTAATCAAGAACCTAGTGATTGTAATTTAAGAAATTAGTGAAATTAAATGATTAATTTCTTAGAATAATTGTGGATAAATATTTGTGAAATATTTTAAGATAATTATTTCCTTAAATGACATTGCTCTAACCAATAATTGATTAGATGTGATCTAGATCACAAATTGGTTACATGATCTACATGATCTACTTTCTAACAAACATGTTACTTGAATAGGATTTGGGATTTGTTTAGCAAATTTCATTATAATGTTAATCAAAATTGTTTTGATTATTATTATATGGTATAATTTCGATTGAAAAACCGGTGATCATATCAAGTACAAAGTGATCTTTTTTGCATTATCCTTTCCCGAGGCGGATATGATGTCTAGTCGGGGAGCATTGGGGTAGCAGGTTGCACCATGTGCGGTCTGTCTCACTCCTATCGGTACTGGCCATGACAACGGGTAGGGTTGGTATAATGCTTAAGAAATCATGATGTATTTCAAATTATTAAAATTCGAATAATATGTATTTGAGATAATTCCATAATTCAAGTAACAATAAAGATAATTTGTTAGATATTAATTGGATCATTAATTTAATATGATTAGATTAATTAGAATCCAATTAAAATTAAAACACTCTATTATGAATAGAGTTGTGATTTCCCTTGGAAGAATTAATCATAATGAATATGATTCATAATGATTATTTAGAATTTGAACGTGATATGGAGGATCACATAAGTGACATCCATGGTCTCCCGTCAAGGAAGAGGGTTCCATCGCCAGGGATTGTATGTAGGAGACGCCTATCCGAAGTGACAGCTCCTGTATGCAAGCGCATCTGGATCGAGCTCTTGCTTCTCGAAAGAGTAAGGCCGCATACGTAGTGACCCCAATATCGGGTCCTTATATTATTACGGTGATTTTGGATTGCGTATAGCGAGTTCTATTCCTATTAACTGTTGGTTTAATTAATGATGGGTCAACATCGCCTTAGGGGCGGTGGGCTCGGGTGTTAAGGATCGACTTTGGAAATGCCAGTTGGACTTGTAAGGTGGAATGTGTTCGTGCTTCTTTTTATCAGAGTCATAGGTTCTCATATTATTGAGATGTGACAAAGATAAGGAAGGAGATCCTAGATCTTGCTTGAGATATAATGGTAAGTACATCTCTTACATTGAAAGGGATTAAGGGAATGAACTTTCAGTGTTGTCAAGGCAAGACAACTTTGATATAAAAACTCCTAAATCAAAGTAAAATATGTATATATAATATATATACTTATGCCAATTTCTTATTTCAGATAATCCTTCATTAAACCCACTCAATACTATACTCAATAATAACTAGTAAATTGTCATGGATTGGATCCATGATCAAGATATTGTACTTGCAGTTGGACACATAATGTATGTGGTTGCAATGTGCAAGTTTCCTCATAAGAATGAGGAATGAAAATTAAATAGACAATAGGACTACTATAACCCTAGGATTTGTATGTCACTATAGTCTTGATCTCTCATCGAATGTACTTTGGAAGTGACATGTCGATGATGATCGTAATTGTTAAATAATCCTTATAAAATCAAAGAAGATATTCTGGCATACATATGTGCTCTCGAAATTTTAATCATGAATGACATGGTTCACTGCATCATGCAGAATGATGGCTCTACAAGAGATGATGTATTCAAAATGTTTGAATACCTACCTGAACCAATGTTTTAAGAGTTTAGATGGATGTAGATATGATGAGTGTCATCATTCTACAGTCTATACTCTAGTCGTTGATGAAGCTTCATAATACTCACATTGTATGAATTTAATGAAGCATGTATAAATGTTGAAATGCTCTTACATTGAATTCTTTTGAATTTAACATAAGAGATCCTTAGTCTTAAGCAGTAGTTGTTTATAGATAAAGGGAGCATAATGGAAGCATGAGTCAGACCCAAGATGAGAAGGATAGTCAAAGGGTTGGCTGTACTTCTAGTACTTCCATATGACTGTCAAAGGGTTGAATGAATGCCAATACTGCAATAAGCTGATTTGTTGATAATATGACTATCAAGTCTATCTAGAATCCTTAGAGAAGGACTCAGATATTGCATTAGAATAATCTACATGTAATTATTGAAACTGATTTTCTTATTTGATAAGATAAAGTCTAATAATTGTATCCCAATCTTCTAACAACACTTGCAATGGGTTGCATATGTTTTAGAAGACTAAATTTTTTTTGATCTTAAGGTTTATAGTCATCTACATGGATATTGATGCAATTGTTGCAACAATCTCTATTGGATAGATGGACTTTATATTTTTAGTGGGAGAGCCCTTAGTCTTAGAGAATGTCTCTATAACGTAGATATAAGAATAAACTCATAGTTTATTTCTAAATGTTACAAATTAACATGAATTCTGGAATAGACCTATCATAAAAGGTTACGATGGATATATTTCAGATAGTAATCTAACATCTGGAGGATTATGCTAAAATTAGAAAATTAATGAATGGTTCATTAAGATTTCTAATATTGAAAATTTAAAACCTTAAAAGATCAATATGAGGATGAAGATCATTTAAAAATTATCTGGCATCAAGCCTTGGACATTTGTCTGTTGATTTGATCAATAGACTTGTAAGAGATGAAACTTTAGAATGTCTAAAATTTCAAAACTTACATACTTATGAATATTGTATTCAACGTAAAATGTCTGATACACCCTTCTTTGGGGAATGGTGTAAGATGTCAAGGTATTCAGGATCTCATACATACTGATGTATGTGGATCATCTATATCATAATGAACATTGTGGATATGTGATATCTATGTATGATTATGTATGATATGAGATTTCTTCTCTTCACCTAAGATACCTTTGAAATGTTCAAAGATTTCATATTTTTGGTTTGGAACCAAAGTCTGAAGAAAGATGAAAATGAATTTGATCTAATCTAGGTACTCAATACCTATAAGATGAATTCATGGTATACCTTATGGAGAAAGGAATATCATTCCTATCTCACTCCTGATAAATCTAAACTCAATAGAGTTGTAGGGAGATACAATTGGATCATGTGTGATATGATTTGATCAATGATGAATTTTTAGCATAATTACCTCTTAGTTTCCTGGTATATATGTGTAGTAGAAACTACAATATATATCCTTAATAAGGTTCCATGCATGTAAGCTGGAATCTAGCACTATAGAGTGCTGCTTCTTTAGGAAAATAAAGGACGGTATTGGATACCTACTTTATGACCTTGAGATTCCTTGAAACATCTCATCTCTGAGAATGTGATTCTTAGAGGTTGAGACTCTTGAGAATCAAGATGAAAATGAAGTAAAGGAACTCATTGAATCTTGATATGATAATGAGGCTCCTGAAATCGGAAATCGAAAGGACAATAAAAGATGAAACACTAATTACCTCTTCAAATGAGTTTGAGGATGCATTCCATGTGTCATTTAAGTCTGACAATGATCGGACTTCATGTGATGAAGCTCCCGAGGACCATGACATGGAAAGATGGATTTTAGCAATAAAGTCTAAAGCAGACTTCATATACAAATGTTGTATATGGACCCTCGAGGATCCACCTATAAGGGTAAAACCTGTAAGGTGTAAATGGATCTCCAAGAGAAAGAGAGAACCTGATGAGAAGGTAGAGATCTTCAAAGCACGGCTCATAGCCATGAGCTACAAACCCGAGGAGAAGACATTGCTTGCAATGAGACTTAATCTTCAGTGACCATGCTTAAACACATCAGAACATTGCTAACTATACCTAAACAACCTGACATCTACAAGATGAAAGTCAATATTGCATTCCTCTATGAATACCTCTTTGAGGATATTCACATGAAATAGCTTCAGGGATTCATGGTCGAGGAAAGCAAGGTGTACAAGCTAAAGAACACCCTATATGAATTCAGATAAGCATCTTGTAGTTGGAACAAAAGATTTGATGAAATTATAAATGTTATGATTTCAGATAGAATCTTGACGAACCATGCGAAGCTTAGTGGGAGTGCCATTGTGTTCGTCATGCTAAATGTAGATAATATCCTAATCATTTAAATATGAGTGTTTTATAATCTGATTGTTCCTTAACTTGAGATATGATCTCAAAAATACCTCTAAGATCTTAGTTCTGAAGGTGTTCAGAAGCCAAGAGAAGAGGGTATTGAGACCGTCGTATTTGTGGTAGACCTTGGACATATTCCATTATTGGAAAACCCCAAGGAAGGTTTTTTTTCCCTTAAGATATGGTACTGACCTATCTGAAGGGATAACACCTCAAGGAGTTGAGGAAGTAAATGCTAGAACTGCTTGCCCTTGTGCATCAGTTACGAGAAGCTGAGTCTATACTAGATGTATACAAAAGCCAGATATCTGCCATGAAGTGAGAGTAGTAAAGTGTTGCTAATCCTGCTATGGAGATAAAACACTCGATTGCAGTAATAACAAAATCTTCATAGATGACAAGATTTTTGAGATAGTGATCTCAAAGTCTTATCTTCAAAAGCTTAAGACTTTATAGATAGAGATCTAAAAGGTCTTAATTGTGGATACCTTAAGAGATAGTGATCTCTCGGAATAAGGGTACTCTGGTAAGGATTATGGAAATACTGGTTGTAATAATTATAATAATTATTGAGCCATAGTGTCAAGGACACTATAACTGCTTTGACTAGATTCAATATTGGTTGCATAAGTTCTAACATTCGCATTGGATGCGAGCATTGTTACTGGGGGATATGCAAGTGCCATAAAAGGACATGGCAAAGTCCTTTAGGAACAGAGTGACTGATCAAATCACCTAGCTATTTTCTAAATAGCCTATGATTGTCACATGAGTGCGGGTTTAAATAATTGGCCCATTAATGGCTCTTTGGGCTAGTGGGAGATTGTTGGACATGCGAGCCCACGACGAGCCATTGTGCAATAAATGTTAGTGTAGATATCATTCCCTGATCTGAAATGAAGAATAAATAATTTGCAGAATAGGTCCCTTATTACAATTAGGGTTATGTACCATGGCCATCTTAATGATCATACATCTGTTGATTCAATTATTGAATCATAGAGGCTGATGCTTGGATGAATATCTTAAGAGTTAGATTGAGGACTCATCAAGCACCGTCAAATGATTATTAAGAGATGATCTCCAGCATGAGGAGGAGATGGCAATCCTCTCTCTGAAGGCTAATATCTAACTGACGTCTTGATGCAGGTCCTCTGCATAGGAATAGAGATTCGAAGGCGATAAATAAGTTAGGTCAAGGAGTTGACTTAACGAGATCGAGATAACCAAACTCCTATGTCGTATGCTATCACGATATAGGCACACACCCTCTGACCGGAGACAGATGTGTTTCTATATGTCTAAGTATGCACATTTGGCAGACCAATAGGTTGATGACCTAATCAAGGTCTATACACCGGTACGCTGGTGTGCATACAAGGGCATATGAGTAATACGATCTCTCGAAGGGATCATACATGTTCAGTTAATGAACTGGAAGACATGAGCTCACTCATGAGATATTGGGAGGAATCAAATTCTGTGCACGGTCGTCTCGCTTTGGAAGCTTGACTGAATTTGTAGGTTTGATATATACTTTTGGAAAGTATATGATCAAGACCTAGGTATAATATATGCTTTTGGAAAGTATATGATCGATACCGACTCCCATTGATCAAATGAGAAACTTACTGATAAAACCCTGAAGTAGACAATGTAAGATTGATCTAATACTTCGGGTTTATTCTGAGTTTTCCAGTATGCAGGATGTACATGTATTGGGAATACCTGAGGGTGATGTGATCATAAACGATTGTATAACCATGACGCTTCCATTCCTAGGTAGTGATGAAATCGGTTCGGATTTTAGTGACTCCTCTCAGTAGAGAAGTAATCTGATCTTGTTCTAAATGTTGGACATTGATCTGAATGTGATTTAGATGCAATGAGAAGATTAGATTTGCGGTCTTGATTTAATCAAGCATCTATGGGAGGCCCGAAATCTGGATTTGAGATATGATCTCAAAATCCAAGTCACTATACATGGAATAATACATATCACCCTGTCCTTATGTCTAAGTATCCACAGAGAAAGCGCATTATCCTTAAATGAGTTCAGGATATTTTCATTATTGATATAAGTATTCGAGTGTTGAGAAAATGGATAATTAAATGTGATTTAATTATCATGAATAATATGAATTTGATTCACATTTTAAAGAGAGTTGTCTTAGATAATTAAATGTGATTTAATTATCAAAGATGTGAATAATGTGAATATGATTCACATTATTTGGGCACATGAGAATAGAGATCCGAGATGACTAAATGTGATTTAATTATCATGAATATGAGTAATGTGGATAACAATATCCATATTAATCATATATATTATAAATGTGATTTATAATATATATGAGAGAGTATTTGTAATTTACATTTATTAAATTAAATGTTGATGTGAATTGGATTCACATTGGACATTGAAATGAAAATGTAATTTGCATTTTATTTTGGGTTGTGAATGCGATTCACAATTTTCTAATGGCAAGATTGCAATATTCACAAAATAATTATGAATTATTTTTGTAGAATAATTTACAACGATTGTTGTTGTAAATCTTGGAGATTTCCATGGAATAATGTAATCTCATGAGATATCATGAGATTACATGAGATTGCCATCAAATCCCATATTATGGAAGGAGGCAATCTTCATTCCATAATCTCCATGCCTGATTGATTTAATTTGGGAGTAAATCATTTTGATTTATCAATATACATTTAATCTAAATTAAATTAATTGTTGTTGATTTTTAACCAACAAAATCTTGGCCATTAAAAGAAACACAAATCAATGTAAGCCATTGGATTTGTTTTGTCCATGGATTGAGATCCATGGATCCCAAAATATTATAAAAGGAGAGGCACCACTTGCTCTTCTTGGTTACAACGACACAATAAGAACATAAGGCTCTCTCTCTCATTCTCTACATGCCCTCTGTTTCTCTCTCATATGGTCATCCACCATGGATGCCCTAGAGAGAGTCTCAATCGCTGCAGCATCGTCGTCATGCTGCCGAATTGTTTGCTCATGGATCTCCATCTCCATCAGTGCGCCTTGCACGTGAAGAAGACATCGTATCTCGTGTGACGATATCAGGAGATTTGATGCTTGGATCATCAACATGGATTGCGAGAAGCACGTGTTTCATCAACGAGCTCGCAAGCGTCTCCTCCGTCGGATCGGACTTGAGACAGGAGGATTCTTCGTTTAGAGACTTGATCGCAACCACACTTCAAAAGATAACTCTAATACTTGTTTGTGGTTTAGATGAAACAATCCGAGAAGTGTTCTTGGATCATGTAATTTCATCACATGAAAAAAATTTTAATTTCCGCTGCCTTGAGCGACTAGTGCGACTAGTCGCTCCTGAGCGCATACTATTTGATCCTCATGCTTCCATGATGTGCTTAAGGATCTTACCATATTCTTCAAAAACATCATAAAATTAAAAAAAATGTTTGCAAACTTGTTTGTTGCACCATTCTCACAATCACACGCGCACGCGTACCCTTAGAGCAGAATCCAAATCCCGCAATTCTTGATAATTTTCTGAAAACCATATTGCTTAGTATACTCGTCCCTGAGGTGTTTAACGAAAAAAGATGAGATGTTTAAGATCTGAATTGATCTAAGAAAGACTCTAGCCTACTTACCCTATGATTGGCCTCAGAACCAGAAAAACGACATTGTGATTATCATTAAATTATTCTGAACCGCTAAATATCCTAGAAAACATAATCAACTTGTATTCTTGTCTGCAAATCAAAACTTAAAAGGATAAAAAATCTAAACTGTCAGTGTTTAGTGGGAATATACAAATTGTTTGGTGTTTGATTTGTGTATGCTTGGCAGGAGGTCATTAAGGAATCCCGTTATTGACCCACTTAAATTCGATCTATTCTATCCTCCAAAATCCAAATTCAAGCTTGAGGCAAAACCCATGGCTGGTGTGCCACCTCCTCTCGATCCACTCACTATAATAATACAACAATTACTACAAACGACAGAATGTTAAGAGGTGCAAGATGACCAAGTTCAATAATTGATAGCACATCAAGGGCTAAATAACCCACCACCAATACCGATACGAAACCACTATAATCCTGCTAACCATCAATTCGTATCAGTCATCCAACTTCCTGCATAAGCGGGAACCTTTGAGATAAAATCTGCAAATGCACCTACAAGATTTGTAGCAGCCTGCGATACACGGGGGAGGTAAACAAGGAACATAATTTCCCATTCTCCCTTCAACAAAATGTAAGCCAATGGCTTCGTAGCTATGAGGTCCGGATTCGATCATGGACCGAGTTGAGGGAGACATTCTTAAAGAAATATTTCCCCATTGGTAAGACCAATGCACTTAGGCATGTCATTTCTCACTTTACCCAAAAATCCGTAGAGCCAATCCATGAAACGTGGAAAAGGTTTAGAGAACTTTTACGCAAATGACCACATCATGGAATCAAAAATGGAAGCAAGTGCAAATATTTTATGAGGGCTTAACTGAATCATACAAGAGAGTTGTCGATGGCTCTTGTAGAGGCAACTACTTGAATAAGGATGAGAACTTTGTAGGGCAACTATATGAGGACATGACATATAACTCTGTCAACAATTACTCTATAAAGCTATACAATAGACATAAAAGATCAGTCCAAGCTATAGACTATGCAACAAATGCAGACACATCCTCGGACATTCAAATCGTTGCTTCAAAGTTGGACAAGATTGAGTTGATGGCCTAACAAGTGGATCGATTAACTAAAACCGTAGGCAGTCTCGTGTTAGAAATAACTATCCCGTCAGTTTGCAGGGTAGCTCCTATTCCACAAACACCTATGGAACCAGAGATTTACCAACCATCGGAGGAACAAATTAATCCTGAAGCAGTTAATTGGGTGCAGGGGAATTCCAATAGCAACCCCTATTCCTCCACCTATAATCCAGGATGGAGGAACCATCCAAATTTTGCATGGAAGGCCCCAACAAACAGTAATTCAGGATATCCAGTCACCCAACAAAGGTCAAATCAAAACCAATTCACACAACAAGCACAACCACTACTGCAACCCCTAACTACATCATCGCAAGGACTTGCCTCTGATTATCGTGACTTGATGAAATTCATACAACAATTGGCTCAGAATCAAGTTGTGGTTCAAAAGCAACTGGCTCAAAGTCAAGTTGAGGTCATAAACAATTGACCGAGATTCGTTCTCAATAACCACCTCAACCCAACTACCTGCCCAAATGATACAAAATTCTAACAACTCACAAATCCGCCCTGCTGGATGTTTACAACAACCTAGAGCTTTAGAAATTCAGCTAGTACAAGCAAAAATGAGTCAAATGCCTCTTCCACTGCCATCCACTTGAGAAGTGGTCGCACCACAAACACATCTCAAATATCGACCACACTAGCACAAAGCCATCAAACACACGAGAATGATTCGCCAATGCAAGGCCAATCATCACCTACTACACAACTACCCTCTATATCCCCATCACCAACCTTTACACAAGTGACTATTCCTTTTCTAGAGGCCCTGCGAAGAAAAGTGAAGAAACGTCCTTCGACTCTGACTCCTGATTTGGAGAATTTATTCTCCAATATTATCATACAAATCCCCCTCCTTAAGGCTATAGAACAAGTTCCCACATATTCACGTTTCTTAAAAGAGAAGTGCACTCCAAAAAGAAAATCGATGGGAAAGAAAAAGAATGACCAACACGAGGAAGAGAGGCATGTGCTACCGCTCGCATCATCTAATGCCATTTCTCAACTCCTTCCCCTTAAAATGAAAGACCCCGGGGCCCTACCCGTAAAATGCATCATTGGGGATATCATTGGCGCCTCGATAAATCTCCTCCCAGCTGCCGTACTAAAATATTACGTAGGAGGTCAGTTAAAACCTATTTCTATGATTTTACAATTAGTTAACCGATCTGTAAAGATGCCATTAGGAATAGGACATTTTAGTCACACAAGGATGTCAGTTCCCAGTCGACTTTATCATACTAGATATGGACCTAGCTAAAACACTTTCTCAAACTCTTATTATACTCAAAAGATCATTCTTAACCACTGCCAAGGCTCATTTTGACTATGAGGATAGGAAAGTAGAATTCAAAGTCAATGGTGAGATTGTTCATGTCGATCTTGTCATCCCCACATTTCAAGAACATGATACCGAAGACTGTGGATGGATCGAGGAATGTTCAACAATTAAACAAATCATAGACGATTTAGCTCCCTTGAACCTTGCTAGGAATCCTCTTGAGGTGACTTTAACTTTAAATAATAATTTATTTGAAAGACAACATACTGTAGTTGCTGAAGCCCTTGATTCCATAAAGAATGAACCTTACGAACTATTGACAAATTCAGATATCTTAGAACTAGACCAAACATGGGATGAACTCGATGCTTTAATTTCTCCTGTCTCGGAAATGATTATGTCCATGCTAGAACCTCTTATTTCAGAATTACTTCATAACAAGGAGGAAAATCTTATAATCACCGCACCCACCCACCCCATAAATTCAATAGAAGGTTCCCAAGAGACACTTCAGGCCTCCGTAGTTGAATTAAAACCTTTACCCAAGGACCTTAAATATGTGTTTCTAGATGAAGAAAATCAAATATACCTAGTAATAATCAATGCCCACTTGGAACTAGATCAAGAAAATAAATTAATGGATGTTTTGAGGAAGAATTCACAGGCAATTGGTTGGACGATATCTGATCTCCGGGGAATAAGTCCATCACTATGTACCCACCATATTTATTTGGAAGACAATGCAAAACCTTCTCGTGAAGTGCAAAGGAGATTAAATCCAAATCTAGGAGAAATAGTCAAAAAGGAAATATGCAAATAGTTGGGTGTAGGGATCATCTACCCAATATCAGATAGTTGATGGGTCAGCCCTTTACAAATTGTACTGAAGAAAGATGGTCTTACTATAGTCACCAATGGTCAAGGTAAAGAGATCCCCACTCGTACAACCACTTTGTGGAGGGTTTGTGTTGATTACAGAAAATTAAATCATGTCACGAAATACTTCCCTCTCCCCTTCATAGATCAAATTGTCGAGAGACTCGCAGGGAGAGAATATTTTTGTTTTCTGAATGGATACTCAGGTTATAGTTAGGTCGCTATTGCACCTGAAGACCAAGAGAAAACAACATTTACATGCCCTTACGGTACATTTTCTTTCTGTCAGATGCCCTTTGGGTTATGTAATGCACCGGCTACCTTCCAACGATGTATGCTAGCCATATTTGTCAATTTGGTGGGAGATTTTATTGAAGTATTTATGGAAGATTTTTAGGTGTTTGATGACTCCTTCGATGAATGTCTTGAATTTCTTGATCGCGTATTGTAAAAATGCATTGAGGTGAACTTAGTCTTATCATGGGAAAATCACATTTTATGGTCACCAAAGGCATTGTTCTAGGCTATATTGTCTCTAAAAAAGGTATGGAGGTTGACCCATCAAAAATTGAGGCCATAACTCACTTCTCCCCACCTACATCATTCAAAGGTGTTCGATCATTTTTAGGACATGTTGGCTTCTATAGGAGATTCATAAAGGATTTTTCAAAAATTGCTAAACCTCTTACTGAGTTACTCTCAATGGATCAAGCTTTTGAATTTTCTGAAGGTGCCCTTAGATCCTTTGAGACGCTAAAAAGGTCTATCACTGAAGCACCGGTTTTACAGCCCCCTGATTGGACTTTAGACTCTGAAATAATGTGTGATGCATAAGATTATGCAGTAGGGGATGTACTAGGCCAAAGGAAAGATGGCAAACCAGTTGCGATTCATTATGCTAGCAGAACACTTGACGATGCATAAAAAACTACACAGTCACTGAAAAAGAATTGCTAGCAGTTGTCTTTGCACTTGAAAAATTTAGGTCATACCTACTGGGTTTACATGTGGTTGTTTACACTAACCATACTGCACTACGCCATCTACTCTCCAAGAAAGGTTCCAAACCATGATTAATTAGATGGATACTCTTGCTGCAAGAATTTGATATTGAAATCAAAGATAAGGCAGGACCACAAAACGTTGTGGCCGACCACCTCTCCAGACTCCATGAGTCTGAAACCAAACAAACCGACCATCTCATTCCTATATCAGAAATCTTTCCTGATGAATCCATACTTGCAGTATCACAACTACCGTGGTGTGCTGATATAGTAAACTACTTAGTAACATCTCGAGTTCCCGAGGAATGGCCTAAGGCAAAGCGAGATCGATTCATAGCTGATTCTCGATACTACCATTGGGAAGATCCTTTATTATTTAGGGAAGAGACCGATTGTATATGGAGATATTGTATACCTGATTCTGAAATTCTAAGTGTCCTATCTCATTGCCACACTTTTGGATGTGGTGGACATCACTCTGGAAAACGAACAGCTGCAAAAGTACTCCAATGTGATTTTTTCTCGTCTACTTTATTTAAGGATGCCCATGATTTTGTGAAATCATGCTCTACCTATCAAACTACAGTGACTATGACAAAAAGTGACATGATGCTTCTAAATCCTATCCATGTAGTTAAAATTTTGATGCATGGGGAACTGACTTCATGGGTCCCTTCACTCAATCAAATGGTTACCTATATACCCTTCTTGCAGTCGACTACGTCTCCAGATGGGTCGAAGTCATCCCCACTCGCGCTGCAGATAGTGCAACAGTGATCAAGTTCTTGAATGATTTATTTGCTCACTTCGGCATACCTAAGGTCATTATAAGTGACGGGGGTTCACATTTCCTTAATAACCCGGTGCAAAAACTAATGAAGAATAATGGAATTGAACATCGAGTTTCTACCGCTTATCATCCCCAAACTAATGGCCTAGCTGAGGTCTCTAATCGAGAAATAAAAATCATTTTACAAAAAACTATTCGTTCTGATCGCAAAGATTGGTCCCAACACCTTACTACAACATTATGGGCCTATCACACTGTTTATAAAGCTCCTTTAGGGTGAGTCCGTATCGCATCATTTATGGCAAACCTTGTCATCTTCCCATCGAGATCCATCATAAATCAATATGGGCTATACAAAAATGTAACCTTGATTTAACCCAAGCCGACCATAATCGACTACTTGACCTTAATGAGTTAACCGAGCTTCGTTGCTGAGCATATGATAACAACCTTATTTACAAAGAAAAGGTAAAATTTGGCATGACGCCAACATTTCCAACAAAACCTTTTCCATTAGTCAAAAAGTATGGTTGTTTGATGCAAAGCTAAAGATCTTTCGAGGAAAGCATAGGTCAAAATGGAAAGGTCCATACATTTTCACACAAGTTTTTGATAATAGGTCTATTGAAATAGCCGATTCTAAAACATCTACCACCCTTCGAGTGAATGGACAACGCCTCAAACTTGTCATTGAATCTGAAAAATCAATGCCTATTTCAGAAACCCATGTTCGGCAAAACCCCTCATGACCCACTCATTTCTTTGTTCACTGCCCATCTTATCTCATACATCATCTCATAACTAGTTTAATGCATATGCATTTACCATGAGGACATGGAAAATCTTAAGTATGGGGGGACACTATAAAAAATGCATTTTTCATGCATATTGCATCACCTTTCTACATTCATTAGTATGTTTTTCCTACTTCAACTCTCTAAGTTACATATAGGGAGAATAATAGCCTCACCATTAAGAACCACATGAAGTATGAGATTTGAAGTGATTCTGAGCTTACAATGCTTATGACTCTCTTTTGTCCTTTTACATTTAAATTAAGAGACTTGATCCTCGATTCAATTTTTAACCCTTGGTATCAGTAATGAACTCAAACATTATATACTGGAAAGATCAAGAGCTTTGTACCGCGATACTAGCTTGACATACAAAAGGATAAGGGGGTTTGATGATGGTTGTGCTCAGAGTTTGTGAGATGGTGAGCTTATCATGGAGTAGACGAGTAGGGAGTGTTCCACCAAATATATGAGAGGAAGAGAGTCCACCATAAAATGTAAGGGAGTGTTTCCAACTGGTCAAGCAATTACCCATTATGCACACTTGAAAACTTCACACACCAGCATCTTACTTGCCTTTCTACATACTTCTCAAATCCACCACTTCTTTAAAATTCTTCCATTAATAATTCGTCTTGTTTTATTTCACTCGACTTCTTTGTCCCTATTCTAAGAGAAATATTCTTCAATATTCTATCCTCCATTTACAAAAAATACATGTCCTTTTATATTTCCAAGACCCAAAAGATAGTATTAAAGAACACTCCGGTTTCTCTTGAAAAGTAAGGAGAGATATTGCAAAAAAGAAAAGAAGAAGTACTGCAAAAAAAAGAAGTATAGCAAAAAAAATATTGCAAAAAAAGAGAGAAGAAAGAGAAAAAAAGAAGAGAGAAGAAAGAAAAGAAGAAGAAGAAACCAGAAGAACCATTGTGCGAAAATTCTTTTCTCATGACCATCATATGCCATCTGTATCATCCTCTTCTCCAAAATTATCTTATAATGATCAATATTATCACATATTAGACTTCATTCATTGAAATCAGAGCATAATCACCTCCACCACATAAGCCATAACCTAAATACTCCACAAATTAACTTATTATTTTGCTGATCAGTTGGAGGAAGTTGGGATGAGTCTTAAATTAATTATGACGTTGGAGCTTGTGACAATACTCTAAGCCCCCATCTCAGACATTTCCTGGCTTAGTGTATCAGCGCTAGATGTTTTTGGATGAAAGTACTTGGTCAATTCAATACATTTGACACTTGAATCTATCCTCATGTCTAATGACATTATTGATGCTAGGTATCACTTAATCCGAATCGAGCAAGTCTCTACATTAAATCATGTCTTGAGGATACTTGAGATGACTAAGCATTGTAAGAAGGGATTTATTTCTATTCTTGAACTTTATGAAATATAGGATAAATTTCACCCTCAGAGGCTATTCTCTTCCTACATGTTAACATTAGAGTGTTGATATTCTTTCTGTACATTTGCTAGGGACTAGAAAAACTTAAGCATGAGAGTATGATGAATCTCTGATTCTTAATACAATTATATCAATACCAAACCATTACAAAAGATAGATCATAATTTTTATGATAAATAATAATTCTAGAGGGTAGTATTACATGCATACCAGATTGCATATCCACTCAAATAGGCAAACACCTTTTATTCTTCGATCCACCTTGATTTTTATCACGATCAAGAGAGAAGGAAATGAGAGGCATGTATTATCAACTTTATGATAAATGCAAGGTAGCAATCACAATATTCGATAAGTTCCAGAATCTTAAGAGAATAATCACTTCATGTATCCTCCTATACGGATAACCTCTTAGCAAAGATTGTCTGTCGCTACTATTTTTTCCCAATCAGTGTGACGAACACCTAGTGCAAAATTACTCTATAAATGATATCCGTAATGGGATCCCATTATGTTCATTATAATAAACTCAACATCTATGATCCTATTTTTCATATATACATATCCTAGATAAACCTAAGCACTAGGAATTGGAAGTGATTAAAATAACTAATTGGTTAAAAAGATGTGGTCGTTGGAAGCATTTGCACAAGAAAATGTGTGGCTGAAATTTATGGAAATTGTCATCATCACGAAGGGACACCAACGTCAATTGGAGCAAAGAAGCATGGGTTCTTGGTGCCAATATAAAGAGGTATGAATGCCTTTATGACAATTGAAGGGATGCAACTCCGATTGGAAAGGTAAATGCATAGTTGAAGGGGTGTATCTCTTGGGTAGGTAACGACCATGTTGATGTCTTTATAAACGACATGGGATCAAGCATTTTTTCCATTCGATCGTCATCCTCTCATCCGTCATTCCATTCGATCATTATGTCACCCTTCTTGCCAACTAATTCTGCTTCCAACCAATTCCGTCACCATCATCCAACAAAACTTTACCACCATAATTAATCATACATGGACGAAGTATCGAAGTGATCTTGTCGACTTGTGCATTTGGACCCTCAGTGAATCCAACGCCTGAGGCTCCACCCCAAGTGTCGTTAAAAATTATCCAACACCATAGACGTCCGCCAACCATCAATTCCTCGGTCCCTCTGTGAATCTGACTCCAGAGGCTTTTCCTCCCGAGCTGCCAACCATTATATTTTTATCTCACCTTTATTTTATTGTTTTTCATTTTTTACTTATCATAATTTTTCTACTTTATCCTTCGTGCAGGTATTCATTGAGAATTTTGCAACGATCCGAATTTACCGGTGGTCATCCTTGACTCTTGGAAAACCAGGCCGTGACACGAGGCTTGAGTACAATCTGCGGTAGTAACCGCAGTAAACTTGCCTTGTCGGAACACCAGAGATAGCAACAATTTGGGAAATCTACGAGATCCCAGAGTCGCATAAGCATTGGAGATTGCCGTGTACGGGGAAGTGATCAAATTCCGCCAACCTGCACCATTGTGTATCATTTGAATTTAGTAGTTTTTATTTTAAGTTACAATTTACAAAAACTCTCTTCAATTTATAAAAGAAGTATTTTTATTTTGGATTTGCAAAATAAAGTGCAGAATCTTCCTGTCCATGTGGATTCGACCCTGACTTACCCTATACTTTGCCTTGTGCATAATATAACTAAGTCCGGTAATTTATTTGTTCGAAGTGTATTTTTGTGGGTTCTCAACGACTATCCGACATAAAAATCGGGTACTTATACCCTCAGAAGTACGCATCAACAATAACCAAATAATAAACACAAAAGAGTGAGGTGTCTACTTTGAAATTTACCACACTTAACGCTTCATCGAGCACTTCTCCTTGGGCCAAGCATCTGATTGCACGACCAAGGACGACGTCATTTCTGGATTTGGATGGCCCATATTCGATCTAAGTCATGTTCTTCATCTTATGGTGTTGAAGGTCGATGGAAGAACGGGGAAGAAGGTCTTCTTCCCCGACCTTTGTTCGTTGAGTTCTTCCTTCTCCGACTTGCTTCCTCCCTGCAAACAAGCTTAGAAGACTGACGAGTCGCTAAATACGTGTTTTAATTCGGGCATGTTGTAGTACGTGTACTTAGCGATTCAGTCAGAACTGAGAGAAGGATCTCCGTGAAGAGTGTCTCGGCTTAATTTATATCTCGGGCAAGTCCGAGGTCGAACTCAGGGAGACAAAGGAACAACTCTGGGATTAATTCGGAAATTTAGATCTAGATTCCCACGTGGTTTCTTTTTTTTTTAATTTTTTATGCAAATAGAATGCAAATGCAAGTGAATTACGACATAAAGAAATCTCATAACTTAACCAAATTAATTTTAATGTCAAATCAGTTCAATTCAGCCAAATTACATTTTTCCTAGAATCCTAATCCAGTGATGAATGCAAGACACATTTTTTTGTATTTTTAGGAATTAAAATGCAATAATTAAAAATGCACACTTTTTATGGGTATTTTCACAGTTTTTCACACAAACATAAGAAAAAATCATGAAAAATTTACTGGAATTAAAACAGATTAAATGAGACTACAATAATTTTTTTGGAATTTTTTGATAATATATAAATTTTTTTATGTATTTTTTAGTGAAAATAGAGCGACAGTGAGTAATTAATTCCTAATTAATCCAAAATGTCAAATTAATCAGAATGCGAATTATCCCAAAAAGGTGTTTTCATATGAAATCCAGGAAACTTGAAATTTCATGAAAAAGATGTATGTGGATTTAACTAAAAATCAAATACGAAAATCACTCCACAATCTATTTTTGGCACACGATAAATATACTTGGATGAAATTTGGATAGTATCTCAATCACATATCAAGGCATCATCTCAAGTTTTTGTGGAATTCTTAGATCGACTATGTGGGAGATATGAATTTAATAGCACAGAATGGGTAAAATATACAAAATTTCAGTTAAATATGTTTAATTAATTACCCACAACTCAAAAAAATACAAATAAATATTCAGAAGGTACACAATTAGTTTCTCAACACAATGCTATTTTTCATTGAATAAAAAGATGCAACATTGAAGTCCAAATTTAAGCACGAATACAGGGGTATTCTTGCAAATACAGAAAACAAATAAATCAACACAAATATCTACAAGGGATGTTTTGTAATTATAAAAACTTCAAAAGTAAATAATACACTTTTCACGAAATAAAAAACCACAAAAGACCTTCTTCCTGGAGACGTGGAGATGAACCCAAACGAGGGAGGCATTGGCGGCGCTGGCTCGGCGCGCGGCGGGCTGCCGCAGCCATGGCGACTGGAGGTGCTCGGCGGCCTTCGTCGGCGGAGGGCGAAGGTGCAGCGAGGCATGGGGGCACGCTGCTGTGGGAGGCGGGGGCCCGTGCGGAGGAGCCGCTAGCCGCGGCGTTGCGGGGTGGGGGGCGCGGGTCACCGCGGGGCGCACTGCCAAGGCGTGCTACGACAGAGGGGGAGCGGGCGGCTGGGCCGTGCTGCTTGTGGGGTGGTGCTGCAGGCGGTGGTCGGCAGCTGCTAAGGGGGGAGCCGGCGCTGCCTGCTGCTCGTGATATTGGTTTTTTTATTTTTTTTGGATTTTTTTGCTGTAATAAAAATAAACTTTTTTTGTTGTTTTATTTTTTTAATATTTTTTTGGATAAACAGGGGATGTAAATGATGAAGAAAACAAATGTTGTGGTGGTGGTAGAGATGAATTAAGACAAATGGAAGAGGGTGGTGATATGATGTGCTAAAAAATGCAAGAATAAAAATGAACAAACAAATTACCTACAATGGAAGCGGACCGCCTACGATGTGCTCACGAGAGCACGGTCTTCGCTCAAATCGCAGGCGAGCGATGAGATCGAGCAACACACGGATGTGGCTGCGATGTTGGCTGAAAAGTCAACGGATCTCCTCACCGGAGAGAGGGCTGTCGTCGCTCAACCGCGGCTGCGCTGTCACCGATTCAACTTTGGGAACTAGGATCTCCTCACATAAAGATGGATCAAATGCAAATTGAGAGGATGTGATGTATATAAAGAGGATGAAATGAGAGGTCATTAAAATGGTGGGAGGTTATTTTATTAATGGAGTTGAATGGGAGGTTTAAAAAATGGTGGGATTGAATGGAGGATGGTGGTAGAATGAGTTGAATGGTGGTTATTATAGAGAATGTAAAATAAATAAACAAATAAAATTAAATAAAGTAGGCTACTTTAAATACAACAAAATATATAAAGAAGGAAAAAATAGTGGAGAATTTACAAGGGAATACATACAACATGTACATTTTTTTGTTTGCTTTTCTAATATGTATTTTTTTATCTTTTTAATAAGAGATATTTACAACAGAAAATTATAGTAAAATAGTATAATCAAAATACAATACAATCATGATTTTTTTATATTTTTAGTAATTAGAAAAGGTAAAATAAAAAATGAAGAAAGAATGAATATATACATAATATACAATGTACATCTAGGTCCCAAAACCCAACTTTTGCAATTGAGCTCCGATTTTAATGAAACCACTTCAGTTGGATAGATACTTTTCTAACTTGAACTTTAAAAGTGAGTTTGATGAATTTGGAATTTATACGGAGCGGGAATTTGGCTTGGATGTTGGTCTTTACAGCTTTTTTCCTTTTGGGATCTCGAAGTATTTATTTGAGCTAAAGTTTGTTTTGTATTTTTGTATTTTTATATACATTGTTAGAACAAGTTGGACAAAGAATTAGCCAAAAAGGAGTTGAAATGAAATTATTAAAATATAAGAAGTTTTAGGCTATTTACATGTGAGAAACTCCTTTGATTTTACGGCCTTTTATTGTTAATTTATTTTATATAATATAATATATAATAATTAATGTGTTTTATTTACAAGAGTTATTTTGTTAATTTATTGATTTTATGGACATTTTTCTGGGATTTTACTCGGGGATTTTGCTGAGATCAAGATCTTGAGATGATGAATCGTGGATTCATCACCCCCTATACTGAAACTTTGCTAGTCCTTGAGCTAATAAAGAATGAATAAGTTGGATTAACCCCTGACTGTGCATGTGAATATAAGACTTGATCCATTCAAGAACTCTCAATTTTAGAGATCCTAAAATTTTAAGCTGAATCAAGCTCTAGTCAAAAGGTATCCAATTTCCCTAATCATCAGACTCTCTTTGTATACATATATAGTAGGGATATGACTTTAAGTATTGACCGTAGTTACAAGAGTAGAGTCACAACGTCACCCAAGGTTTCAGTCCAAGAGACTCTCCTAAGGACCCGATCCTCAACACTAGGGAATAAACCATTTCTTGCATCCAATCCACCGTCTCTTTAGTTGTTAGACTTAAAAGTGTAGATGGAAGGCCAGTTGATGGAGGGCATAGGATTGTGTCATTTCTTCTCTCCCTCTCATTGGAACAAGGATCCTCTCAAGTGATTATTACGCAACACATATTTTTGGTGTTGATCAGTGCGTCTGTCAAGAGAAGTTGGATGCATCTGCACTTGTTTTCTTGGGAGTACACAAGGGTGTGCCTTTTTTGAGTACCTATCATACCTTCTACACCCAGACTTGTAGCATTTACGATGCAGAGCCCTTTTTTGGTGCAAGCCCGACTCCTGGTCCTAATAGAGATGGTCCAAGTGGACACTTTGAAATGGTTGGGAGCGCTCGCCTTTGGTGGAAGCTCTTTTGATAATTGACTTTGTAGAATGAGAGCTTTTTCTTTATCATTTCATCGTTTTGTAGTATTTTTGGCTAACTCCACTGCTTTTACCAAGAGTTGGCGCACACTGATCAACATTTTTTGTTTTATCACACCCTGGAACATAGGTAAATGTCAAGAGATAGTACAAGAACCACGTTCTCATACTGGCTAAAGATGCTGACACTCAGGTTTCATGAAGCCTTCATTGATTTTATCCCATCCTCGAGCATCATCAAATCAAGTCTAAACTCAAATCCCTTATCCCAGTTCCTCAAGTGAAATTTCAACTCATCTCATCATAACTGCAGTCGTGTATGTGAGGTGCTGATCATATTCTTAAGGTAGAGACTAAGCATGCAATATAGCACACAAATCTTTCAAACTAGGGAAATGTGAATAATTAAGTCCAAGACCCTAATGACTAAGGCTGGTTAACTCAAAATCTCAAGACCTCATAAATCAAGTGTTCTTGAACATCACTAGTCTTATGTGAAAGTGTAAGTGTCAGGGATTAAACCAACTTATTAGTTAGTTTTTTTTATTTTTTAGAGAGTTTTTTTTGAAAAAAGGAAAATTAGAAAGTTTTTTTTTGTAAGAAAAGGTTTGCTTTTTTTTCAAAGGTTTTTTTGGAAAATATTGGTAGATAAGAAAGGATATATTTTTTTTGAAAAAGTTTTTTTAAAGCAAATAAGGAAAAACAATTTTTTTGGAAAGTTTTTTTAAGAGATTTTTTTGTTTTGAATTCTTTTACCCACCCCATAATTATTGTATAATATATATAAAAATATGTGAAAGTACGAGCTATGGGTAAAGTATATATGTAATATATACATGCCCCTATACTTAGCATGTGTTATGTCCTTAGAGCACAAGAAGCGAGAAAAAGACATAGCTCGTGCTAAGCGTAGGATGACTAAAATAAAAAGTATAGAAGTCGATCCACCACCCTATACTTAGGCTCTGTTCAGCCTAAGTGTAGAAGAAGAGCAAAAATGAGGCAGACGAGGTCAAGAGGAGACATGGGTGAGTATATACACATGGCAGGCATCGGTTCCCCCTATACTTAGGCTCTTGGTCGGCCTCAGTATAGGACATGAGTAAGTGTGAGAACTGATGTGATATGGAGAATATACAAGAATGGAGAATGTACAAGAGGAATGAATCTTCTAAGATGTTGAATCTTAATGATGCATCTTCATGAAGAGTAATAAGATGTATCTGCTCTGTGCTCACTCTGCATGAAGTTGATGTCGTCGACTTGGACTAACTGCTCTTTCGAATCAACAAAATGCTTCAACAGTTGTCCATTCACCACATGAGATTGTGCACCATCTGTGAGATCGGCTATCTCTACACTTCCATTCTCGTGCACTTTCTTAACAACAAAGGGACCCGTCCATTTAGATTTGAGCTTCCCATGGAACATCTTCAACCTGGCATTGAACAACCATACCTTTTGTCCAGGGACAAAGTCTTTACACCTAACGTGCTGATCATGCCATCTTTTTACTTTGTCCTTATAAATCAAACTGTTGTCATATGCCATGTTTCGGATTTCCACGAGCTCGTTCAAGTTCAAGTCTCGACAAAGCTTCCCTAGGTGACAACTCCAATTAATCTTCTTAATTGCTCATTCGGATTTATGAGTCAATTCTGCGGTGGCTTGCCATAGATCATTCTAAATGGTGAAGTACACAATGATGTCTTGTAGGCTGTCCTATATGCCCACAGAACTTGGTCCAAGAGCTGAGACCAGTTCTTCCTATCGGGACGAACCAATTTCTGCAAAATACTCTTCACTTCTATGTTCGAAACCTCTGCCATGCCGTTGGACTGTGGGTGGTAAGGACTAGTAACTCTCTGCTCAAATCCATAGTCCTTAGCTAAAGATCTCATATCTCGATTCACAAAATGGCTACCCCCATCAGATATGAAAACTTTTGGCACCCCAAACCTACAATGATATGGTCTCTCACAAACTTACATACAGTCTTGCTATCTGCGGTTTGGATTGGGATAGCCTCCACCCACCTGGATAAATAATCAACCGCCAACAATATGTACTCATGTCCTTGGCTGTTGGGAAAGAGACCCATAAAATCTATGCCCCATGCATCAAAAACATCACAAATAATCATCGGTTGCATGGGCATCTCATCTCTCTATCCAACTGTCCCTCCCATACTTTGACAAATCGGGCACGACCGCGCAAAATCAATAGCATCTCTAAACAAGGTCGTCCAATATAATACACATTGCAGTACTTTGTGAGCGGTTCTCTTTCCCGAATGGTGTCCTCCAGCCTCAAGTAAATGACAATATGTGAGGACACTCTGGTATTCCTCCTGAGGAATACACCTTCTCCAAACACAATCCAGTCCTTCGAAGAAAAGGAAAGGATCGTCCCAATGGTATCTTCTCGAATCTGATTTCAGTCGATCAATGCTGCTCCTAGTCCAACCATGGGGAACCTGCTTGGAGACAAGATAGTTTACCATGTTGGCATACCACGGGAGTGAGCCAATAACACAAATTGACTCATCTGGGAAGGTCTCTCTAATCCGCTCATAATCATGAGAATTCTTAAGTTCAATCCGAGAAAGGTGACTAGCCACAACATTCTTCACTCAAGGTTTATCTTTTATCTCTAAATCAAATTCCTGGAGGAGTAAAATCCACCTAAGAAGACACGCCTTCGCGTCCTTCTTTTCCATTAAGTATCGAATGGCTGTGTGATCTGTGTAAATTCTCACCTTAGAGCCCAAAATATATGATCTGAACTTCTCGAGGGCCCATACTACCGCGAGCATTTCCTTTTCAGTCATTGTATAATTTTTCTGTGTGGGATCTAATACTTTTCTCACATAGTAAATCACAAATGGAATCCCCTCTCGCTGTTGTCCTAACACAACTCCTATAGCGAAATCTGAAGCGTCAGTCATGATCTCAAAGGGGAGAGACCAGTCGGGAGTTTGTAGGATAGGCGAGGCACAAATCTTCCTCTTCGAGAGCTCAAAGGCCTCCAGACACCTGTGATCTACAACAAACTCTATGTCTTTCCCTAAGAGCTCAGTCAGTGGGCGGGCGATCTTTAAAAAATCCTGAATGAATCTTCTATAGAATCCAACATGCCCTAAGAATGGCCGTACTGACTTCACGTTGGTAGGTGGATCGAGTCTCTTGATCGCCTCCACCTTGGCAGGATCAACCTCCATTCCCCTTTTGGAGATGACATGCCCCAACACGATACCCTCCGTCACCATAAAGTGACTATTCTCCCAGGAGAGTACCAGATTCACCTCTCTATACCTCGTGAGGACTTGGTCCAAGTGCGCTAAACATGTATCAAAAGAATCACCATGGACCGAGAAGTCATCCATGAACACTTCCAGGAAATCTCCCACCATCTCGGCAAATATGGCTATCATGCACTGCTGAAATGTGCACGGGGCATTGCAGAGCCCGAATGGCATGCACCTGAAAGCATAAGTACCGAATGGACATGTGAATGTGGTCTTTTCCCGGTCCTCAGGGGCTATGACCACCTGGTTGAAGCCTGAGTACCCATCAAGAAAACAGAAGAACTCTTTCCCTACGAATCTCTCCAAGATCTGATCAATAAAAGGCAAGGGAAAGTGGTCTTTCTTGGTCGCGGCATTCAGGCGCCTGTAGTCAACACAGACATGCCACGACGTAGGTACTCGTGTCGCGATCTCTACCCCCTCCTCATTGGTGACCATCTGAATTCCCGACTTCTCTGGGACAACATGAAGTGGGTCCACCCACTTGGAGTCAGAAATTGGGTATATAAGCCCTACCTTGCACCATTTTTCAATCTCTTTCTTAACCACTTCCCGTAGATTGGGGTTAAGTATCCTTTGGAACTCACAGGAAGGTTTCACATTATCCTCAGTAAAAATGTGGTGCGAGCAGAGGGCAGGGTTGATGACGACGAGATCCGACACTGTCCAACCTATTGCTTTACGGTTCCTCTCTAAGACTTCTAACAACCTAGACTTATGTTCTAAAGTCAAGTCTGAGCTAATGATGACAGGATATCTTTCTTTGGGTCCTGCAAGAAAGGCGTACTTGAGTGTAGGAGGTAGTGATTTCAGTTCCGGTAATGTGGTTTCGTGCTGCATGAAGGTGGGCTAAGATGAGTAGTACTCGCCACCAACTCAAAAGTATAGGGAGTCAGATCGCCAAAGAAATGTGGTAGTTCGGCCAAAGCCGTGTCCGACTCATCATCTATGTCCCATGATCGTTCCAAAGGGGATGGAACTGACAGATCCGGATGGATCTCTGTGTCATCATGGGAATAGGTAGATGCATCTCCCACAAGATTAGACAACACCTAGCAAACTGCATCATCCACTATGCCCTTTCCAGATGAAAGGGACTCGCTCTGTCCTGAAGGAATCTGTCCCCAAATCCCAATTGTGCTAGTCATACTGCAATCTGCCTCTGAAGATGAGTACTCTGTGCTGCCCTCTGAATCAGGTCGCTTGGTTTGCTTCATCTCAAAGTTCACTTCTCTGCTTGGAGAACGGAACTTCATCATTCCCGTACCATAATCGAAAGCTGCGCCTGCGGTCTTAAGGAAGGACTGCCCGAGAATGATATGAGATTCTCTCCAATGATTGGGGGTTTCCATGTCCAAGACTGTGAAGTCCACCTGATAGTTCTGTCCCTCAATCGAGATAATGACGTTCTTCACTTCTCCCTTAGGTCTCTTCATTGAACGATCTGCGAATTAAAGTAAAGCTCTAGATTTGCGAAGTGGTCCCAACTCCAATTTCTGATATAATGCTAAGGGAAGTAAGTTGATTGAAGAACCGTTATCTAAGAGTGTGCGTGCAAACGCAATGTCGTCAATACGACTCTCCACATAGTGAGCACCCATGTCTTTCTTTTTCTTTGGCAAAGTCTGATTCTTGAGACAATAGGTTGTGGGTACTGATAAGACATGTGTCTTTATATTTTGGTTATCTTTCTTCCTGCTAACCCTTGTAGGTGTGCATCTCACCTTAAGGTATTTTTGGAATGTAGGATGATTAGCCACATATTCATCAAATGGCACCTTTACAGTGATATTTTCTTTACAAAACCGTGCCATATCTGGGTCATCTTTCTGAATCTTTTTGATGTGCTTTCCTGCCGTAAGAGCACGGAGGAAAGGGATTGAAGCTATGGAAACAGAGGATGAAGAGTCTGAATCATGAACTGAAATATCATTCTTTGACTTAACGGAAACATAGTTCTTCATACTGAATCTTTTCGGTGCAACATGGAATCAAAATCAAAACTATCTACTACAGGTTGTATAATAGAAGCTGGAATGGTATACGCCATAACTAGAGATGCAAACTCCTCCATAGAATCAGAAGTGTATCGAAGCTGCCGATGCTGTGTACTCGCTCTCCTCCTCCTCTCGGCTCCCTGAGTAGAAATCCTCTAATGATGCTGATGGGGCTCCGAAATATGATGACTATCCTCCTCGTCCTCTGAAGACTCCTCAGGTAGAGATCCAGAGACGCCCCTTCTCGTGTCCCTCGCCTGGTCAGGTATGGTCACGGTCCTTCCGCTCCTGAGTGACATGTGGTTAGCCTCGTCACACGAAAGAATCTCATGTTCAGATCTAGGAGATGCTGAATAGTATACCTGACCAAAGTGCTGCTGAGAACTAGAACGGTTCAGGCTATTGGAGTTAGCCTGAACTTGGGCTGGGATAGAGGTAGAGGGAGCAGTCTGCTCGTCTTTCCATCTGGATAGGCGGTTGACATCCACCCGTAAGTCATGAATCTCGTTCCTGTAGGAACGTAGCTCGTCGAGTATCTGCTGCTGTATATCCACGGGACTAGACGAAGAAGGAAGTGGATAAGACTGGGAAGAAGAACGGAAAGATTGGCCCTGTTGTCCAGGGTACTGCCTCTGCTGCTGCTGGGGTTACGGGCCCTGCTGGCCCATCTGGTAATGGCCCTGTCGACCATACTGCTGGTACTGCTACCGCGGTTGCTGGGGTGGTTGGAATCCAGGGCTCTGCTGTGAAGGAGGTGGTGCGGAGGTGAATGCGGTGTTGTGAAAGGTCGGGAGACGCTGGTCGGTCTGTCGGTCTCCCGTACTTCCCTGCCTGGCAGGGTCCTGAGTATACCATAATCCATTTACCTCCCAAACCGATGGAGGCTCCACCTGAATTGTCTCTGCTAATGGAGGTGGCTGCTGGAAAGAATGGATGTAGGATTGGTCCTGCTCCCACGACTGGTGTTGCCTTGACACCAACTGCTCCTGAACATGGTGAACTCGGTATACGGGAGCAGAGGGTGCAGTCACAACAAGTATCTTTATCTTAGATACCATATCAGTCAACTCCTCCATTTGTTTTGGAATCTTGGAGATGCTCCGGTCCAATTCATCAATTCTTCTGTCAATCCTCTCAACTACAGTAAGCTTGTCAGCAAGGATGCCATGCTAGGGATCACGTCCTGAGAGAGATCGACTACAGCTGATTTCCCCCCTCCAGATGAGAGTGAACTGGGGGATGGTGTATAGGCCCTGCTGACCATCTGTGCGCAGCTAGTTTCAGCCATCTGCTCGAATACCCTCCAGACGGTATCCACTCCTCGTGATGTATAGATGCCTCCACAGGCAGTGCTCACTAAACCCTGCATCTCAGGGTTGAGACCAATAAAGAATGATTGGACCAAGATGTTGTCATCTAATCCATGCCAGGGACACTTCTGTAGGATGTCCTTGAATCTTTCCCAAGCATCACAAAAGGCTTCATGGGGTAATTGGGAAAAACTCGTAATGCGCATCCTCATCATGTTAGTTCTACTTAATGGGTAGAACTTCTTCAGAAACAGGTCCTTGAACCAGGCATAAGTGGTGACGGTGATTCCAAGATTCTTCACCCAATAATCGGCTTTTCCACCCAAGGCAAATGGAAGGGCTTTGAGCCTAATATAATCCTGGATAACATTATTATGTTTGAGGTTAGCACAGATGATCTCAAAGTCCCTTAGGAATGCATATGGCTCCTCAGAAACATTCCCATCAAAGTGTGGCAGCAGGTTCAGAAAATGCGGCTTCAATTCAAAGTCAACAGTGGGTTCGGTCGGACTCAAGTAATTCCGAATTTGATATTGTCCGGGGTTGTACGCCGCATCCATTGGTGGTTCGACCCCAACATTTAGCTATCCTAATTGAGCTCTCAGTAATGCGTGTTGCTGCTCAGATGCAGCTAATCTGGCAACTATTATTCTCATTGGGTCTTCATTGTTCTCTTCTTCATCGTCTCTCTTCTTTGGAGGCATTTTTCTCGTGTCTTCTTTAGGTCCTGAATCAGCAATGTGTTCTTCATTAGAAGATGATTTATGAATCAGGATATTCTCATTGAGGTGAAGGTCTTCCTCGATGAGGTGGGAAGAGAGAAAGGGAATAATTTGAGAGTAACCATCCCGAGAGTGAGTGATCCTGGGTTCAAGAGGGTCATGAGTCTAGGTTGGTCCAAGTTGCGCATGGACCTGTGAAGACATACTTCTTGGAGGGTTCAACAGGATATTCGCAAAGTCCGAATAAATATCCCCCCAATCGGTCATCTTCGATGTCAAAAGAACCGATTAGAATACGCTATTCAATGAGGCGCTAGTTCTAAGGTGCACGTAAATGTGCGGAGTAAACTCACACAATACAAACACAATCCAAACCCTCAATTTTACCAACTCAACACGTGATGGCCGTAAGAGTTCGAATGAATTATCTTGTCAATTTTAGTTGGTGATAAATACAATATTGGAAAGATTAACGAGCCGTTAGGTGCCCGTATTTTCCTACAGACTGACCCGGTTCTTATGACTAGTTTGACCTACTTTCAGCCAGTATAGGAGTAAGTACAAGCCGATGCCCATTCCTTGAGGACTAAAGCGCCCTCCCTGGATGAGGATACCTTTGAGGCTGACAGTTGTTGGAGGAGTGGTGATGCAGAGTTTCAGTCTTGTTCTTCTAGCTCAGATCCCTCGGATTCAGACATCGATTGGGATGATTTCGATGACTATTTGCCGTGTCTGATGCCTTCTGAGTCGACAACCATGACAGAATGCAATCCAGTACAGTTTATCGATGATTCAACAGGGTTCCCTTCGTCAGATTTCCATGCACAGCGAGAGTTCTCACATGCAGACCTGGTAGCCTTTACACAGACATATCAGAAGCCGGATCTGCCACCTCCCAGTTGTCCAGAATTGAAACCCTTGCCGCAGTCGCCGAAGTATAGATTCCTTGCGGGTGAGCCAGACATGCACCCAGTCATTATCTCAGCTGATTTGACTGGAGAACAAGAATCTCGTATGATGGAGGTTCTTGAAAGAAATCGCAAGGCGATAGGATGGAGTATAGCTGATCTCTAGGGGATTAGTCTGTTTTGTGCTCCCACCATATCTATCTTGAGGAGGATGCTAGTCCTTCGCGTGAGTTCCAGCGACGGCTGAACCCGAATCTTCGAGATGTGGTCATGAAGGAAATATCGAAGTGGTGGAGCACCGATTTTATATACCCCATCTCCGACTCCAAGTGGGTTAGTCCATTACATGTGGTACCTAGTAAGATGGGTATCACTACAATTGTGAGTGAGTCTGGAGAGGAGATAGCTACCAGAGTACCCACTTCTTGGAGGGTCTGTGTGGACTACAGACGATTGAATGAGGCCACCAAGAAGGATCATTTCCCATTGCCATTCATTGATCAGATTATCGAGAGGCTAGATGTGAAGAGTCACTATTGTTTCCTTGACGTCTACTCTGGATATAATAAAGTGGCCATTGTGCCTTAAGACCAGGATAAAATGACATTCACCTGTCCGTTTGGGACTTATTCTTTCAGACGGATGCCCTTTGGTCTATGTAACGCCCCCACGACATTCCAAAGGTGCATGTTGTCCATTTTCTCGGATATGGTGGGTGACTGTTTAGAGGTCTTCATGGATGACTTCTTGGTCTATGGCAATGAGTTCGATGCTTGTCTTGACTTCCTAGACCGTGTGCTTCAGCGCTGCATAGAGGTCAACCTTGTCTTGTCTTGGGAGAAGAGTCACTTCATGGTGACTCAAGGGACGGTCCTTGGCCATATCATCTCCAACAGAGGCATGGAGGTTGATCTGACCAAGGTGGATATCATTAGAAAACTCAGTCTACCGTCCAATCTGCGTCAATTGTGGTCTTTTCAGGGGCATGTCGGTTTCTATCGACGGTTCATTCAGGACTTCAGTCGTATTGCCCGACCGCTCATTGATTTACTAACGAAAGACACCGAGTTCATTGTAAATGATAAGTGTCTTGCGTCTTTTGAAACTCTCAAGAATATGGTTGTCACGGCTCCTGTACTTCAGCCACCCGATTGGTCTCTACCATTTTAGATCACGACGGACGCTTCTGATTTTGACGTAGGGGCTGTGCTTGGACAGATGAGAGATGGATTGTTGTATGCCATTCACTACGCCAACCGGACTTTGGATGCTGCTCAGCGGAATTATACTGTGACAGAGAAGGAGATGCTGGCCGCAGTCTTTGCTTTGGATAAGTATAGATCATATATTCTCGGATCTAGAGTGACTATCTTTACAGATCACACCTCCATCCGGTACCTAATGGTCAAGAAGGATGCCAAATCTCGCCTTACTAGATGGATCCTTCTGCTTTAGGAGTTTGATATCGAGATTAAGGATAAGCCTGGAGTTAAGAATGTGGTGGCGGATCACCTCTCCCGCTTAGAGAACCTTGACGAATCTGAGTCCAACGCACCTATTACAGAGATATTCCCAGATGAGGCGATCTTGGCTATCATCTCGCTCCCATGGTATGCCGACATTGTGAACTATCTTGTTGCCAAGACATTTCCACAAGGTTGGCCCAGGCAGAAACTTGAGACCTTCCTAGCGAAGGCCAAGTTTTACCATTGGGAGGATCCCGTCCTTTATCATGAAGGAGGGGATAACATCTGGAGGAGGTGCATTCCTCAAGAAGAGCAGCATAGCGTCCTCACCTACAACCACAAGCTTGAGGCAGGAGGACATCATTCTGGGAGACGGACATCACAGAAGGTGCTCCAATCTGGCCTTTGGTGGCCTACTCTCTTCAAGGATTTTGATGAATTTGTGAAGAGATGCACTTACTGTCAGAAGATGGGTACTTGCGGACAGAGAGACATGATGCCCATGCAACCCATTCACTTTTGTGAGGTTTTTGATGCATGGGGGATTGATTTCGTGGGCCCATTTTCTAAGAGTCAGGGGTTTGAGTATATTTTGCTCGCTGTGGATTAGGTAAGCCGATGGGTTGAGGCGATCCCCGCCCGAGCCGCAGATGCTAAGACTGTGTGTCACTTTTTGAGGAAAAATATCATTTCACGGTTCGGGGTGCCTAGAGTTTTGATTTCAGACGGGGGGTCTCACTTCATTAATGACAAAGTTAGGGCCCTTGCAGACGAGTTCAACATTGACCATCGTGTACTACTAATGGTCTTGCTGAAGTATCGAATAGGAAGATCAAGACTATCTTACAGAAGGTTGTCCGCCCAGACTGAAAGGATTGGTCACAGCTTTTGGACTTGGTCTTGTGGGCCTATCGGACTTCCTTCAAGACTCCATTAGGGACATCTCCCTTTCGTATCGTCTATGGCAAGTCATGCCATTTGCCAGTGAAGATCAAGCACAAGTCACTTTGGGCAGTTACTGAGTTATTATTGGATCCCGAGAGTATAGGAGAACAAAGGAAAGCAGAGTTGGCAGCCCTGGAGGAGTTGAGAGATGCAACCTTTTCTAGCAGCCTACAGTATAAGGAAAAAGTGAAGACATGGCACGATTCTCATATTAGCCATAAACAGTTTGAGCCCGATCAACGCATATGGTTGTTTGATTCCAGTCTGAAGTTATTTCCAGGGAAATGACAGAGTAAATGGAAAGGTTCGTATGTGGTCAGGAAGGTACATGACAATGGTAGTATTGATATATCCGAGCTGTCATCTTCCTCTACCTTTCGTGTTGACGGTCAGCGCCTGAAGCTATATCTAGATCATGATCCGCCGACCGTTGACGTTGCCCCCATTCTTTTGGTATGCGATGTGTTATTTGACTCATATCATTTGCATCTCATACATGGTTATCACTTCCATCTTCCGCTGTATAGATCCATCTGTCCATATCATTCTTTCATTCTTCTGTTATGTCTGCTACCCCATCTTCATCTTGTGATTTTGCTATACTTAGGACACACCTTGTCCTAAGTAAAGGGGGGTACACACACTGAGCTGTTATCTAGTCTTCTTTTCTTTTCTTTTTCTTCTTTTCCTTTTCTATCTTCTTTTTGTATCAGAAAGGTGTCGCCCCTTGTAGACATTTTTCTGTACTTAGGACGTACTTTGTCCTAAGTATAGGGGGTTGTACACCACGGGTTTTCATTCTTTCTGATCCTCTCCATTGTCTCCTCTTCTTGTCTATACTTAGGGATATCTTATCCTAAGTATAGGGGGAGACAATCTGAGTAGGATCTGTTCATTCCCACCCTTGACCCTCCATGCTTTGTGTACAGTCTGCTATACTTAGGATTATTTGATCCTAAGTATTGGGGGGACGGTCAACTTCTCATTCATTGATTCATTTGTTCTTTAGACTTTTCTATACTCAGTACGAGTTATGTCTTCTCTTTTCTCTCCAATCTATGAGGACAGAGCTCCAGCTAAGTATAGGGGGTCGTATATACTTCGTATATACTTTAGCCATAACCCGTACCTTCGTATTTTATTAATAACTATGGCTAATTATTCTTTAAAATTCATTTAAAAACCTTAATAAGAAGATGCTATTATTCCTCAAATTCTTTTATATCTACTGATTAATAAATCAGGTTAAAAAAGTTTTTGCAAAATGTTTGAAAAATAATTTGAAAATATTTGTGAAAAATCTTTTGAAAACTATTTTGAAAATGTTTTGTTACATGTTTTCAACCTTTGTAAAAACATTTTGATTGTAAAATTATTTTCTTTGTGTGAAATAAGTTGTTTGAAAAACGATTTGCAAGTGGTTCGAAAAAATGGTTGCAAAAATATGTGAAAAATCTATATATACTATTTGAAAAACCTTTGCAAAATGATTTTCAAATGTGTGTACATGTTTGTAAAAATTGTTTGTAAAAATTATTTTGGACTATAGTTTTCCAAATTGTTTGAAAAAACCCTTTTCAAATAAGTTTGAGGAATACATACATCACACCAAAAATTCTTTGTATATACCTATAAAATCGACCACTTATCCTTTGTAAATCCTTAAAAATCTAATTCTTGTAAATACAAAATGCATTGCCGTGTAAATATTTATACCTAATTTTTAGCCAAAATCTTTTGTTTTCAAAAATCTCAAAAACATTCGCAAAAATAAAATTCCAAAAACATTTGAAAAACCTTTTTCAAAAATCTAAAAAATGCATATGCATCATCTTTTCAAAAAACCAAAAAAATTTCAAAATCTTTTAAAATTACATCACAAAAATATTTTCTGCATAGCATTTGCATAGCTTGAGCAATTTTCAGATCAAGTTTGATAATTGAACGAGTCTGAGTAAAATCCGAAGATTGGAGCTTGGTTAGATCTTAAATCTACCTAATTAATATGAACCTTATAGGAGCTGGAATTGAGGTACTCCAGGTCTAGTTGACTTAATTCTTTGAGGATCACGGGACTTAGTTCAATGGATTCTTGACTGCCTAAGTAGAGTATTTCAGAGCACACGCACGACTCTTGTTGATAATGACCTAACTTGGACACCTGCACCTTTCACTTGGCTCAACTCAGTTGGAGTGGTGAGGGGCTCGGATTTGCCGGTATGAGACGCACACAGGTGGAAACACTTGTCCTCCTCTAGGGAGGGAAGTGCATCCCAACCCGTCCGGTGATGATGAGTTTCGAGGACAGAAGATTGTGGGTTGCAATAAAGCTTCAAAAGAGGGATAGTCTACTGGCTCAAGAGGAAAAACTCCCTATGTAAATGCTGTTGTATATAGTATTCAAAAAATGCAAAAAGAAAAACTCCAAAAAAAGTAGACAGGCCTGTACAAAAATAAAAATGCCTGCCGGAGTGTACATATGTGCATAGTCAAATAAGCAAGCTTATGCCTCAAAGTCAAATCATGTGAGCCTGCAGCTGGGTGACTTGACTACATTGGTCTTGCATCCTAGGATAGGTAGCTACACTAGCTACCGTCCATTCTTCTCTTCACCCCTCCTCTTGAGCTGGTTGCCACTTGAACTTAGAAGGGAATACCCTGCTCCTTGAGGAATGAGTTGTTGGATTGGGGAATCATTGGGTTGTCATATTGGAGAAGTCAGCCTCTTTGACATTCCAGTTGGGGAGAGCCACTATCACTTACACTGTACAAGTCAGATTCATAGTCGTAAGGGTTTGCGTATGAGTTGAAGTATTTCTGACCTGGCTGTTGAGGAGACTTGAACAGAATTTTGGAATTCTCAGGGACTGTTGGATTTCAAATTCGGTTCTCATTAAGGTTCCGCCCATGCTAAAAATCCAAAGGTCCGACTTAAGCTCCAAACTTTGATTTTATGAAGACAAGTTTGATGATTAAATTTAATCCATCTTCTTCTTTTTCTTTTCTTTATTTTTCTTTCTGCACTTATTGCGTAAGTGTTTGCTAGGGACTAGCAAAGGTAAAGTATAGGGGGATGATGAATCCACATTTCATCATCTTTATTCTACCATTTTGGCCTAAAAACCCTGGTAAATGCGTGTAAATACCGTTAATTCTAGCATCTTAGCATCCATACATGTGCATATAAATAGTGTATACAATACTGTTTTTAAAGCCAAAATTATAGAATAAATAAAAGAAAAGAAAAAGAATAAAATATTGTAAATATTTTATGACCCGAAACCCCGAGACCTAGGCATCTAGATGAATAGGACGACAAGGAATAAAGTAGGGAGAGATAAGGGCCAGAACACAATAAAACACCTATTCATTTAAATTCAGTCTTTATTCATTTTGGGACCTATTTTTGGTTCCACTTTTTATACTTCCAACAAAGAAACTTTGAAAATGAAAGTTATAAATAATTAAATATAGAAAAATATAAAATTGATTTCACATAAAAATAATGTGCAGATAAAAAGTTATGATCTGAATAAGATTCCAGAATCCCAACTTCCCAGACCTGTATCTCCCAAATAAAAGCTCGAAATGCATCAAACTCACTTTAATTGTATATAATTAAATAATCTATTTAATGAAATTGGTTTCGTATTTTTCGGAGTTACGGTTTGAAAGTTGAGTTTTGCACCCCACTTGTATACTTGTACAGATTAAAATACTCATTTTATTATTATCCACTATTTTCATAATTTTATATTTTTATAATTTTTAAAATATTATTTATAATACGTATGTTCATTAAAATGAGAATAAAATCTCAAGAAAATATAAAATAAAATACTTGTATATATTACACCTAGGTGTAATACCTATACATAAACATATATTATTGACACTTATATTTTATTAAGTGTACAAAATATTTCAGAAAAATAAAATAAAAATATTTTTGAGTGAATAAAAATATTCTATAAATATATAAAATAATAAACCAAAATAAATAAACTAAATACATAAAATAAAAATAAAATATTAAAATGCATAGATGAATATACCTATATAGACCTAAAAGGTAACTTGTAATTATAAACCTCATAAAAATAATTAAAAATCATATTAAAATAATTCATAAAATAACAAATAATTTTCATTTTACAACCTAAAAATAATAAGATCATTTTCTATTTTTAAATGATTTAATAAAACATTTATCAGGGATTTTCCCTGGTTGGTCCACGTGGACCAACCAGGGGGCAGTCCACATTGACCGGCGGGTCAACTGGTTGTCCTCCCTCCTCTGCCCCTTGTCAGACCTCGTTTCTACCCTTTTTTCTCGATTTTTTCGAGGTCAAAGCTTGCATTCTTCCGTGTTGCGACCTAAAGGACTTTTGCTCCTCGATCCTTGCTCTTTCACGCCCTAGGCTTTCCTAGGGCCAAGGAGCGACGATCCGAGCCATATTTCTCGACCTTTGGAGCATCAGAGCCACAGAGTCAAACCCTTCATATGGAGCCGCGACCTTCCATTCAAAGTTTGAACCCCTCTTCCACTGGCCCAGCTCCCCCTTTCACGCCCGCGAGCTCGAGGAAGGTGACAACTTCCTCTCCTGAGCTTCAGGCCGATGGAGCGACGCCCGAGGCGGCTCCAATCACCTCCGCCTTCTCCGACATCGAGGTATACCTCCCTCTGGTTCTAACCATCGAGGCAGCCATCTTTCTTCATTCTTTTTCCTCGCATTTTATTCACCTTAGCATTAGGATCAAATCCCCCCAAGAATCTTCGATTTCCATCCATTTAATCGCCCTAAAGTTCATCCTCGTCGGAGCTCGCTCCGGCCACCCACCGTGCGCCGTCGCCCTTCACGTCGTTTCTACCTCCACAGGGTCCACGCATTTTGCCCTGGACCCTTTCACACCTTTTTGCAGGTCAACGAGCATTGACTCGAGCCTGGGGCTCGTTTTGCATCTCGCCAGAGTTCCGTGGAGCTTTCCATCTGGAGCCATCAGGAGATAGAGAAAGACCGCAGGAGGCTGCAGACCAGTTTTAAAGCTAGAAGACCGCTGGAACCCACCGATCGAGGGCGGGGAAGCTCGCTTCGCTAGCGACGCTTCCTTGTTCTTGCTCCTACCTCCTACGCTGTTAGATCAGGCTGTGCCTCCAGCCCCAGCAGCAGCCGTTGGATCTCCCAGTAGACCAGCCGTCCGATCCATCCGAGGGGATCTAATCGTTGTCGTCCATCTGCAAAGTGTCATCGGTCGTCCTTTATGCGCCACGTGTCAAGTGGCCTCACCACCGCCGTTGGACCGCATTGCTCTGGGTATTTTGCATCTTTTACCCTGAGCATTTTTGTATTTATTTTTAGTCTATAAACATTCATCTGCAGTTCAAATATTTCTGTAATATTTGCATCTAGGCCTCTGAACTTTTGTTATTTGCATCTAGGTCCATTCCACATCACCTCACGTGATCTGTGCACGTGGGGTGGTGGTGTTTTGCATTGGACCCCCTGCGGGTTTAGCTATTTTGATTTAGTCCAGGAATTATTCTGTAACGTGTAATATTTTTGGGTAATTTACATGTCAACCCCTGGGAATTTTGTATATTGCTTTTAGGTCCTTGCCAGGCGCGTGCTTGTCACGTGTGGGGTTGGGAAAATTGCGGGCATACCCTTGCGGGTTTCGATATTTATCTCTAGTCCTGGAACTTTGCTTATTAGTTATAAAATTTTGTGGAAAATTGCACTATGGCCCTTGGATATTATATGCCCTTGCTAGTAGTGTAGATTCTTTTTGGTGTCTCTATTTATTTCATGCATCGATAAAACCCCAAAAAATCTAAAAAAAATTATTTTAAGCTCCTGTTGCATTGTAGATTAACTTCATATTTTTATTTCACATTTTTATTGCATTTTAATATTTATAAAAATTCAAAAACAAGCATTTTTAGCACTGTTTGCATTAAAAAATCCATAAAAATTAATAAAAATTCTTGAAAAATTCCAAACAAATTCTATTTTACGTGGCTTATCATCTTTTAGTGACAGTCCAAAAATCACTAAAGATTCAAAGTAAAACTCCTAAAAATTAGAAAACCCCTAAAAACTTCTTAAAAATCTAAAAAATTCAAGAAAAATCCTAAAAATATAATCTCAGTCTCTGTATTTTCCCTATTTTATTGCCCTTATTTTAAAATTAATTTGAGGAATTTTGGATACTGTTTGACATTTTTCATCCTCATTTTAATTTCGGCCAGTCATTTAGTTCACTGTTTTCTAGTATTTTTGCTTTTAAAAATACCAAAAAAATTCATAAAAATCTACAAAAACCTCAAAAATATTATAAAAATATAAAAATTACAAAATTATTTTGCTCCCTGTATTTTGACTATCTTTTCCTATTTTTAATCTCTCTCTTATCTCTAGTATATATCTATTAATTATATATAGATATTATAGCTTTATTAAAAGAAAAAGAAAATGCAAAAACATAAAATATAAAAAGAAAAATAAAAAAAATCAGAAATTAAAAATCAAAATATAAAAATATAAAATCAAAAATTAAACAAAAAATATAAAATTTAAAAACCCACAAAAATTTGCTTGTTGGTATGCACTTGATCACATCACATTTTGTGCATTTTTGCTTGATCTATCTTGCTTGCTCCCTGTATTCGATCTCTACACACTTGCACACTATACATATTTTTGTAGAGTTATAATAAATTTTGACTCCACACTTGCTCTTCATTGCTTGATTTGATTGTCGTGGGTTGATTGTTGATTTAATCCGGATCTCGCGTGGTTGGTTCAACGACTGAGTTCCCGCCTTGTGTGGAACTTAAGACCATCGATTTTCGGATTAATCGGAGACACAAGCCAATGGAAACATCAAAAGTCACACATTTGTGGCCATTGTACCCCAACTTGATCGAATAGCCATGAGGTCCAATGACGAATTGTTGTGGATTACAATAATGCTTCGAAAGTGGGGTAGTCTATTGGCTCAGGGGGAAAAGTCCATATGTAAATGTTGTTATATATAATATTAAAACAAACTCCGAAAAGAAAAGACGGGCAAAAAATCAAAGAAAAATCAATCATCATCGGAGCATGTGTATATTTGTATAGTCAGAAAGCTTGAGCTTCAAAGTCAGATATTTTTAATCCTGCAACCGAATGACTTGGCTACAATAGTCAAGCATCCTAGGATAGTTAGCTACACTGGCTACCATCCATTCTTCTCTCCACCTCCTCTTCTTGAGCTGGTTGCACTTGAAGCTAGAAGGGAATACCCCGCTTCTCAAGGAAAGAGTTGCTAGATTGGGGAATTAGGTTCACCATGTTGGAGGAAGACTTTCTTTTACTGCTTCAGCTGGGAGGAGCTACATATCATGGACATCGTACAATAAAGATTCATGATCATAAGAGTTTGTGTATGAAGAGTATTGTTCTGATTTGGCTATTAAGGAGACATGAACAGAGGATTATGCTTCTTAAGAACTGTTAGGTTTTAAATCCTATTTCTATTAAGGTTCCGAGATTATAATAATACAAAGGTCTAAATAAGCTCCAACTTTGATTTTATGAAGATAACTTTAAGACTCATTATGATTCTAAGTTCCTTCTTTTTCTTTTCTATTCCTTCTTTTTCATGAACTTAATATCATAAGTGTTTACAAGGGACTAGCAAAGCCAAGTATAAAGGAGTGATGAATTTCCATTCATGCACATTTATTTATTCATTTTAGGCTTTAATCCCTAGATAAAATCATGTAAATAGCAATAACATATCTGATTTAACACATGTACATTGATCTCTATAAGTGTATATAAGTACACGTATTAAACCCCTAAAATGAAGGAATAAATTAAAGAAAAGAAAATAAAGGGAGTGCCCTAGACACTAACTGACCCTGATCCCTAAGACCAAGTCAAGCGTTGACTTGGTCAACAAGGAATAAAGTAGGGGGAGATAGGGCAGAAAACCACATAAAAACAACAAAAACCCTAAGTTTCTTGTCAATTTAGTGATTTTGGTACCCCTTTTATTATTTATTATCCATACGTTAAACCAATAAACTTATAACATGAGACTTGGAGAAAAAATGTAAATAAAAATATAAAATTTATTTCATATAAAAATAATCCATGATATGCCCGGGACACACAGAATAAAAAACCGCAAAGAAAATTTCTCAGACATGTATCTTCTCCATACAATCTCAAAATGCATCAAAATTACTTTAATTGTATATAACTTTTAATCGGCTATTTTATGAAGGTGGTTTCATTTTATTCAGAGTTTAGATGCAGAAGTTGGTTTTTGGGCCCTTATTGTGCAACATACCTATATAAAATAATCAATTTATTTATACTTTATAGTTTTATATTTTTCATATTTCTATACAAGTGTCAATATTACTTAAAATACATGTACATAATAAAAACAAAATAAAATCATTAAAAGATACTAAACTAAATAATATACTTCACTACATAGGTAAATATACCTATAAAGTACACATATTATATGTCTATATATTTATTTAAGTACATAAATAACTTCAGAAAAAATTATAAAAATATGTACCTATGTAATTAAATATATTGTAAATATTAAAATTATGTACATAAAATAAAAAAATTATATAACACAAAATAAAAAGAAAATAGTGTTCAGATAGGTATTTATACCTATAAAATATGTGTAAAACATAAAACTCAACATATAATGTAATACAAATAAATAAAAATCATTAAAATAGTTTAGTAAATATGGAATAAAAATAAAATAGTTTTCTATTTAATTTTATTATTCTTTTATTTTGATTAGGTTATTTTATCATTTAACGCCAAGGTGGCGCTGATGTGGCCCTATCCTGCACCTTGGACTGTTGACCTCAGGTCAACAACCCCTCCACTTCTTTGTTGCCTGTCAGAACTTATCGGGCAACCAACTTCTCCTATTTTTCTTGTGATGTCCATTGCTGCTTTTGGCCCAATTCCTTTTTAAAAATTGAAGATTATATCACCCTTCTTTCGGATCATCTAGTTTTGATTTTTATTGAGCGGCTTCTCCAAAACCCTATCTCCCCTTTCCCTTTTTCCAGCTAGCTATAAATAAGCCTTCTCCTCCTCCTGAGCATCGTTGATCACTCATCGATTCCCTAACCTCCTTGAACCCCTAGAGCAATTCGCCTCTGTGACAGGAAGGACAGACGCTAGTTCTTGGGCATGGACGAAGAAGGAGAACGTGCATCCACCCTTTGCCAGAGCACTCATCAGTGAAGCTCTACTCCTAGGTTTCCAAGCTCGACGTGCTGCTTTTCCTTGCTCATTTTCATTTCTTAGCGTTGTTATAATTTTGGTTCCCTTTCAGTTGTTCAATTTTGCTTAAATATATCCAAAATCCAAAAAAAGTTTGATTGTCAGAGCTCTATGCTCCAACCTTGTTCTTTGTCACTTCAACCATCGTCGGATGTGTTGTCACCTCTATCAAACTCCCCTCGTGCTTCTCCATGTTCTGATCACCCCATGGATCCTGATTTAATGAGAATAAGGCCGATCAAGCCATCTGCTCCACCCCTCATCAGAGGACCTCCACTTCACTCCTCTCTCATATATCTCTACTTCTTTTTAGGTCCTAAGGCTTCTCCTTGGAGCCCTTGTGCTAACCGTACATGTTCCAGGAGATAAGGAAGCCATCTGGGGGGTCTGATGTTCAAATGAAGCTCCTCTAAGTCCAATACCTACTCCGACCAGTCAGGGCCCCATCATTGGATCCCAGACCCTCTTGTGACCCTCAACAGCTATGGAACCACTTCAACAAGCTATTCTGACCATCTGCTACATGAGGGAGGACTGGAGGGAGGAGATATGGCGGATCGAAGCTGCTCCAGTTGCATGTTATTCCCATGTTCTTCATGAGTGCTTCGTTGTCTTTGGATGAAGAATGAAGTGCCATACTCTACAATAGTGTTGGATCAAGCCTTCTTACAGCCATCAGATCCATCTAAGGATCTAATGCCAGTTGATCTGGGGCGAAGCAATATCTGGCCATTGGATCCAGACAAGGCACATATATGGACCGTTGATTAGCATACAAGGAGTGGGAAAATTACTAAGTAACCCCTCTGATATTTGGTATTTATCATTTGGTACTGTTAATATAAACATTAGTTCAAAAACTTTTAAACATTTTATAGTTTAGACCCTCCTTTTGTGTCATTTGCATTTTAGCCCAAGCAACGCCACCTCACGTGTCATCCCACGTGAGGGTTTTTGTGGGTAAATTGCATATTTTATCTTGTGGTTTTGGAGAATTTCATAGAAGTGTTAAAATATTTTTGAAAATTGCAATTTATTCCATGCTAATATACATTAGAGTTATATTTTATTAGGAAAGATGCTTGGACAGTCGTGGATGTTTCTTTATTTGCATATGTCCCTATCAGGCGTTTCTATATTGTGAAATTAATCAGAATATTATGCTCAAGCCTATGGACTTTGTTTATTTATTAGAAACGCATGCTTAAGGTTTCAAAAATTGCAGATTAGTACGCTTGTGTCATATTTAATTTTTTTGTTTTAATTGTATTAATTATCTAATTAACTTCGAAAATATTAGGAATTTTTTTAATATCGTATATGATATTATATCACATATATGTTTGTTGAGGTATTTATTATTATTTTCCTTTTTTAAACTGCAAACTAGTTATATTTTACTTTTGATATATAAAAATCATAAAAATTCAAATATAACTCTAAAAACACCAAAAATTAGAGTAAGTATATTTTAATATCTTTTATCATATATCCAAAATTCATAAAAAATACGAAATAAAATCTTAAAAAATATAAATAGAAAAAACCAAAAAAATCATAAAAAAAGTGTAGAAAATTAGGGAAAATATGTTATAAAGCTTGAAATTTTCTTTTTTATTCTCTATATAGGAAAAACTACTTGGGCCCTTTCTGTCTTGATAGATTTTTTAGGCCTTTTTGAAGTTCATGTTTTTTCTATTTATTTCATTTTGTGCATTTTGGTTTGTAAAATCCATAAAAAATCTTTAAAATGTCATAAAAATACCCTAAATACAGAAAAATATAAAAAACCTAAATATTTTATTTGGTTTATTTTGACTCTATTAGATATATTTGAAAATTCTAAAAAGAATCTTCTTTATATATCTCTCACATATTACTATATATATTATTACCTATTTATTATTATATTTCATTAAATAAAAAATATTTGCAAAATTAAAATAAAAAATATATGAAATAAAAAATCATAAAAAATTCAAAATTTACAAAAATACATAAAAATCTGATTAGGCTGCGAAACCAACAATATTGTGCCTAATTCCTTGAGTTGGGTTTCATTTTTGTAGTTTATCTCTATTTACTCCCATAGACGACACTCTACTTGCTTTCCTTATACACATTTCATGTAGAGTTAAATAAATTTCACAACTCATACACTTACATGATTTCCGTATACATACACACCTGTGGGTTTTGATTGAATGTTTGATGATGATTCATTTAGATGATTGATATCTGAGTATCGATAGAGGTGATGATACAACGATTGCCGGATCTGACTTGTCAGACACCGTAGTCCCTCCAAGACTGGGCATTAGGAATCCATACATCTTTCATACCATCTCTCCCAACCATTAACAGGTGGTTCCACAAGATTTGATGAGAATCAAGGATAAGTTTCTGTGTGATATCCATTTTTACCAATGGAAAGATCCACACCTAAAGATTGTATTTGGCAATGGTGTACTCCTCAAGAGCAGTACACAAGTGTTCTAGAGCATTGTCATAAGCTTGAATATGGTGTACACCATTCTTGAAGCAGAACAACAACAAAAATATTATAGTGTGGCCTCTGGTGGCCAGCACTATTCAAGGATGCCAATGAATATGTCAAAGCATGTACTAATTGTCTGGAAAACCCTCAGTATTAAAGACACTTTGTCCCTCAAATTTATTAATATCTCTAATGTGTTCGATGCATGGGGCATTGATTCCATGGGTCTGTTTCCCAACAGTCAGGGCTATGAGTACATCCTGCTTATCGTGGATTATGTGAGTCGATGGGTTGAAGCTATCCCTGCTCGAGCCGCAGACAGACACACAGTGTGTTGATTCATGAAAGATAACAACATCTCATTGTTCGGGATTCCAAAGATATTGATATCATATGGGGGTAGCCACTTCATAAATAAAGAAGTCAAGAAACTTGTCGAGGAGTATGACATCAATCATCTGTCGCTTCTGCTTATCACTCTCAATCTAATGGCTTGGTTCAATTATCAAACAAAGAAATCAAAATGATCCTACAAAACTTATGAGGTTGGACTAAAAGAACGGGTCACAACTCCTGGATTCAATTTTGAGCATATGAAACCACCTACAAGTCTCCATTGGGTATGTCGCCCTACCATCTTGTCTATGGAAATACATGCCATATTCCCATGGAACTCATTCATAAATCACTCTGGGTAGTAAATATTTGTAACCTCGACTCAGAAAAAGGTGGTCAAAATAGAAAATTAGATCTAAATAAACTCCTGAAATTCTGAAACTACGCCTACGACAACACCTTGATGTACAAAGAGAAAGTCAAGCACTGGAATGACAAGCGTATCAGGAGAAAGACCTTCGAACCTAGACAGGAAGTGTGGTTCTTTGATGTGAAGATGAAGATCTTTCTATACAAATTAAAAAGTAAATGGACATTTTCGTTAATAATCAGAACTGTTCGTGACAATGGAAGCATTTTGATATCAGAGTTGTTAGCTGACGCACAACCATTCATCTTCAACGATTAGTTGCTCAAGATACATTTAGAGCAAAGCACAGTCATGGACGTTGTCGATTCAATTCAAGTTGTTTTTGAAGAAGATTTCAAAGCTGCAACATCACCCGAGTCAGACAATGCATTAGAAAATATTTTTGATTGATCTTCTCTTATTTTCTTTTTTCATCTTAATTTTAAATTCTTTCATTCTTCCATATGGAACTCATCCCATTCAACTCTCCTATACTTAGGATATGCTTCATCCTAAGTATAGGGGGGATGAGTGCAGTCGGATTACTCATTATTAATTTTCCTGTTTGTCTCCTAACTTGTTGATATTATGTCTATACTTAGGGATATTTCACCTTAAGTATAAGAGAGACAAGCCGAGCAATGTGAATTTTATAGAATCTAATCCTCGATCAGCCCTGTTTTGTATACAGTCTGCTATACTTAGCATTAGTTGAAAATAAGTAAAGGGGGGACAATCGACTTCTTGTTCTTTATTTAGTCATTGTAGTATAAACGTTTCCTATACTCAGCATGAGTTATGTCTTCCTTTTTCTATTTGATCACTATGAGGACATAACACAAGCTAAATATGGGTGGGGTCGTATATATGTTGTATATAATTTCAAGCTTTTGTAAAAATATTTTGTAAATATTTGCAAACTTTTGTTTTACTTATTTGAATAAAATTTTTGAAAATTAATTTGTAAATAATTTGGAAAATGGTTGTAAAAATATTTTGAAAAATCTATACATGTTGTTTGAAAAATCTTTGCAAAATGATTTTCAAACCTTGCAAGTTGTTTATCAAATTATTAACAAAAATAAGTGTTCAAAATGTTTATAAAAATAGTTTGAAATTATTTTAAGAACTTTGTACATAATTATAGTAAATAAAGTTCTTTATTGAGATACGAATAACCCTTATATTAAAAATATAATCAAAATATTTGAAAATAATGAATAACAACTAACTCTTATAAATTCCTAATGTAAATCCTACACTTACACTCTTGTGTAAATATTTATATATATCTCTTTCACTAAATTTTATAAAAAAAATCCCATAAATTTTCAAAACCCAAAAAAATTTGCAAAATGCTTTCAAAATTCAATAAAAAATTCGAATTAAAACAATGAGCTTTGCAAAAATAATTTCTTGCATCGTACATAACATTTGTATTTTTTAGAATTATCAAGATAATTAAACAAGTTTAAATAAAGTATGAAGGTTGGAGTTTGGTATAGACCTTAATCCACCTAATTTCAGAGGAACCTATTAAGGACTGGAATTTAGATGCTTTTGGTCACTTTTACTTAATTCTTTAGGTTCCATGAGATTATGTTTATGAGTCGATTCAGTGTGTTTAACTAGAACCCTTCATGTCATACATACAACTCTTGAGATAGGGATTTGACGAGAAACATCTCACTTAATACTTAGCTCAACCCATATGGATTGTTAAATGATCTTTGATTTTATAAAAATAAGTTTTACAGTCAAAAATTGTTCCAAGTGCTTTATTTTCTTCTCTTCATTTTCTTTTTTTCTTCACTCATTAGCATGAATGTATGTTAGGGACTAACAAAGACAGGTATAACGGGGTTGTGAATTTTCATTTCATCACCTTTATTCTTTCATTTTGGTCTTAAACCTTAGTTAAATTCATGTATATATAATTACTTTAAAAAAATACACTCAATAAATGATAAATAAATAATGTGTAGATATTGATATTTAATTCCAAAATAAAAGAATAAAGGAAAGAAAAGAGAAATAATGAAGAGTCAAAGACACTAGGTGACCATACATCATGAGACCTACTCATCATAACGACTTGGACAACAAGGAACAAAGTAGGGGGAGATAAGGTAGCTAACTGTATAGAAAATACTTAATAAAACTATAATTTGTATTCATTAATAAATGCATTTTAGAACATGTTTTATTTTCTTATTTTTATACCTCAAATAATAAAACCCTCTCATAACATTTGCACATAAAAATACAAAGAAAAATATAAAATTGATTTCACATTAAAATAATACACAGTGCACTCGAGGCACGCAAAACAAAAAGATGCAAAGAAAACTTCCCAACCTGTATCTTCTCCATACAAACACAAAATTGACAAAACTCGCTTTATTGTTCATAAAATTAAATTATATATTTAATGAAAATGGTTTCGTTAACAATGGGGTTGAGATGCAAAAGTTGGCTTTTAGATCCCTATTGTATTGTATACATGCATAAAATATTCATTATATTTATTCTTTGAATGTTTAGCTTATTTATATTTTTAAATACTTGTAAATATTATTTAAAATACATGTAAATGATAAACATAAAAGAAAATCATTAAAAATACACTAAAATAACTAATGTATTAAAATATATGGGTGAACTATACCTATATAATATATGTACATAATTATTTAAGTGAATAAATAAATTCAGAAAAATAAATTAAAAATATGTAAATATGTAATTAAATAAGTTATAAGTATATAAAATACCTATATATAATAATAAAATACAAAATAAAAATATAATATAATAAATACATGTATAAATATAAATGTATGAACATGTAAATATTAGCATGCAATAAAGTCTTGTAAAAATAAATAAAAATCAGAATATAATACTATATAAAATTAGAAACAACTTTCGTGTTTTAACCTAAATTTAATAAAATCATCTATTGTTTTAAAATCATTTAACAAGGGAATTATCCCTATCTTCTTCCTGGTTGGTCCATGTGGACCAGCCAGGAGGCGCAGACTATTGATCGCCGGATCAACTGTCTCGCCGTCTCTGCCCCCTTTGTTAGAGGTCTCATGACCTCTGACTTCTCTGAGTTAGTCTAATTTTTAGATTTAGATTTGCTGAAGCCATTAGCTCCGGCTTGAAATTCATTGTGCCGCGACTGTTTCAACCCATATCTAAATCCCATCTTCATTCTTAGTCGCTTTATCCATGTTTCCCCATTGTTTTCACCCTCAATTCTACAAGAATCAAGATTGCAAGAACTCCTTCCATCGCCCCTTCATCAGAGCCCATTCGCCTCATCGATTCACGTGTTGTCTAGCTTCAATGACCAGCCAAGGACCTTTGCCTCGAGCAAGGCATTCTTTTTATGCAGGTTCCATTATCTTGTAACATCTAAAGCACGAACTCAAATCTCTAAACAGAGCTCTAGGTGCATCGAGCTCCATGCCCCCTCTGATGGGGCTCGGACCCAACTAGATCCTCCTACGAGTGCGACTTAGTTCCAAGAAGCAAAAGAACCATTAGCAAGGAAGGAGGAGGTTGAAGCACCCTGACCTTGATGATCAATGTTCAAGGAAGAAGACATTCTTCCCCATTCTTCCAAACAGTTTCCACGCCATACGATCAAGGGCAGGGCCCAAATCTAATTTGGGCCCACCATTTCAGCAGTAGCGGTATCGTCTTCCAGCCGTAGATCAAGCAACGTGGCATGCGAAGGATCGCCCAATCTGAAATATTATTGGGGTACCCTTTCGCTTCTTTTATATTGATCTTCAAGTCTTCTAAATATTAAGTACCATTCAAACTTGTATGGATATACTACAATGAACCCAGTATTTATTGTATATTACATTGATGTCCACGTTAGCTCACCTCACGTGGCAACCCATGTGAGGCACGAAAATTGCAAGTAAGCCCTTCTTGGTTCCTTTATTTCCATTTAGTCCATTAGATTGTAAATTAAATGTATTATTTAGGGTGTTTTTGCATGGAGACCCTGTAATGTATTTTTGTTGCAAATATACCACTACTAGGCTTGTAATTATTTTTGTACATTTCTATTTTTAATATATATCTCATGCGCCTTATCAATTTTGGGGAAAATATTGTAAATGTCTTAAATATTACAGATGCACGTCTATATTTTTATTTGGAATTTTCTTGCATTTTATGATTTATTAAATATCATTTAGGAACTATTTATTCCTTGTTTAAACATAAAAATATAAAAATTATAAAACTAACATTAAAAAATCCAAAAAATGTATAGTATATATTACTATGTAGTATAACTCCAGATCGAAAATCATAAAAAATACAAAAAAATACTACAAATCCTAAAAAAGCTATAAAAACTAGCAAAATTCCATTAAAAATCCAAAAATATTTGTTTTTATTTATATTATATACTATCTATTAAATATAAATTTGGGTATTTTTGTACTTATTATATATTTTTAAAACCCAAAACGATCCGATCTATTTATTATAGTTAATGTTTTGATACCTTTAATATCTTAAAAATACCTAAAAATTAGCAAAAATATAAGAAAATCATACAAATAGAGAAAAATATTAAAAACACAAAAACCTTTTATTTTATATATTCTTCACTATATATAGCTATATTTAAATATATAAAACCCTATATAGCATATATATAATATTACTTATATGCTTTTTATTAATAGTTTATTATTTATAAATACCATTTATATACTTAAAACCCTAAAAATAAAAAAGATTGTTCTTGTAAATATTTCCCTATATTTCTATATTTTTATTTATTATATAGTCTTATATATTATTATAATAAGCTATATTATTATATCATTATATATTATATTTTTAAGAAGAAAAGAAACTAAAAATTGCAAAAAGAAAATAAAAAATTACAAAATTACAAAACATTAAAAATATAAAACATTAAAAATCTATAAAAAAATTAAGTATAATTAAAAACCCATAAAAAATCTAGAAGCAGAAAAAAGTACAAAAATAACTATTACTTATTTTCATTAGTAAACAATAATTATAAATATTCATGATTTTCTCTCAGTGGTTCGACCACTACACTTATTGTCTATACACGTCTTTATATAGGGTATAATAAATTTCATCCTACAGTCCTTATTCTTTCATCATTATTGTGATTCGATTGTTGTCTTGATTGATTAGTGACGTTTCAAGTACCGTTAGAGTGGTTGGCACAACAATTATCGGATCTGACTTGTTGAGCACCGTAGGCCCTCCAAGTCCGGGCGTTAGGAACCCCTCTTCAATTGATTGCACACTCCTCATCCCCAAACTCTTCCTTTCCAGTGCCTCTAACCAACCCTGACCTCGCCCCCTTCCTTAGCATTGCCCAGACCTCCCCCCAGCACCCCCACTCCTTCCATCACAGACCACCCGCCCCAGCACCATCCAGAGCCGCCACCCCAACGGCACCACCTCGATCACTACAACCGTCCCCAACAACATGCCACCCTCGAGGCAACTCAGCAAAAGAAAAAGTGTGAATGGAGATATGGAAAGAGATGGAAGATGGAAGATTCATCACTCAATTCTCCTCTGTTTAGATTAACTTCATATAAACCCAAGATATTCATTCAAGTAAAAGTAAAAATTGATGGCATGGTTCAGGGTGTAAGACAGAGAAACTTTACGAGATCGAAGGGATAATAATGATGTTTGTAGGATTGAGCATGTAATTTATAAAGATTATTGGTTTGTGGGGGTAAAAATACCTTAAATACAATGATTGTTTCATATATGTCTAACTAACTACTGTGGGGGTAAAAATACCTTAAATACAATGATTGTTTCATATATGTCTAACTAACTACTCATGACTTAAACAATCTATATTTTATATTATTCAATAAGTTTAGTTCTTATAGTCTAATTTTACTAAAAGAAATGTATTATTATTTTTCTCAAGTGGAAGAGGGACTTAATATCTGAAAGAGACCTTGAATTTGGATTTAAAACCTTTTCATTTTAAGGAAAGCATATTTTTTTAAATCTTATTCATTTATTGCTTAATTGGAGAATCCAATGGTTTCTTTAAACCTATATGCATAATATTCAGAAAAATACACTAATTATTTCTCCATAATTTATATGGGTGTCCTACTCTTGAATAAATTAATAAGATGCAAGTAAATGACACATTTGATATGCAGTAGCCCATTGTGTAGCATCTTGTATAAGATCATGTCATTCTTTATCATCTCCCAATAATCCTAATACTTTACATGAATCTTGATATGTTGGATATGTAATACCATTAATTATCCTTATTTCATCATTATTTCTTTGACCTTTGATTATATCCAATAGTGCTTTCATGAAGTATAATTCCCATGCATTTGGATGGATTAAAACAATTCTTTATATGCATCGTCCTTGCTTCCTCTTTATCCATATTTTATCTCTATTATTCCATGCCCAAGTTGAGGAAACTTACATACATTAAATTTCTTGCTTCAGCTGAAATTTCGTTTCTATGCATCCAAAATGTAAATTTTATTGTTCTAACTTTTACTCTGTTTAAGACTTCTTCCAAACCTTCATCCTTTCTAAAAATTGAATTATTCATAAAGGATAAGTGGATCATTAATCTTTCTACGTCATGATCCTCAATTCAAATATTTTTTATTTAATCAAATAGTGACAGATTCCTTGTATAATTTTCATCATTAGGGATAGCTACCTACAAAAATAACCTGAATTCTAGCATGCTTATATATATAATTACATAAATATTAAATTGCTCTAGAATGATTACATCAGTCTACAGTAATGTGTAATCCAATCGAATATAATTACATCAGTCTACAGTAATTACATAAATATTAAATTGATATATAATTAGTAAATTTCTATTGTACAGAAATATAAATCTATTATCCAGTCGAATTCCACTTTTATTCACAACAAAACTATTGTCTCATCTTCTGTATTCTGCAAATCCATGTTCATAAATAATTGTCTTATAAAGGCGCATGGAAAATGTTTTGGACATTTATCCTTCACCAGGCAATTACATTCCACATGGACCATAAATTATGAATTGAGAGATTTGTTCAAAATCCAAAGGATCATGAAGTTTATTTGGTAATTTTGTTGATATTATAGAATTAATCATTTAACCATCCAGCTAATGATGTGTTTTTGCCAAATCAAAATATTTGCATGAGTAATCCTCTTTTTTGAAACTCTATTTCATATAAGGGATTTTTACCCGACAGACCCTGTAATCTTTTGCAATTACCGCTACGACCTTCGAAACATCCTAATTCCTCCCCCGACCTCGTAAACTTGGTCCGTCTTACCCAGCAAACCCTGCCGTCAATTTTAACTATATTTGAGTCAATTACTTGGGTTAGTCTTGAGTTAACCTAACCATTTTACAACCAAAATAATTACAAAATAGGAAAAGAACCAAAACAATAAAAAATAGGAAAAGAATCCTGCAAGCTAGACCGGCCGGGGGGAGAGCACATCCGTGGGGGCTCCATCAGCTGAGAGGGGGAGCAGGGGGCGGCGGCGGCGACAGGGGGAGGGGGGTAGCAGGGAAGCGGCATCGGTGGGTGCGGCGGAGGGGGGGGCTCCATCTCTAAGGCAGTTAATACAACTTGTGGCTGATGATACCAGGAAGATGACAAGGCGAGATTGGTCGAGGAGACGGGATTGCAGCTGAAACAAATCAACAACTGGTTTATAAACCAGAGGAAGAGGAACTGGCACAGCAACCCCTCATCGTCGACCACGACAAAGAGCAAGCGTAAAAGGTACCGAATTGAACATCGTTTCGACTTCATTTTAGATCGTTTAACTCACGGTAAGGGAAATCTTTGTATGCGGTAATACAGGTGATAACAGCGGGCATCACTTCATGTAGAGAAAGAAAGGGGACATGGTGGTGGAGATTGATGGTTTGCTGTGTGTTCGTTCCTAAGATTTTGGAAAGCTTTTCTACTGGTAGTGTGAGTGCGGTGTGGTTTTCATGTGATGGAAGATTTAGCGAGAGGGTGTGATGTAAAAAGATTTTGTGAGTTGCAATGAAATCATATTCTGCCGGGGTTCGACCATATCCAAGGATGCAGCGACGCGGGGGTGTTCCCCAGCTCCAAGGGTGCAGCGGCTGCCGGAGGGGGGGTCCATCTCCAAGGGTGCCGCAGCGCAGGGGGGGGGGATCTCCAAGGGTGCAGCAGCGCACGCGGGGGAGAGGGGGAGCAGCGGCTGCCGTCCAAGGGTGCAGCGGCTACCGCAGGGGGGGCGGATTCTGGGGATCAACTCCACTCGGATGATGGAATGGCACTAAATGTAAATTTGATAAACAAAATGAGTAAAATATAAAAGAACATAATAGAAACGGGTTAAGTTTAACGGGTAAATAAACGTGGGTTAACCACAGGGTCTGTAGGGTAAGGGTTAGCAAGTTTACGGGGTCGAGGGAGGAATTAGGATGTTTCGAAGGTCGTAGCGGTAATTGCAAAAGATTACAGGGTCTGCCGGGTAAAAATCCCTTCATATAAATATGTAGCAATCTTTTCAAAAGATTGTTTATTTTTATGTAACATATACGATCATTTAGTTTATTCTACAAACTTTAATAACTAAATTAAGTTTATCTTCTAAAGCATTTTGAATTTCTTTCCATTTTACTTGTTGAAGTCAGGAATAATTGAGGATGTCCAAATACCCATTTCACCTTGATATGAATCATAAATCGTGCACCTATGAAACTTGGTGGCAATAAAATCTATTTTCCTATTGTACTTTCGTCGTTATTACAACTATCCACTACATCTGTAATTCCTATATAAATTTTCGAACATAACTCTTTTTGATTATTTATTAAAAATCAAGTCTATTTTATTCCATGCAACGAAATACATCAACAATATTTGTTAGCGCCACCATCCACCACTTAAGAAATATCCATCCATCTTCTTTTCATTACTGATAGGAATAGAACTCTCATTGAAACACATTACCCAAAAGGTTTGCAATTGGTAACTACATGCAGTAGACCCAGATTATACCCATCTTTTCGATTAGGAAAAAATAGTGAAAACTACATTACCATAAACGATGGATGTAAATCACTAATTCTTTTCATTCTTTTTCTCTTACATTCAAAAATTATATCATTATTCCTTATTGAATGGACAAATTATCTTAAAAACAATCTAGCAATCTGAGGCGATGATAGGAGATTATATCATGAATCACTTTCACCCCATTTAATCTCAAATGAATAGAATCACACGGAATATTCAGTCAATTTCTATTCATCTTAAAGGATTTGACTATTATTTGTTTTATCCAACGTATCATCTAAACCTTCAAAAATGTTTCAAGCAATTTCTTGGTTTCCATCTTGAACTCCCAATGCATTAATCCAATTACTCACTTCATTTTGTATATCATATCATACAATTGAAAAAAATCTTGGTGGCATTCTACTCATAAGCAGCAAAGATCCTATACGATGATAATCCTAACCACCAAAGCGAAATAAATAAGGTCCATGTTTGTTGATAATTTTTCCATCAATCTTTTCACCCACGGAAGAAAAGAGAAATATTGAATTATACATTCTAAATTTCTTTGGAAATTTTCGGAGTATTTAAGTTTTTTATAATCTACTAACATGTCCAAGGAGGAGTAGGTGATAGTAACAGTAACATTACTGTCCCTCTATAGGTAACTTTTTGTTCTTTAAACGTTCTTCTCCCCCAAAATAATTGTTCCACGACAAGAAAATTTTATTATAGATGCTGTCTTACCTTCACATCCTCCATTTGTGTTTCTTGGTCTACAATGAGACCATGAGGAAGTACCTATCCAATCGTTCTATCATTTCATATATCATTTGATATATTATTGTTGTTGTTGTTGATTTCAGCACAAATCAATGAACTCCCTATATTATCAATATATGAGGGCATCATATGTTGTCACTTTCTATGTATTCAACTTTTTGATTTTTTCGTCAAGTATTTCTCATTGATGATGTCTATTTCCTAAAACATTTTTGCTATTTGATTCATAATCATGTTTCCATCTATTTATTCCATGTTTTCTCAAGACTTGTTGTCAATGAAGTCTCCTATGTTTAGGTACTATAGTTCTTTCAATTATAAAGGAAAATGACAACATGAAAATTAAAATAAATTCACATTACAAAACATATCGCAAATAAACGAGAAACCGTCAATATACTACATAATATAACATATTTTAAATAAAATTTAAATCAGACAGTGATGGTATAGAAATACTATTTATATGAAGCCCCATTTTTTCCTTATAGAGGTTGATGGGGCTGCCCCGCTCTTATTTCGGTATTTTTTATTTTTTTCGAAAAATATCGCCATATATATTCATCCCTATATCCCTCCTATATACCATTCGAATTTCGTCAGAAACAGAGATTCCTATGACCTTCATCCAGCCAGTAATTTTTTAACGGTAACAGAATTTTTTAAATCGATGCCATCTCGATGGAGGTCGTAGGAGTCTCTGTTTCTGACGAAATTCGAATGGCATATAGAAGGGATATAGGGATGAATATCATAGTGATATTTTTCGAAAAAATAAAAAAAATTGATGAAAAATGGAGCGGGGGAAGCTATTTCCTTGTATGAAATATATAGAAACCCAGTGACCAATAAACAACGTGCGAATAAAATAAATAAATCAATGATTATCGTAGCTGGTGCTTTCTTGAGGAAAAGCGTATCACACAATGTGCATAATACGTGGGCTACTACACCTATAATTTGCTATATCAAAAATAACCTACTATTCATATCCATAACTTTTGCATTTTTATTTGTTAGTGAAGACTAGAAAGTTTCAAATTCTAAAAACACGAACAAAACTGTATGAATATCTTCAATAAATTATGTACCTAATAATTTCTTGAGAAGAAGCTTATCACATAATGTGCGAAAATCATATATTGCTACATCATACACGATTTTATTATTGTCTATATAAATCACATGCCACTGACGTCTTATATATTCCACAACTATTACATTCTTATAGATAAATATCAAATTTTATGAAAATATAAAAAACTATTAATATATTAAGACATTTGAACATAGAAACTTTGAACAGTAAATATTATACGTGGTGATTTCTGAAGCAAAACCTCGTCAGTAAATGTGCAAAAAACTCTAAGTATTTTGATGTTTACATGCATATTTTAACAAGAGATCTACTATGGTCAACCCATGCTCACACTTAATACATACATAAAATAGGTACATTCATAGAAAATAACCCAACTATATTTATTACATAACAGCTAGTATGCAATATGTTCTTCGAAAAAGTCTGATTCTTCACTTGTTAGATATATTCTTTCATAACCCCTCAAAAGATAATAGGGTTGATTCTGTGAGAGCCTCAGACTCTCAGATTGTGAGAGTATGAGAGCAGTGAGTCTACACCATTAGATTCTGCTCATCCTCTTCCAATCAACCAATGTGTGATGTCTAGACTCACTGATCTCATGCGCTCACAATCTAGGACTCTCACAGGATAAATCCTCTAAAATATAGATTTTCAGAAGTAGCTAAATGCTCAGAGAAAACATAGAGCTATGGAAAAACATATGAATAACAATGGAAGAAAAAATATTAGTAGAAGAGGTATTTAAAATTAACATAGATGCTTAAAGTTTTCTTGTATCATGGGGAAAGAACAAATATTCATGTGTGTTACATTTAGGAGAGGTTATAATCACCGCATCTTTTAAGGAATAGAGGCTATTTTTCTAGGATAATAGTTTATATCCTAAACTTAAAAAGTTGTAATATAACTTCGAAAAAGAAATCAAAGTTATCTCATCATTTTAGGTGAAAACAAATACATTTTTAAAATTTATTTTCATTGCCTCTCCTAACCGAACCAAGATTTTAAAAATCAAACCGAACCGACCGGTTGAACCGATTAAACCAAGAACCTAAGGCAAAATGGTCCAACCACTCGATTTTTATTCAGAAAATAAAAACTAGTCAAAATCAATCAAAATCTTGTTGGACCACTTAAATCCAATTGAACCAATTGAACCAAATCATCGGTTCAACCATCCATTTTTTGACAGAAAATCATTTTCAATAAACTAACAAAATATAAAACTTTTTTAGAAATATTCATAGTGTAGTCTCACTCTAAACCATAGTCTTTATCTCTTCTCCTCCACATGTGTCAATGACTCATTATCGTTTGTCCCTTCCTGTCATATGAGCCTTGCCTCTCTCTTCTCACATTGTGTATGAGGTCCAACAATAACATACAAAGAATACATTGTCATAGTCATACTATGAGAAGCAATAAATTAACAACACTTGTCTTTAATTAGAGCTTAAATACTATTAAAATTATTAATTTTTTACATCACTCACACACACACACACACACACACACACACACACATATATATATATTACGAAATATGATTATTATACACTTTCAATTTTTTTAGAACACTTATACCCCTAACTTTTAAGCAATTTCATTTGTGTACCTATATTTTCTTTAAAAAATCACAATATCATCCTTATGTTGGTATAAAATGTGAGCACAAATGTACTAATAAAAGACCAATATTGTTGATTTTGTAAAAATATAGGGGACACGTGCAATTGTGTTAAAAATAAGAGTATAAGTGTGATTGGGAAAACTTGGAAGGACAAGAGTAAATAAATACTCGACTTATATGTTGTAGCATTTTTCGCATTTATTTATATGATATACTGGTCTAACACAGTTCAACCGGGTTGAACCATACAAACCAAACCAACAATACAACAGTTATGGATTTTCTGATTCTTTTGAACTACTGACATCATCACAGGTTCGATTGGTTACTTCTATTAATCTGACCATAAAAATTAAAAACCGATACATGCTCAGTTTGATGTCTGATTCGATTTTTAAAACCTTGAACCGAACACAAGAAGAACAAAGAATTTGGCAACTAAACAAAACAAAGATGAAGGCCATCCATATGCCCCCTCGTGTCAAAACAAAACGAACTTATTTATTACCCTATCCAACTTCTATTACATTAACCAAAAGATGAAAGAATCCCAATAGAAAACCCAAGATTTGGCCCAAATTGCACATACCAACCATTACAACAAAGTTTCCACACACATACATACATACATACATACATATACATATACATATATATATAGAGAGAGAGAGAGAGAAGGAGGGGAGGGAAGCTCCATCATGATGTAGCTAACCTTAGCTACATCAGGGATAATTTCGTCCTCTTTTTTTTATTTTTATTTTGAAATTTTCATGATGGATTTTCATAACTATATCCCTCTAATATGTCATTCAAATTTCATCAGAAACAGAGACTCCTACGCCCTCCATCCAGACAGCCGTTTTTTAAAGGTCACAGATTTGCTGTATTTTACCTGTTCTGGATGGAGGCCATAGGAGTCTCTGTTTCTGATGAAATTTGAATGACATATTAAAAGGATATAGTTATGAAAATCCATCGTGGAAATTTCGAAAAAAAATAAAAAAGAGGACGAAATTATCCCTGATGTAGCTAAGGTTAGCTACATCATGATATAGCTTCCCTTTCCTCATCTATATGTATGTATGTATGTATGTATGTATGTATGTATGTATGTATGTATGTATGTATGGCCTTTCAAATAGGACGCAGTCCTTACTGAGTTCAGGAAGGTCGCCCTTTTTTTGTATAAAAATGAGCACTTTAGTAAAATACGTTTACAATTTGTATTATAGGTGCACGTTATAAATACAAAGTCGCATACAAAACTGTGTATTATAATACAAACATTAAAACTGCACATTATAATACAAAACGGTATATGTATTCTACCAAAGTCATCATGTTTTATACAAAAAAGGAGCTGGCCTTCCTGAACTATGGAAGGACTGCATCCTATTTGAAAGAAATCCCTAGTAGTAGGGTTAAAGGAGGCTACTCCCTGGGAGTAGCCAATTGGCTACTCCCACCTCTATTTTTTTCCAATATTTTTTATTTTTTTGGAAAATAAAAATATGTAAATTCATAACTATATCCCCCGAACATGTCATTCTAATTTCGTCAGAAGCAGAGACTCCTATGCCCTCCATCTGAAGGGGGTCAATTTCAGCAATTCTGAGACCCTTAAAATTTGACAGTCTTGATGGACGGGATAAAAGTCTAGAATTAAGTTGAATTTTGAATGATATCATGGTGACATATTGTGATCTAAATTCCAATATGTTTCATTTCAGAAAAATAAAAAAAATATAGGAGAAAAGGGGTAGGAGCATGTAAGTTGGTGACGAGTCGCATAATCGACCCTTTAATAGTGGAAAATTAGCACTTGGAATAGTCGTAGCAGTCGGGCCAATTTGGGCTCATCAATCAAAGAACCATCTCATTTAAATATGTATATAATAGATCAAAATGTGATGGTCGTAATTTTTTTACTTGGTAAGATACCAAGGTCGAACTCAGGGACACGAGCCTCTCTCGTATTAGTCGGATTTTAGTCTATTTAGCTAAGTGTTGAGTTGAAGCATATATAGGTCAAATTCATGCAAAGACACAATAATGCATTAAAAATAAGCATGCATTTTTTATCAATTTTTATCATGCAAATAAATGCCATGAAATGCAATGAAAATATGCCCTTGATCAGAATAAATATAATGAGCAAATTAAATAAGAGTCAATTTTCAGACTTGCTTAAAGGGTCAAACTTGATTAATAATGTGGACATGGCAATAAGTAATAATAAGAGACACATTGCGAATAAAATTATACATAAAATTTCAAGTGTCCAAAATAAGAAATTGAATATGCCATTAAGAAGTACATCACACAAGCTTTGAAATGAAACTGAAATCAACTGAAACGGAATTACGGTGCTCAAGATATGCAAGAACAAAGACAAGAGCATAAATGAAAGAAAACATGAAATGATAGCTACAAAAAGGTCCCTGGGAGGGGTTAAAATGTAATAGAAATAAAATGCGAGGCCTTCCCTGTAAATAACCCACACACGCAGGGGCATAATTGCAATTATTGAAAACCGCAAGGGTTCAAATACAGAATGTCCTAGGCGCGAGAGGTACTGCACGTGCATCAGGACCTGTTTGCAATATTGAAGAACTTCGTGGGCGTCTCTGCAAATAACCCAGAAAGCACGTGCCACGCACGTGCCATCCAGGTTCGGAAGCAGTCTGAGGTTCGGCAGAGGCTCGGCACAGCTTCGGCTAGGCTCGGATCTTGGTTCGGGCTCGGTGCAGGCTCGTGGAGGCTCGGAAGCATCCAAGCCTGGAGGCTCGGGCGCTAGGCCCGGGGAGGCTATGGATCCGACACGTGGCCGGCTGGCGTCCATCCGATCGTGACGATCGAGCGGCTGCTGTGCGATCATGGAGTGTCAACGTGGCGGCATAAGAACCATTGGATCTTGAGGATCCAACAGTTGATGGAATCGATGGCGTGGCCTCAGCTGGGCCGTTGGATGATCGCCGAGAAAGGATCACCCAACGACCGCTGTTCCTTCTCCTCCATCCGTAGCTGGCGGCGAGTTTGGAGCTCCAGCGAAGGAGCTCCTCCTCCGCCGCTCCATCCTGGGCACGATGAAGCTCGCCCGATGCTCTTGAAGGAAGGTCGATGGAGCTGGGAGCTCAGGCGAGGTGCGGGACTCTCTGGAGAGGGCCTCCGGATCGCTGATGTCGAGAACGGTGATGACGAAGATGGGTCCGGTGAGCTCTCCGGCCATTGAGTAGGGGATCGACCTGCAGCGTTAATACACATAGCCGAAGCGAGAAGGCATGTGTGCGTGGATGAAATGAGGCGAGATGGCAGCTCTGATGGGCGAAGAAGACGGGGAGCTCGAAGCCCCTCCGCCGTAGGTGGCGGAGGAGGTGGGTCGGAGATGATCTAGGGTCTGGAGGGAGAAGGCTATGATCGAGAAGCGGCGCGGGAATGGGGGTTGCGACGTGGCGCTATTGAGAGCATTAATGGAGGAGGGGGTTGACTGTAGTGAGTGAATAAAATCAAGGAAATTGAAGAAAAGATACAAGAAGGATCAGAGGAACTTACCGGAGGCTGGGCGGAGCGGGGCCTGTGCTCGAGGTCATCGGAGGACCTCGAGGTCATCACTGGACTCCCCCGGCTACGGGGAGTAGCTTGGCGGAGGCAGAGCTCCGCAGGCTTGGCCTACCATGGCCAGGGGTCGACACCGGAGCAGACCTTCGTCTTTACGCTCCTCGTCGCCCCCTTGCTGTCCTCGGGGGGCGGGGGCTTGCTGGGAGGTCACCCACGTACAGGTGGACGAACGGAAATGGTGGAGGAGGTGGTGTATTTGAAGGTTGGAGTTGGCTGAAGTGGTGCATGGAGTTGTGGGTTGAGTGGCAGATGTGGGGCGACTGGGAGGATGTTGGAGTTCGTGGGTTGATGCACGATGGTGATGGAAGATGGGAGAACGTCGTGGGGCAGATGGCGAGTGGAGGTGGTCGATGGATTGGCAGAGAAAATGGAAAGGGGGAGAGGTGTGCGTGAGCTGGATCGTGGGAGAGAGAGGGGGTCAGAGGTTGATGATGACCTCTGACCGTTGGATCTGGAGATCCAACGGTGGAGAGCTATGCGCGGAAGAACGACGTAGATGTGATCTGCAGTGATGCGATCAACGGGCCTTGAAGTTGCCACGTGTCGGGATAAGCGTGAGGCGGTATCGATCGGTGGAGATGACATCAAGGAAGTAATCGGACGGTCGATAATCAAAGTGGTAGTGGACGGCGGTGATCAAAGGGATAAGGACGAGATCCGAAGGTGTACGACGCTCCACGTGGCGCAAAGAGGATCAGTCGGCTACGGGCGGCTGTGATGAGAAGTAGATATCGATCAGAGGGCTGAGGAGCGTCCAAGGAAGCAGCGGCCAAGATCGAAGGTTAAACAGCGGGATCGAGTGGCTCACAACATGCCACGTGGCGTAAGGAGGGATGGGCGCGGATGGACGGTGCAGATTAGGGACACGAGCTGATCTGATGGCTGTGGTGAATAGCAACCATGGAAATGTTCTGGCCGTTGGATCAAGAAGGCGATCCGACGGCTGGAAGTAGAGGCGGATAAGACAAGGATGGCGGGCCACGTGGCGCACCCAGAATGGGCCACGTGGCCCAATCAGTTTATTTCGAGGTAATTTGTGATTTTTAAGGGCAATAATGGCCGAATTTGAGAAAACTCAAAACATAAAAGTTGTAGATCTTGATGAGATCTACAAGTTTCATGTTGACCAAAACTGGAGATGAGATCAAACGAAGACCTGAAATATTTTTGAGGGTATTTTTAAGGCTAAAAATACCACAGATTTTAGTTTTGTCATTTTTTTGTGGTTTTTAATTTATTTGAGACTCTGTTAATTACAAGACATTATCTGGGTTTTATTGACATATATTTAAGCAAGGGGGTTAATAATAGAAAATAAAGATGATGAAATTGGGTTTCATCACCCCCCTATACTTAAACTATGCTCGTCCTCGAGCATCAAAGAGAATGACTAAGTTGGATTAACCCCCTTGTGCATGTGAATATAGGATCCAATCTGCTCAAGTCGACTTAATTTTAGAGGTCCAAAATTCTCGAATTCAACCCAGCCTTAACCAAGAGGTACCCAATCCCTCTATTTCTCTAGACTCTCTCAGATGTACATATAAATTAAAGGATATGAAGTTTAGTGTTGATTGCAATTTCGAGAGTAGAGTCAAATCGTCACCCGAAGTCTTGGTCCAAGAAATTCTCCTAAGGACCCAATCCTCAACACTAGGGAATAAATCCAATCTTGCATTCGATCCGCCGTCTCTTTAGTTGTCAGACTTAGAAAATGTAGATGGCAGGCCAGTAATGGAGGGCATGGGATTGTGTCATTACTTTTCTCCCTCTCATTGGAACCAGGATTCTCTCTAGTGCCTTTCATGCAACACATTTTTTTGGTGTTGATCAGTGTGTCCGTCAAGAGAAGTTGGAGTCGTCTGCACTTGTTTTCCTGGGAGTACATCGGGTGTGTCTTTTTTGAGTATCTATTATACCTTCTACACCCAGACTTGTTGCATTTACGATGCAGAGCCCTTTTTTGGTGCAAGCCCATCTCCTGGTCCTAATAGCGGTGGTCCAAGTGGACACTTTGAAAAGTTTGGGAGCGCTCGCCTTTGGTGGAAGCTCTTTGATATTTGACTTTGTGGAATTAGAGCTTTTCTTTGAAATTTATTGACTTGTATAATTTTTGGCTAGCTCCACTGCTTTTACCAAGAGTTGGCGCACACTGATCAACAATTTTTTTATTTATATCACACCGTGGCACTTAGGTCAATATCAAGAGATTAGTATATGAACCAAGTTCTCATACTGGCTAAATTGCTGACACTCAGGTTTCCTGAAGCCTTCAAAGATTTTATCCCATCCTCGAGCATCATTAGATCAAATCCAAACTCGAATCCCTCATCCCAATTCCTCAGGTGAAAAGTCAACTCATCTCACAAAAACCGCAGTCGTGCATGTGATGTGCTGATCATATTCTTTTTGTCTGAGACTAAGCATGGAATATAGCATGCAAATCTGGAGACCTAGGGAAATGTGGATGATTAAGTCTATGACCCTGATAGCTAAGGCTGGTTAACCGAAAATCTCAAAGACCTCATAAAACTAAGTTTCCTTGAACATTTCAGATCCTGGGTGGAAGTGTAAGTGTAGAGGATTAATCCAACTCCTTCATTCAAAAACAATTTTTTTCATTTTTGAATTTTTCTCATTTCTATGGGTTTTAATTTAAAGGTTAGAACATGAGTTAGACTCAACTTTCCTTGAAAAGAGATAGAAAAGATTTTCACAACCATGTCACACAAATAAAATTTTCAAAACATTTTTCAAAAGATTTTTCAAAACAAGAAAATCTCATTTTTCAAATCAATTTCAAAAATATTTTTTATCAAAATAGTGTAACATAGTATAGAAAAAGCCGTAAAAACACTTGAGTCCTCTTGGTTCAAAGGATTTTACTTTAGCCAAAAAGTTTTAAATTTTTCAAAATATTCAGATTATAGCTAAAGTAAGTATACGGTATAAACGGTATACCCCCCTATTCTTAAACTTTGCTATGTCCTCATAGCACTAGATGATACGAGTCCATAGTTCCATTTAAAGTGTAGAAAAATATACGGGATCTAAGAGGGGCTCCCGCTATACTTAGGTTAGAAATAACCTAAGTATAAAGGCTAGAAAAGATGAGTAGAGAAATCACAGGGACTCGGGTACCCCCTATACTTAGGCTGAGATTAGCCTAAGTATAAAGATGGAAATTGATGTTGGAAGGGACCCAAGGTGAACGAAGAAGAGGAATGGATTTACAAGTGAGCGGTTTGAATCTGCGGAGATGAAATGGAGTGACTAAGGTTTTGGGGTGTGTATCGAATCAAACAAGGCTCAATCAAGCAAGCAAGACCCTCAGATTCACCAACTCACACATGAAACCAACCGAAGTTGGTTTATTATCTTGTCGGTTTTATTGGTGATAAAACATTAGATATTTTACGCGGAGAAAATGTGAAGTGAAAACAATGCGTACATGAGGGTGTTGCTCTGCCAAAATCGAAGTTTTACTCCATTTTTTTGTTGACTTGCAATTAACAGTCCAAATTTTATTTAAGGTTATCACTGAATTAAGGTTAGCACATAAATCAAGAAATAATCGTCTACCGTTCATTCCCTTTTTCCATTAATCCTAGGTGATCAAGCTAGGAAGAAGAAACCGGGAAAAAGGCCGCGTATTCGATAACAACCGTGATCTAGGCTAAGCAAGAAATCATGCAGTGATTTGGCGATAAATCTGTGAAAAACTTGGGGCGTTTTGAAAACTGAAATCAATATGTATGCAAGTCGATGAAAGTCGCACCTAATCATGCATCTATTAGCGGTGAATGATTTTCATTAATTTTAGCTAAGTGAGGCGAGATTATGTGCGTCTAAATTTAAAGTGTCTCCTACCTACGAGCAAGCACGTAAAAGATAAAAATGAAAAACCGCTCAAAGAGCCGCGTGCCTGGTCCTAAGTCGACACTCAAGTGGGGACGATCCCCACACAACCACGATCGTTCGATTATATTCACGAGTCTTCGATCGAAGACCGCTGTAAAAGACGAATTACTATAAGCAGAAATAAAATGCGACACATTTTTTTCTTTTCTTTCTTATAGGCTCCAAGCATGCTCTTGCGGTTCCTCTCAGCGGGAGACACCAGCTCCTCGCCTCCTTGATTGATCAAGGGCCCTACCACAGTAACAAGGATTAGAGATCAAATAAAAAAGAAAAATTTTATAATGCAAAATAAGTAAACAAAATGACCTATAAAATGAATACTGAATTAAATAAACAGAAATCCAAAAAATATAAGAAATGAGTCGTGTCCCCGACAACGGTGCCATTTGACGAGTCGCATAATCGACCCTTTAATAGTGCAAAATTAGCACTTGGAATAGTCGTAGCAGTCGGGCCAATTTGGTCTCATCAAAGAACCATCTCATTTAAATATGTATATAATAGATCAAAATGTGATGGTCGTAATTTTTTTACTTGGTAAGATACCAAGGTCGAACTCAGGGACACGAGCCTCTCTCGTATTAGTCAGATTTTAGTCTATTTAGCTAAGTGTTGAGTTGAAGCACATATAGGTCAAATTCATGCAAAGACACAATAATGCATTAAAAATAAGCATGCATTTTTTTAATCAATTTTTATCATGCAAATAAATGCCGTGAAATGCAATGAAAATATGCCCTTGATCAGAATAAATATAATGAGCAAATTAAATAAGAGTCAATTTTCAGACTTGCTTAAAGGGTCAAACTTGATTAATAATGTGGACATGGCAATAAGTAATAATAAGAGACACATTGCGAATAAAATTATACATAAAATTTCAAGTATCCAAAATAAGAAATTGAATATGCCATTAAGAAGTACATCACACAAGCTTCGAAATGAAACTGAAATCAACTGAAACGGATTTACGGTGCTCAAGATATGCAAGAACAAAGACAAGGGCATAAATGAAATAAAACACGAAATGATAGCTACAAAAAGGTCCCTGGGAGGGGCTAAAATGTAATAAAAATAAAATGCAGGCCTTCCCTGTAAATAACCCACACGCGCGGGGGCATAATTGCAATTATTGAAAACCGCAAGGGTTCAAATGCAAAATGTCACAGGCGCGAGAGGTACAGCACGTGCGTCAGGACCTGTTTGCAATATTGAAGAACTTCATAGACGTCTCTGCAAATAACCCAAAAAGCACGTGCCACGCACGCGCCATCTAGGTTCGGAAGCAGTCTGAGGTTCGGCAAAGGCTCGGCATAGCTTTGGCTAGGCTCGGATCTTGGTTCGGGCTCGGTGCAGGCTCGTGGAGGCTCAGAAGCATCCAAGCCTGGAGGCTCGGGCGCTAGGCCCGGGGAGGCTATGGATCCGACACGTGGCCGGCTGGCGTCCATCCGATCGTGACGATCGGGCAGCTGATGTGCGATCCTGGAGTGTCGACGTGGCGGCATAAGAACCATTGGATCTTGAGGATCCAACGGTTGATGGAATCTATGGCGTGGCCTCATCTGGGTCGTTGGATGATCGTCGAGAAAGGATCATCCAACGGTCGTTGTTCCTTCTCCTCCATCCGTAGCTGGCGGTGAGTTTGGAGCTCCTGCGAAGGAGCTCCTCCTCCGCCGCTACATCCTGAGCACGATGAAGCTCGCCCGTCGCTCCTGAAGGAAGGCCGATGGAGCTGGGAGCTCGGGCGAGGTGCGGGATTCTCTGGAGAGGGCCTCCGGATCGCTGATGTCGAGAACGATGATGACGAAGATGGGTCCGGTGAGCTCTCCGGCCATTGAGTAGGGGACCGACCTGCAACGTTAATACACATAACCGAAGCGAGAAGGCGTGTGTGCGTGGATGAAATGAGGCGAGATGGGAGCTCTGATGGGCGAAGAAGATGGGGAGCTCGAAGCTCCTCCGCCGTGGATGGCAGACGAGGTGGGTCGGAGATGATATAGGGTCTGGAGGGAGAAGGTTATGATCGAGAAGCGGCGCGGGAACAGGGGTTGCGACGTGGAGCTATTGAGAGCATTAATGGAGGAGGGGGTTGACTGTAGTGAGCGAATAAAATCAAGGAAATTGAAGAAAAGATACAAGAAGGATCAAAGGAACTTACCGGAGGCTGGGCGGAGCGGGGCCTGTGCTCGAGGTCATCGGAGGACCTCAAGGTCATTGCTGGACTCCCCCGGCTACGGGGAGCAGCTTGGCGGAGGCGGAGCTCCGCAGGCCTGGCATACCATTGCCAAGGGTCGACACCGGAGCAGACCTTTGTCTTCGCGCTCCTCGCCGCTCCCTCGCTGTCATCGGGGGGCGGGGGCTTGCTGGGAGGTCACCCACGTGGACGAACGGAAATGGTGAAGGAGGTGGTGTATTTGAAGGTTGGAGTTGGCTGAAGTGGTGCGTGGAGTTGTGGGTTGAGTGGCAGATGTGGGGCGACTGGGAGGATGTTGGAGTTCGTGGGGTGATGCGCGATGGAGATGGAAGATGGGAGAACGCCGTGGGGCAGATGGCAAGTGGAGGTGGTCGATGGATTGGCGGAGAAAATGGAAAGCGGGAGAGGTGTGCGCGTGCTGGATCGTGGGAGAGAGAGGGGGGTCGGAGGTTGGCGATGACCTCTGACCGTTGGATCTGGAGATCCAACGGTGGAGAGCTATGCGCGGAAGAACGACGTAGATGTGATCTGCAGTGATGCGATCAACGGGCCTTGAAGTTGCCACGTGTCGGGCTAAGCGCGAGGCGGTATCGATCGGTGGAGATGACATCAAGGAAGTAATCGGACGGTCGATAATCAAAGCGGTAGTGGACGGCGGTGATCAAAGGGATAAGGACGAGATCCGAAGGTGTACGACGCTCCATGTGGCGCAAAAAGGATCAGGCGGCTACGTGCGGCTTGATGAGAAGTAGATATCGATCGGAGGGCTGAGGAGCGTCCAAGGAAGCAGCGGCCAAGATCGAAGGTTAAACAGCGGGATCGAGTGGTTCACAACATGCCACGTGGCGTAAGGAGGGATGGGCGCGGACGGACGATGCAGATTAGGGACATAAGCTGATCTGATGGCTGTGGTGAATAGCAACCGTGGAAATGTTCTGGCCGTTGGATCAAGAAGGCGATCCGACGGCTGGAAGTAGAGGCGGATAAGACAAGGATGGCGGGCCACGTGGCGCACCCAGAATGGGCCACGTGGCCCAATCAGTTTATTTCGAGGGAAATTTTGATTTTGAGGGCGATAATGGCTGAATTTGAGAAAACTCAAAACATAAAAGTTGTAGATCTTGATGAGATCTACAAGTTTCCTGTTGATCAAAATTGGATATGAGATCAGACGAAGACCCGAAATATTTTTGAGGGTATTTTTAAGGCCAAAAATACCACAGATTTTAGTTTTGTCATTTTTTTGTAGTTTTTAATTTATTTGAGACTCTGTTAATTACAGGACATTATCTGGGTTTTATTGACATATATTTAAGCAAGGGGGTTAATAATAGAAAATAAAGATGATGAAATTGGGTTTCATCAGTTGGCTAATATATATATATAGGGGTTTGGGGAGGCTACGCCGGCGGGTGCAGCTAACTAGCTGCACCCGGCCATTTTTTTCTTTGATTTTTTTTGTTTTTTGAAATGAAATCTAGAGGGATTTAAATCACTATATATCACAATGATATTATATCAATTTCAACTAAATTCGACATTTCTATCATCTCCATCAAGGCTATGACATTTTAACGGTTTCAGAATTATTGAAATTGACCATATCTAGATGGGCATGCTAAGAGTGTTTGTTTTGCATGAAATTTGAAACACATATTCCACACAATAAATTAAGTAAATCCCCATAAGTTTTTTTTTTCAAAAAAATAAAGAACAATGAAAAAAATGGTCGGGTGGAACCAGTTGGCTGCACCCACCGGTGCATACTTCCTTTTCCCATATATATATATATATATATATATATATATATATATATGGGTAAAATGTGTATGCCCCCTAGGGGGAGCTAACTTAGCTCCCCCCCGCCCCTTTCTCACATATTTTTTTTATTTTTTTTGAAATCTAAAACGGTGTAAATTCATTATTAAATCCATATATTATGTCATTCAAATTTCAAGCGAAACAGAGACTCTATGACTTCCATCCAAACGGGGTCGATTTAAAAAATCCTGTTACCGTTAAAAAAATGACTATCTGGATGGAGGCCGTAGGAGTCTCTGTTTCACACGAAATTTTTATGACATAATATAGGGATATAGTGATGAATATTCACAGAAAAAATTTTCAAACAAAAATAAAAAATTTGAAGAAAATAAGGCGGGGGGAACTAAGTTAGCTCCCCCTAGGGGGCAGCCCCATTTTCCTCTCTCTCTCTCTCTCTCTCTCTCTCTCTCTATATATAATATATATATATATATATATATATATAGGGAGCCGGGAGCCTGCACCCGGGGGTGTAGGTAACTCCCTGCACCCGGCCTTTTTTCTCGTTATTTTTATTTTTTTCGAAAAAAAATCTTTTGGGGATTACTTAATATATTAAGGGGAATATGTGTTTCAATTTTCATGCAAAACAAACATTCCTAACATGTTCATCTAGAATGTGTCATTTTCAGCCATTCCAGACCGTTAAAATTTTGATGATCTTGATGGAGATGTTAGGAGTATCGAATTAAGTTGAATTTTGAATGACACCATGGTGGTACATAGTGATCTAATTCCCCAAGATTTCATTTCAAAAAAAATAGAAAATCATGCAAAAAAGGTCGGGTGTAGGTAGTTACCTACACCCGGGGCTTAGGCTCCTTTTCTCATATATATATATATATATATATAGGGTAAAATGGGGCTGCCCCCAAGGAGTAGCCAACTTGGCTACTCCCACACTATTTTCCCCTCATTTTTTTATTTTTTTGGAAAATAAAAATTTTGTATATTCATCATTATATCCCTCCCACATTCTATTAAAATTTTGTCAGAAACAGAGACTCCTAAGCCCTCCATCCAGACGTCATATTTTTTAACGGTCGCAGGATTTTTAAATCGACCATGTTTGGATGGAGGCCGTAGGAGTCTCTGTTTCTGATGAATTTTTAATAGAATGTGAGAGGGATATAATGATGAATATACAAATTTTTATTTTCCAAAGAAATAAAAAAATGAGGGAAAAATAGGGGTGGGAGTAGCCAAGTTGGCTACTCCCTGGGGGCAGCCCCATTTACCTCATATATAATATATATATATATATATATATATATATATATATAGAGAGAGAGAGAGAGAGAGAGAGAGAGAGAGAGGAATGGGAAGCTACAACATGATGTAGCTAACCTTAGCTACATCAGATGCATTTCGTCCTCTTTTCTTTATTTTTTTCGAATTAATAACTATATCCCTCTAATATGTCATTTACATTTCGTCAGAAACAGAGACTCCTACGGCCTTCATCTAGACAATCCATTTTTTATAACGGTCACAGATTTGTTGTATTTTACCTGTTCTGGATGGAGGCCGTAGGAGTCCTTTTTCTGATGAAATTTGAATGACATATTAGAGGGATATAGTTATGAAAATCCATCATCGAAATTTCAAAAAAAATAAAAAAGAGAGGACGAAATTGCCCCTGATGTAGCTAAGGTTAGCTACATCATGATGTAGCTAAGGTTAGCTACATCATGATGTAGCTTCCCTTTCCTCATATATATATATATATATATATATATATATAGGGATTGATGGGCCTGCCCCCTAGGGGTAGCCAACATGGCTGTCCCCACCCCATTTTTCGTATTTTTTTTATTTTTTTGAAAAAAAATATCACCATGTATATTCTTCCCTATATCCCTTCTATATGCCATTCGAATTTCGTCAAAAACAAAGACTCCTACAGCCTCCATCCAGACAGGGTCGATTAAAAAATCCTGCGACCGTTAAAAAAATGACGTTTGGATGGGAGGTCGTAGGATTCTATGTTTCTGACGAAATTCGAATGACATATAAAAGGGATATAGGATGAATATACATGGTGATATTTTTTCCAAAAAAAATTACAAAAAATAAGGTGGGGGCAACCATGTTGGCTACCCCTAGGGGGCAGCCCCCATTTTCCCCCATATATATATATATATATATATATATATATATATATATAGGGTCATATGTGGCTGCCCCCTAGGGGCAGCCAACATGGCTGCTCCCGCCTTATTTGGGCAAATTTTTATTTTTTTTGAAAAATATCACCATGTACATTCATCCCTATATCCCTCCTATATATCATTCGAATTTCGTCAGAAACAGAGACTCCTACGGCCTCATCCGGACAGTAATTTTTTAACGGTAACATGATTTTTTTAAATCGATACCATCGAGATGGAGGCCGTAGGAGTCTCTGTTTCTTACGAAATTCGAATGGCATATAGGAGGGATATATGGATGAATATACATGTTTTATTTTTTCAAAAAAAAATAAAAAAACGCCGAAAAACGGGGCGGGGGGCAGCCCCATTTTTTCCATATATATAGGGTAAAATGGGGCTGCCGCCAGGGAGTAGCCAACTTGGCTATTCCCACCCCTATTTTTCCCTCATTTTTTTATCTTTTTGGAAAATAAAAAATTGTGTATTCATCATTATATTCCTCTCACATTCTATTAAAAATTCGTCAGAAACAGAGACTCCTACGCCCTCCATCCAAACGTCATTTTTTTAACGGTCGCAGGATTTTTTAAAACGACCATGTTTGGATGGAGGCCGTAGGAGTCTCTGTTTCTGACGAAATTTTAATAGAATGTGAGAGGGATATAATGATGAATATATAAACTTTTATTTTCCAAAAAAATAAAAAATGAGGAAAAAAATAGGGGTAGGAGTAGCCAAGTTGGCTACTCCCGGGGGCAGCCCTGAGGTAAATGGGGCTGCCCCTAGGGAGTAGCCAACTTGGCTACTCACACCCTAGTTTTCCCTATTTTTTTCATTTTTTGGAAAATAAAAATTCGCATATTCATCATTATATCCCTCTCACATTCTATTAAAATTTCGTCAGAAACAGAGACTCATACGGCCTCCATCCAAACATGGTCGATTTAAAAAATCCTGCGACCGTTAAAAAAATGACATTTGGATGGAGGGTTTAGGAGTCTCTGTTTCTAACGAATTTTAATAGAATGTGGGAGGGATATAAGGATGAATATAGAATATTTTATTTTCCAAAAAAATAAAAAAATGAGGGAAAAATAGGGGTGGGAGTAGCCTAGTTGGCTACTCCCTGGGGGCAGCCCCATTTTACCCGTATATATATATATATATATATATATATATATGAGGAAAATGGGCTGCCCCCTAGGGGAGCTAACTTAGCTCCCCCCGCCCTATTTTCTTCATTTTTTTATTTTTTTTTGAAAATTTTTCCGTGAATATTCATCACTATATCCCTATATTATGTCATAAAAAAATTCGTGTGAAACAGAGACTCCTACGGCCTCCATCCAGACAGTCATTTTTTTAACGGTAACAAGATTTTTTAAAATCGACCCCATTTGGATGGAGGTCGTAGGAGTCTCTGTTTCGCATGAAATTTGAATGACATAATATATGGATTTAATAATAAATTTATACGGTTTTAGATTTCAAAAAAATAAAAAAAATTTGTGAAAAAATGGCGGGGGAGCTAAGTTAGCTACCCCCTAGTGGCAGCCCCATTTTAGCCATATATATGGGATAAATGGGTTGCCCCCTAGGGGGAGCTAACTTGGCTCCCCCGCCCCATTTTCACCATTTTTATTTTTTTTAATTTCTTGCATGAATATTCATCACTATATTCCTATATTATGCTATTAAAATTTCGTGTGAAACGGAGACTCCTACGACCTTCATCCAGACAGTCATTTTTTAACGGTAACCGGATTTTTTAAATCGACCCCGTTAGGATGGAGGTCGTAGGAGTCTCTGTTTCGCATGAAATTTGAATGACATAATATAAGGATATAATAATGAATTTAACGGTTTTAGATTTCAAAAAAAATAAAAAAATATTTCAAAAAGGAGCGGGGGGAGCTAAGTTAGCTCCCCCTCGAGGGCATACACATTTCTCCCTATATATATATATAGGAAAAAATGGGGCTGCCCCCTGGGGGCAGCCAACATGGCTGCCCCACCCCATTTTCGGCGTTCTATTATTTTTTTTTGAAAAATAAAACCATGTATATCATCCATATATCCCTCCTATATGCCATTCGAATTTCGTCAGAAACAGAGACTCCTACGGCCTCCATCTCGATGGTATCGATTTAAAAAAATCATGTTACCGTTAAAAAATTACTGTCCGGATGGAGGCCCTAGGAGTCTCTGTTTCTAACGAAATTCGAATGGTATATAAGAGGGATATAGGGATAAATGTACATGGTGTTATTTTTCAAAAAAAATAAAAAAATTTGCCCAAATAAGGCGGGGGAAGCCATGTTGGCTGCCCCTAGGGGGCAGCCACATATGACCCATATATATATATATATATATATATATATATATATATATAAGGATAAATGGGGCTGCCCCCTGGGAGTAGCCAACTTGGCTACTCCCACCTCTATTTTTCCCTCATTTTTTTATTACTTCGGAAAATAAAAATTTGTAAATTCATCATTATATCCCTCTAACATTCTATTAAAATTTCGTCAGAAACAGAAACTCGTACGGCCTCCATCCAAACAGGGTCGAGTTAAAAAATCCTACGACCGTTAAAAAAATGACATCTAGATGGAGGGCTTAATAATCTCTGTTTCTGACGAAAATTTAATAGAATGTTGGAGGGATATAGTGATGAATATACAAATTTTTATTTTCCAAAAAAATAAAAAAATAAGTGAAAAATAAGGGTGGGAGTAGCCAAGTTGGCTATTCCCAGGGGGCAGCCCATTTTACCCATATATATATATATATATATATATATATATATATGAGGTAATCGATTTAAAAAATCCTGCGACCGTTAAAAAAATGACGTCTGGATGGAGGGCTTAGGAGTCTCTGTTTCTGACGAAATTTTTATAGAATGTGAGAGGGATATAATGATGAATATACAAATTTTAATTTTCTAAAAAATAAAAAAATGAAGGAAAAATATGGGTGGGAGTAGCCAAGTTGGCTACTCCCTGGGGACAGCCCCATTTTACCCTATATATATGGGAAAAATGTGTATGCCCCTAGGGTGAGCTAACTTAGCTCCCCCCGCCCCTTTTTGACATAATTTTTTATTTTTTTTGAATTCCAAAACCGTGTAAATTCATTATTAAATCTCTATATTATGTCATTCAAATTTCATGCGAAACAGAGACTCCTACGACCTCCATCCAAACGGGATCGATTTAAAAAATCCTGTTACCGTTAAAAAATTATTTTGTCTGGATGGAGGCCGTAAGAGTCTATATTTTATACAAAATTTTAATAACATAATATAAGGATATAGTGATGAATATTTATGGAAGAAATTTTCAAAAAAAATTAAAAAATAGTGAAAATGGGGCGAGGGAGCCAAACTAGATCCCCCTAGGGGCAGCCCCATTTATCCCGATATATATGTATATGTATATGTATATGTATATGTATATGTATATGTATATGTATATGTATATGTGTGTAGATATATATATGGGAAAAATAGAGCTGCCCCCTAGGGGTAGCCAACATGGCTACCCCCACCCCATTTTTTTGGATTTTTTTATAATTTTTTTGAAAAAATATCATCATTTATATTCATCTCTATATCCCTCTTATATATTATTTGAATTTTGTCAGAAACAGAGACTCCTACGGCCTTTATCTAGACGCCATTTTTTTAACGGTCGCAGGATTTTTTAAATCGACCCTGTCTGGATGGAGGCCGTAAAGGTCTCTGTTTCTGACGAAATTCGAATGACATATAGAATGGATATAGGGATGAATATAAATGGTGATAATTTTTAAAAAAATAAAAAAATTACGAAAAATAGGGTGGGCGCAGCCATGTTTGCTACCCCTAGGGGGCAGCCCCATCAACCCCTATATATATATATATATATGAGATTGATGGGGCTGCCCCCATGGGGTAGCCAAGATGGCTTCCCCCGCGCTATTTACGGCGTTTTTTTTTTCACAAAATATCGCCATGTATATTCATCACTATATCCCTCCTATATGCCATTCGAATTTCGTCAGAAACAGAGACTCCTACAGCCTCCATCTAGACGACCATTTTTTAACGGTAACAGGATTTTTTAAATCGACACCATCTCGATGGAGGCCGTAAGAGTCTCTCTTTCTTACGAAATTCGAATGGTATATAAGAGAGATATAGGGATGAATATACATAATTTTATTTTTCAAAAAAAAAATAAAAAAACACACCGAAATAGGGGGGCAGCCATGTTGGCTGCCCCCAGGGGGCAATGATAATCACGAAAATCCACAAGAGCCTAAATTGGTGTCTCACACAAGGCGGAGACAACCGTCGCTGTGGCGGCTCTCAATGAGATCCGAAATTAATCAACAATTAACCCACACTAAAGATCAACAAATTAGAACTAATGTGGAGTTAAAATTTATTTTTAACTCTGCACAAATGGTGTATAGTGACAAGTATGCAGAGAGTTCGAACACAGGGAGCAAGCAGGGTAATTCGCAAAAATGGTGCTCAAGTGAAAGTGTGTGATGGTGTCTACACTAAGCAAGCAAGCAAAGATGTTTTTGTGGGTTTTTAATTTTTAAATTTTTTTTATTTAGTTTTTAATTTTGTATTTTGGTTTTTAATTTTCTGATTTTTATATTTTATATTTTATATTTTTCTTTTTCTTTTTTTTCAATATTGGAAAGTAAAGACAATATAATAGAAGGCAAGCTAAAATATTTATAAAACTAAGTAAAAATTACCAAAAATTCAGAAACAAATTGTTTTTAGTCTTTTTAGGGTTTTTACTGTTTTTGTGATTTTTTGGAAAATTTTCAAGGTGTTTTTGGTATTTTTAAATACTGAACTAAAGCAAAACAGTGCAAATAAGGCTGGCTGTGAATAAAATGAGATTTAAAAATAGCAACCAGTAGCTCAAACTTTTCACACTATTTTTCAAATAAGAAGGATAAAATAAGGAACACACAGAAACTAAGTTTTTGATTTTTGGAGTTTTCTACTATTTTATATATTTTTTTGAAGTTTTTGAGTGTTTTTGAATTTTTAAGGTTTTTCTTTTGAGATTTTTAGTGATTTTTGGACTGACACTAAAATAGGTTAAAATAGACACTAGCTAATTTTTTTGGAATTTTTCAAAACGTTTTTATAATTTTTATGGATTTTCTAAGCTAGACAGTGCACAAAAAGCAAGTTTTTGATTTTTAATAAATATGAAAATAGAATGAAATCAAAAACTAAATAGATGGCGTTAAAGCACGGGTGCACAGGAACTAAACCCTATTTTTGTGGAATTTTTGGACTTAAATTGATAGGTTAAATAATTAAAACAAGCATCCAAATGTTAAACAGTCCTGGCAGGGGCATATATGCAATATATAAAACATCCAGGGCATACACGCAATTTTTCCACAAAAGTTTACACTGAAACTTGCATTTCAAGGATTTAAATATGAATAACAAAACCCGCAAGGGTATCTGAGCAATTTACCCACCAGGGTGCGTGACTCGCACGCGCCTGGAAGGGGTATTTTTGCAATATCACAAAGTTCCAAGGGGTTCAATGCAGTTTCTCCAAAATATTACAACTTAAAGCAAACATTCATGGACTTAAGCGAAATAAATAAACCCCAGGGGGGTCCCTGCAAAATACCCAGCCCCCTCACGCGCACGGACACGTGAGGTGACGTGGATTGGACCTAGGTGCAAATAAGAAAACTACGGGGTTCTAAGTGCAAATATTACAGAAATATTTAAACTACGCAACATAGTTTTTGGACTGAATAAAAATTACAAAATAAGCGGGGGTTGACTGCAAAATACCCTCGCTTAGGCGCTCTGGAGGTGACGCGTGGCGCGCATCCAACGGCTGGCGACGATGGACGATCCAACGGCGGGAAGCGGGCCACTTATCCACGTGGCAGCACGAGAGTGGCCGATAACGGTTGGCGTTGACGTCTGGGATTAGATCTCAGTCAGAGATCTGACAGTGGACGGGCTTGGAAGATCGGACGGTCATCACGCGAACTGGAGCTGCGGCTCAATCGGACGGTGGAGAAGCGAGGAGGAAGAACGGGGAAGAAGGCCGGCGGAGGCGAACTTCCCCGACTCCGATCTCGCTCCTCAGACGGTGGATGGGCTCCAAAATGGAGCTGCAGGCTCCTGGAAGGTCCGGCTATGTGCTGGGAGGCTCAGGTTCGTCGGAGATGCTTCGATGTGCTGGCGCGAGGGCGGCGGAGCTCGGAGCTCCAGGTATCTCCGGCGAGAACTGCAAAATGCCTTCCAGGTACGTTGACTGTGCTTTGACCTGCAAAACAAGGTGAGAGGGTCCAGGGCAAGTTGCCTGGACCCCGCGGAGGCGAAATGGAGGTCGGAGGTGGTCTGTGGACGGCGAAGAGATGTCGGCCGGAGGTGCGCTCCGGCGATGAGCGATGGGAGGTCGATTTGATCGATGGAATTCGGATTTTTTTAGGGATTTTTGATACTGAAGCTAAGGGGAATAAATGACATAAAAAGGAGCGAAAATAATGGATGCCTCGAAGGTGGACTACCTGAGGAAGAAGAACCTCGACGCCGGTGGTCGGCGGAGGTGGTGGAGCCGCTACAGAGCCCCCTCGACTCGCCTGAAGGTGTGGATGCGGAGCTGTCACCTCCAGCAACACGAAGAGCTCGTCAGGGAGGAGGATTAATGGCTAATGAGGGTTCAAAATTGGGCTCGAAGACGGCGGGCAGTTTAAGTAGGAGGCGATGGCGTCTTCTTCAAGCGAGCTCCACGCGCGAATGATGGAGATATGGCAGGATCCGGATACATGGCGTGGGAGAGTGATGATCGGGGATGAAGTCCCAAGAAGAGATCGAGGCGTGAGGACGAACGGATCGAGCGCAAGAATTTCTTGAAAACGGGGCAAAATCGCGGGCGTCAGAGGTGGCAGGCTTTGGTCGGGGGAGTTGACCGGGGTCAACTCTAGACCGCGCCTGGTTGGTCCACGTGGACCAACCAGGAAACTCAGATTAGAAATTATTTGAAAAATCAAAATAAAATAGTAAATGAATTTATTGATGTTAGGTTATAAAATAAAAAATGTTTATTATTTTATGAAGAATTTTTCTGTGATTTTTATTTATTTTTATGAGACGTATTTTTACAAGTTTGCATTTATGCCCTTTATAGTATATATATCTATATATTTAAGTATTTTATTTTGTGTATTTTATCTTTATTATTTTTATTTATCATTTTTCTAAAACATAAAATACTTTTATGTACATAAATACCTTTTTATTTTATTTTTCTGAATTATTTTGTACACTAAATAAAATGAAAGTATTATTTGTGTATGTATGTATACTTGTACTATACCTATGTATTATAATATATACAAGTATTTTTCTTTGAGTTTTATTTATGTTTTTATTCTGATTTTAATGTACATAATTATTATAAATAATATTTACAACCTTTTAAAAATATGAAATCGGATAAATAATGAATAAGAAATAAAGTGAATATTTTAATCTGTACACTTATACAATGAGGGTCCAAAACCCAATTTTCAACCCGTAGCTCCGCCAGATGCGAAACCACCACCATTGGATAGATTATTTTATTCTATATACAATTAAAGGTGAGTAGGCTGCATTTGGAGTTTTTATTGGTGAGATACAGGTCTGGGAAGTTGGCATTCTGGATTTTTATTCAGACCATAACTTTTTATCTGTACATTATTCTTCTGTGAAATAAATTTTGTATTTTTCTTTATTTTATTATCTACAACTTTCATGTACAAAGTTTCTTTATTTGAAGTGTAAAAAGTGGAACCAAAAGTAGGTCCCAAAATGAATAAAGAATGAATAAAATGTATAGGTGTATTATCTGTATTTCTGAACTTATCTCCCCCTACTTTATTCCTTGTCGACCTATTCATCAAGATGCCTAGGTCTCGGGGTTTCGGGTCATAAAATATTTACAATATTTTATTCTTTTTCTTTTCTTTATTTATTCTATAATTTTGGCCTTAATTACAGTAATTTATACACTGTTTAGATGCACATGCATGAATGCTAAGATGATGATTTTAATGCTATTTACAGGCATTTGCTAGGGTTTTTGGTGCCAAAATGATAGAATAAAGATGATGAAATGTGGATTCATCATCCCCCTATACTTTACCTTTGCTAGTCCCTAGCAAACACTTATGCAATAAGTGCAAAAGAAAAAGTAAGAAAAGAAAAAGAAGAAAATTGGATAAAGTTTAATTATCAAACTTGTCTTCACAAAATCAAAGTTTGGAGCTTAAGTCGGACCTTTGGAATTTTAGTGCGGTCGGAACCTTAATGAGAACCAAGTTTGAAATCCAACAGTCCTTGAGAATCCCAAAACTCTGTCCAAGTCTCCTCAATAGCCAGGTCAGAAATACTTCAACTCATACGCAAACTCTTATGACTATGAATCTGACTCGTACAGTGTAAGTGATATGTAGCTCCCCACCTCAGAAGTGACAAAGAAACAACCTCCCCCAACCTGGTAACTCTAATGCCTTGGTCTAGCAACTCTTTCCTCGAGAAGCGGGGTATTCCCTTCTAAGTTCAAGTGCAACCGGCTCAAGAAGAGGGGGAAGAAGTATAGACTTTTGGAAGCTCAGCCAGTGTAGCCAAGTCTCCCGCTGCAAGCTTCATGAGATGTAACGTGGATACCATAAGCTTTTGCTTTATTGAACTATATACACTCCGGTGGGGTTATTAAATTTTCAATCCGACCCACCGCTTTTTTGGAGTTCTTTCTTTTTTTTTTTCAATTGCATCTGTACAACATATCTACATGGTGCAGCATATATACAAGAAATTTTCCTCTTGAGCCAGTAGACTATCCCTCTTTTGAAGCTTTATTACAACCCACGGCTTCTGTCTTTAGCCTTCATCACCACTAGACCAAGTTGAGGTGCACTTCCTTCACTAGAAGAAGAAGAGAGGTTCCGCCTAGAAGTACTACCCTCATATGCTACCCCAAGCCAAAGGAAACTGCCTCCTCACCACCTCATCCGTGGAGAGCTATGTGAAAGGTGCAGGTGTCCAAGTTAGGTCATTATCAACAAGAGTCGTGCGTGTGCTCCGAAATACTCTACTTAGGCAGTCAAGAATCCATTGAACCAAGTCTCGTGATCCTCAAAGAATTAAGTCAACTAGACCTGAAGTACCTCAAATCCAGTTCCTCTAAGGTTCCAGTTATTAGGTAGATTTTAAGGTCCAATCAAGCTCCAATCTCCAGATTTTACTTAGACTTGTTCAACTATCAAACTCAATCCGAAAAATGCTCATGCTATGCAAATGCAATGCAGAAAATATTTTTGTGATGCAATTTTCAAGATTTTGAACTTTTTATGGATTTTTGAAAAGATGATGCATGCGTATGCAGATGCATTTTTTTTTTCAAAAGATATTTCAAATGTTTTTGGATTTTAGTTTTGCAAATGTTTTTGGGATTTTTGAAAAAGATTTTGGCTGCAAACTAGGTCAAAATATGTACACAGGAGTGCTTCTTATATATACAAGAAGTGGATTCCAAGAATTTACAAGGGTAAGTGGTCAATTTTATACATATATATACATAGTGGAATTTTAGTGTGATGTAAATATTCCTTAAACTTATTTGACACAAGCTTTTTCACACAATTTTTGAAAACTATAGTCCAAAATAATTTTCACAAACATTTTACAAACATGTACACACATTTGAAAATCATTTTGCAAAGGTTTTCAAAACAGTATAGATAGATTTTTCAACATATTTTTGCAACCATTTTTCAAACCATTTGCAAATCATTTTTCAAATCTTTTATTTCACATAAAGAAAATGAATTTTACAAATCACACATTTTTACACAGGTTGAAAACATGTAACAAAACATTTTCACCTGATTTATTAATCAGTATATACAAAAAGAATTTGAGGAATGATAACACCTTTTTATTAGAGATTTTTAATGAAGTTTTAAAGAATTTTTAGCCATATTTTTAAGAAAATACGAAAGTACGAGTTATGGCTAAAGTATATACACAGTATATACGACCCCCCTATACTTAGCTTGAGCTATGTCCTCATAGATCGGAGAGAAAAGAGAAGACATAACTCGTACTAAGTATAGGCAAGTCTAAAGAATGAATGAATCAATGAATGAGAAGTTGACCGTCCCCCCTATACTTAGGATCAAATAATCCTAAGTATAGCAGACTGTACACAAAGCAGGGAGGGTCAAGGGTGGGAATGAACAGATCGTACTCAGATTGTCTCCCCCTATACTTAGGGTAAGATATCCCTAAGTATAGACAAGAAGAGGAGACAATGGAGAGGATCAGAGAATATAGAAACTCAGGGTGCACACCCCCCTATACTTAGGACAAAGTACGTCCTAAGTCTGGGGAACTGTCTACAAGGGCGGCACCTTTTTCATAGATAAAGAAGATAGAGATGGAAAAGAAGAAAAGAAGAAAAGAAGAAAATGACTCAACAGATGAAAGTGATATGAACAAATGGACCTGTACAGCGGCAGATGGAGTTGATCACCATGTATAAGATGTAGTTGATGAGAGTTAAAGGACACATCTCATACCAGAAGAATGGGGGCAACGTCAATGGTCGGCGGATCATGATCTCGATATAGCTTCAGGCGTTGACCATTGACGCGGAAGGTGGACGAAGATGACGGTTCGGATATATCAATGCTGCCATTGTCATGTACCTTCCTAACCACATACGGACCTTTCCACTTGCTCTGCAATTTCCCTGGAAATAATTTCAGCCTGGAATCAAACAACCATACTCTCTGATCTGGCTCAAACTGTTTATGGCTGATATGCGAATCGTGCCATGTCTTCACTTTTTCTTTGTATTGTAGGCTGTTGGAAAAAGCTGTATCTCTCAATTCCTCCAGGGCTGCCAATTCTGCTCTTCTTTGGTCTCCTATACTCTCGGGATCCAAAAGTAACTCGGTAACTGCCCAAAAAGATTTGTGCTTGATTTCTACTGGCAAATGGCACGGCTTGCCATAGACGAGACGAAAGGGAGATGTCCCTAATGGATTTTTGAAAGAGGTCCGATAGGCCCACAAGACCGAGTCCAAAAGCTGTGACCAATCCTTTCGGTCTGGGCAGACAACTTTCTGCAAGATAGTCTTTATCTCCCGATTCGATACTTCGGCAAGACCATTAGTCTGAGGGTGATAAGGAGTGGCAACCTGATGGTCAATGCCGAACTCGTCAGCAAGGGCCCTAACCTTGTCATTGATGAAATGAGACCCCCCGTCAGAAATCAAAACTCTAGATACCCGGAACCGTGAAATGATATTTTTCCTCAAGAATTTACACACGGTTTTCGCATCTGCGGCTCGGGCGGGGATGGCCTCAACCCATCGACTGACATAATCCACAGCGAGCAAAATATGCTCGAATCCCTGACTCTTAGGAAATGGGCCCATGAAATTAATCCCCCATGCATCAAAAACCTCACAGAAGTGAATGGGTTGCATGGGCATCATGTCTCTCTGTCCGCAGGTTCCCATTTTCTGACAGTCAGTACATCCCTTCACGAACTCATCAGAATCCTTGAAGAGAGTAGGCCACCATAGGCCGGATTGAAGCACCTTTTGTGCTGTTCTTTTTCCAGAATGATGTCCTCCTGCCTCAAGCTTGTGGCAGTATGTGAGGACGCTATGCTGCTCTTCTTGAGGAATGCACCTCCTCCAGATACTATCCCCTCCTTCATGATAAAGGACGGGATCCTCCCAATGGTAAAACTTGGCCTTAGCTAAGAAGGTCTCAAGTTTCTGCCTGGGCCAACCCTGAGGAACTGTCTTGGCAACAAGATAGTTTACAAAGTCGGCATACCACGGGAGTGAGGTGACAGCCAAGATCGCCTCATCTGGAAACGTCTCAGTGATAGGTGCGCTGGGCTCAGATTCCTCAAGATTCTCCAATCTGGAGAGATGATCTGCCACCACATTCTTGACTCCAGGCTTATCCTTAATCTCAATATCAAATTCCTGGAGTAGAAGGATCCATCTGGTCAGACGTGCTTTGGCATCCTTCTTGGCCATTAAGTACTTGATGGCGGAATGGTCGGTGTAAATGGTCACTCTAGATCCGAGAATATAAGATCTGTACTTATCCAAAGCAAAGACTACGGCCAGCATTTCTTTCTCAGTCACAGTGTAATTCCTTTGAGCGGCATCTAAGGTCCGGCTGGCGTAGTGAATGGCAAACGGTAATCCATCCCTCCTCTGTCCAAGCACAGCCCCAACGGCAAAATCTGAAGCATCCGTCATGATCTCGAATGGGAGAGACCAATCGGGTGGCTGAAGGACAGGAGCTGAAACAACCATACTCTTGAGAGTCTCAAATGCTTCCAGACACTTATCATTAACAATAAACTCGGTGTCTTTGGTCAGCAAGTCAGTGAGCGGTCGGGCAATTCGACTGAAGTCCTGAATGAACCGTCGGTAGAAACCGACATGCCCCAGAAAAGACCGTAACTGACGAAGATTGGACGGCGGATTGAGTTTTCTGATGATATCCACCTTGACAGGATCGACCTCCATGCCCCTATTGGAGACGATGTGCCCAAGGACCATCCCTTGAGTCATCATGAAATGACTCTTCTCCCAGGATAAGACAAGATTGACCTCTATGCAGCGCTTCAGCACACGATCTAGGCAGTCAAGACAAGCATCAAACCCGTCGCCATAGACCGAGAAGTCATCCATGAAGACCTCTAAACAGTCACCCACCATGTCCGAGAAGATGGACAACATGCACCTTTGGAATGTCGCTGGAGCGTTACATAGACCAAAGGGCATCCGTCTGAAAGCATATGTCCCAAACGGACAGGTGAATGTCGTTTTCTCCTGGTCTTCGGGCGCAATGGCCACTTGATTGTATCCAGAGTACCCATCAAGAAAACAATAATGGCTCTTCCCGGCTAGCCGCTCGATAATCTGATCAAGAAAGGGCAGCGGGAAGTGATCCTTCTTGGTGGCCTCATTCAATCGTCTGTAGTCCACACAGACCCTCCAAGAAGTTGGTACTCTGGTGGCGATCTCCTCTCCAGACTCATTGACCACTGTAGTGACACCCGTCTTCTTGGGTACCACATGTAACGGACTTACCCATTTAGAGTCAGAGATGGGATAGATGAAATCAGCGCTCCACCACTTCGAAATTTCTTTCATGACAACCTCTCGAAGATTCGGGTTCAGCCGTCGCTGGAACTCACGCGATGGCTTAGCGTCATCCTCGAGATAGATGTGGTGGGAGCACAGCTTCGGGCTCAGCCCCTTGAGATCAGCTATATTCCAACCGATTGCCTTGCGGTTTCTTTCAAGAACCTCCATCAGATGAGATTCTTGTTCTCCAGTCAAATCTGCTGAGATAATGACTGGGTGCATATCTGGCTCACCTGCAAGGAATCTATACTTCATTGATTGCGGTAGAGGTTTCCGTTCAGGACAACTGGGAGGTGGCAGATCTGGCTTCTGATATGTCTGGGTGAATGCTACCAGGTCTGCATGAGAGAACTCTCGCTCTGCATGAATTTCTGACGAAAGGCGGCTGACTGAATTATCAATAAACTGTACGGGCTCGCACTCTGTCACGGTTGTTGGCTCAGAATGAATCAGACAAGACAACGGATCATCGAAATATGCCCATTCAATATCTGAATAGGAGGGATCAGAAACAGAAGAACAAGAATTGAAATCATCGGCACCACTCGTCACCACACTGTCAGCCTCAGGTGTATCCGTATCCAGGAATGTGCTCTCCCGGCTCTCGATTGCCATGAGCTTGCGATACAATGAATCGGTAGGTAAGGCGAGAGTCGGTGCTACAGGGTCTTTCCAGTTGGATTCATCGTCAGTCATCTCGAAATCACGAACCTGGTGGACGTCTAGCTCTTCCTCTGTCATCTGCGCAGCTTCACTAGATTGCTCGGAGCATTCTAACTCTCTGGCTCTGGTTTCCTCGATCGTCTCTATTTGTATGGTCTCGCCCTATACGCGAAAACATACCTTCCCACAATCATGGTCGGTCACCGCCTTGGCTGTGGCCAAGAATGGGCGTCCTAATATGATGGGGGCATCAGTTACCGACTCAGGGATCTCCATGTCCAACACAACAAAGTCCACGGGGAATTTCAAGCCCTGAATGGTAACGACCACGTCTTTCAATAACCCCTTCGGCCTCTTAATCGACCTATCAGCAAACTGAAGGACCGTTCTGCTTCGAAGAAGAGGGCCAAACTCGAACTGCTTGAGTAAGGCCGCCGGAAGGAGGTTAATTGAGGAGCCGCTGTCTAATAGAGTACGATCAAATTGCTGCTCTTGAATCTCGCATCTGACATAGGGAGCTCCTGCGTCTGGTGATGAATCCACGATTCATCATCTCAATATCTTGATCTTAGCAAAATCCATGAGTAAATTCCCTAATAAATGTATATAAAATCAATAAATTAACAAATGACTCTTGTAAATAAAATACATGAATTATTGTATATTAGATTGTACAAAATAAATTACACATAAAAAGTCGCAAAATCAAAGGAGTTTTATACATGTAAACAACCCAAAACTTTATGTATTTTTAATAATTTCATATCAACTCCTTTTTGGCTAATTCTTTCTCCAACTTGTTCATATCAATGTATATAAAAATACAAAAATACAAAACAAATTTTACCTCAAATAAATACTCCTAGATCCCAATGGGAAAAAGCTGTAAAGACCAACTTCCAAGCTAAATTCCCGCTCCGTATGAACTCCAAATTCACCAAACTCACTTTTAAAGTTCAAGTTAGAAAATTATCTATCCAATGGAAGTGATTTCATTAAAATCGGAGCTCATTTGCAAAAGTTGGGTTTTGGGACCTAGATGTACATTGTATACTATGTATATATTCTTTCTTTCTTCATTTTTTATTTTTATCTTTCTTAATTACTAAAAATCCAAAAAAATCATTGTGGTGTTTTGATTGTACAATTTATTGTATTTTCTTATTGTACATAGCTACTATTAAAAAGACAAAAAAATATATAAAAAGAAAAGCAAACAAAAAAAATATGTACATGTTGTTTGTCTTCTTTTGTAAATTCTCCACTTATTGTCTTCTCTTTTGAAATTATTGTAATTAAAGTAGCCAACTTTATTTCATTTTTTATTTAATTTTCATTCTCTACAATAACCACCATTCAACTCTATACCACCAACCACCATTCAACCCCACCATTTTTCTAACTTCTAATTCAACTCCACCATTTTATTAACCTCCATCCCACTCCATCTTAATTCTAACTTCCATTTTTTCTATCTCTTTATATACATTCCATCCTCCTCAATTTGCCTTTGATCCATCTTTATGTGAGGAGAGCCTAGTTCCCTGAGTTGAATCGGTGACAGCGACGCAACCGCGGTCGAGCGACGACGGCCCTCTCTCCGGTGTGATCCGTTGGCTTTTTGGCCAACATCGCAGCCGCAACCGCGCACTGCTCGAGCTCATCGCACGCCGGCGATTTGAGCGAAGACCGTGCTCGCGTGAGCACTCCATAGGCGACCGTATCATCGTAGGTATATTTCGTTTCACTTTGATCATCTTGTGATTTTTTTTTAACATACCATATCGCCATCATTACGTCTTCATTTGTTCCACATCGTCCACTTCATCACCATCATCATCATATCATTTTGTTCCCCATATATGTTTGTAAATATTTCCCATTTAAAGAAAATTAAAAAAAAATTAGAAATTAAAAAAAACAAGAAAAGGGTTCTTTTGTTATAGCACCATTATCATAGTTTTTTTATCACCATATCATCATCATCAAACCACCGCTTTATTTATATTTGTTCATATTACCCATTTTTTTGTCGACTCCTGTTTTAAAGAAAATTCAAAAAAAAATATTAAAAAAATTAAACAAAAAAGGTCTCTTTTTATTACAGTAGTAAAAAGAATTAAAAAAATTTAAAAAAAATCAAAAAAAAAACGGAGCTGCAGAGCCCGCCGCCCCCTTCCCCAAGGGCAGCGGCTCCGCCGCCCCTCCCTCCATCCACGGCCACCGCGCCGGTGGCCACCTCCGCCGCCAGCGGCAAGTCAGCGCCAGTCCCCGGCCCTCCCTTTCTCCTCCGCTGCCGCCACCGGCCGCAACCTCCCCTCGCGGCCGCGCAGCCAACAGCGGCCGCGCCGCCCGCGCCTCCTACTGCCGCCACCCCTCTCCAGGACCGCCGCCCTCGCCTCCACCTCGCCTGCGCGCGGCGTGCGCCACCCTCCTCGTGGCCGCGCGCGGCCGTACCGCCGCCGCCGACCTCCTCCAGGTGTTGGGTTCTTCCTCCTGTGCATAGTCGTGAAGAAGAAGAAGGTCCAACTTCTTTTTTTTTTATTATTTGTAAAAATTGCAAGTTATTCCTTTCATGTTTCCGTAATTGCATAATCATCCCTGTACATAACTTGCATTGAATGTTGTTTTCTGAGTTTGCACAAAGACCCCTGTGTTTGATTTTAAATTTGGACATCGATATTACATATTTTTATTCAATGAAAAGTGGCATTGTGTTGAGCAACTAATTTTCTACATTTTGACTATTTATTTGTATTTTTGTGAGTTGTGGGTAAATAATTAAAATTGTCTAACTGAAATTCTGTGTATTTTACCCATTCTGTGCTCTTAAAATTATATCTCACACACGATTGCTCCAAAAAATCCACAAAAATTAGGAATGATGTCTTGAGATGTGATAAACTTATTGTCCAAATTTCATCTAAAATGGATATGTCTTGTGCCTGAAATAAATCGTAGAGTGAAATTAGTATTTGATTTTTAATTAAATCCTCGTATATTCTTTTTGCGAAATTTGAAATCTCCTGAATTCTTCATGAAAATATCTACTTGAGATAATTTGCAAGTTGATCAATTTGATAACGTGGATTTAATAGGAATTAATTGCTCATTTCCACTCTGTCTTTATTAAAAAATTCATAAAAAATTCGTACTTTGTCAAAAAATTCCAAAAAAATTACGGTAGTCTTCTTGCATCATGTTTTCATTTCAGTAATTTTTTCATAATTTTTGCTTACTGTTTGTGTGAGAAATTACGAAAAAACCCATAAAAAGTGTGCATTTTTCCTTGTTGCATTTTAACCCCTAAAATTCCAAAAAAAAGTACCTTGCATTCATCTCTGGATTAAGACTCTAGGAAAAATATAACTTTGCTAAATTGGACTTATTTTCTATTCAAATTAATTTGGCTAAGTTGTATGCTCTCTTAGTGTATTAATTCCGCCGCATTTGCATTTGCTTTGGTTTTTGCATAAAAAAATCTAAAAAAATACCATTTGGATATCTAGATCTTAAATTTGCAAATTAAACCCAAGTTGTTCCTTTGCCTCCCTGAGTTCGACCCCGGACTTGCCCGGGATATAAATTAAAGCCGAGACACTCTTCACGGAGATCTTCTCTCGGTTCTGACCGAATCGCTAAGTACACGTATTACAACGTGACCAAATTAAACAACGTATCCAAGCGGCTCGTCATCTGGTCGCTTGGCTGGCAGCTTGTTCTGAATGGTACAGCAAGTATCATGAGTGAGCATATGGATTTGGTCTCTGCGCTTCCGCTTTCTTCTGACAGTGGTTGTCTCTTTCAAATTCTTTTTGAAGAAAGGGATATGCTCAAACGCTTCTCGTAGAGTTAGCTGAATGTGAAATCTGTCAATCATCTGATTGCCGAACTCTACCTCCTGGTTCTTTTTAGGATTTTCTCTTTTATTCCCCTTCGCCCGGCGGAGTGCCTCAGGGAAGGGGATTGTGGGGGCCTCCTCAGATGGAGGACTAGGAAATGGTCCCTGTGCCTGTGAAGATGGAGAATCCACACAAATATCATCATGCAACACATATGGATCTGCAATTTGAACAGGAACCTTTCCTTTATTCATATTTTTGTTCTTTTTGTTACCACAGTCCATAGATACAAAATGTGGTATCATCACAGTAGGAGGCTCAACAAAAGTAGAGGTGGTGGCCTCAGTACCACCACCGGCACCTGTCTCTGCGGCATCAGCACCGCTCTCTGGTTCTACATCAAAAATGGTGGCATCCGAACCACCGTCTTCATCTGGTATCACGACGGCATCAGCACCGTCGTCCTGGACTTCATCATGGGTGGCATCAGCACCACCGTCAACATCATCCTCAGCGGCCTCAGCACCGCTCCTGTGCTCCTCTGGCGCTCCTGGTTCTGCCTCTAGTTGTCGCTCAGAAGAGGCGCCGCCGGCTGGCATCCTACCGCTCCTAGTAGTGACAAAATCAGCATCATGATAGGAATAAGAGATGTCACTCAAACAATCACTAGGAGAGGTATCCCCTGTAAACTCTACCTGCTCAGACTTCCTTTTCAGATTGTTCGGGTTAGGTTCAATCTGAGCGGGTATGGCGGCCTTGCCTTTCATAATATCCCGCATCTCCTGCCGGAATTCATCCATTTCTTGCCTGAAAGATGCTCGCTGTTCAGATAGCAAGCGGGCAAGATCATCGAGTGCTGGGTTCTCAAAGGCTGGACCCTGAGAACCGGATGTCTGTCCCTGCTGGAAATGGGGCTGCTGCTGTTGCTGCTGATACGGGGGGGAAGGCTGGTGATAAGACTGTTGAGGCTGTTGTCGCTGCCTCCACTGCTGTCCCTGATAGGAGGGACGAGGACCACTCTGGTATTGCTGATAATGGGCATATTGGGGCTGTTGCTGTTGTGTCTGCTGGCTGCTCTGTTGTCCTTGGGCAGGAGGATGCTGCTGGGACGAGGATCCACCATTCCCCCAACGGAATCCGGGGTGATCCCTACGAATTGCGGGCTGGGGGTATCGGTCATACCAAATCCCATTGACTTCCATCAATGGTTCCTGCTCAAAGGAGGGTGGAGGAAGAACTGCCAGTGGCTGCTCCGGCTGGTAAACCACCATCTGCATGTTGGAAGATGGCGGTTGCTCTGGGTGGTACTGCAACAACGGAACCGGCTCTGTCTGGATGTGATTCACTTGACGGTATGAGATAGAGCCCTGGTTGGGGTTGCTGCTGCTAGAGGCAACCTGTGACCTAGGAGGCTGTTGGGTATGAGATTGGGCCTCCTGAATGCATAGCATTTGGGTTTTTAGGTCACTCATAACTTTGGCAATTTGGTCCATCTGGGCCATGCCTTGATTCTGTTTTTTCTCGAGGATCTCCATGCGGTCCAGCTTCTCACTAATGATGCCCATGTCGGCTGCGGCTGATTCAGCTTGGGCTGCGGCAACTGACACGGTGTTGGGACCGGAATCGATGCGTGCGATCCTCTGGAATGATCCTGCTCCTTGCGGTGGCTTTTGTTGGGTGTAGACACGGGCCTGAGTCATCACCGTAGAATTTTCCGCCATGCCCTCGTAGATGGCCCAGACATCATCTTCACCCTTGGAAAAATAGGATCCACCACAAGAGGCGTTGACAAGCCCCTGCAGCTCCGGTGTCAGCCCGCAGAAGAAACTCTGCACCAGGTTGGGCTTGGAGATGTCGTGATGTGGACACCGGTCAATGAGCTCTCTGAATCGATCCCAGGCTTCGTGGAATTGTTCGTTTGGGATCATGACGAAGTTGCTGATCATTGCTCTAGCTGCGTTGGTCCGGCCGAGAGGATAGTACTTCTTCAGGAATACGGTCCGGAGATCTGCCCATGTATCGACGAAACGCCCAAGATGTTTGAGCCAATAGGCGGCTCTGTCAACCAAAGAGAATGGAAAGGCGATCATCTTGATTGTGTCCTCGGTCGTCAACCGATCATGGATGGTGCTGCAAATCATCTCGAATTCTTGGAGGTGGAGGTGCGGCTCTTCGGTCGGCAACCCATGGAATTTGGGTAGCAGCTGGATAGTGTGGGGCCGAAGCTCGAAATCTCCGTGGATGGGCGGGAGTCGAATCCATCGGTGAGTGAGGGATGCAGCTGGGTTGTGCAATTCCCTCATGATAGTCTGTGGCGGTCTCTCGCCGTCTGGATCGCCTCCTCCTGCGTCTGGTCCTCCTCCTCCTCCACCTTCCCGATTTTCTCTCATCTGAGCAATTTCCCTCATAAGGTCACCCATGAATGTGCCCTGGTCACGGATCTGTTGCTGCATAGTCTCCAGGGATGCTAACAAGGAATTATTGATGGTTGCTTGATCAAATATGAACGGAGGGTGCTCATGATCATCTTCATGCTCGCCTCTGTCTACCATGGCTGGATTTTCTGAAAAAGCAAAAGAGGCCATCTCAGGTGCTGTCGAATGAGCGGAACACTGTGACGCACTGTATTCAGACACTCTTGGACTGATGGAAGAAGAATGAGAAGGGTGGTCGAGGGGGAACAGGGTGGATGTAAACTCAGGCTCGGAGAGCGGACTCTCCGAGGTATTCCTAGATGAATAAGGCGGAGTGCGGGATAACGGTGCCGACAAGGTCGGCCTAAGAGATCTCCGTCCCATCATCTTGATTTAGAGAAAAAAAAGCGGATGAGATCTGGAATGCAAACATGATGATAAATCAAAAACCCCAGTTTCACCTACTCAACACTTGAGCTGATGACCGTGAGAGTTCGGTCTGTTTATCTTGTCAATTTTTATTAGGTGATCAGTCAATCTATCAGAGCGTTAGAGCGAGCTGTTAGGTATCCTACTTTCCTAGCCGACTGTCCCAATCCACGTCAGATCTTTCCCAGCCAGTATGAATTTGCGGACCGTAACCCGGTTGCTCCCGCTAATTCAATCTGTTAAGGATATCGCGGTCCGCTTTACCGGTTACCGGAGAGATCCTCACTGGAGAACGACTAACCACGACCGGTAGTCAACTAAAATTTCAGATGTGGCTCTATCCTAGTGTCGAGGCACTCTCTCGTAGCAGATAAATCAAACAAGGAGGGGATTACTCTCCCAAAACAAAATTTTTGGTGGGATGAGTTTTAAGGTCGAGTTTGCATTAGCAGTCCCAATTTTTATTGTTTTCACTTTTTAGGTGTTTTTCTGAGCAAAGATCGTCTAACGAATTTTCCAATTTCCTTGTTATTAAAATTCAATAAAACAGGGGGAGGAAAGCGGAAAAGCCGATGCGCGGTCAAAATCTATGATGCATGCAGGGATAGAAATGCGTACCTTGTCGCCAGCACTCTACATGCAAAGTGATCCGCGCATAATTGAAAGACAATAATTTAAACTACCTATATGCATGCACGAGGAAATCGTCCTAAGATGAGCAACTTCTATTAACGTGAAGAACAAGTAGCTCTGACAAAGAAAAGAGTCCGGAGTCCGGTCTTGGCTCACCCCTCCTCTTCTCGACACACTCGAGTTCAGGAGTAGCGCTTAACAGGGTGGGCTCGCGGCACGTGGCCTCTAGTCCAAGTCAAATAGCTTTTTCAAGTGAATTTTAGCCAAGTCCAATTACGTTCTATAGGTGCAGGCAAGATATTAGGGATTGGGCCTTAGCTTCTTAGTTCGTCACAGTCAACAAAAATTCCTATGTCTAGGGGCTAAATCCTCGTGAAACAAATAGAAATGAAGGCGAGAAAACCGCGAAAAACACAAAACCGCGGTGAGCCCCCAAGTGAACAAACACTTGGAAGTTAGGACCGGTAGTGTCCAAGTCCGAATGTACCTGTATTATTACAAATGATAAAAGTCACTCTCTCACAGAAATAAAATGCAAGCTAGACCAATCACTCTCTCTCAATCCTCCTGCTCTCTCCTGCCGGCTTGGCCCAAGAAGGCCGGCTCCGCTTCCCAAGGATGCTCCGGATCACCTAAGTAATCCGCCTCGCTCCGCGGTCCCTCGCAAGAAGACAAGAAAAGAGATGGTCAGATAGCTCAACAAGATATATCAAAAATGTAAGAGATGGAAAATGACGCTATGGTAAACGAACACACAGTTAATCAAAATGTAAACTACTCGCTGTTGCTCCCCGGCAACGGCGCCATTTGATAATCACGAAAATCCACAAGAGCCTAAATTGGTGTCTCACACAAGGCGGAGACAACCGTCGCTGTGGCGGCTCTCAATGAGATCCGAAATTAATCAACAATTAACCCACACTAAAGATCAACAAATTAGAACTAATGTGGAGTTAAAATTTATTTTTAACTCTGCACAAATGGTGTATAGTGACAAATATGCAGAGAGTTCGAACACAGGGAGCAAGCAGGGTAATTCGCAAAAATGGTGCTCAAGTGAAAGTGTGTGATGGTGTCTACACTAAGCAAGCAAGCAAAGATGTTTTTGTGGGTTTTTAATTTTTAAATTTTTTTATTTAGTTTTTAATTTTGTATTTTGGTTTTTAATTTTCTGATTTTTATATTTTATATTTTATATTTTTCTTTTTCTTTTTTTTCAATATTGGAAAGTAAAGACAATATAATAGAAGGCAAGCTAAAATATTTATAAAACTAAGTAAAAATTACCAAAAATTCAGAAACAAATTGTTTTTAGTCTTTTTAGGGTTTTTTACTGTTTTTGTGATTTTTTGGAAAATTTTCAAGGTGTTTTTGGTATTTTTAAATACTGAACTAAAGCAAAACAGTGCAAATAAGGCTGGCTGTGAATAAAATGAGATTTAAAAATAGCAACCAGTAGCTCAAAATTTTCACACTATTTTTCAAATAAGAAGGACAAAATAAGGAACACACAGAAACTAAGTTTTTGATTTTTGGAGTTTTCTACTATTTTATATATTTTTTTGAAGTTTTTGAGTGTTTTTGAATTTTTAAGGTTTTTCTTTTGAGATTTTTAGTGATTTTTGGACTGACACTAAAATAGGTTAAAATAGACACTAGCTAATTTTTTTGGAATTTTTCAAAACGTTTTTATAATTTTTATGGATTTTCTAAGCTAGACAGTGCACAAAAAGCAAGTTTTTGATTTTTAATAAATATGAAAATAGAATGAAATCAAAAACTAAATAGATGGCGTTAAAGCACGGGTGCACAGGAACTAAACCCTATTTTTGTGGAATTTTTGGACTTAAATTGATAGGTTAAATAATTAAAACAAGCATCCAAATGTTAAACAGTCCTGGCAGGGGCATATATGCAATATATAAAACATCCAGGGCATACACGCAATTTTTCCACAAAAGTTTACACTGAAACTTGCATTTCAAGGATTTAAATATGAATAACAAAACCCGCAAGGGTATCTGAGCAATTTACCCACCAGGGTGCGTGACTCGCACGCGCCTGGAAGGGGTATTTTTGCAATATCACAAAGTTCCAAGGGGTTCAATGCAGTTTCTCCAAAATATTACAACTTAAAGCAAACATTCATGGACTTAAGCGAAATAAATAAACCCCAGGGGGGTTCCTGCAAAATACCCAGCCCCCTCACGCGCACGGACACATGAGGTGACGTGGATTGGACCTAGGTGCAAATAAGAAAACTACGGGGTTCTAAGTGCAAATATTACAGAAATATTTAAACTACGCAACACAGTTTTTGGACTGAATAAAAATTACAAAATAAGCGGGGGTTGACTGCAAAATACCCTCGCTTAGGCGCTCTGGAGGTGACGCGTGGCGCGCATCCAACGGCTGGCGACGATGGACGATCCAACGGCGGGAAGCGGGCCACTTATCCACGTGGCAGCACGAGAGCGGCCGATAACGGTTGGCGTTGACGTCTGGGATTAGATCTCAGTCAGAGATCTGACGGTGGACGGGCTTGGAAGATCGGACGGTCATCACGCGAACTGGAGCTGCGGCTCAATCGGACGGTGGAGAAGCGAGGAGGAAGAACGGGGAAGAAGGCCGGCGGAGGCGAACTTCCCCGACTCCGATCTCGCTCCTCAGACGGTGGATGGGCTCCAAAATGGAGCTGCAGGCTCCTGGAAGGTCCGGCTATGTGCTGGGAGGCTCAGGTTCGTCGGAGATGCTTCGATGTGCTGGCGCGAGGGCGGCGGAGCTCGGAGCTCCAGGTATCTCCGGCGAGAACTGCAAAATGACTTCCAGGTACGTTGACTGCGCTTTGACCTGCAAAACAAGGTGAGAGGGTCCAGGGCAAGTTGCCTGGACCCCGCGGAGGCGAAATGGAGGTCGGAGGTGGTCTGTGGACGGCGAAGAGATGTCGGCCGGAGGTGCGCTCCGGCGATGAGCGATGGGAGGTCGATTTGATCGATGGAATTCGGATTTTTTTAGGGATTTTTGATACTGAAGCTAAGGGGAATAAATGACATAAAAAGGAGCGAAAATAATGGATGCCTCGAAGGTGGACTACCTGAGGAAGAAGAACCTCGACGCCGGTGGTCGGCGGAGGTGGTGGAGCCGCTACAGAGCCCCCTCGACTCGCCTGAAGGTGTGGATGCGGAGCTGTCACCTCCAGCAACACGAAGAGCTCGTCAGGGAGGAGGATTAATGGCTAATGAGGGTTCAAAATTGGGCTCGAAGACGGCGGGCAGTTTAAGTAGGAGGCGATGGCGTCTTCTTCAAGCGAGCTCCACGCGCGAATGATGGAGATATGGCAGGATCCGGATACATGGCGTGGGAGAGTGATGATCGGGGATGAAGTCCCAAGAAGAGATCGAGGCGTGAGGACGAACGGATCGAGCGCAAGAATTTCTTGAAAACGGGGCAAAATCGCGGGCGTCAGAGGTGGCAGGCTTTGGTCGGGGGAGTTGACCGGGGTCAACTCTAGACCGCGCCTGGTTGGTCCACGTGGACCAACCAGGAAACTCAGATTAGAAATTATTTGAAAAATCAAAATAAAATAGTAAATGAATTTATTGATGTTAGGTTATAAAATAAAAAATGTTTATTATTTTATGAAGAATTTTTCTGTGATTTTTATTTATTTTTATGAGACGTATTTTTACAAGTTTGCATTTATGCCCTTTATAGTATATATATCTATATATTTAAGTATTTTATTTTGTGTATTTTATCTTTATTATTTTTATTTATCATTTTTCTAAAACATAAAATACTTTTATGTACATAAATACCTTTTTATTTTATTTTTCTGAATTATTTTGTACACTAAATAAAATGAAAGTATTATTTGTGTATGTATGTATACCTGTACTATACCTATGTATTATAATATATACAAGTATTTTTCTTTGAGTTTTATTTATGTTTTTATTCTGATTTTAATGTACATAATTATTATAAATAATATTTACAACCTTTTAAAAATATGAAATCGGATAAATAATGAATAAGAAATAAAGTGAATATTTTAATATGTACACTTATACAATGAGGGTCCAAAACCCAATTTTCAACCCGTAGCTCCGCCAGATGCGAAACCACCACCATTGGATAGATTATTTTATTCTATATACAATTAAAGGTGAGTAGGCTGCATTTGGAGTTTTTATTGGTGAGATACAGGTCTGGGAAGTTGGCATTCTGGATTTTTATTCAGACCATAACTTTTTATCTGTACATTATTCTTCTGTGAAATAAATTTTGTATTTTTCTTTATTTTATTATCTACAACTTTCATGTACAAAGTTTCTTTATTTGAAGTGTAAAAAGTGGAACCAAAAGTAGGTCCCAAAATGAATAAAGAATGAATAAAATGTATAGGTGTATTATCTGTATTTCTGAACTTATCTCCCCCTACTTTATTCCTTGTCGACCTATTCATCAAGATGCCTAGGTCTCGGGGTTTCGGGTCATAAAATATTTACAATATTTTATTCTTTTTCTTTTCTTTATTTATTCTATAATTTTGGCCTTAATTACAGTAATTTATACACTGTTTAGATGCACATGCATGAATGCTAAGATGATGATTTTAATGCTATTTACAGGCATTTGCTAGGGTTTTTGGTGCCAAAATGATAGAATAAAGATGATGAAATGTGGATTCATCAGGCAACCCCATTAAATCCTATATATATATATATATATATATATAGAGAGAGAGAGAGAGAGAGTGGGGGGGTAAATGGGGCTGCCCCCAGGGAGTAGCCAACTTGGCTACTCCCACCCCTATTTTTACCTCATTTTTTTATTTTTTTGGAAAATAAAAATTTGTATATTCATCATTATATCCCTCTCACATTCTATTAAAATTTCGTCAGAAACAGAGACTCTTACGGCCTCCATCCAAACATGGTCGATTTAAAAAATCCTGCGACCGTTAAAAAAATGACGTCTGGATGGAGGGCTTAGGAGTCTCTGTTTCTGACGAAATTTTAATAGAATGTGAGAGGGATATAATGATGAACATACAAATTTTTATTTTCCAAAAAAAATAAAAAAATTAGGGAAAAATAAGGGTGGGAGTAGCCAAGTTGGATACTCCCTGGGGGCAGCCCCATTTTACCCATATATATATATATATATATATATATATATAGGGAAAATGGGACTGCCCCTAGGGATAGCCAACATGGCTACTCTCGCCCTATTTTCAAAATTTTTTTATTTTTTTGAAAAAATATCACCATGTATATTCATCTATATCCCTCCTATATGTTATTCGAATTTCGTTAGAAACAGAGACTCTTACGTCCTCTTTCTAGACATCATTTTTTTAACGGTCGCAAGATTTTTTAAATCGACACTGTCTGGATGGAGGTCGTAGGAGTCTCTGTTTCTGACGAAATTCGAAAGACATATAGGAGGGATATAGGGATGAATATACATGGTGATATTTTTTCAAAAAAAATAAAAAAGATTGTGAAAAATGGGGTGGGGTAGCCATGTTGGCTACCCCTAGGGGGCAGCCCCATCAACCCCATGTGTGTGTGTGTGTGTGTGTGTATATATATATATATATATATATATATATATATGTATATGTATATGTATATATAGGGAAAAATGGGGCTGCCCTCTGAGGGGGGCCAACATGGCTGCCCCCAACCCATTTTTCGCAAATTTTTTTATTTTTTTGGAAAAATATCACCATGTAGATTCATTCCTATATTTCTCTTATATGTCATTCGAATTTCGTTAAAAACATATACTCCTACGGCCTCCATCAATACGTCATTTTCTCTAATGGTCGCAGGATTTTTTAAATTGACCCTGTCTGGATGGAGGCCGTAGGAGTCTCTGTTTCTGACGAAATTCGAATGGCATATATGAGGGATATAGGGATGAATAAAAGTGGTGATAATTTAAAAAAAATAAAAAAATTACGAAAAATAGGGTGGGGGCAGCCATGTTGGCCTATCCCTTGCATCAAGATTATCAAATTTTAACGGTACCAGAATTGCTGAAATTGACCCCCTTCAGATGGAGGGTATAGGAGTCTCTATTTCTGACGAAATTGGAAGGACATATTTTTATTTTCCAAAAAAATAAAAAATATAGGAAAAAATAAAGGTGGGAGTAGCCAATTGGCTACACCCAGGGAGTAGCCTCCTTTAACCCATATATATATATATATATATATATATATATATATATATATATATATGAGGTTAATGGGGCTGCCCCCAGGGAGTAGCCAACTTGGCTGCTCCCACCTCTATTTTTCCCTCATTTTTTATTTTTTTTGGAAAATAAAAATTTGTATATTCATCATTATATCCCTCTCACATTCTATTAAAATTTCGTCAGAAACAGAGACTCCTACGGCCTCCATCCAAACATGGTTGATTTAAAAAATCCTGCGAACGTTAAAAAAATGGCGTCTGGATGGAGGGCTTAGGAGTCTCTGTTTCTGATGAAATTTTAACAGAATGTGAGAGGGATATAATGATGAATATACAAATTTTTATTTTCCAAAAAAATAAAAAAATGAGGGGAAAATAGGGGTGGGAGTAGCCAAGTTGGCTACTCCTTGGGGGCAGCCCCATTTTACCCTATATATAGGGTAAAATGGGGCTGCCCCCAGGGAGTAGCCAACTTGGCTACTCCCACCCCTATTTTCCCCTCATTTTTTTATTTTTTTGGAAAATAAAAATTTGTATATTCATCATTATATCCCTCTCACATTCTGTTAAAATTTCATCAGAAACAGAGACTCCTAAGCCCTCCATCCAGACGCCATTTTTTTAACGGTCGCAGGATTTTTTAAATCGACCATGTTTGGATAGAGGCCGTAGGAGTATCTGTTTCTGACGAAATTTTAATAGAATGTGAGAGGGATATAATGATGAATATACAAATTTTTATTTTCCAAAAAAAAATAACAAAATGAGGGAAAAATAGGGGTGGGAGTAGCCAAGTTGGCTACTCCCGGGGGGCAGCCCCATTTACCTCATATATATATATATATATATATATATATATATATATATATATATAGGGGTGATCCTATGAGATGGAATTTTGGTGAGATGGTGAGATGAGGCATTCTGGACCACTAGTTCCAACCAGGAGAGAGAGAAAGGCATGAGAGAGAATACAGCAACTTGTGGTCCAGAATGCCCCATCTCATCATCTCACAAAATCTCATCTCATAGGATCGCCCCTCTCTATATATATAGGGTTAAATGGGGTTGCCCCATGGGGGAGCTAACTTGGCTCCCCCCGCCCATTTCACCCGGTTTTTTATTTTTTTTGAAATTTTCTTCCGTGGAATTTCATCACTATATCCCTATATTATGTCTTTAAAATTTCGTGTGAAATAGAGACTCCTACGGCCTCCATCTAGACAGTCATTTTTAAACGGTAATAGGATTTTTTAAATCGACCACGTCTGGATGGAGGTCGTAGGAGTCTTTGTTTCGCATGAAATTTGAATGACATAATGTAGGGATTTAATAATGAATTTACACGGTTTTAGATTTCAAAAACAATAAAAAATGTGAAAAAAAGGGTGTGGGGAGTTAAGTTAGCTCCCTCTCGGAGGCATACACATTTTCCCATATATATAGGATAAAATGGGGTTGCCCCCAGGGAGTAGCCAACTTGGCTACTCCCACCCCTATTTTTCCCTCATTTTTTTATTTTTTTGGAAAATAAAAATTTTTATATTCGTCATTATATCCCCCTCACATTCTATTAAAATTTCATCATAAATAGAGACTCCTAAGCCCTCCATCCATACGTTATTTTTTTAACGGTCGTTGGATTTTTTAAATCAACCAAGTTTGGACGGAGGTCGTAGAAGTCTCTGTTTCTGACGAAATTTTAATAGAATGTGAGAGGGATATAATGATGAATATACAAATTTTTATTTTCCAAAAAAATAAAAAAATGAGGGAAAAATAGGGGCTGGGGGCAGCCCCATTTACCTCATATATATATATATATATAGGGAATTTATTCAATGAGCTCTATGCCCATTTGAGTTGGGATGAGCACTCAATCCTAACCGTCCATTCACATGATTCAATCCCAAAAAAATAAGAACCGATTTTCGTATGGAAATAAAACAAAATCAGAAATTAAAACATTGCTAAAAATAGCTTTACGTTTCTGGAAAGTGGAAGGCGCGTGCATATGATTGCTAAAATCTATCGTTTCATTCCAACGCAAGGCATTTGTTTCGTTTCAACGCAAGATGGGAGGTATGTGATTCGATTTCATGATTTAGTCGATTATTTCTATCATAATTTCGTTGTTTTAATGATATTTTAATTTTTAGCAATGTTTCTTTTGGGATCAAAACGACGAGATGATGGATTCAGTAATTTTTTATGAATATTGCATATTTTTTATCATAAGCAATATTTATTCGAGAAGTATGATTGAAATATGAGAAAGTTGTATTCATAATATTGATTTTTATTCATTTTGATACATGATTTGTATTCCTGATTGATTTTTTATCGAAGGTATTTTGATTTCATATAAATAAAAGTTAAGTAAATACAGTTGTTAATTTTCATGCGTTACTTTAAAAATATACTGAGTTACTGATGTATTTAAGTAATTTACTTATAAGATTTTTTATGTTACTAATGCTAACACAATTAGTTACTGATATAGAATTAAAAGTTACTGTTTTTTTCGCAAAAATAAATCTACTTACTTTCGAAAGAGTGAATTCCTACCGATATGAATTCTGAAGTTTATCTTACTGATCTCAATTCAGTAAGTTACTTAAGTAGCTCATCAAATTATCTATGCTTCACATTGAATTACTATTATAAATACAATTCATTATAAGTTACTTGTCATATAACGAATGTTACTAACAATTCATTATAAGTTACTTGTCATTGAATGATTCTTACTGAAGCGAGTATATTGCTGAGTTACTTTTCTTTATACAATTCCTACTATTCACAGATATAAAATAGTACTGAAGCAAGTATCTTCCTGAAACGTTATTGAAAATTTGTAAGTAATGTGTATTGTTTTCCAATTTCTTGATATTTTATTTTTTTAAATGGTCAATTAAGTTATTGTTTCTTGCAGAACAATACAACAATTTGGTGTCTTGAAGAAGATGTTGTTATGCCGAGGAGCTCATGACATGCGATGTTTTTTCAAAGTATTTAGTTGGGATTAGTCCTTCTCTTACACAATTAACGTCTGCTCCTGAGTCGATCAGTGCCACATGTTTAAATAAAGAGTTGTAACCTATCTTCAGTGAGACGTTACACCTCCATCTTTGCCTCTCTATTCTTGTTACAAGGTTTAAAAATTCTTCTTCCTTTACTCCTAAGGTTTCTCCTTTAAAGTATGGTGACATATCGTCACTATCCTCTTTTATGGTCCCTTTTTGTTGTAGGACTAACTCTAGGACTTCGATTCTTCTCTTTAAAAGGTCCAGTTCTCGTTTTGTTTCATTTTGCTCTCTCCTTAATTCTTCAATGGTTGTTGGTTTTTGATTCTGTTTTTCTCCTTCAAGTTTTTTGATTATAGTTGTAAATGAGAGTTCGTCATTTTTTATCCTTTTTCTTTGTCGGTTTGTTGATTTAATTCTAAATACTTTTGCAAGTGCTTCTTTCTTTCAACAGGGTTATCTATGTTGTCTAGCACTTCTAGGATAAACATATCATGAGATGTTATGGTGTTTACCGAGGTGCCTTCACTGTCCGCACAGTCTAAGCAAGAGCATTCTTCAGACTCCTCTAATTGTTCTAATTCTATTTTTTGAATTCTTTCTTTTAAGTCTTGAACTTCATTCACCTTCTCTTGCTTCTTTTTGAAGCATTTATTTGCATAATGCCCCTTCTTCTTGCAGTTATAAGAAGTTGGTATCTTCCTTTTCTCTGTTACCATTTCTTTCTTTGCTTGATTCCTTTTAAATCTTCTTTTTTGACATTTTGGTTTTGTTTTTTGCTCGAAGTTATTTTCTTTCTTATTGTATCTGGGTTGCTCCATTTCGTATCCGAATTGATAACCGAAATCTCCTAATTCTCTTTTCCCTATGGACCTTTGCTGCTTTATTTGGTTCTTTAGTTTCATGTCATTACACAGGGCTAGGCCTGTTTGGTTTATTTTTTGGATAATCTCTCCATATGAGATTATTTCTAAGGGTAGTATGTGATTATATTGTGCCCTAAGATTTTCTATAACCTTTTCGGCAAATAAAGTGGGGAGTCCTGCTATGAATTTTTCTTTCTAGACTGGGTGACTGCAAGAGTTTAGTTGAAATACTTTTGATAGGAAAACATCTTTGTACCATTTGAAGTCTGATAATGTAGGGCACTTTAGATTCATTAGTTGTTTTGTTAACTTTTCTTGAGTGTTTTTGGATGATCCTACAAAGTGTTGTGTGATATTAAGGATTAGCATGTATGCGCAATCCAGTGTGTCTTGTCCATCTTCTCTTTTGATCGGTGTTCCTGTTACATCTTGTTTGATGGCAAAGAGGATGGCATTTCTATATTCTTGTGTGAGATAATGGTTCCACCATCCTAAAAACTGGCCTACAAATCCCGTTGTTACCATTTGAACTGTTGATTGTTGGGTATTTCCTCTTGCTATACATGCTTGGATGAATATGGTCATTTTTTGTAGGGCGTTTAATATTTGATATTCGCTAAGTCCATCTATATTCCATTCTACCAAGGATGATCCATCATATGTGTCAGCTATATTTTCCTGATATTGTTCTAGTTGGAGGTCTACCGGGGTAGGTCTTCTATAGTATTTTTTTCTTGTTTTATAGTTATGTTGACCCTTTTTGTTAGATGTTAGGGCCCTTATTTCAAGGGACACTTCTTCCGCTTCTTCGGAGGTTGATCCATTTTCAGATGTAGATTCTATCTCTGAATCTTGTCCTTCTTCAGAGCTATTACTTCTTTGTGTAATCATATTGACCTTTTTGTCAAGTGACAGTGTCAGCCCCTTGAATCTTTTGGCTATTTCTGTTACTAGGTCCTCATCAGGTTATTCCTTTTTTACCATGAGTAGTAGTTCCTTCTCACCCAGTTTTAGTTTTTTCTCTAAATTTATTGCCGGTATTATTGGTGCAGGTTTTGGTATTTTTTTACTTTCATTTTGTTTGAGCAAATATTCTATCTTTTCTGTTTGTTTTGCTATGGTCTGTAGATTTATATTTGTATAGTTTAGTTGTTCGATTATAGATGTTATATGTTCTTGTTTTGCTAGGTTTGTATTGTATTCCATTTTCTTGAGGGGTGATGCTTTTACTCCTTCTGATCCTAATTCTAAGGGTTCAAGGGTGTATTGATTCAACTTCTTCATCTTTAATTGTTTTCTGTGTAGTTGTGATTTTTTTTATTGTCATAGCGTGATCTTCTATGGGTAGATCCTCTAATATTTCTATTAGTGTTTTTATATAGTAATCTTCATACCATTCAAAAAATGTTATGTTTCTCTCCAATATCTCCATTTGTCCATACCAAATGGTTCTAATTTCATCCCTTTCTTCTGAGTCGAATGTTTTAAAAAGCCATTCTACCTTTTCTTTATTTTTGTTGGAGTTGAAATCGTTTCTCAATAGTATTTTATTTATACGAAATACGTTGTCTTTAGTTATAGCTATCATGTTTACTTTGAAATCATATTCAGTTCGCTCATAGTCTTCATAAACTGCATAGGATAGTCCCGATGGTCTACCTAATGATTGCCTTCTATTCAGGTGGTCTGTTTTAATTTGTGATGTTATGCTAGCCCGATCCCCTTCATCATGTATGGATTGGTTGAGTGTCTAGATCTGATAAACGATCTTCTTGTTGTGGAAAAACTGATCTGGATGTTTCCATTCTGATGTTCCACTATGTCTTGTACCTCATTGTTTTGTATGGGTTTTGGGGTGTTGGCTAACGACAGTGTCCAGTTTTCTGGAAGTGTTATTTCATCCCATTTTAAGGATTTTGGGATCACCGTGTTATTTTGTATATTGGTAAGAAATAACGTTGTTACGCCCTTTTCTTGTGATATGGCTGACTGTGGTGTTACAGTATTCATTGCCTTGAAGCATATCCTATAGCATAGGGCTATATTTTCTGAAGTTGGATCCATGTCAAAACCAGAGGTTTGTATGTTTAGGGTTAACACCATAAAAAGTCCAGGGTCTGTCAATGAGACAGAGAAATTAGGGAACGCATTAAAGAATACAGGTCCATCGTAAAGTGTTGACTCTATCATTCCTATTAGTGAATCGGAAAACTTTTGATGTCTGCAATCTCTAAGGGATACTAAAATAGAAGCATTAATTCCTTTTCATGTTAAGGCTTTTATTGATACTTATACCAGCCCTAAATGCAAGTAGTGGTACTTATAATTCTTTTTTATTTCAAATATGTCTCTTTTACTTAGTAGCGACAGACTTTCTTGTGTGCATGTTACAGATATAGTTTTCTCAATAGTTTTAATGTAATAGTTAGAGAGTAATTTAAACCCTCCCTTGGAGTATATTTCTTTTATTGGGACTTTAGGCATCTTCCAGTTTTGTATAGATTGTTCAATATTTTCGAAATTAATATTTTCACAGTTTTTTACAGGCATTGATTTCACTACCTTTAACGTTGCGGATGCTTCGCTCGTGAAATAGTTTCGTAGCTTATCCATAACTAAGCAATTATCTTGGTCAGTCAACAGAAAAAACTCCAGATATTCACCCTCTCTGGCTATGTGAAGGAGCTTATGGCTGTGACTCCGAGAATATCATCATATTCCGATCTCTGTGGGAAAATGTTAGGCATATTATGAAAGAATTCTCATAGAAACTCAAAGCGCCATTATAAACCATCGATATAAAACATATCGAAAGGATTTTATATCCTATTCCTAAATGAAGATTAAAAGGATTATTCCGATGAATGAATGGAGCACTGAAAGCAATCTTTATGTCACTAGAAAATTAATAAGAATGGGAAATTACCCAATTGCTTATAATTACTGGGATTATAAAGAACCCTGTAGGCACGTCTTATTTGTCCAGAACAAATTCATGACACACAGTTGGTTCATAAGATTCCAACTACAAACAGAGCCTACGAACTGGTTCACTCATAGTTTCTGATGTTATTTCGGAGCCACGTGCGAAATCCTCCCTCAGGATTTGCAAAAATTCATTCCATCAGGAACCAATGAACTTGAAGAAGATAAGATAATACTAAAAGCATGCATGACATATGGAATTCCATGGATAATGCAGTGGTCATGGAAAATTCACAAGGAAGAGCAGCCACCCGCATTATGTCGAAATATATTCATTAAATGGTGGGATAAATTCTGATTTAATGATATATTGAAAGGAAAGACAATCTCGAGGATGATAATGAATCCAAAGCCATCCATCACAAAGGCAAATAGCTTTGGAAGGCTGAAAGGAGAAATAACGAAGAAGCTCAAGGAAAAGCATCCGTCTATGAGTGACGAAAAACTTCAGCTAATGATATTTGCTGAAATACAGAAGGTCCTTGATCCGGAAAATGCAGAAATTGATTATGCTGATGATAATGAAGACTTCTATGTTGCGGACAACGAAAGCTCGGATGTATACGAGCTCATACAAGAATGCAATCACGGATCGCCGTAATAAAATCAGGGTAAGAAGGAATTACTAGAGGATAAGAACAAAGTGATCAAAGCGACAAGAATCAAAATTGCTCCATGTGAAGAGATTCTATCCTATCTTTTGATTTTACATAAAGAAGACTTGAGAAGATATAAAGAAATCTTCTTTTAAAAGAAAACTATTGAGAGATTCTTTATGAGCCTCTCGTGACTTGCTCTCTACCCTCACAAACCATCTATAAAAGGGATGGTGAGTAGGAAGAGAGGGCAAGTAAAATTTAGAGGAGCTCTCTCTCTCTTGCTAGTCTTTCTTTCCAGCATATAACATAAGATTCAGAGTCACTGCATAGTCAATGTAAGTTTTTATGTAATGCTTATCTTTATGCTTATGTGCGCTTATGTAATGTTTATGTAATGTCACTACTTATGCCTATGTTTATGTAATTTCAGTACTTATGCCTAAGTAATCAATATGTATGCTTATGTCTTTACGGTCTTCCTTTCTTTACGCTCTTATTGTAACCTAAATCTGTCATCTTCCCAATTACATAACTTCTAAGCTGCTAATTTCAAATTTCTAAGCAACTGAGAAAAAGTGCTATCAGAGCCAAAACACGTAGTGAGTGCGTAAATAAGCAATTAAAAGGTCGGAGTCGCAGCCGTAAGCTCCTTCACAGAGCCAGAGAGGATGAATACCTGGAGTTTTTTCTGTTGATTGACCAACATAATCGCTTAGTTATGGATAAGCTACGAAACTATTTCACGGGCGAAGCATCCACAACTTTAGCGGTAGTGAAATCAATGCCTGTAAAAAATAGTGAAAATATTAATTTCAAAAATATTGAATAATCTATACAAAACTGGAAGATGTCTAAAGTCCCACTAAAAGAAATATACTCCAATGGAGGGTTTAAATTACTCTCTAACTATTACATTAAAACTATTGAGAAAACTATATCCGTAACAGGAACACAAGAAAGTATGTCGCTACTAAGTAAAAGAGACATATTTGAAATAAAAAAGAATGATAAGTATCACTACTTGCATTTAGGGCTGGTACAAGTATCAATAAAAGCCTTAACACGAAAAGGAATTAATGCTTCTATTTTAGTATCCCTTAGAGATTGCAGATACCAAAAGTTTTCCGATTCACTAATAGGAATGATAGAGTCAATACTTTGCGATGGACCTGTATTCTTTAATGCGTTCCCTAATTTCTCTGTCTCACTGACAGACCCTGGACTTTTTAACGTGTTAACCCTAAACATACAGACCTTTGGTTTTGACATGGATCCAAATTCAGAAAATATAACCATATGATGTAGGATATGCTTCAAGGCAATGAATATTGTAACACCACAGTCAGCCATATTACAAGAAAAGGGCGTAACAACGCTATTTCTTACCAATGTCAAAAATAACACGGTCATCCCAAAACCCTTAAAATGGGATGAAATAGCACTTCCAGAAAACTGGACACTGTCGTTAGCCAACACCCCAAAACCCATACAAAACAACGAGGTACGAGACATAATGGAACATCATAATGGAGACGTCTAGATCAGTTTTGCCACAGCAAGAAGATCGTTTATCGGATCTAGACACTCAACCCAATCCATACATGATGAGGGATCGGGCTCGCGTAACATCACAAATTAAAACAGACCACCTGAATAGAACGCAATCGTTCGGTAGACCATCGGGACTATCCTATACAGTTTATGAAGACTACGAGCCAACTGAATCTGATTTCAAAGTAAACGTCATAGCTATAACTAAAGACAATGTATTTCGCATAAATAAAAGACTATTGAGAAACGAAACTCCAACAAAAATAAAGAAAAGGTATAATGGTTTTTTAAAACATTCGACTCAGAAGAAAGGGATGAAACTAGAACCATTTGATATGGACAAATGGAGATATTGGAGAGAAACATAACATTTTTTGAATGGTATGAAGATTACTATATAAAAACACTAACAGAAATATTAGAGGATCTACCCATAGAAGATCATGCTATGACAATAAAAAAGATCACAACTACGTGTAAAATAATTAAAGATGAAGAAGTTGAATCGATACATTTTGAACCCTTAAAATTAGGATCAGAAGGAGAAAAAGCATCAGCCCTCAAGAAAATGGAATGCAATACAAACCCAGCAAAATAAGAGCATATAGCATCTATAACCGAACAACTAAACTATACAAATATAAATCTACAAACCATAGAAAAACAAACAGAAAGGATAGAAAATTTGCTCAAACAAAACAAAAGTAAAAAAATACCAAAACCTACACCAATAATACCAACAATAAATTTAGAGAAAAAAATTAAAACTGGGGGAGAAGGGACCACTACTCATGGTAAAAAAGGAACAACCTGATGAGGACCTAGTAACAGAAATAGCCGAAAGACTCAAGGGGTTGACACTGTCACTTGACAAAAAGGTCAATATGATTACACAAAGAAGTAATAGCTCTGAAGAAGGACAAGATTCAGAGATGGAATCTACGTCTGAGACTGGATCAACCTTCGAAGAAGAGGAAGAAGTGTCCCCAGAAATAAGGGCCCTAACATCTAAAAAAGAGTCAACATAACTATAGAACAAGAAAAAATTACTATAGAAGACCTACCCCGGTAGACCTCCAACTAGAACAATATCAGGAAAATATAGCTGACACATATGATAGATCATCCTTGGTAGAATGGAATATAGATGGACTTAGCGAATATCAAATTTGAAACACCCTACACAAAATGATCATATTCATCCAAGCATGTATAGCAAGAGGAAATACCCAACAATCAGCAGTTCAAATGGTAACAATGGGATTTGTAGGCCAGTTATCAGGATGGTGGAACCATTATCTCACGCAAGAACATAGAAATCTCATCCTCTTTGCCATCAAACAAGATGTAACAGAAACACCGATCAAAAGAGAAGATGGACAAGACACACCAGATTGCGCATACATGCTAATCCTTAATATCACACAACACTTTGTAGGATCATCCAAAAACACTCAAGAAAAGTTAACAAAACAACTAATGAATCTAAAGTGCCCTACATTATCAAACTTCAAATGGTACAAAGATGGTTTCCTGTCAAAAGTATTTCAACTAAACTCTTACAGTCACCCAGTCTAGAAAGAAAAATTCATAGCAGGACTCCCCACTTTATTTGCTGAAAAGGTTAGAGAAAACCTTAGGGTACAATATAATCACACACTACCCTTAGAAATAATCTCATATGGAGAGATTGTCCAAAAAATAAACCAAACAGGCCTAGCCCTGTGTAATGACATGAAACTAAAGAACCAAATAAAGCAGCAAAGGTCCATAGGGAGAAGAGAATTAGGAGATTTCTGTTATCAATTCGGATACGAAATGGAGCAACCTAGATACACTAAGAAAGAAAATAACTTCGAACAAAAAACAAAACCAAAATATCAAAAAAGAATATTTAAAAGGAATCAAGCAAAGAAAGAAATGGTAACAGAGAAAAAGAAGATACCAACTTACTATAACTGCAAGAAGAATGGGTATTATGCAAATAAATGCTTCAACAAGAAGCAAGAGAAGGTGAATGAAATTCAAGACTTAAAAGAAAGAATTTAAAAAATACAATTAGAACAATCGGAGGAGTATGAAGAATGCTCTTGCTTAGAATGTGCAGACAGTGAAGGCACCTCGGTAAACACCATAACATCTCAGGATAGGTTTATCTTAGAAGTACTAGACAACATAGATAACCCTGTTGAAAGAGAGAAGCACTTGCAAAAGTATTTAGAATTAAATCAACAAACCGACAAAGGAAAAAGGATAAAAAATGACGACCTCTCATTTGCAACTATAATCAAAAGACTTGAAGGAGAAAAACAGAATCAAAAACCAACAACCATTGAAGAATTAAGGAGAGAGAAAAATGAAACAAAACGAGAACTGGACCTTTTAAAGAGAAGAATCGAAGTCCTAGAGTTAGTGCTACAATAAAAAGGGACCATATAAGAAGAGGATAGTGGCGATATTTTGACATACTTTGAAGGAGAAACCTCAGGAATAAAGGAATAAGAATTCGTAAACCTTATAACAAGAATAGAGAGGCAAAGATGGAGGTGTAGCGTCTCGTTGAAGATAGGTTACAACTCTTTATTTAAACATGTGGCCCTAATCAACTCAGGTGCAGACGTTAATTGTGTAAGAGAAGGACTAATCCCAACTAAATACTTTGAAAAAACATCGCATGTCATGAGCTCCGCATCAGGACACAGTCTAGACATCAAATACAAGATCTCTGACACACATATCTGTGTCCAAGGGGTTTGCATAAAAGGATCTTTCGTACTACTTAAAAGATTAAATTAAGAAATAATATTGGGTACCTCATTTCTTAACATGATAAAACCATTCATTGTTGAGGAAGATGTGATTAAATGCACAATAAAAAGGAAAGCTATATTTCTTAAATTCGTTAAAAAAAAGAGAACTAACGCTCTTAGAAAATATGAAGGCGGCAGTAGAATACAAGACCCGAATTGTGAATGAACTTGCCGAAGAAATCCAATTAGGAAATATAGAGAAAATAATAAATTCAAAAGAAGCGCAAGAGAAAATTAAGAAATTCGAGAAAGAAATAAACGAGCACATTTGCTCTTAAATACCAACAGCATTCTGGTATAAAAAAAGCATGAAGTGAGCCTACCTTATATTAAAGACTTTTCAGAACAAAATACTTTGACTAAAGCAAGACCAATACAAATGAACCAAAGATTATTAGAAATATGTAAAAAATATATTGAACAATTAGAAAAAAGGCCTTAATAAGAAAAAGTCCATCCCCTTGGATTTATGCAAACTTTTATGTAGAAAACGCCGCTGAAATAAAAAGAGGAGTACCACGATTAGTGGTTAATTACAAACCACTAAATAAAGTACTACATGTTGGACATGCAAGCCCACGGCTAGCCATTATGCAATAAATGTTATTGCAAATATCATTCCCTGATCTGAAATGAAGAATAACTAATTTGCATAATAGGTCCCTTAGTACAATTAGGGTTATATACCATGGTCATCTTAATGATCATATGGATATTGATTCAATAATTGAATCATAGAGGCTGGTGCTTGGATGAATATCCAAAGAGTTAGATTGAGGACTCATCAAGCACCGTCAAATGATTGTTAAGAGATGATCTCCAGCCTGAGTAGGAGATGGCAATCCTTTCTCAATTAGGTTGAAATCTGATCGACCTCTTGATGCAGGTCCCCTGCATGAGAATAGATATTCGGAGGTGTCAGATTAGTTAGGTCAAATAGTTGACTTAACGAAATCGAGATAACCAAGGTCCTATATCGTATGATGTCCCGATACATGCACGTATCATCTGACTGGAGACAGATGTGTTACTATATGTCTGAGTATGTACATTTGGTAGACCAATAGGTTGATGGCCTAACCAAGGTCTATACACTGACGTGCTGGTGTGCATATAAGGGCATATGAGCAATACAATCTCTCAAAGGGATCATACATGTTAACTACTAAATCAGAAGACGTGAGCTCACTCATGAGATATTGGGAAGAATCAAATTCCATGCACGGTCATCTCTCTTTGGAAGCTTGACTGAATTTTTAGGTTTGATATATACTTTGGGAAAGTATAGGATCAAGACCTAGGTATGATATATGCTTTTGGAAAGTATATGATCGATACCGACTCCCAATGATCGAATGAGAAACTTACTGATAAAAACCCTGAAGTAGACAGTGTAAGATTGATCTAATACTTCGGGTTTATTCTGAGTCTTCCAGTATGCAAGATGTACATGTATTGGGAATACCTGAGGGTGATGTGATCATAAACGATTGTATAACCATGACGCTTCCATTACTAGGGAGTGATGAAACGGGTCTGGATTTTAGTGACTCCTCTCAGTAGAGAAGTAATATGATCTTGTTCCAAATGTTGGACACTGATCTGAATGTGATTCAGATGCAATGAGAAGATTAGATTTGCGGTCTTGATTTAATCAAGCATCTATGGGAGGCCCGAGATCTGGATTTGAGATATGATCTCAATATCCAAGTCACTATACATGGAACAATGCATATCACTCTGTTCTTATGTCCAAGTGTCCACGGAGAAAGTGCATTATCCTTGAATGAGTTCAGGATAATTTCATTATTGATATAAGTATTCGAGCATTGAGAAAATGGATAATTAAATGTGATTTAATTATCATGAGTAATATGAATTTGATTCATATTTGAAAGAGAGTTATCTTAGATAATTAAATGTGATTTAACTATCAAAGATGTGAATAATGTGAATATGATTCACATTATTTGGGCACATGAGAGTAGAGATCCGAGATGATTAAATGTGATTTAATTATCATGAATATGAGTAATGTGGATAACAATATCCATATTAATCATATGTATTATAAATGTGATTTATAATATATATGAGAGAGCTACTTGTAATTTACATTTATTAAATTAAATGTTGATGTGAATTGGATTCACATTTGACATTGAAATGAAAATGTAATTTACATTTTATTTTGATTGTGAATGTGATTCACAATTTTCCAATGGCAAGATTGCAATATTCACAAAATAATTAGTGAATTATTTTTGTAGAGTAATTTGCAACAAGTGTTGTTGTAAATCTTGGAGATTTTCATGGAATAATGTAATCTCATGAGATTGCATGAGATTGCCACCAAATCCAATATTATGGAAGGAGGAAATCTTCGTTCCATAATCTCCATGCTTTATTGATGTAATTTGGGATTAAATCGTATTGACTTATCAATATATATTTAATCTAAATTAAATTAATTGTCGTTGGTTTTTACCAACAAACTCTTAGCCATTAAAAGAAACACAAATCAATGTGAGCCAATGGATTTGTGTTCATGGATTGAGATCCATGGATCCCAAAATATTATAAAAGAAGAGGCACTCCTTGCTCTTCTTGGTTACAAGTTAGACAACAACTCTCTCTCTCTCTCTCTCTCTCTCTCATTTTCTCTACATGCCCACTCTCTCTTCCTCATATGGTTGTCCACCATGGATGCCCTAGAGAGAGTCTCCATCGTCGCAGTGTCGTCGTTATGCTGCCCGATCGTTTGCTCGTGGATCTCCGTTGACTTCGATTTGCCTTTCTCGTGAATAAGACGTCATATCTCATTTGTCGAGATCAGGAGATCCGTGGCTTGGATCTTCAACATGGATTGCGAGAAGCACGTGTTTCATCAACACGCTCGCAAGCGTCTCCTCCGACGGATCGGACTTGAGACAGGATGTCTCTTTGTTTAGAGACTCGATCACAACCAAGATTCAAGAGATAACCCTAATACTTGTTTGTGGTTTAGACGAAATGATCTGAGAAGTGTTCTTGGATCATGTGGTTTCGTCACATGAAATAATTTTAATTTCCGCTGCATAGAACAACTAATTCGACTAGTCATTCTTCATTGTATTTGATACGATGCCCACGCTTACATGATGCACTTTAGGATATCACTATATCCTTCAAGTGGTATCAAAGCCTTAGGTCGGTGGTTTTGGATACGATCCATTAACCGATGACGACTTGGGTTCATTAGGGTTTGCGAAAATTTTCTTGCATTTCATTTTCGAATCTCTGTTTTGAGATTATTTTAATCACTGTTTAAATTGTTTAAATACGAAAATAATAATTGTATTTTGTTCCACATTGAATAAGGAAATCGTAGGATCTGAGTTTGCGTGATTTCGATTCTGTTTGCTCAAGTTATGCTCATTTTAGTGAACACGTATCCACAGTTTCGGGGACAGCGAATCTCAACGTAATTAAAGAGTTAATTGCGGATTTGAAACACCTTGAAATGCATGTAAATAACTTAGGTTCTGTTGTAAATCAAATTATAAAACTTTAGAAACTTATTTTGCTTAATTTGGATTTAAATTGATTGAGATATGGTATTTTTAGTAAGTGGGGGTCACTGCTGGAAATACTTTCCTAATCAAGAACCTAGTTATTTGTCATTTAATCAATTAGTGAAATAAATTGTTTAATTTTCTGGAATAATTGTGGATAAATATTTGTGAAATTGTTGATGATAATATTTCCTTAAATGACATTGCCTTAACCAATATTTGATTAGATGTGATCTAGATCACTAATTAGTTACATGATCTACATGATCTACATTCCAACAAACATGTTGCTTGAATAGGATTTGGAATTTGTTTAGCAAATCTCATTATACTGTTAATCAAAGTTATTTTGATTATTATTATATGGTATAATTTCGGTTGAAAAACTGATGATCATCTCAAGTACAAAATGATCTATTTTGCATTATCCTTTCCCGAGGCGGATATGGTGTCTAATCGGGGAGCATTGGGGTAGCAGGTTGCACCGTGTGCGGTCTGTCCCACTCCCGTCGGTACTGGCCATGATAGCGGGTAGGGTTGGTATAATGCTTAAGAAATCATGATGTATTTCTAATTATTAAAATTCGAAATAATGTGTATTTGCGATAATACCATAATTCAAATAACAAATAAGAATGTTTGTTGGATATTAATTGGATCATTAATTTAATATGATTAGATCCAATTAAAATAAAAATGCTCTATTATGAATAAAGATGTTATTTCCCTTGGAAGAATTAATCATAATGAATATGATTCATAATGATTAATTAGAATTTGAATATGATATGGAGGATCACATAAGTGACATCCATGGTTTCCCATCAAGGTGGAGGTTTCCATCGTCAGGGATTGTATGTAGGAGACGCCTGTCCGAAGTGACAGCTCTTGTATGCAAGCGCATCTGGATCGGGCTCTTTGCTTCTCGAAAGAGTAAGGTCGTATATGCAGTGACCCCCTTATCAGATCCACATATTATTGGGGCGATATTGGATTGCGTGTAGCGAATACTATTCCTGTTAACGGTTGGTTCAATTAATGACGGGTCAACATCGCCTTAGGGGTGATGGGCTCGGGTGTTAAAGACCGAATTGGGAAATGCAAGTTGGACTTGCAAGGTGGAATGTGTTCCCGCTTCTTTTTATCATAGTTACATATTCTCATATTATTGGGATGTGACAAAGATAAGGATGGAGATCCCAGATCTTGCTGAGATATAATGGTAAGTATATCTTTTACATTGAAAGTGATTAAGGGAATGAACTTTCAGTGTTGACAAGGCAAGACAAGTTTGATATAAAAATTCCTAAATCAAAGTAAAATATGTATATATATATATATATATATATATAAATATATAAACTTATGCAAATTTCTTATTTCAGATAATCCTTCATTAAATCCACTCAATTTTATACTCAATAATAACCAGTGAAATATCATGTATTGGACTCATGATCCAGATATTGTACTTGCAGTTGGACACATAATGTATGTGGTTGCAATATGAAAGTTTCCTCATAATAATGAGGAATGACAATTAAATAGACGATAGATCTACAACCCTAGGGTTTGTATGTCCCTATAGTCTTGATATCATCAAATGTACTTTGGAAGTGACATGTCGATGAAGATCATAATTGTCATATAATCCTTATAAAAATCTAAGAATACATTCTGACATACATATGTGCTCTTGACATTTATCATGAATGACGTGGTTCACCACATCATGCAGAATGGTAGATCTATAAGAGATGATGTATTCAAAATGTTTGAATACCTACCTGAACCAATGTTTTAAGAGTCTAGATGGATGTAGACATGATGAGTGTCATTATTCTACTGTCTATACTCTATTCATTCATGAATCTTCATAATATTCATATTGTATGAATTTAATGAAGCATATATAAATGTCGAAATGCTCTTACATTGAATTCTTTTGAATTTAACATAAGAGATCCTTAGTTTTAAGCAATAGTTGTTTATAGATAAAGGGAGCGCATTGGAAGCATGGGTCAGACCCAAGATGAGAAGGATAGTCAAAGAGTTGGTCGTACTTATATAACTTCCATATGATATCCTAAGAGTTGGATAAATGCCAATACTGCAATAAGTTGGTGTGTTGATAGTATGACTATCAAGTCTGTCTATAATCCTTAGAGAATGACTCGGCTAGAGCATTAGAATAATCTACATAAATCATTGATATTTACTTGCTTTTTGAATAAGATCGAGTATTATAATTGCATCTTAATCTTCTAACAACACTTGTAATGGGTTGCATATGTTTAGAAGACTGGAAAATTTGATCTTAAGGTTTGTAGTCATCTACATGGATATTGATGCAATTGTTGCGACAATCTCTGTTGGATAGATAGACTTCTCAATTTCAGTGAGAGCCCTTAGTCTTAGAGAATGTCTCTATGATCCAGATATTAGAATACACTTATTGTTTATTTCTAAATGTTGGAGATAAACATGAATTCTAAATTTATCTATCATAAAGAGTTATGATGGATATATATTTCAGATAGTAATCTAACATCTAGTGGACTCTACTAAATTAGAAAATTAATGAATGGTTCATTAAGATTTCTCATACTAAAAATTGAACTTCTAAAGATCAATAAGAGGATGAAGATCACTTGACAATGATCTGGCATCAAGCCTTAGACATATGTCTGTTGATGAGATTAATAGACTAGTAAGAGATGAAACTTTAGAATGTCTAAAATTTCAAAACTTACATACTTATGAATATTGTATTCAAAGTAAATTGTCCAATACACCCTTCTTTGGGAATGGTGTAAGATGTCAAGGTATTCAGGATCTCATACATATTGATGTATGTGGATCATCTATACCATTTAATGAACATTGTGGATATGTGATATCTATTGATGATTATGTATGATATGAGATTTCTTATCTTCACCTAAGAAACCTTTGAAATGTTCAAAAATTTCATAATTTTGGTTTGGAACCAAAGTATGAAGGAAGATGAAAATGAATTTGGTCTAATCTAGGTAATCAGTACTTATTAGATGAATTCATGTTATACCTTATGGAGAAAGGAATATCATTCCTATCTCACTCCTCCTGATAAACCTAAACACAATAGAGTTGTAGGGAGATACAATTGGATCATGTGTGACATGATTTGATCAATGATGTATTTTAGCATAATTTCCTCTTAATATCCAAGTATATATGTAGTAGAGACTACATTATATATCCTTAATAAGATTCCATGCAAGTAAGCTGGAATTGAGCACTACAGAGTGCTACTTCATTAGGAAAAATAAAAGATGGTATTGGATACCTACTTTATAACCTTGAGATTCTTAAAAGATATCATCTCTGAGAATGTGATTCTTAGAGGATGGCTCTCTTGAGAATCAAGATGAAAATGAAGTGTAGGAACTCATTTAATCTTGAGAAGATAATGAGGCTCCTGAAATCAGGAACTAAAAGGACGGTTAAAGATGAAACACTAATACTTCTTCAAATGAGTTTGAGGATATTTTCCATGTGTCGATTAAGTCTGACAATGATCGGACTTCATGTGATGAAGCTCCTGAGGATCATGACATGGAAAGATGGATGTTAGCAATAAAGTCTAAAGTAGACTTCATATACAAGTGTTGTATACGGACCCTCGAGGATCCACCTATAAAGGTAAGACCCGTTAAGGTGTAAATGGATCTTCAGGAGAAGAGGGAACCTGATGAGAAGGTAGAGACCTTCAAAGCACGGTTCGTAGCCATGAGCTACACACCGGAAGAGAAGACATTGCTTACGATGAGACTTGATCTTCAGTGACCATGCTTAAAACCATCAGAATATTGCTAACTATAGCTACAGAACTTGACTTTTACATCTTCATTATGGAAGTCAAGATTGCATTCCTCTATGAATACCTCTCTGAGGATATTCACATGAAGTAGCCTCAAGGCTTCATGGTTGAGGAAGGCAAGGTGTGCAAGCTAGAGAGCTCCATCTATAGACTCAAATAAGCTTCTTGAAGTTGGAACATAAGATTTGATGAAATTGTAAATGTTATGATTTCAGATATAATCTTAATGAACCATGTGAAGCTTAGTGGGAGTGTCATTGTATTCATCGTGCTAAATGTAGATAATATCCTAATCATTTTTAAATTGATATAAGAATGATAATAAGTGTTTTATAGACTGTATATTTCATATCTTGAAATATGATTTCAAGGATATCTATTAGATCTTAGTGCTGAAGTCATTCAGAAGCAAAGAGAAGAGGATATTTGGAATGTCACATTTGTAGTACACCTTGGACATATTTCATTCTCGGAAATTCCAAGAAAGGCTTTCATCCCTTAAGATATGGTATTGAACTATCTAAAGGGATAACACCTCAAAGAGTTGAGGAAGTGAATTCTAGAACTGCTTGCACTTGTGCATCAATTACGAGAAGTTGAGTGTATGCTAGATGTGTACAAAAGCCAGATATCTGCCATGCAGTGGGAGTAGTAAAGAGTTGCTAATCCTACTATGGAGAGAAAATACTTGATTGCAGTAATAACAAAATCCTCATAGATGACAATATTTTTTGAGATAGTGTTGAGCACGAAATCTCGGAGATCGGATACTAATGATACGATATGTCGTTGTTGTTATCCCCAAAAATACCATGACAAAAATTTTTTTTTATTTTTTGCTACTTATTAACCTGTATAGCGGACAGGGTCGAACTCAGGGAGGCTACAAATCCCGAGGGTTATTCAATTAATCGAAAATCAATTAAGAGAAAACAAGAATCTCAAAGGACAACTATCCTTGGTTTTTGTGATTTTTTATCTTTTTAATTTTTTTTAATTTTCAAATATAACACGAAACAATATTCCCAATATCAAGAATACGCACACCAACTCTTTTTGTATTTTTTTTCAATTTATCAAAAATGCTCAGAAGAGTCCAGAGAAAATATTTTTGGGTTTTAAAAGTTTTGAAAAGTTTTTGACAATTTTTGTGGAATTTTCAGATGTCATTGTGTTTTTCTAAAAATCAAACAGTGAGAAAATACGAAAATGTGCACATCATGGATTAATTTGCAACTTAAAATTATTTTAAGTGCGAAAAACTCTTGAATATTAAAAAAATAGAAGCAGTTATCTACAAACAAGAACTAAAATCACTATTTTTGAATTTTTGTAGAATTTTCTGTGATTTTTATAAGATTTTTGATATTTTTCAATTTATTTGAGATTTTATAAGAATCAATGCGTGAAAATTAATCAGAAATTAAAAGACAATGGAATGAAACTACCCTAATGTTTTTGGAATTTTCGGAGTTATTTTCGAATTTTTATGAATTTTTGAATTTCAAACAGAGAAAAATGACATGTTTTTTATTTTTTTAATAATAATAAATGAAGGTAAAATGCAATGAGAAATTAATGCTAAACAGATAGGAACATTACGAGCATAGCACAATTTTCTCAGAATTTTCAAAACACAAATAACATTTATTCCAATAAGATAAACATGCAATTAAGAGTCTATAAATGAAGGACTGAAATGTGAATAGTTGAAGTTCTTGCATTAAATAAATAAAAGAAGTAGGATAGAGGGTGATTTTCGCAATTTACCAAAGAAATGCATGCTCTACATGTGATTTGTTCTGGCGGGGGCATTTATGCAATTATGCAAATGTCCAGTGGCTGCTATGTAAATTTCCCGAATAAAGTAATACCCTAGGACTTCTTCCTCTTCGTTTCCTCACAAATGAGGGGGAAAAAGGGTGCCGCCCCTCTTCTTCTCTCTTCTCATGTGAGCAGGCCAAGGGGGCGCGGTGGCGGTTGATCGGCGGAGAAAGGGCTGAAGAGGGGGACAACGGCGGGCTGGAGCGATTCCGCATGGGGGAGCGCACAGGGCGGCACAGCGCACGGGTTGATTTGGGATGTTGTCGCGCTGGCCGCGACTTGCGACGGAGGGGAAAGCTGGAGAGCGAGTTGCGCGTGCAGGGGAGCGTGCAGGGCCGCGGCGCCTTGGACTAGAGGCGGCGCTTGCGTCGGCGCTGCAACCTGCAGCAGAAGACCATCGTGCGGAAGGGGAAAAGCAGGTGGGGTGGGTGGCGATCTCGATGCTGCAGAATTTTTTTATTTTTTTTTGTTTTCACTTTTTTTTATTTACTGTATGTAACTAGGAAATATAATAAAAGAATAAACATTTTTTAATTTTTTTCAGAACAGAAACTGTAAATACTTTATTTATTTTTTTGTTGTTTTTTAATGATCCTGTAAAACAAAAGCTAGAGAAAACAATTGTTTTTTTGTGTTTTTTATTTTTTTATTTATAAACAATTTAGGAAAATGAGCAAGGATTCGACGAAAATGAGAGAATCGAATCTGATTTTCTGGCCACCGTGCATGGTCGGAGTTGATAGATCGTGGAAGATAGATTGAATACGGTGAGATCAAGAATGTGGGATGAAAAAATTGAGCCGAAGCGGATCAAATTGTGATGAAATTAATTATCTAAAAAAAATTAACGACGAAATTAAAGTATAAGAAATGAAACTAAAATTAACCTAGATAAAAAATAAGAGAAATGTGGATCTCACCTTAGGAGCGGAAATGGACCGTGATCGCCTCGACAAGGCCAACTCGCTGTCACCGGACGACTCGGAGGCTAGGCACTTTTCTCGACGAAAATTTCTCTCGGAGATTGGGCTCCTCTCTCTAAAGATTGGTCAACTTGGAATGAGGGAGAAGGAGCCATATAAATAGAAAAGATAGAATGAAATTTGAATTTTTGATTTTTTTGGATAAGGAGATAAGAGAGATGAAAATTGAAATGAATTTTTGATTTTTTTGGTGGAAGAGATAAGAGAGATGAAATGAGATAAAGTAAAAGAGATAAAAATATTTACAAAATTTTCTAATTTTTTGAATTTTCGTAATTTTATATATTTGAATTAAAAATGTTATTATTATTATTTTTTTATGGTGGTTAATTAAAAATAGCAACTATATACATGTACTACATACATATATGACATTATATACATGGGTAAATGAGGAAATTAGCTTTTTTTCATTTTAAAATTTTATTATTATTATTATTTTTATTTTTATTTTAAATAATTAGTAAGAATAATTTACAAATATATACAAATACAATATTTACAAAATACATGAGAAAATTGCACAAACCATCCCGGAAAACCAACTTTTTACTCGTAACTCCAAAAATTATGAAATCACAACCATTTTAAAGATAATTAAATTTAGAATCCAATGGAAGTGAGATTGGTTCAAGTTGAGTTCAGATGGAGCCGGAATTGATCTTTCAATTAGTGCTTAGTGGTTTTTTCCAAGTGTGGCTAACTTTATTCTGTACATGATTTAATTGTGCAATTATTTTAATTGGGACAAATTTTTATTTACAACTTGGTTTTGAAAGTATTTGATTTGAGATCAATTAAGGCACAAATAAATTAGTGTTAGTTTTATACAGATATACATAAAATAAGTGAGAAGTATTTACAACAACACATACATTTTTTTTCAATTCTCAGCTTAAGGACCCCATCTTCCCCTACTTTATTCCTGGTCGATCAAGTCAAGTCTTGACCTTCTCTCGGGGTTTGGGTCAGCCTGTATACAGTCTTCCTTTTTTATTTTATTTTTTCTTTCTTTCTTTCTTTATTTATTTTAGGCTTAAATTAGTAAGAAGTGTACAATATTTACACACAGATGCAAGTTAGTAAGAATATGGAGTTAGTGTTATATGCAGGTGCTAGTTCCTTAGCAAACACTTATTTGAAATAATAAGTGAAGAAAAAGAAAGGGAAAATAAAGAAAGTAGGACAATATTGAGTATTAAACTTATCTTCATAAAATTGTAGTTTGGAGCTTTGTCTGACCTTTAGATTATTAGTGTGTCGAACTTCTGTGAGACTTAGAATTTTAAAATCGATAGCCTTCAAGTTCTACATATCATTATCACAGTTTCGGCTCAGAAGTCATCTTAGATCAATCCTCTTCCCAAAGCATACCCTATGAACATTGAACAATCAACTCATGTGTATGAAAGGTTTTAGCTCTTCCCATCCAGAATGTCGGGCTACCGTGCAAATCTCCTCTCCAGTAACTCGTCCTCGGGGAGTCAGGTATTTCCTTCTAAGGTATGTCGCGTTGTGTTCACAATCGAATTGGGGGAGAAGTTAGAAGAAGGAGAAAAGAACTGGAGGGTGGCCAGTGTAGTCACCTCTCCTTGTGAAGCTGGCCGGTGTAGCCGAGTCTCCACCAAGATCTGCAGGTTTTCTTGAAGCTTGGACCTTTTTGGTCAGATATTTATTTGGTAGTGACCTTCATTGTATTTGGATTTTTGGTGGTTCTGCTTGAATCTTGTTGTGCCCCTACGGATATAGAATCTTTTTGTTTCCGTACATGCTTTTGGGGTCTTAGAAAAAATTGTGCCCAGTCATCCATCCCTTTTCCGAAGCTTTATTTCAACCCGTACTCCGGTCTTTAGATTTCCACGCTACCAGAAAAGAAACTCACGCAGTCTTCCAACATCCCGTCTGAGTTGAGCTGAGTGCATAGTGCGAGAGTACAAATTGATTCCCTATTCCAGAGTTATACCCAGAATGACGAGATCAGGTTAGACACTAAGAGTCAAACGTTGCACATTGCTATCTGGAACTCAAAGAATTAAGTCAAAGACCCGAAGCTTCTAAAATCCTATTTCTCGGTCAAGTTCCTCTGAGAATTAGGTGGATTAAGGTCCAACTAAGCTCCATTCTTCAAATTTATTCTAGACATAGTTTAAATATCAATACTATTCTGAAAAATGCACATGCAAATGCAAAATATGAATAATGCAGAGTTTTTTTACAATTTTCTAATTTTGAATTTTTATGGATTTTTGGAAGAGAATGCAGATGTGAAAGAAAGGTTTTTTTAATTATGCAAATTTTTATAGATTTTTTATTTTATATTTTTTAAAGGAAAAGGGTTAGTAAATTATATACAAGTATATATAAGAAAAAAATTTGTTTGTTTGTTTTTTTGTGTTTTTGTTGATTGATTTTTTTGAATTTTTTTGTTGTGATTTTTTTTTGTTTTGTTTTGTTTTGTTTTTTAGTTTTTGTTTTTGTTTTTTTACACACGTGGATTTTACAAAATTGTACACATAACCCCCCAAATAAGCATATTTAAAAGTACGAGTTATGTCTAAAGTATATATACAATATATACGACACCCCCTATACTTAGCTCAAACTATGTCCTCATAATGATTAGAGAGCGACAAAGGAAGACATAACTTGTGCTAAGTATAGAAAGGTGAAAAGACTCCTATGCTACAACGACTCAAAGAAAAGATAAAAAGAAGAGAAGTTGGCTATCCCCCCCCATGCTTAGGATCAAGTAATCCTAAGTATAGTAGAATGTACAAAGGGGAAAACCGATGAAGAGAATGTACAGACTCACAAAGACACGATATGAACAACATCACCCCCTCCCCTCCCATACTTAGGGTAAAGTATCCCTCAGTAGCGGCAACAACAACAAGAGTGATGAACAGGACGAATATGAATAACACAAATCATTCACACCCCCTATACTTAGGATAAAGTACATCCTAAGTATAGCATATACATACACACACGGAAAAGGGGTGAATGATAAAACGGGAGAAGAAAGAGTGAAACGAAAGGATATACAAGAGGAGTGGATGTACAAAGGTCAAGAAGGTCGAAAACGAACCTTCTTGCGGGACCGTTGAGGTATGGATTTGACAAGGTGTAGGTTGATATTGGGATCATCATTAGACATAAGCTGAGTAGAATCGACCAAGAATGTATCCTCAGCAGTTTCAGATTGCGCAGGCCTAAACCGGTTATTGGAATACTGTGGTTATGTCCTGCCTGGGAAGTCTCGCAAACATCAAAGTAAAATGGCTCGAAATCATTATCAGAAAAAGTAGGATCAATTTCAGCCTGGCGAGCCTCTACCGGATCATCATCTTTATCAAAAGTCCCAAATTTCTTTATAAAAGCAATCAAATAAAATTTGGCTTGATCGGTCTCATCAGAATCAGGGTGAATAGGAACGGACTTATCAGTGAAAGTAGTCAAATCTTGTTTATCCTGTCTAGTCTCAGAGTCTTCCTTCCGCTCTAGGGTGTCTATCGTGTAAATTCCGCAGATGTCATCAATGCATCGTCAGGTACCAGAAGGGAGAACTCCAAGGTCTATGCTTTCCGAGTCTTTCTCCTTGAAGAGGAATTCTTGGGTTTCATTATCATCCAACATATAACAAGAATCTCTGACATTATCTTCGAGGTCAAATTCCTTGGGGTTGGCTAACACGGACAGGCTCTCATGGGATGCGGGTCTCTGGTCAGTCATGGGTGTAGTGATCAACATATCGCTCCCTACATCAGAACGGAAGCGAATCTCTCCTGAACCATAATCAATAACGGCTCCCGCAGAGGCGAGGAAGGGTCGTCCCAAGATGATTGGAGGGTGTTCCACAGGGGTGGAGGTTTCCATGGGCATTACAACAAAATCCGAAGTGAAATTCATGCCTTGAATAAGAATGGCAGCATTTTCTAAAATACCCTTTGGCCTCTTGATAGATCCATCAGCAAATTGAACTATCATCCCGGTATTCTTGAGAGGCCCAAGATGAAGAGATTGTACCATAGAGAAGGGTATTATATTGATTGATGAACCACCGTCAAGGAGAGTGTTATCAAAAGAATAGTCAGATATGGATCAACTCACAAGAGGTGTGGCGGTGTTCCCTTTCTTAAAATACGGACGGTGAGAAATGGCGTAGGCTGTAGCCATGGTCAGGATGTGATGCTCAGATCTTCTCCTTCGCTTTGCTTTCTTGTGTTGAGGAGTATATAAATCGGTCATGGCATGTTGATGTGGGGCTTTAATGATCTCATGAAGGGTGGCCACCACTTCGGGTTTAGTAAACATTTTTTTAAATTTTTGGACCTCATCCATACAAGGGAGGGGGTCGGAATCAACATTTACACGAGGAGTTCCAAGAGCAGTCTATACAGTGGAATCCTCGGGGTCAAGGTTGGGACATGGTTGTGTGGGTAAATGATCGGTCATTTGGGTCCTCTCCTCACAAAATGAATCAACAATGTGTCTCCCGAATTCTTTTTAGATTTTTGAATTTTTTCATTTTTTTTGTATTTTGGGTGATTTCAAGCTCTCATGATTATCCTCAAGTGAATCTATATCCTCAAATAGTGGAGCAGCGTTCTGGCTCTCATTCATGTTAAATAGATTGGAAATCCTCAAATTCATATGCTTCATCATATGTTTCAATGTCTCAAGTGTGGACAGCATGAAAGGTGACTCCAAAATCCCATGATCGGGTGGGTTGAATGAGGGTGGGTGAAAATCAAAGTCCTCCGACTCCTGAAATAATGGGTTAGGCGGATATGCACAAAAATCAGGAGGAAAGTCCTCCTGGAAAAGGGAAGGTGGATCAACTGGAAGGTACGAGGTATCTACAAAGATCAGATTAAAATAACTCCAGTCGACCATCTTCGAAACAAAAGATGAGAGAGAACGAGGGTCAAGTCAAAAGATATGGAGAAAAAGGCGCAAATGCACAGAGGATCTAGTATGCACACAAGCAATCAAACACAATACAAACCCCCAATTCACCAACTCAACGCAATGTGAAGATCGTGAAGGTTCAGTCTCTTAATCTTATTTGTTTTAGAGTTAGGTGATAATCACAAAGTTGTACAAACACTTAGGTTGAATTGTGGGATTTTGGCACTAACTTTAGTGTGTACGCGAGCAAGTTAAAACGAATACAATGAGGGGGTTACTCTCCCCAAAATAATGATTTTTCCTTGTCTTTATTTTAAGGTCGAGTTTTCTTTAGCAGTCCCGTATTTTAAGTTGTTGTCGCTTGGTAAAGACTTTCAAAGAATCGCCTACCGAGTGTCCAATTTCCTTTTTAACTTATGTGAGTGAAATGAGGAAGGAGATCGGAAATGCCAATGTGCGATTAAAAATGATGATGCATGTAGGGGTTAGAGATGCGTACCTTGTCGCCAACACTCTACATGCAAGTGATCCACACAGAATTTAAATACAGAAAAATATACTAACCTATATGATGCAAGTGAACCGTCCTAGATGGTAACTTCTATTAACGGGCAAGAACAAGTTAATTTGACTAAGTCAAAATTACGCTCTACTCTATAGGCACATAAATTCTTCTTTAGGGTATTTGGACCTAATTAATTACCTGGCTCAATCAAATTAATTAAAGCAATCAATAGGTGGCTCACAAAATCCGCGGAAAACAAAGAAAAATAAAGCGATGAAAACAAAACCGGTGAGGTCCTCCAACTGCACCGGTACTTGGTGAAACAGACCCCGCAACAAATGAATGTATGTTTTACATAGTTCAAATACTAGAAAAAAACTCTGTCTTTTCTCTCTCTCTTTCATCTCCTTCACTTCTTCTTCTCCTCTTCTCACACTATCCTACGGCTTGGTGAAGAATCAAGCTGCCTCCACGTCGCTTGGGTGCTTCGGCTCTCCTAGGATCGCCTCCTTCGCTATGCGCCCCTCGGTAGAAAAAGAATAGAGAATGCATAAGAAATACAATTATCAAATATGAGAAAATGATGAAATGAATGCAGCGGATATGAACAATGGAATAATGTGGTAAATTATAAACAGATATTTGCAACCAAGAATAGCAGGTCAAAAGAGAAACCTAACTACCCTCGCCATACCTCCCCGGCAACGGCACCATTTTGTTGAGCGCGAAATCTCGGAGATCAGATATTAATGATACGATATGTCATTGTTGTTATCCCCAAAAATCCTATGACAACAAACAACTTTTTTTGCTACTTATTAACCTGTATAGCGGACATGGTCGAACTCAGGGAGGCTACAAATCCCGAGGGTTATTCAATTAATCGAAAATCAATTAAGAGAAACAAGAATCTCAAAGGACAACTATCCTTTGTTTCTGTGATTTTTTTATCTTTTTGATTTTTTTTAATTTTCAAAAATAACACGAAGCAATATTCCCAAGATCAAGAATAGCACACCAACTCTTTTTGTATTTTTTTCAATTTATCAAAAATTCTCAGAAGAATCCAGAGAAAATATTTTTGGGTTTTAAAAGTTTTGAAATGTTTTTGACATTTTTTGTGGAATTTTCAGATGTCTTTGTGTTTTTCTAAAAATCAAACAGTGAGAAAATACGAAAATGTGCACAGCTTGGAGTAATTTGCAACTTAAAAATATTTTAAGTGCCCAAAACTCTTGACAATTATTTTTATGATCAAAATTTTCTCAAAATTTTTAGATCATAAATAACATTTATTCCAATAAGATAAACATACAATTAAGAGTCTGTAAATGAAGGACTGAAATGTGAATAGTTGAAGTTCTTACATTAAATAAATAAAAGAAGTAGGACAGAGGGTGATTTTCGCAATTTACCCAAGAAATGTGATCTGCAATTATGCAAATGTCCAGGTGATTGTCTTCTTCTCTCTTCTCACGTGGGCAGGCCAAAGGGGGCGCGGTGGCAGCTGATCGGTGGAGCAGCTTCGAGCGAAGAAACGGCTGAAGAGGGGGACAACGGCATGCTGGAGCGATTCCATGCGGGGGAATGCATAGGGCGGCATGGCGCGCGGGTTGATCTGGGATGTTGCTGCACTGGCCGTGACTTGCGACGGAGGGGAGAGCTGGAGAGCGAGCTGTGCATGCGGGGGAGCGCGCAGGGCTGCGGCTCCATGGACTAGAGGCGGCGCTTGCGTCGGGGCTGCGACTTGTGGTAGAAGACCACCGCGCGGAAGGGGAAGAGCGGGCGGGGTGGGCGGTTGTCTCGATGCTGCGGAATTTTTTTATTTTTTTTGTTTTTACTTTTTTTATTTTATTTACTGTATGTAACTAGAAAATATAATAAAAGAATAAACGTTTTTTTTAAAAAAATCAGAACAGAAACTGTAAATACTTTGTTTATTTGTTTATTTTTTTATTTTCTTTGTAATGATCTTGCAAAACAAATGTTAGAGAAAACAATTGTAATTCTTTGTTTTTTTTTATTTTTTATTTATAAACAGATTAGGAAAATGAGCGAGGATTCGGCGAAAATAAGAGAATCAAATCTGATTCTCCGGCCACCGTGCGTGGCCAGAGTTGATAGATTATGGAAGATAGATTGAATACGGTGAGATCAAGAATGTGGGATGAAAAAATCGAGCCGAAGCGGATCAAATCGTGATGAAATTAATGATCTAAAAAAATTTCACGACGAAACTAAAGTGCGAGAAATGAAACTATGATTAACCTAGATAAAAAAAGAGAAATGTGGATCTCACCATAGGAGTGGAAATGGAACGTGATTGACTCGACAAGGCCGACTCGCTGTAACCGGATGGCTCGGAGGCTAGGCACTTTTCTCGACGAAATTTTCTCTCGGAGATCAGGCTCCTCTCTCTAATGATTTATCAACTTGGAATGAGGGAGAAGGAGTCATATAAATAGAAAAGATAGAATGAAGTTTAAATTTTTGATTTTTTGGATAAGGAGATAAGAGAGATGAAAATTGAAATGAATTTTTGATTTTTTTTGTTGGAAGAGATAAGAGAGATGAAATTAGATAAAGTAAAAGAGATAAAAATATTTACAATTTTTTTTGAATTTTCGTCACTTTATTTATTTGAATTAAAAAATTTTATTTTTTATTTTTTTCATGGTGGTTAATTAAAAATAGCAACTATATACATGTACTACATACATATATGACATTATATACAAGGGTAAATGAGGAAATTAGCTTTTTCCATTTTAAAATTTTTATTTTTATTTTTTTATTTTATTTTAAATAATTAGTAAGAATAATTTACAAATATATACAAATATAATATTTACAAAATACATGAGAAAATTGCACAAACCCCGGAAAACCAACTTTTTACTCGTAACTCCAGAAATTATAAAATCACAACCATTTTAAAGATAATTTAATTTAGAATCCAATGGAAGTAAGATTGGTTCAAGTTGAGTTCAGATGGAGCCAGAATTGATCTTTCAATTAGTGCTTAGTGGCTTTTTCCAAATGTGGCTACTTTTATTCTGTACATGATTTAATTGTGCAATTATTTTTGTTTATTAGGACACATTTTTATTTACAATTTTGGTTTTGAAAGTTATTTGATTTGAAGTCAATTAAGGCACAAATAAATTAGTATTAGTTTTATACAGATATACACAAAATAAGTGAGAAGTATTTACAACAACACACACATTTGTTTTTCGATTTTCTTCTTAAGGACCCTATCTTCCCCTACTTTATTCATGGTCGATCAGGTCAAGTCTTGACCTTCTCTCGGGGTTCAGGTCAGCCTGTATACAGTCTTCCTTTTTTTATTTTCTTTATTTTTCCTTTATTTATTTATTTATTTATTTTAGGTTAAAATTAGCAAGAAGTGTGCAATATTTACACACAGATGCAAGTTAGTAAGAATATGGAGTTAGTGTTATATGCAGGTGTTTTATAAGGGATTTTAAGCTAAAATAAATGAATAAAGATGATGAATCACAGATTCATCAGATAGTGATCTCAAAGTCTTGTCTTCAAAAACTTAAGACTTTATAGATAGAGATCTAAAAGGTCTTAACTGTGGAAACCTTAAGAGATAGTGATCTCCAGGAATAAGGGTATTCTTATAAGGATTATGGAAATATTGGTTATGATAATTATTAAGATGTAGTGTCAAGGACATTGTAACTAACAAGATTGAGTATTGGTTGCATAAGATGCAACATTCGCATTAGATGCGAGTACAGTTACTGGAGATATGCAAGTGTCGTAAAAGGACTTGACATAGTCTCGCAGGAACAGAGTGACTGATTACCTAACTATTTTCTAAATAGCTTATGATTGTCACATGATTTTGGGTTTAAATGATTAGCCCATTAATGGCTCTTTGGGATAGTGGGAGATTGTTGGACATGCGAGCCAACAGCGAGCCATTATTCAATAAATGTTATTGCAAATACCATTCCCTGATCTGAAATGAAGAATAACTAACTTGCATAATAGGTCCCTTGGTACAATCAGGGTTATGTACCATGGCCATCTTAATGATCATACAGCTGTTGATTCAATAATTGAATCATAGAGGCCGGTGCTTGGATGAATATCTAAAGAGTTAGATTGAGGACTTACCAAGCACTATCAAATGATTGTTAAGATATGATCTCCAGCCTGAGTAGGAGATGGCAATCCTTTCTCAATTAGGTTGATATCTGATCGACCTCTTGATGCAGGTCCTCTACATGGGAATAGAGATTCAGAGGTGTCAAATTAGTTAGGTAAAAGAGTTGATTTAACGAGATCGAGACAACCAAAATCATATATCGTATGTTGTCATGATACAGACACGCATCCTCTGACCGGAGACAGATGTGTTACTATATATCTGAGTATGTACATTTGGCAGACCAATAGGTTGATGACCTAACCAAGGTCTATACACCGGTGCGCTGGTGTGCATATAAGGGCATATGAGTAATACGATCTCTCAAAGGGATCATACAGGTTCACTATTGAACCGGATGACATGAGCTCACTCATGAGATATTGGGAAGAATCAAATTCCGTGCACGGTCATCTCGCGTTGGAAGCTTGACTGAATTTGTAGGTTTGATATATACTTTCGGAAAGTATATGATTAAGACCTAGGTAGGATATATGCTTTTGGAAAGTATATGATCGATACCGACTCCTAATGATCGAATGAGAAACTTACTGATAAAAACCCTGAAGTAGACAGTATAAAGTTAATCTAACACTTCGAGATTATTCTGAGTCTTCCAGTATGCTGGATGTACAGGTATTGGGAATACTTGAGGGTGATGTGATCATAAACGATTGTATAAGCATGACGCTTCCATTCCTAGGGAGTGATGAAACGGGTCTGGATTTTAGTGACTCCTCTCAGTAGAGAAGTAATCTGATCTTGGTCTAAATGTTGGACATTGATCTGAATGTGATTCAGATGCAATGACAAGATTGGATTTGCGGTCTTGATTTAATCAAGCATCTATGGGAGGCCCGCAATCTGGATTTGAGATATAATCTCAATATTCAAGTCACTATACGTGGAAGATTACAATCGCCCTGTCCTTATCTCCAAGTATCCGCGGAGAAAGCGCATTATCCTTGAAAGAGTTCAGATAATTTCATTTTTGATATGTGTATCCGAGCATTGAGAAAATTGATAATTAAATGTGATTTAATTATCATGAATAATATGAATTTGATTCATATTATAAGGAGAGTTATCTAAGATAATTAAATGTGATTTAATTATCAAAGATGTGAATAATGTGAATGCAATTCATATTATTTGGGCACACGAGAATAGAGATCCAAGATGATTAAATGTGATTTAATTATCATGGATATGAATAATGTGGATAGCAGTATCCATATTAGTCATATATATTATAAATGTGATTTATAATATATACGAGAGAGCTATTTGTAATTTACATTTGTTAATTAAATGTTGATGTGAATTGGATTCACATTCGACAATTAATTGAAAATGTAATTCACATTTTATTTTGAGGTGTGAATGTGATTCACAATTTTTCAATGGCAAGATTGCAGTATTCACAAAATAATTATGAATTATTTTTGTAGAATAATTTACAACAAGTGTTGTTGTAAATCTTGGAGATTTTCATGGAATAATGTAATCTCATGAGATTGCATGAGATTGCCACCAAATCCAATATTATGGAAGGAAGAAATCTTCATTCCATAATCTCCATGCTTTATTGATTTAATTTGGGATTAAATTTTATTGATTTATCAATATATATTTAATCTAAATTAAATTAATTATTTTTGGTTTTTACCAACAAAATCTTAGCCATTAAAAGAAATACAAATCAATGTGAGCCATTGGATTTGTGTTGTCCATGGATTGAGATCCATGGATCCCAAAATATTATAAAAGAAGAGGCACCCCTTCCTCTTCTTGGTTACAAGTTAGACAACAATTCTCTCTCTCTCTCTCTCTCTCATTCTCTCTACATGCCCACTCTCTCTTCCTCATATGGTCGTCCACCATGGATGCCCTAGAGAGAGTCTCCATCGCTGTAGTGTCGTCGTTATGTTGCCCGATCGTTTGCTCGTGGATCTCCGTCGACTTCAACGTGCCTTGCTCCTGAAGAAGACGTCGTATCTCGTTTGTCGAGATCAAGAGATCCGTGGCTTGGTGATGACAAGCATGCACTACTCGGGTTAAGGTGTAAATAAGCAGGGTCGTTGCAACCCGAATAGCGAGGCTAAGTCAATCAAGAAAAAGTAAGACCACCAAATAAAGTATCAAACAAATCAGGCAAATAGCGGTCTCGCTATTTTATTTTACCTCGTATAGCTACTAGGGTCGAACACAAGGAACACGGTTTGGAAAAACCTACGAAGTAGTTGGAAATCAAAAACAAGTATTTTTGGTGGATTTTTGGATTTTTAAAATGTTTTTTGATTTTTCAGTATTAGGAAAATATAAAAGAAGTAAAAAAGGATGCAAACAACTATTTATTCAACACACCAAAATAGGTTAGAAAATTCAAATAAAAATATTTTTGGTTTTTATAAATTTTCAAGTGTTTTTGCTATTTTTCTTAGATTTTTCTGATTTTTAGTTGATTTTATAAAAATGAAACAAGGTAAAAAATGAAAACTACTGTGTAGCCAGAATCAAAAGGTTATTCAAAAATATCTAAATAGCCTATAAAATTCCAACAAAGATTTTATTGTAAACTAAATATAAAACACTAACTACAGAAACTGGAAATGCATTTTTTGGATTTTTGTGAATTTGTAATGATTTTTCTAATTTTTTCAGTTTTTTCCAATTTTTAGGGTTTTTATAAATCCAGAAGTAATGAAACTTGGGTAGAAGTAAAAGTATATAAAAACAAACACAATGTATACAAAGGTCGCACGAGGTCGACACGTGAATCAGTCAAACAGGGGTGTAAATGTAATTCCTATTTATAAAAGTTCAAACAGTAACTACTATAAAGCTCAAGGAGGAATGTGCAATTAATCCATATAACATGTGACAGACCATGTGAAATACACACAAAGGGACTATTTTGCAAATAAAAGAAGTACGAGGTCCTGAATGCAAATTATCCAAAATAAAAGCAATGGATAAACATATTTACAGGACTAAACTGAAATGTAAACAGTACGAAGGGCCTAAGTGTAAACTATCCTTTATTAAAGATCCGACGGTCGAGAGGTCTTCACTTATGATCGGATGGCTTAGAGCTGCTGATGACCCTTCGGTGATGGACCTGCGAGATCTGATCCTCAAATGGATCCAACGGACGAGAGCTTCCCGTGGATGAACGTCGGAGATTAGAACTGGGGGGAGGCCTCTATCTAGGGTTGGGCATGGGCCGGGCTCGGGCCGGGTTCGCCTTGGCCCGGCCCAAGCCCGTTTTAGAATATGGGCTAACGGGTCGGGCCTAGGCCCATTTTATTTTCAAAAATTAGGCCCAAGCCCAAACCCGACCCAAACAAAATGGGTCGGGTTCGGGTCGGGCCGGCCCAATTTAACACCTATGTATACCAATATCATGTCTTCCATTCTTCTTGCATTTGTGTGGTTGTTTATTATGCATGTGTGCATGTTTAAAATTATAAAGCATGCTAACTAATTTGTGATTTTAACATTAGTTGTATGTTGGAAATACAAATGTGGTAAAAATATGGCACCTTAAACCACCATTCAATTCACCATTACATATTCTATTGTAGATGCGGGCACTATGACCCAATACAGATTTGTTACTTACAGTTGTACATGTTGTAACACCTGAGGACACAGATTCCATTCTTGCATATTAATGTAATAATCTTGTATATTAATGTAATAATATCCTCAATCCACTAATGGATATGATTATTAATGTGTCTAAGCATTTATTTTACACTCGAATAAGGATATTAAAGTTAGAACATGGTATTTGGAATGAACATGAATATAATTGATATAATTATACCGTACTAGATATGAATATACTTGCTTTAGAATGGGTCGGGCTATCGGGCTAACGGGTTTGGGCCTTCTCAATCCCAAACCCGGCCCGATAATCAATATGGGCTCATTTTAGGGCCCACGGCCCGCCCATTAAATTTCGAGTTCGGGTTTGGGTCGGGTTATACGGGTCGGGTTTTGGGCCGGGTCGGGCCGGCCCAGCCCAATGCCCAACCCTACCTCTATCCAACGGTAGAGACGCCCTCTGGAAGAACGCCGATGAACTCGCCTCCAACGAGCTCAATTTTTAATGTTTTTGCAACTTCTGAAGTGTTTTCAGTTTTTAGAAACTAAACCTAATATCACTAAATGTCCTTTGGATATGATATACATGAGGGCAAGCTACAGTGTTTTTTGGTGTCTTTTTAAGATGTAATGAATATACTAAAAATAAAATATAGCAGGAATGTTGAAATGATGTTTTTGAATTTTTTGACTATTCAAACAACAATATCAAAATAAAAATCCTAGTTATAGAACAAGATTAGAGGTGCGTGATCATATTTTTAAATTTTCTTGTAGATGAAAGATGCTTCAGATTTAAATCAATAGCTCAAAATATTGTAGAAATTCTACATGCCACAAATCAAAACTTTTTTAGATGAACTTGGAGACAAGTTCGTAACTAATTTCTACAACATATCCAAAAATGAGCAAGTGATCTTAAGTATTTAAAGAAATATTAACAAAATAAGACAAATCAGTACGTTGAATTCAAAATTTTACCATTACTAATTCATATATCATAATATTATGAAATTTTGATATAATGTAGATCTTTAAAGCAGCTCTAACAAAAAAACTCACAATAAACGAAGTTCAAATGAATGATTTATGAGCGTAACAAAATTGCAGTTCAAAAACGCTGTGAACATTCTTGAAATGCTCCAAAATTGTGAGGGTTTGGAAGTAGAACTCCCCCTTAATCCATGTGGCATGTGTAGATGGTCATGGTTGAAGGCCAATCGGATGGTTGAGGCCCTAGACGATCTAATGATAGCGAGAGACAGGAGGGTTTCAGTCCAATGAAGACCGCCCAACGCCCCTCCTCCATTCTTCTTCATGTGGCTACGGGTAAGTATGAGATAGGTGCAGCATGCATCTCCGACGAGGATATCCAGCAAGCTGGAGGGGATCGGTAGCGGCATCATCTATTTCCAGGTGTTAGCAGGGTTGCCCCTCAATAGATGGAACTTCCCTACGAGAGGCGTGTGATAAACGTGAAGGTGCTCCGATGTACCTACCACTAGAAGAAGGGATCGAGTTTAAAACTCAACCAACATGTTAGGTGCACAAAAAATGGGGTGAATGGGTTCTCTTGTGAAAACAAGGGGGAAGGAGATGCTCTCTGGCCATCGTGTGTTAACTGAGTTGATGAGGATGCGGACGAAGGTGTAGAGAACGTGAATTGTAACCAGTGAGGAGGAGGTTAGTCGCGTCAAATCAAAGAGAGGAGCAAATGGTGATGATGGGTCTTACACTAAAAATAATAAAAGCGAGAACTAATTAAAACTAAATTACCTTTGCACTAGAACAAGAAAAACACAACAAGTGGATGAAGTCGCCTAGGATGACACGTGCTCCAACGAGCACGATCGGTCTCGGCCTTGATTCTGATGGTGAAGAGGTTTGACGGAGACAAACTCCATGATACAATGGAGCAAGAATACCAAGGGATCACAACAATTGAAGGATATCTCGTCAGGGCTCACACCCACAACCTCTCTATCACAAAGGAAATGGGGAGCTAGAGAACACTTGCAACTATGGTGGATGGATTCAAAAATGGGCCTTGAAGCTCTTTTATTGTGGTGGAGAAGATGGAAGAGAGGATGGTGATTGGATGTGGTCTAATCGAGGTGAGGAAGGTGTAAGGTGGTGTGGTCAATGGGAGTAGGTTATGTCAAATTCATTGGTCTCTAGTGGGTGTCGTCATGATCCGTGTGGACCAATCACAAAAAAAAGGAATTTTCCCAATGAAAATATGCATGGAATATAATGTGGGAGACTTCAAAATAAAAAAAGTCAAAATACAAATCTTTCTCAAAATAACTCTATCTAAAATGTTACAGAAGAAAGTTTGTTTCCATAATATGTTTGAATAAAATATACAAAGTAAAAACATATATTTTTGGCATAAATCCCCATTTTTTAGTTTTATGATTTTTTGTTTTGGTTTCTTGTTAATAATACCATTATATTATAGTACATAATAATAATATATAACATAAGATACATTAAAAATATTTTTGTTGATTTCTAGTTTTACAAAATAAAATATAAAAATACTAAATATAAAATACAAGTCAAGTTGACTTATATATATTTGTGTATCTTTTTTGTATTTTTTATTTGATTTTATATTTAATAGAAAGTAGAGTACATACCTAACAAAGTAAAACTGAAATAAAAAAGAAAAGGAGTTAAAATGAAATCTGAACAAAAGAAAGAAAAGGTTGTAAACTATTGTACCAATGGGTCCCAGAACTGACTTTTCACAAAAGAGTCCCGGCCACTTTTAAAGTATTTTTATAATTTAAAGGTTTTAAAATGATGAACTTTACAAAAGAAGTTAGGTTAATTTGCAGTTTAGATGCTCTATATATTAAATTCGGATTACGCGCATATGGGAAAAAATGAAGTTGTTCCATTTGTTAATTATTTATGGTGATATTTTTGCAATATTTTTATATTTTTTATACATTTTTATTGAATTAATATAGAAGAAATTATTTGAATCAAAGTTACATAAAATTACTTATAAATGTATGAAGCTTGAGTATATTTGTGTGTATTTTTATGCAGTTATTGGCCTATCTCTCCCTATTTTATTCCTTGTCGACCAAATCAATTCTTGACTTGGTTTCGGGGTTTAGGGTCATAAAATACCTTTAGTATTTTATTAGTTTTTTCTTTTCTTTATTATATAATGTTGGCATTAAAATAATATTTTATATACAATAAGTGGAATAAATAATGAATGTTAATTTGTATAAAATAATGTTATTTACATGCATTTAGCTAGGGATTTTAAGGCTAAAATGATTGAATAAAGTTGATGAAAAGAAGATTTGTCACCCCCATACTTGCCTTTGCTAGTCCCTAGCAAACACTTATGCAATAAGTGCAGAAAAATAAAAAACAAAGAAAAGAAAAAAGAAATAACTTGGATTGAATTTTATCTTCAAACTTCTCTTCACAAAATCGTGGTTTGGAGCTTCAGTTGTACCTTTGGATTTTAGGTGCAGTGGGAACCTTATTGGGAATCGGCTTTGAAACACAACAACCTCTGAGAGTCTTATAACCACGCTCAAGTATCCTCAAAAGCCAGGTCAAAATACTTCAACTCATACCCAACCCCATATGACTATGAATCTATCTTGGAGAGTGTGTGAGATATGTATCTCTCCTCAACTAAAGCGGTAAAAGTCATCCTTCTCCAACATGGTGATCCTAATTCCCCGATCCAACGACTCTTTCCTCGCGAAGCGGACTATTCCCTTCTAAGTTCAAGTGACAACTAGCTCAAGAAAAGGAGGTGGGGAGAATAATGGATGGTGTCCAGTGTAGCTACCTATCCTAAGATGCTTGATGAGTGTAGCCAAGTCATCTAATCGTATGCTCACATACATATGAATTTGAAGCTCACGCTTGATTATTGACTATACAAATATATACAATCTGATAGGAATTTTATTTTCAATCAAGCATGTCTATTTTTTTGGAGTTTTTTATTTTTCCATTTTTTTGGATACTATATATAACAACATTTATATAAGGACTTTTTCCTCTTGAGCCAGTAGACTATCCTTATTTTGAGCTTTATTGCAACCCATAACTTTTGTCTTTAGACCTCATTGCCATTGGATTAGATTGGGGTACAATGGCCACAAATATGTGACTTTCGATGTTTCCATTGGCTTTTGTCTCATACCGAAATGATCCCTCTACCACTTCAACTCAGGTGAGAAAAGTGAAAGGTGCAGGTGTACAAGCCAGGTCATTATCAAAAAGAGTTGTATGTGTCTCTGAAATACTCTAATTCTGCAGTCAAGACGACACTGAACCAAGTCTCGTCATCTAGAAGAATTAAGTCAACTATACCTGAAGTACCTTAATTCCAGTTCATATAAGGTTCATGTGATTAAGTATATTTAAGGACCAACCATGCTCTAATCTTCGGGTTTTGCTTAGACTTGTTCAATTATCAAACTCAACCGAAAAATGCAAATGCTATGCACAATGCATTAAATATTTTTTTGACCCAATTTTCAAATTTTGAACTTTTTATGGATTTAAAAAAATTTTGCAAATTTTTATGCAATTTTCAAAAAGATATGGCAAATGTTTTTGGAATTTTTAATTTTATAAATTTTTAGAGATTTTTTAAACAAAAGATTTTTGTAATAAAATATGGTTATAAATATTTACATGGGAGTGCATCAATTATTTACAAGACTTAGGGTTCTGGGGATTTACACAAGATATAAGTTATTTATTTTTATAGATAAATATAAATATACACAATTGGTGAAAAGTGGTTATTTATTAGGATGATGTATATCTTCCTCAAACTTATTTGTTTTACAAACAATTTTGAAAACTATAGTCCAAAATAATTTTTGAAATAAGTTCTACAAATATTTCCAAACATTTGAAAATCATTTTGCAAAGGATTTTTAAAATAGTATATATAGATTTTTTAAAATATTTTTGTAATCATTTTCAAAACCATTTGCAAATCGGTTTTAAAAACATTTTTATTTTACACAAGGAAAAGAAATTTGTACAAACAAAATAATTTTAAAAAGGTTGAAAATATTTTACAAAACATTTTCCAAATAGTTTTCAAAAGATTTTTTTAAAAAATCAAACTATTTTTTAAACATCTTGTAAAAAAATATTTTTACTTGATTTATTAATCAGTAAATACAAAAAGAATTTGTGGAATAATAAATGTCTTTTTATTAATTGATTTAATAAATTTTATATGTATACATATAGTGTTTTAGCAATAATTACTGAAAATACGAAAGTATGAGTTATGGCGAAAGTATATACAAAGTATATACGACCCACCTATACTTAGCTTGAGTTATGTCCTCATAGATCAGAGAGAAAAGAAAAGACATAACTCGTACTAAGTATAGAAAGCCTAAAGAATAACGAATAAGGAATGAATGAAAGAAGGAAGAAATAAATGAATGAGAAGTCGCCCGTCCCCCCTATACTTAGGACTAACTTATCCTAAGTATAGCAGATTGTACACAAGGCAGTGAGGGTCAAGGGTGGGAATAAATAGATCACACTCAGACTGTCTCCTCCTATACTTAGGGTAAGATATATCTAAGTATAGACAAGAAGAAGAGACGGTGGAGGGGATGGAAGAATGAATAACTCCGGGTGCACACCCTCCATACTTAGGACAAAGTACATACTAAGTATAGCAGCGAAGAAGGGGTGATACCTTTTTAGAAGAAAAAGAAAATTGAAAACGAAAAGATGAAAAGAAGAAAAGATCACTCAACTCATCCACCTCCCCTCTACTAAGAACAGAGTGAATCCTAAGCAAGGCAAAACACATAGAATGAGGTGGATGACAAAAATGGTATATGGAAGGAGGAAAAACAAAAGAAGATATACAAAGAGGTGGATATACAAAAATCAAGAATGTACAAAACGGTCCTTCTTGCGTGATCACTGAGGAATGGATCTAATAAGGTGTAAGTCGATATTGGGGTCATCAGTAAACACCAACCGATTAGGATCGAGCTCATGAAGATCCTCAGCAATCTCAAAGTAAAAAGGTATGAACTGGTCAGTGGAAGTAGTGTGGGTGTGTTCAACCTGGGAAGTCTCTGCTAGGTCATAACCAAAATGAAAAGGATCGAACACTTAGGAAGGCATGGGATTGGGGCACTACTTCGTAGGGTTTACGTGACAAATTAAATGCGAATACAATGAGGGGGTTACTCTCCCCCAAGACAAATATTTTTCTTATTTTAGGGTCGAGCAAACTTAGCAATCTCAATTTTATTTGTTCATCGCTTTTTGTATTTTTAATAGAAATACACAAACCTAACTAGGAGTTAATTCTTTTTAGATACTATGTGATCAAAATCAGAAGGAGAGAGTCGGAAAAGCAATGCAAGCGAAAGGATGATGAATGCTAAGTAGAAATTCTCATCTTGCCTCCAGCTCTCTTTATGCAAGGATGGTAACCAAAATTGAAACCTATCTATATGCAAATGCAATCCGATGAAATCACCCTAAACTAGAATATACTATTAGCATGAAGCTCAAATGCTAAACACCTAGAAAACCAAAGGATCCGATCTTGGAGTCTCCTCGGTACATAGTGGGTCCTGTAAGTGTTGTATGGAGGTCGCACGTGGTTCCAAAACTAAGTGAATAGCAATTCAAAATTTGACTACGTCCAAACGAGAACTATAGGTACATGCAATTGTAGTTAAGTGTTTGGCCTTAATCTATCTTCAAGTGTATCCTAATGCTAGGGCTCAATCAAATAAAATAAAGAAAAGTAAAAACTCGAGAAATAAATAAAAAGAAAGCGATGAAAATACGATAAACCCGACAAGGCCCCCAAGTGAACAATCACTCGGACACTGGACCTCATGAAGTGTAGTAATGTCTTGGAGAGTCATGTATTATTACAATAGTAGTCTCTCTCTCTCTCTCTCTCACTTTAAATTGCAGAATAGATAAATAAAATGAATGAAAATGTAATTGTCTTCAAAAATCCTCCAAGTACTCTTTTGTTGTTCTCTCATGTTGGGTAGTGTAGAATAGTCGACTTCACTTCACATGGGTGCACAGGCGCTCCTAGGAGACCCTTCCTCAATCTGCGGTCCCTCACAACAAATTCAAATAAGGAAGATGATTAGACAATTCACAAATAAAATAAAATAAAATAGAAAAAAATAAAGGGGAAATTTAGATAAGAAAGCATAAAAGAATCCAATCCATGTGTGGTTGTTCCCCAGCAATGATGCCATTTAAAATAACAAAAATCGAGGGAGTCATGTCAATCTACAAGGCGAATCTATAGTCGTTGAGTTAACCGCTCAAGATATTCATTAAATTCAACAATTAACCCACAATATATGTAAAACAATGAAAACAAAAATATGTCGAGTTAAAATTTATTATAACTCTACAAATGATGTGTAAGGTGCAAGTATGTGTAGAGTATCGAACATAGAGAGCAAACTAGATAGATCGGGCAAATTTGTGATCCTCTTGTAAGTATTTTTGTGTGGGTTTTTGATTTTATATATATATATATATATTATTTTTAAATATTCAAATTTTGTGATTATATATTTATAAATAAAATTATAGTAATACTAATGTAAATAATAATGACAGTTATATATTGATATTTAGATAAGAAGAGAGAGACATAAATAAAAGAAATAGAGAAAATATTTTTAGATTTTTAAAATAGGTCAAATAAAGTTAAAATAAAGAGACAAAAATATTTTTGGTGTTTTAATTAATTTTTCAAATGTTTTTAGAATTTTTAGAAATAATAAAATGCAAGTAATAAGATAAAACAAGCCATCCTACACTTGGAAAAAAGGTAAATAGGACACAAAAAAATACTACCAATAGTTCAAATCCTAAAATTATACATATATTTTTCCTTGATAGACACGACTATATAAAGGAAAACATGACCTTATCCAAAAGATATGATATAGATATAGATGAGGGCAAGCTATAGTATTTTTTTGGTGTTTTCCTAGATGTAGTGAATATACTAAAAATAAAAGATAGCATGAAGGATGAAAAGATGTTTTAATTTTTTTAACTATTCAAACAAAAAGATAAAAATAAAACAAAAATTCATGGTTATTATACAAGATCAGAGGAAGATGATCATATTTTTAAATTTTCTAGTAGATGAAAGATGCTCCAAAAGTAAATCAATTACTCAAAATATTGCAAAAATTTTACATGCCACAAATATAACCTTTTTTAATAAAACTTTAAGACAAGTTCTATGTAACTAATTTCTACAACATATCCAAAAATGAGCAAGTGATTTCAAGTATTCAAAGAGTTATTAACAAAATAAGCCAAGTAAGTACCTTGAATTCAAAAATTCACCATTAATAATGCATAAATTAGAATATTATAAAATTTATATATAATGTAAATATTTAAATAAGCTTTCTAATAAAAAAATTAAAGAAGCTTTCTAATAAAACAATATCACAAAAAATGGAGTCCTGATGAATGATTTATGAGAATTTAAGTGCGGGGGTACATATGAAAACATAAGAATGAACTGCAGTTCGAAAGTACTGTGAAAACTTCCTGAAATGCTCCAAAATTACAAGGGCCTAGATATAAAACTCCCCACTAATCCAAGTAGCATGCATGGATGTGCACGGGTGAAGGCCAATCGGATGGTTGAGGCTCTATATGATCTAACAACTATGAGAGAAGGGAGGGTTTTGATCCTACGAAGACTACTCAATGCCCTCCTCCCTTTTTCTTCCTATGGTTGCGGGTAAGGATGAGAAAGGTGCAGCTAGCCCCTCTGGCGAGGACATCCAACAGGTTGGGGGTGATGAATCCCCATTCATCACTCTTTATTCCTTTATTTTAGCTAGAAATCTTTGCAAAACACCATGTAAATGTTTGTAAATATAATAAATTGTCAACTTGCATGCTTTGTGTAAATAATAATAGTTAACACGTTTTTGTGCAAAAATAAAGAAATAAAGAAATAAAGAAAAATAGGGAAATATTTAGAATAAATATTGAGTGACCCAAACCCAAGGGAGGGCCAATCATTGGCCTGACCACAAAATAAAATAAGTAGAGAGAGATAGGGTCATTCATCATTATGCAAATATTCCCCCTTTTATGTATATAATTTATTTTTCATAAAATAAAAATATTTATGTGTTCCTCATAATTTGCATATATTTCTAAAAATAAAATAAAAATGAGAAAAAGAAAAAGAAAATAAATTCTCTCTCTCACTCTTGTATATACCATGTATATATGTACATATACTTATTTATCTTACCCTTGTAAATACACAATAAAAATCAAATAAAAATTATTTTATATCCCATATTTTATATTGTAAATAAATAAAATATAAAATGGGGATAATTGTACAAAAAAACTAATAAAAATAAAAATAAAAAAAACCTAGGTATTTATACCTATATATAATAATATATTATGTATATACATTAATTTATTTTTCAAAAAAATAAAAATCACTAAAAAATAATTTGAAAAATAATAAACATTTTTCATGTTGTAAATATTTTTAAATAAAATCCTTTACTATTTTAAAATGAATTTCCAAATAATTTCGAGAATGAAATTTTCTGATTGGTCCACGGGGGATTGTTGACCCCTGGTCAACTCCCCCCCCCCCGGACCACATTCTCGCGGATCGTCGCGTCGACCTGACTTCGCCCAATTTTCCTGGATTGATCCGATCACCATTCGCCCAAACCCCGGGCTTCGATTGTTGCTCATTGATCCATGATTTACGCCCGCCATTCCATCTAGGGGTACGAGCCTTGCGATGAACGCCCGACTCCCATCTTCCCGGACCTTCACTCCTATATAGCGTCACCTCCAGCCGCCTTTTCCCACACCTTCGGCCACCATCTTCGACTCCCAAGACCTCCACTCTCTTGCCTTGAGTGACACCACGTCCGAGGGGGTGTTGCAGCGAGGAAGGAGAGGCCCTAGCCCCAGGTCCGGCGACCTCGTCGTCGCGCTCCGCCACCGGCGAGCTCGAGCCTATGGAGGCGTCGCTCCATTGAGGCGAGGATCCCAGGAGGTAGCTGACCTCCTCCACAAATGAGTCCGACCATCAGGCACACTATTTAGCCCGTAGCTTAGCTTGAATTCTCGATTTTTAGGTTTCGCGCCGCCGGTCTTCGCCGGCCAATCCACACCGCTCCGACTACCCATTTCACCTCCTGACCGTCTCTTCACCTTCACGAGACTCCTTCGCACCTTCTTCGCCCCTCCGATCATCCCGGTTCACCCCGAAACCAGGAATTAGGTTCTCCTCCACCGCCGCTCGCCGGAGGACCACGCCCCGACTCCCTCGTTCACCCATTTCGCCCTTCACCGGGTCGAGGCAGTTTGCCCTCGACCCCTCTTGCTTCCTATGCAGGTACCAAGGCTTAAGAGCCACATCTGGAGGCTCGGTTACTCAGGAACAGGACCCCCAGGTCCCCTTCGTCGTCGGAGCTCCTCCGACGCTCCCGGCCTCATCGGAGACCCCCATATGCTGCGGAGCACCTCCAGCTTCCTTTTCCCCTATCCAACAGCACCGGAGGACCTCTCTAGCGTGCTCAGTGGCCGGGCGAAGTTCGTCGGCATTCAGTTCTTCCAGGAGCCTCCGGAGTCATCCGATCGAGCCCCTCACTCCAGATTATATCTCGTCCATTCGTTCGTGCGAGGCTCGTGACCGTCAGATCCATCTGAGGATCAGATCCGAGGCGTCGATTAGTGAAGGGGCATCAACGCATCTCAGTTGTCCGATCTCTAGATGGAGCGCCTTCCAGTCGTCGGATCATAATAAAGGGGTAAACATCACTTAGGCCCCTCTTTCTTTAGCTTTTATAGTTTAGTCCTGTAAATATTTTCCGTAGTTGTTTTTATTTTGGAATAATTGCACTCTGGGCCCTCTAGTTTTGAGTATTTGCATTATAGTCCCTCCAGTTGTGAATCACGTGCTTCGACACATGACATTTTCGGCTTTTTGCATGTAATGGCCTGGGTTTTATGAATGTTATGAAATGAACTTTTAGTTTTGATATTTGCATTTATACCGTTGTACGTGAATGAATTGGAACATGCATTTAAATGAATGTAAATTTTACACTGAGCCCCCTACACTTTGTACATGTGTTCTACTTAGTCCCTTGAAACTTGTTTTTCTTGCGATTGGGTCCTTGTGTGCTGTGCTTTGTTTATTAGTTGAATAAAATATCAAATTACTTCCAAACCTTATGAAATTTGGATATGTGGCTCTTGCCATTGCGTAAAAATTTCACTAATTTTTTGGGATATTTTTGAGTTGTTTTTCTATTTTTAAAAATTCAAAAACCTCTATTTTTCTACTATTTGAATTGGAAAATCAACTAAAAATATTAAAAACCCTCCAACAATTCTAAAAAATTTAGATGCTGCTTGTTTTAGAGTTTACTTGCTTCAGGCCAATTTTTGATTAATTTGGATTTATAAAACACCTAAAAATTAAAAAAACCCTAAAAACTTTATAAAAATCATTAAAAATTCTAAAAAATAAAAAATGCAATTCTCTTCCTGTAGCTTAGTTTTCACTTGTTGTTTCATATAAAATTATCTCCAGATTTTTATAGGCTGTTTATCTATTTTTAGATAGCCTTTCAAATATGGCTGCACATTAGCCTCTTGTTTGTGTCTCTTTCTATTTTTATAAAATCAACAAAAAATATAAAAATCTGAGAAAATTACCAAAAACACTTAAAAATTATAAAACCCATAATTTTATTTTAATTTTCTGACTTGTCTTTGTGTGTTAAATAATTCACTGAGTGTGCTTTTCTTAGCTTTTTCCTTATTTTCTTCATAATTAAAAATCACAAAAAAATAAAAATAATAAAATCCACCAAAAAAGTATTTTCTTACTTTATTCTTTTCAGACTACTTCGTAGGCTCTTTGAGCCAATCCGTGCTCCTTGTGTTCGACCCTGGTCGCTATACCAGGTTAAATAAATAGCGAGACCGCTATTCGGCTTTCTTGTCTGATTATTATATTTTGGTGGTCTTATTTTCTTGTTGATCGATCTCCGAGATCCAGGTCACAATGACCCTTGTTTTTACCTTTACCCGGATTTTGTGAGGGAATTTTTGGGTCATCAGAATGGCGTCGTTGCCGGGGAGCACAGCTTAGTAGTCGCTTTTATTTTCACGGTTTTCTTTTTCGTGGCTTTTTGTCTTTACTTGTAGATATTGTTCATATCATTTTATTTGCAAATTTTTATAATAACTGTATCTGATACTCTTCTGTTTCACTTTCTTGCGAGGGCCCGAGGATCGAGGTGGCTTTCTTCAGGAAGCCGATGCAACCGCGGGAATCAGAGGCGGCTCTTTTCTGCATAGAGCCGCAGGAGAGCGCGAGGAGGCGAACGGGAGTGTAGGAGCTGCAGATAGCTGTAGTTTAGCATAGATTAGTTTATTTTATATTTTTTGTAGACTATTATTGTAATAATACAGGGACTTGGACTCGGAGACTTTGGTGATTTATCGGGGTCTGTTTCGTCGAGCACCAGTGTGCTCGGGGGACCTCACCGCAGTTTTTTGTCGGTTTTGTTTTCCCACATTTTTTATTACTGCCTATCTGATTTACGTGGTTTTGGCCTTAGCTCAGGATTTTATCTTGATTGTGACGTAATGGATTAGGACCCAATCCCTAATATTTTCCTGCACCTATAGATCGTAATTGGACCTGATTAATTAAATCACAAGAAAAATCCGGATTAGTTAGACTCTAGTCCACATTCCTTGAGGAGCCACATACAGCGTGTGCAGGATCCGTTGTGGCAGACACCGAGTGGCTCCCAGGATAGGACTCCAGACTTAGGTTTGATTACCCGGCTAATGTTCTTCACGTGTAGAATTGCTCTGTCTAAGGCCGGTTTCTCGTGCATCATATAGGCAGTTTTATTTCTGTATTTACATTTATGCGTGGATCACTTTGCATGTAGACTGCTGGAGTCAGGTACACATCTCTTACTCTGCATGCATCATTGATTTCATCGCGTATCGACTTTTTCTTCTTCTCCCCCCTATTTTCGGACTTAAATAATCAAGAGAACCGAAAATTTCGTTAGGCTTGAAAAAAAGTTTAAAAAGAAAAACTATAAAATTGGGACTGCTAAACACACTTGATCCTAAAAGACACTTCACTTAAAAATTTGTCTTGGGGAGAGCAACCCCCTCCTTGCCTGGTTAGGATGAGCAAGAGAGCGACCCGCATACTAGGCTAGAGCCATATCCGATCTCTTATCAGACTACCAGCCTTTTATACGGGACAGTCTGTTGGGAGGATTGGATTCCCATCAGCTCGCTTAACCGCTCTGATAGACTGATTTGATCACCTAAAATAAAATTGACAAGATAATCGACCGATCTCTTACGGTCATCAGCTCTGTGTTGCGTAGGTGAACTGGGGGTTTGTTTTCTCATCTTGTGTGTTTCCAGATCTCATCTGCCTGACTCGCCAGATCAAGATGATGGGCAGGAGGTCTCTTAGGCAGCCTCTGGTTGCACCGCTTCACCGCACTCCGGCCCGTTCATCTAGGTTAGTTCGCGAGAGCTGCGACCTGCTCTCCGAACCTGAGTTCGATTCCGTCCTGTTCCCCCTTGACCACCCTTCTTCCACTTCTGAGATACCAGTTCCAATGCCAGATCAGAGACAGCAGACAGATGATTTATTGGCACCTGAGTTTGGGTCTTTTGCCTTTGCAGAGACCATGGCCAGTAGTGAGGAGTGCACCGAGGGTCCCAGACCAGAGACGATGACATATGTGTTGGACCAGGGCGCGATCAACAACACCCTGTTAGCTTCCCTCGAGACTATGCAGTGACAGATACGGGATCAGGGAGTTTTCATGGTGGAGATGCGGAGAGAGATGGAGATCTAAGGACAGTGCGAGATCAGTCGAGAGCGGCAGGAGAGGGAGAGATACCAGAGCAGCCTGAGGAGTCGGTCCAGCCAGCAGCAGCAGCGAGACCGATGCGGGAGTTGCACAACCCCGGATCAACACTTACACGCCGGTGGATCGTACTTCCGGCGATCGTAGGGGACTTCAAGTTCCCTCAGCAGACGATTTAGCTTCTCCCCCGCTTCCACGGGCTCACGACTGAGGAGCCCCATCTTCATCTCCAGGAGTTCGAGATGATCTGCAGCACCATCCATGATCGGCATGTGGACGAGGACACTCGGATGATGGCTTTTCCGTTCTCCCTTGTTGACAGAGCAGCCAACTAGCTGAAGCATTTGGGGAGATTTGTTTACACATGGGAGCAACTCCGCACCGAGTACTTGAACAAGTACTATCCACTCGGGCGGACCAATGCAGCGAGGGCCCTGATCAGCAACTTCTCCATGCTCCCCAACGAGCAGTTCCATGAGGCATGGGAGAGGTTCAGATAGCTTACTGATAGTTGCCTGCACCATGATATCTCGAAGCTGAACCTAGTTCGGAGCTTCTTCTGCGGACTTATACCAAAGTTGCAGGGCTTGGTGAATGCTTCTTGTGGCGGTTCCTACTTTGCCAAGGATGAGGATCAGGTCTGGGACATCTATGAGGAGATGGTCAAGACTATACAGTGATGTCCTAGATCCGACTCTACACTCAGGGACACCCCCAGCCACATGACGTGCAGTTTCAGAGGATAGCACAGGTCGATATCGGTCCATCCACTTCGTCAGCGGCAGCAGCACAGGCAGAGTCAACAGCCACCGACATGGGCATCATCAGTGAGAAGCTAGACCGGATCGAGTTAATTGAGAAGAAGCAGTGCCAGGGCATGACTTAGATCGATCAGGTTGCACAGACGTTGAGTGACCTGAAGACACAGATCATGTGTCTCCATGAGGCACATACGGCTTCTCAACCCTGTCTCAGGTCACGGGCAGACACCAGCAGCAGCAACAGTTCGGCATAGCCCTCTGCCCAATACCAACAGGTCCGCCACGTTCAGGCGGATCCCTACCAGCCGTAGCAGCAGCAGTACGTCCAGTCACCACCATCTCAGGACAGCCAGATGGTGGTGTATCAACCAAGCCAGCCCCTGGCAGTACTCCCCCCACCCACCTACGAACAGGAGCCATTGATGGATGTCAACGGGATTTGGTATGATCGATCCCAGCCCAGTATCTGACGACCATCCCGGATTCCACTGGTCGGCTGGAGGCACCAGTTCTCAGCAGCAGCCTCTAGTTCAGGGTGGCCAGTACGGTCAGCAGCGAGAGACTCACCAGCAGCCCCAGCCCCCAGTACACCAGCATCCATCCTACAGCCGAGAGCAGTATGGTCCTCGTCCCTATTGGCAGGGACAATCTTGGAGGCAACAGCAGCCTCAGCAGCAGTATCATCCACAGTACCCTTCTCACCCTCACCAGTAGCAGCAGCCTTACTACCAGTGAGGCCACCCGTCAGGTTCTCATGGTCCGACCTATGAGAACCCCACACTTGATGATTTATACTGCCTCATGACCGAGCAGCAGGCCACCTTTCGACGGGAGATGGACGAGTTTCGTCAGGAGATGAGGGAGATAGTGAGAGGGAAGGCCGCCATCCCTGCCTAGATCGAGTCGAACCCGAACAGTCTCAAGAGGAAGTCTGAGTAGGTAGTTTACCACTCCTAGTGCTTCACTTGGTGATATGACTGCATACATGTTTGATGCTGATTTTTTTATACTTAGGAGCGGTAGGATGCCAGCAGTAGGCATCTCGTCTGAGCGACGATCCCACGCCTCTTCAGGAGCGCCAGGCAAGGAGGAGAGCGGTGCTGAGGCCGCTCATGATCATGATGATGACGTTGGTACTGACGCCACAAAGGATGTTGATCCAACCGACAGTACTGAGGCCTCGCTTCACCAGTTGGAGGAGGTGGTACTGACACCACCATACCAATTGCTGAGCCAGAGCGTGGTACTGACGCCGCGAGTCCAGATGCCGAGGGTGGTACTGAGGCCACCATTTTCAGTTCTGCTAGTCCTGTTGTTTTTCCTTCCGTACATGTATCTCAGGACATTTCTGCAAATAAAAGAAAGGGTTTATTATTTTCAGATCCACCTGTGTTGATTGATGATGTATGCGTCGATTCTGCTTTGCATGATCATTCCATACCCTCTCCTAGCCCTTCATCTGAGAAGGACCCAGTATTCCCCTTTCCTCGAGCACTCTACTTGGCTAAGGGGCAGAAAAAAGAAAATCAGAAAAAGAACCACCAGATAGAGTTCATCCAACAGATGATGGATAGATTTCAGATGCATCTGACTCTACAGGAGGCCTTGGAGCACATACCTATCTTCCAGAGATCACTCAGAGACAGGACCATAGTCATGAGGAAGAGGCGGAACCACCAGTCAGAGATCCATGTGCTTACTCGCGCCACTTGCTTTGCGATTCAGAACCGTCTGCCAACCAAGAGGCCAGATGCAGGAGCCCTGTATGTCGGATGCCACATTCATGCGTAGAGGTTCGACCACACTCTATTAGAAAGTGGTTCTTCGATCAACCTACCTCCAGTATCCCTTCTCGACCACTTCGAGTTGGGCCCTCTACGATAGAGCAGGACGATCCTTCAGTTTGCTGATCAATCTGTCAAGAGGCTGAAGGGGTTGCTGAAGGACGTTGTCGTCACAATTCAAGGCCTGAAATCCCCCGTGGACTTCGTTGTTGTTGGACATGGAGATCCCTGAGTCCGTGACCGATACCCCCATCATTTTAGTACATCCGTTCTTGGCCACATCCAAGCCAGTATCCGACCATGATAGTGGGAAGGTGTACTTTCGCGTCGAGGGTGAAAGTATACAAATAGAGACGGTCGAGGAGACTAGAGCCAGAGATTCAATTTGCACAGAGCTGACTTCCGATTCAGAGTAGATGACAGAGGCAGGGCAAGACATCCACCAGGACTGTGATTTTGTGATCACAGATGATAAGGCAGTTTGGGCAGACCCAGTAGCACAGGTCATCCTCTCACCTTCAGAGTTAGCTGATGTAGAGTTACTAGCAGAGGAGATCCTGGAGAGTGCATTCATGGACCAAGATACATCTCAGGCAGCAGAGCCGTTCTCGATCGTGAGGCAGATATTGTTTGTGATTCTGATACAGATCCCTCGGATTCAGATATCGACTAGGCAGAGTTTGATGATTTGATACCGTGTCTGACTTCCAAAGAGACTACAGCTAAGGAGGAGGCTGATCCCACACAGAGCAGAGACACACCAGCAGAGCAGCCTTCGCCAGATTCAGATTGTGAGCGAGAGTTCTCATTCTCCCATGGAGATTTGGCTACATTCACTCAGACTTTTCAGAGGTCAGATCCACCAGCACCCAGTTGTCCAAAGCTGAAGCCGCTACCGTCGTCGCTGAAGTATAGGTTCCTTGCGGGTGAGCATGAGATGTACCCAGTCATTATCTCAGCGGATTTGACTGGAGAGCAGGAATCCCGTCTGATGGGGGTTCTTGAAAAGAACCGCAAGGCGATAGGATGGAGTATAGCCGATCTTCAGGGGATAAGTCCGGCCATGTGCTCCCACCATATCTATCTCGAGGAGGACGCGATGCCGTCACGTGAGTTCCAGCGGCGGCTAAACCCGAATCTTCGAGATGTTGTCATGAAGGAGATCTCGAAATGGTGGAGTGTCGATTTTATCTACCCCATCTCTGACTCCAAATGGGCCAGTCTGTTACATGTGGTGCTCAAGAAGACGGGCATCACCACAATTGTTAGTGAGTCTGGAGAGGAGATCGCTACCTAGGTACCCACTTATTGGCGGATCTGTGTGGACTCCAGACGATTGAACCAGGCCACCAAGAAGGATCATTTCCCCCTGCCCTTTGTTGATCAGATTATAGAGAGGCTGGCAGGGAAGAGCCATTACTGTTTCTTGGACGGGTACTCCGGATACAATCAGGTGGCCATTGCGCCCGAGGACCAAGACAAGACCACCTTCTCCTGTCCCTTCGGGACATATGCTTTCAGACGCATGCCATTTGGATTGTGCAACGCTCCGGCAGCATTCCAGAGATGCATGTTGTCCATCTTTTCAGACATGGTGGGGGAGTGCTTGGAGGTCTTCATGGATGATTTTTTGATCTACGACGACGGATTTGATTCTTGTCTTGACTGCCTAGACTGTGTCCTTCAGCGATGCATAGAGGTTCACCTTGTGTTGTCTTGGGAGAGGAGTCACTTCACGGTGACTCAAGGGATGGTGCTTGGCCATATCATCTCCAACAGGGGCATGGAGGTTGATCCGGCCAAGGTGGATGTCATTAGAAAACTCAATCCACCGTCCAACTTGCGGTAGTTACGGTCTTTTCTGGGGCACGTCGATTTCTACCGACGATTCATTCATGATTTCAGCAGGATTGCCCAACCGTTGACTGATCTGTTGACGAAAGACATCGAGTTCCTTGTTGATGATAAGTGTCTAGTGTCATTTGAGACTCTCAAGAGTCTAGTTGTAGAGGCTCCTGTTATCCAGCCGCCTGATTGGTCTCTCCCATTCAAGATCATGACAGATGCCTCCGATTTTACCTTAGGGGCCGTGCTAGGATAGAGGAGGGATGGAGTCCCCTTTGCTATTCACTACGCTAGCCGGACTTTAGATGTCGCTCAGGGAACTCTGCCGTCACTGAGAAGGAGATGCTAGCCGTATTCTTCGCCCTAGATAAGTTCATATCTTACAACATTGGATCTAGAGTGACCATCTATATTGATCATACCGCCATCAGGTACCTCATGGCAAAGAAGGATGCCAAAGCCAGATTGACCAGATGGATTCTTCTACTCTAGGAGTTTGATATAGAGATTAAGGATAAGCCTGGAGTAAAGAATGTGGTGGCGGATCATCTCTCCCTATTAGAGTTTCTTGAGGACTTTGAGCAGATTGGGCCTATATGTGAGACCTTCCCAGATGAGGCGACCCTTGATATCGCCTCTCTTCCATGGTACGCCGATATTGTGAACTATCTTGTCGCCAAGAAAGTTCCACAAGATTGGCCCAGACAGAAACTTGAGACCTTCCTCGCAAAGGCCAAGTTTTACCATTGGGACGATCCCGTCCTTTATCATGAAGGAGGGGATAGCATCTGGCGTCGGTGCATTCCTCAGGAGGAGCACCAAAGCATCCTCACTTACTGCCACAAGCTTGAGGCAGGAGGACATCACTCTGGGAGGAGAACGGCATAGAAAGTGCTCCAATCCGGCCAATGGTGGTCTACTCTCTTCAAGGACTCTGATGAGTTCATGAAGAGGTGTACTGACTGTCAGAGGACGGGCACTTGTGGACAGCGTGATATGATGTCGATGCATCCCATACACTTCTGTGAGGTTTTTGACGCATGGGGCATCGATTTCACGGGTCCATTCCCTAAGAGTCAGGGATTTAAGTACATTCTATTGGCCGTGGATTATGTGAGTCGTTGGATTGAGGTCATCCCTGCCCGAACCGTAGATGCTAGGACTGTTTGCATATTTTTGAGGAAGAATATCATTTCACGGTTCGGGGTACCTCGAGTGTTGATTTCTGACGGGGGGTCTCATTTCGTCAACGACAAGGTAAAGGCACTTGCTAGCGAGTTCAGCATAGACCATCGAGTAGATACACCGTCTCATCCTCGGACCAATGGTCTTGCTGAAGTATCGAACAGGGAGATCAAGACTATATTGCAGAAGGTCGTCCGCCCTGACCGAAAGGATTGGTCACATCTTTTGGACTCGGTTTTGTGGGCATATCGGACGTCCTTCAAGACTCCTTTGGGTACATTTCCCTTTCGCCTCGATTATGGCAAGCCCTGCCATTTACCTGTTGAACTAAGACATAGGTCACTTTGGGCAGCCACAGATATACTCATGGATCCAGTGAGTATAGGAGATCAGAGGAGGGCAGAGTTAGTATCCCTGGAGGAGCTTCGTGATACAGCCTTTTCGAGCAGCCTATAGTATAAGAAGAGAGTGAAGGAGTGGCATGATTCTCATATCAGCCACAAACAGCTTGATCTAGGACAGAGAGTATGGTTGTTTGATGCTAGGCTTCATTTATTTCCAAGGAAGCTACAGAGCAAATGGAAGGAACCCTATCTGGTCCGAAAGGTACATGACAATGGGAATATTGATATATCTGAGTTGTCTTCTGATGTTACCTTTCGTGTTAACGGTCAGTGGCTCAAACCATATCTAGATCATGAGCCACGGGCCGTTGACATTGCCCCTATTCACTTTGCGTGAGATGTGATCTCTTGACTCACATCTATTACATGACATGCCTGATTATCACTGTTGTTCCGACTTGTATAGATCCAATTGTCCATATCACTCTATTCTTTATTCCCACACCCTTTCTTCATCCTATGGTTGTGCTATACTTAGGGTGTACTTTACCCTAAGTATGGGGGGTGTAGGACTCTCGGATATTCTATTGATTCTTTCTACCTCTGTTTTGTTGCCTATACTTAGGGATATTTTACCCTAAGTATAGGGTAGGTAGACCCTGTACATTCTTCCACTCGGATTTCCCTTCATGTACAGCTTACTATACTTAGGATTACTTAATCCTAAGTATAGGAGGAAACACCGAGTCCTCTTCATTATATTCTTTGACTCATCTTTGTATATACCATTCCTTTTCACTTCCCTATACTAAACACGAGTTATGTCTTCTTCATCGCTCTCGATCACTCTGAGGACATCGTTCGAGCTAAGTATAGGGGGTGTCGTATATATTTCATATGTACTTTAGACATAACTCGTACTTTATGTGATTGTGTTAATAAATAAAATGGCTAAAAACCATAAAAAATTAAAAAAATTTCTTGTACATAAAAATTCTTCTTGCACATACATAGATATTTATAAAAATTATTTTTGTATAAATGTTTGTAAAAATGATTTGTGTAAATAGTTTGTAAATATTTTGATATCAAAACTATGTATATAGTACAAAATTTTTGTAAAATGTTTGAAAAACAAAAGTTTGCAAAAACCTTGTGTAAATGTTTGTAAATATTTTGCAAAACTTCGTACTCATGCCTACATCCATGTTTCAAACATTTTTCAAAAATTTTGCACATTTGTAAAAATTTGTAAAATTGCACCTTTGTAAATATTTATACATTTTTTCCTAATCATAGTTGACATTTAAACTAGCTTGAATTAAATTCACAAATGGAGCTTGGTTAAGACCTTAATCCACCTAATTCTAAGAGGAACCTTATAGGGCTTAGGATTAAGACTTTTCATGTCCATCAGGACTTAATTCTTTGAGTCCACTAGGCTATGAGCATATGTCATCTTAATGAGCCTAGGTAGAGAACTTAACAAAACACACATGACTCTCAGAGACAATGGCTTTACTTGCATCAGCACTTTACACATAGCTCTCCACTGATGAGGTGGTGAGAAGGCAGTTTCCTTTGGCTTGGGTTAGCATATGAGGGTAGTACTTCTAGGTGGAACCTCTCTTCTTCTTACAGTAAAGGAAGTGCGTCTCAACTTGGTCTGGTGGTGATGAAGTCTAAAGACAGGAGTTGTGGGTTGCAATAAAGCTTCAAGAGGAAAAACTCCTTATGTATATATGTTGCACCATGTAGATATGTTGTACATATGCACATCGAAAAAAATGTGCAAAGAAAGAAAAACTCCAAAAAAGTGGTGGGTCTGATTGAAAATAAAATACCCACCAGAGTGTATATATACAAATAAAGCAAAGCTTATGTTACACATGACCATCTCATGAAGCTTGCAGTGGGAGACTCAGCTACACTGGTTAGAGCTCCCAGGGATACATGGCTACACTGGTCATGGTCCATTCTCTTCTTCCCCCTCTTCTTGAGCCGGTTGTACTTGAACTTAGAAGGGAATACCCCGCTCCTCGAGGAAAGAGTTTCTAGACTGAGGCATTAGAGTTACCGGGTTGAGGGAGGTTGTTTCTTTGTCATTTCTGAGGTGGGGAGCTACATATCACTTACACAGTACAAGGAAAGATTCATGGTCATTAGAGTTTGTGTATGTAGACTTGTTCTGATCTGGTTTATTGAGGAGTCTTGACCATAGATTGGTGGAACTTGGAGGCTATTAAGTTTTAAGCTTAAGTCCAAATAAGGTTCCGACAAATTAATAATCCAAAGGTCTGACTGAGCTCCATATTTCAATTTAAAGAAGGAAAGTTTAATAATCAACCTTGATTTCCCATCTTTTTCTTTTTCTTTCTCTTTTGCACTTCTTTTTCAAATAAGTGTTTGCTAAGGGACTAGCAAAAGTAAAGTATAAGGGGTGATGAATCCCCATTCACCACTCTTTATTCCTTTATTTTAGTTAGAAATCTTTGCAAAACACCATGTAAATGTTTGTAAATATAATAAATTGTTAACTTACAGGCTTTGTGTAAATAATATTAATTAGCATGTTTTTTTGTGCAAAAATAAAGGAATAAAGAAATAAAGAAAAAGAGGGAAATATTTAGAATAAATATTGAGTGACCCAAACCCAAGGGAGGGCCAATCATTGGCCTGACTGCAAAATAAAATAAGTAGAGAGAGATAGGGCCATTCATCATTATGCAAATATTCCCCCTCTTATGTATATAATTTATTTTTCATAAAATAAAAATATTTATGTATTCCTCATAACTTGCATATATTTCTAAAAATAAAATAAAAATGAGAAAAAGAAAAAGGAAATAAATTCTCTCTCTCACTCTTGTATATACCATGTATATATGTACATATACTTATTTATTTTACCCTTGTAAATACACAATAAAAATCAAATAAAAATTATTTTATATCCCACATTTTATATTGTAAATAAATAAAATATAAAATGGGGATAATTATACAAAAAAACTAATAAAAATAAAAATAAAAAATACCTAGGTATTTATACATGTATATAATAATAAATTATGTATATTCATTAATTTATTTTTCAAAAAAATAAAAATCACTAAAAAATAATTTGAAAAATAATAAACATTTTTCATGTTGTAAATATTTTTAAATAAAATCATTTACTATTTTAAAATGAATTTCCAAATAATTTTGGGATTGGAATTTTCTGATTGGTCCACGGGGGATTGTTGACCCCCGGTCAACTCCCCCCCCCCCCCCGGACCACATTCTCGCTGATCCTCGCGCCGACCTGAATTTGCCAAATTTTCCTGGATTGATCCGATCGCCATTCGCCCAAACCCCAGGCTCCGATTGTTGCTCATTGATCCATGATTCACGCCTGTCATTCCATCTAGGGGTCCGAGCCTCGCGATGCGTGCCCGACTCCCATCTTCCCGGACCTTCACTCCTATATAGTGTCACCTCCATTCGCCTTTTCCCGCACCTTAGGCCACCATCTTCGACTCCCAGGACCTCCACTCTCTTGCCTTGAGTGACAGCAAGCCCTAAAGGGTGTTACAGCGAGGAAGGAGACTCCCTAGCCCCAGATCCGGCGACCTACGTCGTCGCGCTCTGCCACCTGTGAGCTCGAGCCTCTGGAGGCGTCAATCCATTGAGGCGAGGATCCCAGGAGGTAGATGACCACCACAGACGAGTCCGACCATCAGGTACCCTATTTAGCCCATAGATTAGCTTGAATTCTCGATTTTTAGGTATCGCACCGCCGGTCTTCACCGGCCAATCCACACCGCTCAGACTACCCATTTCACCTCCTGATCGTCTCTTCACCTTCACGAGACTCCTCCGCACCTTCTTCGCCCCTCCGATCATCCTGGTTCTCCTCTATCACCGCTCGACCACTACCCGACTCCCTCGTTCACCCATTTCTCCCTTCACCGGGTCGAGGCAGTTTGCCATCGACCCCTCTTGCTTCTTGTACAGGTACCAAGGCTTAAGAGCCTCATCTGGAGGCTCGGTTACTCAGGAATAGGACCCCCAGCTCCCCTTCGTCATCGGAGCTCCTCCGACACTCCCGGCCTCATCGGAGACCCCCATTTGCTGCGGAGCACCTCCAGCTTCCTTTTCCCCTTTCCAGCAGCACCGGAGGACCTCCCTAGCGCTCTCAGTGGCCGGGCGAAGTTCGTCGGCGTTCAGTTCTTCCAGGAGCCTCCGGAGTCGTCCGATCGAGCCCCTCACTCCAGATTAGATCTCATCCATCTGTTCGTGCGAGGCTCGTAACCGTCAGATCCATATGAGGATCAGATTCGAGGTGTCGAGTCAGGCCTCCGATCTCTAGATGGAGCGCCTTCCAGCCGTCGGATCATAATAAAGGGGTAAATATCACTTAGGCCCCTCTTTCTTTAGCTTTTATAGTTTAGTCTTGTAAATATTTTCCGTAGTTGTTTTTATTTTAGAATAATTGCACTCTAGACCCTCTAATTTTGAGTATTTGCATTATAGTCCCTCCAGTTGTGAATCACGTGCTTCGACACGTGACATTTTGGGATTTTTGCATGTAATGGCTTTAATTTTATGAATGTTATGAAATGAACTTTTAGTTTTGATATTTGGAACATGTGTTGAAATGAATGCAAATTTTACACTGAGTCCCCTACACTTTGTGCACGTGTTCTAGTTAGGCCCTTGAAACTTGTTTTTCTTGCGATTAGGTCCTTATGTGCTGTGCTTTGTTAATTGGTTGAATAAAATAATAAATTACTTCCAAATCTTATGAAATTTGGACATGTGGCTCCTGCCACTGTGTAAAAATTTCACTAATTTTTTGGGACATTTTTTAGTTGTTTTTCTATTTTAAAATTCAAAAACCTCTATTTTGCTACTGTTTGAATTGGAAAATCAACTAAAAATATTAAAAACCCTCCAAAAATTCTAAAAAAATTAGGTACTACTTATTTTAGTGTTTACTTGCTTCTATCCAATGTTTGCTTAATTTGGATTTATAAAACACCTAAAAATTGAAAAACCCTAAAAACTTTATAAAAATCATTAAAATTCTAAAAAGTCAAAAAAATACAATTTCTCTTCCTGTAGCTTAGTTTTTAGTTGTAATTTCATATAAAATTGTCTCCAGATTTTTATAGGCTTATCTATTTTTAGATATCCTTTCAAATTTGGATGCACATTAGCCTCTTGTTTTTTACTCTTTTTATTTTATAAAATCAACAAAAAATATAAAAATATGAGAAAATTACCAAAAACACTTAAAAAATTATAAAACCCAAAAATAATTTTATTTTAATTTTCTAACTTGTCTGTGTGTTGAATAATTCATTGAGTGTGCTTTTCTTAGCTTTTTCCTTATTTTCTTCATAATTAAAAATCACAAAAAAATAAAAATCATAAAATCCACCAAAAAATATTTTCTTATTTTATTCTTTTCAGACTACTTCGTAGGCTCTTTAAGCCAATCCGTGCTTCTTGTGTCCGACCATGGTCGCTATACCAGGTTAAATAAATAGCGAGGCCGCTATTCGGCTTTCTTGTCTGATTATTATATTTTGGTGATCTTATTTTCTTTTTGATCGATCTCCGAGATCCGGGTCGCAACGACCCTTGTTTTTACCTTTACTCGGATTTTGTGAGGGAATTTTTCAGTCATCAAGGGGTATCTCAAGAGATGGAACTTCCCACGAGAGGAGCATGATAAGCGTGATGGTGCCCTGGTGTATCTACGATTAGAAGAAGGGGTCGAGTTGAAAACTTGGCCAGCACGTTAGGTGCACAAATTTGGGTTCTCCTGCGAAAACTGGGGAGAAGGTGATTCTCTCCAACCACCATGCGTGAATGGAGTTGGTGAGGATGCGGATGAAGGTGCGGAGAACGTGAAGCATAAGCGATAAGGAGGTGGTTAGTCTCGTCGAATCGAAGGGAGGAGTAAGTGGTGATGATGGGTCTTACACTAAAAATATAAAAGAAATAACTAACTAAAACTAAATTACCTTTGCACTAAAATAAGAAAAATGCAACAAGTGGATGAAGTTGCTTGGGATGACACATGCTCGAGCTAGCACGATCGATCTTGGCCTCGATTCTGGTGGTGAAAAGGCTTGACAGAGGTGAACTTCATGGTACAATTAAGAAAGAACATAAAGGGATCACACCAATGGAAAGAGATCTCATTGTGGCTCACACCCACAACCTCTCTGTCACAAAGGTAATGGAGAGCTAGAGAACACTTACAACTATGATGGATGGATTCAAAAATGGGACTTGAAGCTCTTTTTATTGTGGTGGAGAAGATGGCAGAGAGGATGGTGATTGGATGTGGTCTAATTGAGGTGGGGAAGGTGTAAGGTGGCATAGCCAATGGGAGTAGGTTATTTCAAATTTATTGGACTCTAATGAGTGTTCTCATGGTCCATGTGGACCAATAACAAAGAAGAGCAATTTTCCTAATTAAAATACGCATGAAATAGATTGTGGGAGACTTCAAAATAAAAAATTCAAAATACAAAACTTTCTCAAAATAATTTTATCTAAAATATTGTTGAAGAATGTTTGTTTCCAAAATATGTTTCGAATAAAAGATACAAAGTAAAAACATCATTTTAGGCATAAAATACCCATTTTTGAATTTTATGATTTTTAAGTTTTTCTTGCTAATAATACCACTATATTATATGATGTAATAATAATAATATATAACATAAGATACTTAAAAAAATTGATTCTTAGTTTTACAAAATAAAATATAAAAATACTAAAGATAAAATACAAGTCAAGTTGACTTGTATAGCTATTTTTGTGTCTTTTTAATTTTGTTTTTTAGTTGATTTTATATTGTAATAGAAAGTAGAGTATACAAACTGAAATCAAAAGAAAAGGAGTTAAAATGAAATCGAAACAAAAAAAGAAAAAGCTGTAAACTAGTGTACAAATCGGTCCCAGAATTAATTTTCACAAAAGAACCCCGACTACTTTCAAAGTATTTTTAGAATTTAATGGTTTTAAAATGATAAACTTTAAAAATGAGTTGGATTAAATTGGAGTTCATATACTCCAGATATAAAATCTAGATTGCACGCATATAGAAAAAATTGAAGTTGTTCCATTTGTTAGTTATTTATGGTTATATTTTTGTAATATTTTTACATTTTTTATACATTTTTATTGAATTAATGTAGAAGAAATAATTTGAATCAGAGTTGTATAAAAATATTTACAAACATTTTAAGTTTGAGTATATTTGTGGGTATTTTGTGCAGTTATTGGCCATATCTCTCCATATTTTATTCCTTGTTGACCAAATCAATTCTTGACTTGGTCTTGAGGTTTAGGGTCATAAAATACCTTTGGTATTTTATTCTTTTTTTTCTTTTCTTTATTATATATTTTTTATAAATAACATACTTTATATACAATAAATGGAATAAATAATTAATGTTAATTTGTACAAAATAATGCTATTTACATGCATTTAGCTAGGGTTTTTAAGGACAAAATAATAGAATCAAGGTGATGAAATGGAGATTCATCATTGAACCTTAAGTGGTGGTAGCTATTCATGAGATTATTGAGGCCCCGTTTCGCTTGGCCATGATCTAATTATCTGCTCCTAAACTCAAGAAGAGAAAGTGAATGAGCATATATGAGCGACGCATCTTGACCATGGCTACTACCTACGCCATCACTCACCATCCACACATTAGGAAAGGGAACATTGTCACACCTCTTGTGAGTTACACCATCTCTGACTATTCTTGTGATAACAATCTCCTTGATAGTGGTGCTTCAATTAATATAATATCTTTCTCATCGGTACAACCTCTTCACTTATGGCTCTCAAAAAAACAGGATGATTTGTCAATTTGTTGATGGATCAATAAAGAGGTCAAGGGGTATTCTTGAAATTTTGTCATTCAGATTTAGGGAATGAGCTTCTTCCCTATAGAGAATCCTCCAATCATATTGGGACAACCTTTCTTCGCCTCTGCAAGATCCGTTATTGATTATGAATATTGAGGGAATCGCTTCTGTTTTGATGTCAGGAACGATGTGTTGATCACTGCACCCACTGTTGACCAAAGAACTGCATCCCATGAAAGTGTGTCTGTGTTAGCCAACCTTGAGGAGTATGACATTGATGATGATATCGGAGAGTTTTGTTGTATGTTGGATGATATTGAGACCCAAGAATTCCTCTCCAAGGAGGAAGGCTCGAAAAGCATAGACATTGGAGTTCCCCCTTCCGACGAGTGGTAATGCATTGATGACATCCATGGTATTTACACCATAGAGACCCTAGAGCGAAGAGCAGAATTAGCAGAGACTACAGAGGCTGAATTTGACCCTTTTTTTGCAAGGAATTCGGGCATTTTTACTATGACCTAGTAGAGACTTCCCATGTCGAGCATGACTACACTACTTCCATTGACCAGTTCATGCCTTTCTGCTTTGAGATTGCCCAGGATCTTCATGAGGTCAATCATGATCGGATTGTGTTAGCTGATGACCCCGACCTGCACCTTGTTAAATCCATCCCTCAACAATCATGCAAGAAGGTCTAGTTTTTACCTTCTTGATCTATGTACATCCACCTCTTTGTATATCAGCTTTCATTTTATTTCCTTCCATCTCCCATTTTTGCTCATCCGCCCCGTTCTTTGTGTTTTACCTTCCTTAGGACGTACTCTAACCCAAGTATAAAGGAGGTGGATTAGTTGATCTTTCTTCTTTTCTTATTTTTGTTTTTATTTTCTTTTTCTTCCAAAAAGGTGTCACACCTCCTTTATTGTTATACTTAGGATGTACTTTGTCTTAAGTATATGGGGGTGCACCCTGAGTGTTCATTCTTTATTTTGTATCATCGCTCTTGTTGTTGCATATACTTAGTGCTCTTTTGCCATAAGTATAGGGGGAGTGATGAGTATATTCTACCCTCGTACATTTTACTTTTTTTATTTCTTTTTGTGATCTCCCCAATTGTCTCCTTTTCTTGTATGTACATAGGGATATCTTAGACTAAGTACAGGGGGAGACAGTCTGAGTGTGATCTGTTTATTCCCACTCTCGACCCTCGATGCATGTAGATACAACCAGTTATACTTCGGACTATTTCATGCTAATTATAGGGTGTCATTCGACTTCACATTCATTCATTTCTTCCTTCTATCATTTTTTATTCGTTTGTTATAATATAGACTTTTTTTATAGTCAGTACGAGTTATGTATTCTCTTTTCTCTCTGGTCTTTGAGGATATAGCTCAAGCTAAGTATAGGGTGGTTGTATATACTTCGTATATACTTTAGCCATAACTCATGCTTTTGTATTTTTTAATAATATGGCTAATTAATCAGAATTAATACATACATATACCCAATTCTTTGTATATACTAATTAATAAATCAAGTTAAAAATACTTTTTGCAAAATGTTTGAAAAATAGTTTGACAAATATTTTGAAAAATCTTTTGAAAACTATTTGGAAAATATTTTGTTAAATATTTTCAACCTTTGTAAAAATATTTTTGTTTGTAAAAAATTCTATTCTTTGTTTGAAATTTTGAAAATCTATTTGCAAATGATCTTGAAAATGGTTGCAAAAATTTGAAAAATCTATCTATCCTGTTTAAAAATTTTTGCAAAATGATTTCAAGTTTTTTGTAAAATATTTATAAAATTTATTTATCAAATTATTTTGCAAAATAAAGTTTTCAAAATACTTGCAAAAATCTTTTCACAGTATTTTATAAAATTATGTAAATAATAAATCCTTACAAACCGTACATATACATGTAAATTCTTAAAAACCCAACTCTTGTAAAAAAATAAGATGCAACCCTGTGTAAATATATGTACCTATTTCTTTTCCAAAACTTTTGGTTTAAAATCCCTAAAAAATTGCAAAATTAAAAATACCAAAAACATTTGCAAAAACATCTTTTTCAAAAAAATGCATAAAATTTGCAAAACCTTTTAAGAAATCCATAAAAAATTCAAATTTTGAAAAATTGCATCACAAAAATATTTTATGTATAGTATATAGCATTTGGATTTTTCGGATTGAGTTTGATAATTGAATCTGAAGATTAGAGCTTGGCTAGACCATAAATTTATCTAATTACAAGAACCTTATAGGAACATGAATTGAGATACTTCAGGTCTGCTATACTTGATTCTTTGAGATTGCAGGACTTAGTTCAATGTCATCTTAACTGCTTAAGCAGAATATTCTGGAACACATGCACAACTCTTGTTGATAATGACCTAGCTTGTACACATGTACCTTACACTTTCATCACCTTAATTGAAGTGATAGAGGGCTGGATTTGCCTACATGAGATACAATCCAACGGAAACATCGATAGACATATTTGTTGATAATACTTTTGTGAGCCTGTAGCCAGATGGCTTGGCTACACAGGTCAAGCATCCCAAGATAGGTAGCTACGTTGGCTACCATCCATTCTTCTCTCCACCTCATCTTCTTGAGCTGGTTATACTTGAACTTAGAAGGGAATACCCCGCTTCTCAAGGAAAGAGTTGTTGGACTGGGGAATTAGGGTCACCATTTTGGAGAAGACTAACTTTTACCGCTTTAGTTGAGGAGAGCTACATATCACACCACTGTCCAAGAGAGATTTATAGTCATATGGGTTTGCGTATGAGTTGATTTATTCTGACTTGGCTATCGAGGAGACTTGAACAGAGTTTTTTGACTCTCAAAGGCTGTTGTATTTCAAATTCAATTCTCAATAAGGTTCGTGGCAACATCTAAAATCCAAAGGTCTGTCTTAAGCTCCAAATTTTGATTTTGTGAAGACAAGTTTGAAAATAAAAATTAATCCAAGTTATTTCCTTTCCTTTTCTTTATTTTTATTTTTCTACACATATTGCATAAGTGTTAGGCACTAGCAAAGACAAGTATAGGGAGGTGATGAATCTCCATTTCATCACTTTATTCTATCATTTTGGCCTCAAAAACCCTAGCTAAATGCATGTAAATATCATTATTTTGTTCAAATTAACATTCATCATTTAATGTGTTTATTTTATATAAAATATAGTTTTTAATTAGAAAACTATAGAATATATAAAAGAAAAAAATAAAATTCCAAAGCTATTTTATGACCCCAAATCCCGAAACCATGCATCTTGATGATTGGGTCGACAAGAAATAAAGTAAGTGGAGATAAGTGTCAAAAATTCAATTCTTTTATTCATCAATAAGTCCTACATGGGACCTATTTTATTCATTATTATTTATACCTCAAAAAAAAGAAACTTTGTACATGAATGTTTTAGATAATATATACAAAATTGAGTTTATACAAAAATAATATATTGTGTACTTTTTACACTCAAAATAAAACTCTAAATTCCAAACTTCCCAGACCTATATCTTCTCCATATGAACTCAAAATGTATTAAAATTAAATATAATTGTATATAACTTTTAATAAGCTATTTAATGAAGTAGTTTTATTTAAAATGGAGTTAAGATGCAAAAGTTAGGTTTGGACCCTATTGTATAGTTTACATAAATAAAATATTTATTTTATTTATTCTTTATTATTATTTATATTTTTATAATTTTTAAATAGTAGTTATAGTATGTTTATATATTTAGAATAGAATAAAACCATAAATAAAATAATAAAATAAAATAATATACAAAAATACATAGATGACACACATATACTTATACATATATAATAAGTATACATATTTATTTAAGTGTACATATTATATCAAAAAATATAATAAAAACATGTTTATGTGTATAAAAATAATCTACAAATATATAAAATATGAAAATAAAATAATAAAATCAAAATTATAAATTAAAATAAAATATACAAAACATATGTAAATATACCTATAATTGAAACCCTAATAATTAACTTGTAATAAATAAGCATGTAAAAATAAATAAAAATCATAACAAAATACTATATAAAATAATAAATATTTTTGTGTTTAACAAAAAATTAAATAATTCATTTTATATTTTATTTCGAATTATTTTCGACTTTAATAATAGTTTTATCTTTTTTTGCGGATGACGTGGAGCAATCAGGTCACACCATCTGTTGACCTGGGTCAACTGTCTGACCCAAGTTGTAGGTTTGTCAGACCATGCGTTTGACCTGACTTCTCCATTTTTCCTCGATCGCGGGTTGCTTTCTTCTTCACTTTTTCTCCTCGATCTTCTAGCTATCACACGCCCATGATGCCTCGAGGAATGGATCATTGAATTGTCTGCTCCGCCTCGATCTCCCATCCATGTTCACCATCTGTACATAACCAAGCTCCCCACCTTTTCAGATTTTTGAATTTCTTCTACCCCATTTATCCCCTCCTTTTATGCCTGGAGGCTATAGCTTCGTGACAAGGAACTTTCCCTGCACTTATGAGGATAGAGGAGGCGGAGTAGAGACCAGTTCTACCATCTTCGTTACTCATCATCGGTGCGAGGTACCTATCTCGTGGCTCTAGCCATTTGAGGTCCCTTTCATTTGCATTTTATATATATTTTAGGTTTAGTCTTTTTTCCTGCCATTAGTTTAATATTTGATCCATCTCATTAGCATAGCTTAGCAAATTCGCAGTTCGTCGGAGTTCTGCTCCAGGGAACCCTCCACCGTGACTCCACCCATTTTCCGACTCACCCAAAGCCCTCATTCCTTCCCCTTTTGCTTCTTGTACACCCTACGTACCTCCATCTCACCAAATTGTTTATGGATCTAATTTTGGGTGTTCCACTTCCTTCGCCTCACCGGAGCTCCATTGCCACATCCCATTTTGTGCACATTCCTCTTGCTAACGGATCGAGGCAGTTTGCCCTCGACCCCCCATTCTTCTTGTACAGGTCCTGAAGCATTCACTCCAGCTAGGGGGTGATTTTGAAGCCAAGGAATGTACCCAGGCCACCTAACCTTCCTTTTCCTCTGTGGGTTGCTACGATAATCCTCGAAGCCTTTTGAGCCCTCAAGCAGATAGAGGACATCTCCGGGAAGCCTTCGAGCCATTGTGCAGTGAGGAAGGTGGTCGGAGCAGCTGGGATCATCGATCGAAGCTCGAGGAAGGCAACCTTCTTCCATGTTCTTTGTCTGAAGCAACAACCATCTGATCATGCCTTCACTCCAATTTTGATCGTGGTCGTTCGATCTCCACTCGCCTCGTACATACGATCGAGCTCTAGATCTGACCTCAACCACTGATCGGCGAAGCATCATCACGCCTCCTACACACGCCACATGTATAAGTGGGTGCTTGCGAATTATTGGATTCGCACCTGTAGGGGGTAAATTACACATTATACCCCCATCTTTTGTTTATTTATTACTTAGTATTGTAATTTATTTTAAACACTTAAATATTTTAGTAAAATTGCATAGGAACCCCTGTTGTTTATTGATATTACTTTTGGGTCTAGTCCACGTCACCTCGCATGCGGTCCCACATGAGGAGGCGATTTTGTAGGGAACCCCTTATGTGTTTTTTTTATTTCAAAGTAGTCTAGAAACTTTAAACATTAGTTATATCTTTTTGGTATTTTACTGAAAGAACCTCGCACTTTATTTTAATTACGTAAATGACCTTGCAAGTTCATTAATTTTTTTCCTTGTATTTCAGTTATTAAAATTATCATTCGTGCTCTAAAAATACTTAAAAAAATATAATTAAGTGCTTGCTTGCTTGTAGTTTCACACTATGTTTTTTGATTTTCATTTTAGGCAATTTAAATATTTATTGAAAAACATATAAGCATGTTTTTATTCCTATTTCAATAAAAAATACCAAACAAATATATAAACATTTTGAAAAATTCCGAAAAAAAATATCTTATTCATTTTAGTATCTTCTAACATCATACCAAAAATCTCTGAAAATAGAAAAAGGAAAGGTTCAAAAATTAAAAATCTCCCAAATACTTTATAAAAAAGTATAAAAAAGCCCCAGAACTACAAAATACTCATTTCTATTTTATAATTTTCATTATATTATTTATTATGTATTAAATTTATTTGTAAATTTTTTGACACTTTTTGTTATTTTTTTCTTCAAATCAAGTTGGCCCAATTATTTAATCCCTATTTTGCATTTTTTACTTTAAATAAATAAATATACATATTAGAAAAATTCTATCGAAATCAAAAAAATAATATAAAATTTTAAATAATGCAATAGCATTTTATTTCTTGTATTTTTATTATTTTTAGTAGTATTTATAACCGTATATTGCATATATAGGCCTATATATTCTTATATTATATATTTAAAAAAATAAAAACCAGAAAAATATACAAAGGAAAAATATATATTATTAAAAAATAAAAACATAAAAATTAAATATATAAAACCAAAAACCCACACAAAAATACATAGACGAGAAGAACACAAATTTTGTGCATCATTTCCCAATCTATCTAGTCTGCTCCTTATGTTTGATACTCTACACATACTTGCACATGTACACACATTTGTAAAGTAATAATATATTTTAACTCCACGTCTTATCTTTCATTGCTTGATTTATATTGTTGGTTAATTATTAAATTAGTCCGAGGTTCTCATCTATCGCTTCGACAATTATGCTACGCTTATATGGAATACAAGACCGACGTACATTTGGCTTTTCTAGATCCACAGAGGATCTGGGTGAATGAAGTGGTGTGGGGTGAAGAGCAACAGAGGGTCAAGGTGATGGCGATGACAGTAAAGTTGGAGGATAATGGGGATGATCGGAAATGAGTGGCGGAGCCGAAGCTCTAACGAGAGTGAATTTTTGATTTTATAAGAAATAAAACGAAATCACATGAAATAACTACTGATCCTACACTATGGTTATGCTAAGGAGTAGACAGAGAAAGGAAAAGAGAAGCTTGTCGTACCTAAACCTCTTGGAGCAGAACTTCTGGTGGAGAGGGCGGTGGAGCTTTGGATCAACTCGATTCAACACCAAACTACGTTGACGAACGACCGGAGTGAGTGTTGTTGTCACTAGGACTCGGTCTAGGGTTAACATTAGGTCTTTAGTCGATGGAAGAGGGATCAAAGGGTGGAGGAAGGTGGAAGAGAGGTTTTCTATAAAGGGCCATTTGACCAAGGATGCCACCCGAGGTGATGATCCATCAATCGGGAATATGGTCGAGCGTGATCGATCAAAATGGGTGTAAGGACTGAGCTCCAAAAATGGGGGAATCAAGGTCAAAACCTCTAGCATACGCCAGGGCTACGTGCACGAGGGAGTTGACCCATGTCAAACAAGATCCGGCTCTCATTGGTCCACATAGGGCCACTAGACAACAAAATAGCAAAAAGAGGTTTATTAATTCAAAATAAAATAATAAATGATTTTATTATTTTTTATTAATACGAAAAATATTTATTATTGCACGTAGTATTTTATTCTGATTTTTGTTTATTTTTATAAGTTAATTTATTATGAGTTCCATTTTTAGAGGTACATCTATAAGTATTTTTGCCTACATATATTAGGTATTTTATTTTATATTTTATACTTTATATTTATTATCTTATAAACTTAATTTATATAATTAAACTTTTTTATATACATAAATATATTTTTATTGTATTTTTCTGATGTATTTTGTACACTTACATAAATAAGTGTATTACTTATGTAGGTATAAGTATAGTATATTCATCTATGTATTTTTATAACCTATTTTATTTTGTTATTTTCTTTATGGTTTTATTTTACTTTTAAATATATACATGTATTATAAATAATATTTTAAAAATTAGAAAAATATAAACTGATAAAAAATTAAACAATAACTAAAATGGATATTTTATTCATGTATATTGTACAATAGGGGTCCAAAACCTAACTTTTGCATCTTAAATCCAAATTACGTGAAACTACCTTCATTAAATAGCTTATTAAAAGTTATATACAATTAAAGTTTGTTGTGTTTTGAGTCCATATGGAAAAGGTATGGGTCTGAGAAGTTTGGATTTTGACTTTTATTTTAAGTATAAAAAGTTCATTGTATATTATTTTTATATGAAATTAATTTTGTACTTTTCCATATATTTTTATCTACAACTTTCATGTACAAAGTTTCTTTATTTGATATGTATAACTAATAAAGAATAAAATGGGTCCAAAAATGGATTATTGAAGTATAAAAAACATGGCTTTATTGAGGTTTTTGGCCATTATCTCCCCCTACTTTATTACTTGTAGACTCAGTCATCATGATTCCTATGTAGGAATGAGCATGGGTTGGGTTGGGTCATGCCCTGGAGGGCCCAGGCCCAAGCATGTTAAAAAAATTCGGACCTTGGGTCGGGCTTAGGCCCGTAAATTTTTTTTGTTCGGCCCAAGCCTCGGTCCAGCCCAATTCCTGTGGGCTGAGCTTGGGCCGGCGGATTTCTCATTTTATACATGTGCACTCAATGCAAGATACCATGAATATCTCTCATGTGTAAAAATTGAAACAGTGAAACAAACTTTACCCAGTTAATAACAGTAAGTGCACCAGACCCTACATGTTAAAAAAATGGGCATAAGGCCCATATTAGGTAAAGGTTCAATAATAGAGAAATTTTTAATCGAAAAAAATAAATACTGACAAATCCAAGCTTAACCAATAGAATCTTAACAAAAGATAAATTAAGGAAAATTAATTCAGAATTGAAATACAATGATCATCAGCTTATATGTTACACGCATGACTTTCTTGATTTTATAAACATTACATGGAGACATGATACAAGAAGAGAGTGCACATGAAATAGGTGGGGGTTTTCGTGTATGCAGGATGTGGGAAAGGGTTCAGGCCCTCTTCAGGTCGGGTTGGGCCGAGCCAATCCCGAGTCCGGTCAAAAAGATTGGGCCTAAATCTTGGGCCCAAGCCTGACCCAACATTCATTTAGGAATGGGACGGGCTAGTTTTTTTAGGCTGGGTAGGGCAAGCCTGGCCCAATGCTTATCCCTATTCCTAGGTCTCGAGGTTTATAGTCATAAGATACCTCTAACATTTTATTTATTTTTCTTTTCTTTTATCTATTCTTTTATTTTGGTTTTAGACAATGCCTTTTATACATTATTTATATAACAAATTAATTTATGCAAAATAATGATATATACATGCATTTAGCTAGGGTCTAAAGGCTAAAAATGAAACAATAAAGGTGATGAAATGGGGACTCATCAGTTACATTTTCAAATAATTGTCCAATGTGAATCTAATCAACATCAACATTTAAATTGTAAATGTTATTTACAAATAGCTCTCTCTTATATATTGTAAATCACATTTATAATATATATGATTAATATCAATTGTGTTATCCACATTGTTCGTATCTATGGTAACTAAATCACATTTAATTATATTGGATCATCATTCTCATGCATCTAAATAATATGAATCAAATTCACATTATTCATGATAATTAGATCACATGTAATTATCCATTTCTCAATGTTTAGATACACATTTATCAATGGAACTATTTTTCAAACTCTTTCAAGAATAGCATGCTTTCTCCGTAGATACTTGGAGATAAGGACTGGCGATTGTACGTTCCACATTTAATGACTTGGATGTTGAGATCACATTTCAAATCCAGATCTTGGGACCTCTCATAGATGCTTGATTAAATCAAGGCTACAGATCTAATCTTCTCATGGCATCTGAATCTCATCCAGATCAATGTTCAACATTTGCACTAAGATTATATTACTTCTCTACTGAGAGGAGTGATAAACCCAAGAATCGATCGGTCTTGTATTCCACAAAAGGCGGGAACACAGTCGAAGTGTTGACCAATCAAACTCTGAATTTAATAAACAATTAACCCACACTATAGATCAAGCAATAACAAGCAATGTGAAGTTAAAATTTATTTTTAACTCTACAAACAAGGTGTATAGGACAAGTATGCAGAGAGTTCGAACACAGGGAGCAAACAGGGTAGATCAAACAAGTGCGTGCGTGAGTGAATGTGAAGTGATGTCTACACTATGCAAGCAAATATTTTTGTGGATTTTTAAATTTTTTAAATTTTTTAATTTAATTTTTAATTTTGTATTTTGTTTTTAAATTTTCTGATTTTTATATTTTATATTTTATATTTTTCTATTTTCTTTTTCAATGTAGGAATATATATACAATATAGGGGAAAGAGAGGATAATGTATTTATAAAAATGGGTAAAAATAGTCAGAAATCAGAAAATGAAATCTTTTTGGTATTTTTATGATTTTTTACTGTTTTTGTGATTTTTGAATGTTTTTCAAAATATCTTTGGTATTTTAAATAGGCAAAACAAGGGAAAACAGTGAATAAACTTGCTGACCTAAATTAAAATGAGGTTGAAAAATACTAAACAGTACCTAAAATTCCTCAAATTAATTTTAAAAGATAGACAATGAAACAAGGAAGACACAGCAACTGAGTTTGTATTTTTGTGATTTTTCTAGAATTTTGTAGATTTTTATGAAGTTTTTAGGGGTTTTCTAATTTTTAGGTTTTTCTTTTGCAATTTTTAGTGGTTTTTGGACTGATACTAGTAGATGACAAAACACACAAAATATAATTTTTTTGGAATTTTTCAAAGTATTTTAATATTTTTTTGGTATTTACTAAGCTAGACAGTATGCAAAAAGCAAGTTTTTGATTTTTAATAAATATAAAAATACAATAAAATAAAAAAATAAAAATATGGCATGGAAGTGCAAGCACACAGGAGCTTAACTTGAATTTTTGAGAATTCGAATTAAAATGATGCTCCAAATAAATACTACAAGCACAAAAATATTAAGGCCTGGGAGGGGCGTTTCTGTAAATAGGCAAAACTCCAGGGGGTTATACAAGCAATTTTTCCACAAAATTTAACTCTTAATATTCAAATTTATGGACAAAATACAAATAAGCAAACCCGCAATGGTGTCGATGCAAAATACCCACCAGGGCACGTGACTTGCACGCGCCTAGCAGGGACTGAAATGGAATTTCAAAAATACATGGGGGCTCACATGCAATTTTCACAAAATTTTAATATTTAAACTACAACTCCTAGTACTGAAACACAATAATAAAAGGGTCGAGGGCCTCCTTGCAAAATGCCAACACCTCACGTGAACAAGTCACGTGAGGTGACGTGGCAGAGGACCTATGTGTAAATATGGAGAATCTAAGGGCCTACTTGCAAATTTTACAAAAATTTTAAACTACAGACGAAAGTTTGTGGACTAAATAATAAATACAAAATGCGCGGGGTTAAAGTAGCAAAATACCCCTGGCGCGCGCGAACCAACGGCAGAGACTAGGCCACTTATCCACGTGGCGAGCGACGGACGGCCGATGACGCTTCGACGATGCACGGCTGGGATTAGATCTTCCTTGAATGATCGTACGGTGAATACGAGGGAGGATCGGACGGATGCTGTACGATCTGGGGCTTCTCCACGATCCAACGGTGTGGAGGCTAGGACCAAGAACAACGAAGAACGCCGGCGAAGGCGAGCTTCGCCGCGCTAGATCTCCGTCCTCCAGTGGCGATTGGGCTTCAAAATGGACGTGGAGACTCTTGGGGGTCTCCTCTTCCTCCTGGGGGCGTCAAAATACCACGGCGAAGGCTGGGGTGCTCGCGAGTGGCCAGCGGAGCTGGGGGGCTACGCGAGCTCCAGCGAGGCTCCAAAATCGCCTCCAGGCGCGAGTCAAAGCGCGTTGACCTGCAAAAATGGTTAGGAGGTCCAGGGAAAACTGCCTGGACCTAAGGATGGTGGAATGGAAGCGAAACGAGGCATGGCGGTGATTGGTCGGAGGTGCGCTCCAGCCAAGGTGATGATTTGGGTGATTCAAGCGACGATTCTTCGTGATTTTTGAGGGTTTTTAATCCTAGAACTAACAGGAATAAAATGCGAATGAAAAATAGGGGAGAGGGGGACCTCAATGGCCGAAGCCAGAGGAAATGAGGTACCTCGACCGCCGGGGTTGGGAGAGGTGATGGAGACACCTCCGACCTCGTACGCCTTGGCTGAGGGGCTCACGGTGGAGCTGTCACCTCCAAGAAGCCACAGAGCACAAGAGAGGCAGTGAGGGGTGGATCGAAGGGACTCGAATTCGAATTCAAAGTCGGGGCTCCATATATGTTGGTTGACCGGATGACCAAGGTGCTCCAAAGATCGAGCCAGGTCTGGTGAATCGATGGCTCTATCCCCCAAAAAACGCAAGGGCGTGATAGACCAAGAATCGAGAGGCAAAAGTCATGAAGGACTCGATCTCAAAAAGTGCAAGATGGAGGCTAGAAAAATCGACAAAGAGGGGGTCATACCGAGGTCTGACAGCAGCTACAGGGCCTAGGGCAGACAGTTGACCGAGGTCAACTGTGACTGCCCCCTGGTTGGTCCACGTGGACCAACCAGAAAAAAAGGCCCTGAAAAAGATTTAGAAAATAGATTAAAAATCGAAAATGATTTTATTAAATTAAGGTTATTTATTTATTATTTTATGTAGTATTTTATTCTGATTTTTAATTATTTTTATGAGGTATATTTTTATAAGTTCACTTTTATACCCCTTATAGGTATAATATCTATATATTTTATTCTTTATTTTTATTTTATGTATTTTAGTTTTATTATTTTTATTTAGTGTTTTATAAGATCATATAACACTTTTATACACACAAATATATTTTTATTTTATTTTTTTCTGAAGTATTTTATGTACTTAATAAAAGTATAATTTATATAGGTATAAGTATAAGTATGATACCTATGTATTATATATACATGTATTTTATTTTATGTTTTATTTAGGTTTTTAATTTGATTTTAATGTACATAATTATTGTAAATAATACTGAAAAAATTATAAAAATATAAGAATACAAAAATAATGAATAAATAATAAATTGAATATTTTAATCTGTACGAGTATACTACAAGGGTCCAAAACTCAACTTTCAAACCGTAACTCCGAAAAATACGAAACCACCTCCATTAAATAGATTGTTTTATGCTATATATAATTAAAGTGAGTTTGGTACATTTCGAGTTTTTATTTGCAAGATACGGGTCTGGGAAGTTGAAGTTCTGGAATCTTATTCAGACCATAACTTTTTATCTGTACATTATTTTTCAGTGAAATCAATTTTGTATTTTTCTTTATTAAATCATCTACAACTTTCATGTACAAAGTTTCTTTATTTGATGTATAAAAAATGGAACCAAAAATAGGTCCCAAAATGAATAAAGAATGAATGAATTTTTATGGTGTTTTGACCCTTATCTCCCCCTACTTTATTCCTTGTCGACCTATTCATCAAGATGCCTAGGTCTCAGGGTTTTGGGTCATAAAATATTTATAATATTTTATTCTTTTCTTTTCTTTTATTTATTCTATAATTTTGGCTTTAATTACAGTATTTTATACACTATTTGGGTGCATGCATGAATGCTAAGATGATGGATTTAATGTTATTTACACGCATTTGCTAGGGTTTTTGATGCCAAAATGATAGAATAAAGATGATGAAATGTGGCTTCATCATCCCCCTATACTTTACCTTTGCTAGTCCCTAGCAAACACTTATCCAATAAGTGCAAAAGAAAAAGAAAGAAAAGAAAAAGAAGAAATTTGGATTTTATTTGAATTATCAAACTTGTCTATACAAAATCAAAGTTTGGAGCTTAAGTCGGACCTTTGGAATTTTAGTGCGGGCGGAACCTTAGTGAGAACCGAATTTGAAATCCATCAGTCCCTGAGAATCCCAAAACTCTATCCAAGTCTCCTCAATAGCCAGGTCAGAAATACTTCAACTCATACGCAAACTCTTACGACTATGAATCTGACTCGTACGGTGTAAGTGATGGTGACTCTCCCCAACTAGAATGGCAAAGAAACTGACTTCTCCAGTACGACAACCCAATGATTCCCCAATCCAATAACTCCATCCTTGAGGAGCGGGGTATTCCCTTCTAAGTTCAAGTGGCAACCAGCTCAAGAGGAGGGGGTGAAGAGAAGAATGGACGGTAGCCAGTGTAGCTACCTATCCTGGGATGCAAGACCAGTGTAGTCAAGTCATCCTGCTGCAGGCTCACATGGTATGACTTTGGAACTCAAGGTTGCTTATTGACTTTACAACATTTGTACATACTTTGCAGGTTTTTTATTTTTATACATGCCTGAACTTTTTTTTAATACTATTCACAGCAGCATTTACATAAGGAGTTTTTCCTCTTGAGCCAGTAGACTATCCCTCTTTTGAAGCTTTATCGCAACCCACAGTCTCCTGTCTTTAGACTTCCTAATTACTGGACGGGTTGGGGTGCACTTCCCTCCCTAGAGGAGGACAAATGTTTCCACTTGTATGCGTCTCATACCGGCAAATCCAATCCCCTCACCACTCCAACTGAGTTGAGTCGTGTGAAAGGTGCAGGTGTCCAAGTTAGGTCATTATCAACAAGAGTCGTACGTGTGCTCCGAAATACTCTACTTAGGAAGTCAAGAATCCATTGAACCAAGTCTCGTGATCCTCAAAGAATTAAGTCAACTAGACCTGAAGTACCTCAACCCCAGTTCTTATAAGGTTCCTGTTATTAGGTAGATTTTTAAGCTCCAACCAAGCTCCAATCTTCGGATTTTACTTAGACTCGTTCAACTATAAAACTCAGTCCGAAAAATGCTCATGATATGCAAATGAAATGCCAAATGCAGAAAATATTTTTGTGATGCAATTTTTCAAAGATTTTGAACTTTTTATGGATTTTTGAAAAGATGATGATGCATATGCATTTTTTTAGATTTTTCAAAAAGTTTTTCAACTGTTTTTGGATTTTAATTTTGCAAATGTTTTTGGGATTTCTGAAAACAAAAAGTTTTTTGGCTAAACGTTAGGTGAAAACTATGTACACGGGAGTGCTTCTTATATCTACAAGACGTGGATTTTAAGAATTTACAGGGTAAGTGCTCAGTTATATATATATATATATATGTATGTATAATGGATTTTTGGTTTGATGTATGTATTCCTCAAACTTATTTGACACAAGCCTTTCAAACAATTTTTTAAAACTATAGTCCAAAATAATTTTTACAAACATTTTTACAAACATGTACACACATTTGAAAATCATTTTGCAAAGGCTTTCAAAATAGTATAGATAGATTTTTCAAAATAATTTTGCAACCATTTTTCAAACCATTTGCAAATCATTTTTCAAACATTTTATTTCACACAAAGAAAATAGATTTTTACAATCAAACTGTTTTTACAAAGGTTGAAAACATATAACCAAACGTTTTCAAAATAGTTTTCAAAAGATTTTTCAAAAAGATTTTCAAACTATTTTTCAAACATTTTGCAAAAAATATTTTCACCTGATTTATTAATCAGTATATACACAAAGCATTTGAGGAATAATCACATCTTTTTTATTAAGATTTTTAATGAATTTTGAAGAATTATTAGCCAGATTATTAGGAAAATACGAAAGTACGAGTTATGGCTAAAGTATATACGTAGTATATACAACCCCCCTATACTTAGCTTGAGCTATGTCCTCATAGATCGGAGAGAAAAGAGAAGACATAACTCGTACTAAGTATAGACAAGTCTAAAGAATAAATGAATGAACCAATCAATGAGAAGTTGACCGTCCCCCCTATACTTAGGATCAAATAATCCTAAGTATAGCAGACTGTACACAATGCAGGGAGGGTCAAGGGTGGGAATGAACAGATCGTACTCAGATTGTCTCCCCCTATACTTAGGGTAAAATATCCCTAAGTATAGACAAGAAGAGGAGACAATGGAGAGGATCGAAATGAATAACAGAACTCGGGGTGCACACCCCCCTATACTTAGGACAAAGTACGTCCTAAGTATGGAAAACTGTCTACAAGGGCGGCACCTTTTTGATAGATAAAGAAAATAGAAAAGGAAAAGAAGAAAAGAAGAAAAGAAGAAGATAAATCAACAGATGAAAGAGTAATATGAACAGATGGATCTGTACAGCAGAAGATGGAATTGATCACCATGTATGAGATGCAGATGATGTGAGTCAAAGAACACATCTCATACCAGAAGAATGGGGGTAACGTCGATGGTCGGCGGATCATGATCTAGATATAGCTTCAGGCATTGACCATTGACGCGGAAGGTAGAGGAAGATGACGGTTCGGATATATCGATGATGCCATTGTTATGTACCTTCCTGACCACATACGACCTTTCCACTTGCTCTGTAATTTCCCTGAAAATAATTTCAGCCTCGAATCAAACAACCATACTCTCTGATCTGGCTCAAACTGTTTATGGCCGATATGGGAATCGTGCCATGTTTTCACTTTCTCTTTGTACTGTAGGCTGTTGGAAAAGGTTGTATCTCTCAGTTCTTCCAGGGTTGCCAATTCTGCTCTTCTCTGTTCTCCTATGCTCTCGGGATCTAACAGTAACTCAGTGACTGCCCAAAAGGATTTGTGCTTGATTTCCATAGGCAAATGGCACAGCTTGCCATAGACGAGTCGAAATGGAGATGTCCCCAATGGATTCTTGAAAGAAGTCCATAGGCCCACAAGACCGAGTCCAAAAGCTGTGACCAATCCTTTCGGTCTGGGCGGACAACCTTCTGCAAGATAGTTTATCTCCCGGTTCGATACTTCGGCAAGACCATTAGTCTGAGGGTGATACGGTGTGGCAACCCGATGGTCAATGCCGAACTCGTCTGCATGGGCCCTAACCTTGTCATTGATGAAATGAGACCCCCCATCTGAAATCAAGACTCTCGGTACCCCAAACCGTGAAATGATATTTTTCCTCAAAAATTTGCATACGGTTTTAGCATCTGCGGCTCGGGCGGGGATGACCTCAACCCATCGGCTGACATAATCCACAGCGAGCAGAATATGCTCGAATCCCTGACTCTTAGGAAATGGGCCCATGAAATCAATCCCCCATGCATCAAACACCTCACAAAAGTGAATGGGTTGCATGGGCATCATGTCTCTCTGTCTGCAGGTTCCCATTTTCTAACAGTCAGTACATCTCTTCACGAACTCATCAGAATCCTTGAAGAGAGTAGGCCACCGTAGGCCGGATTGAAGCACCTTCTGTGATGTCCTTTTTCCAGAATGATGTCCTCCTGCCTCAAGCTTGTGGCAATATGTGAGGATGCTATGCTGCTCTTTTTGAGGAATGCACCTCCTCCAGATGTTATCCCCTCCTTCATGATAAAGGACGGGATCCTCCCAATGGCAAAACTTTGCCTTAGCTAGGAAGGTCTCAAGTTTCTGCCTGGGCCAACCCTGAGGGACCGTCTTGGCAACAAGATTGTTTACAAAGTCGGCATACCATGGGAGTGAGGTGATAGCCAAGATCGCCTCATCTGAAAATGTCTCTGTGATAGGTGCGCTGGGCTCAGATTCCTCAAGATTCTCCAATCTGGAGAGATGATCCGCCACCACATTCTTGACTCCAGGCTTATCTTTAATCTCAATATCAAATTTCTGGAGTAGAGGGATCCATCTGGTAAGACGTGCTTTGGCATCCTTCTTGGCCATTAAATACCGGATGGCGGTGTGATCTGTGTAGATTGTCACTCTAGATCCGAGAATATAAGATCGATACTTATCCAAAGCAAAGACTACGGCCAGCATCTCTTTCTCAGTCACAGTGTAATTCCGTTGAGCGGCATCCAAAGTCCGGCTGGCATAGTGAATGACAAATGGCAATCCATCCCTCCTCTGTCCAAGCACAGCCCCAACGGCAAAATCTGAAGCATCCGTCATGATCTCGAATGGGAGAGACCAATCGGGTGGCTGAAGGACAAGAGTTGAAACAACCATATCTTTGACAGTCTCAAAAGATGCAAGACACTTATCATTGACAACGAACTCGGTGTCTTTTGTCAGCAAATCAGTAAGCGGTCGGGCAATACGAATGAAGTCCTGAATAAACCATCAATAGAAACCGACATGCCCCAGAAAAGACCGCAAGTGGCGTAAATTGGACGGTGGATTGAGTTTTCAGATGATATCCACCTTGGCCGGATCAACCTCCATGCCCCTGTTGGAGACGATATGACCAAGGACCGTCCCTTGAGTCACCATGAAGTGACTCTTCTCCCAAGATAATACAAGATTTACCTCTATGCAGCGCTGAAACACACGGTCTAGGCAGTCAAGACAAGCATCGAACCCGTCGCCATAAACCGAGAAGTCATCCATGAAGATCTCTAAACAGTCACCCACCGTGTCCGAGAAAATGGACAACATGCACCTTTGGAACGTCACTGAAGCGTTACATAGACCAAAGGGCATCCGTCTGAAAGCATAAGTCCCAAACGGACAGGTGAATGTCGTTTTCTCCTGGTCTTCGGGCGCAATGGCCACTTGATTATATCCTGAGTACCCGTCACGAAAGCAATAATGACTCTTTCCAGCTAGCCGCTTGATAATCTGATCAATGAATGGCATCGGGAAGTGATCCTTCTTGGAGGCCTCATTCAATCGTCTGTAGTCCACACAGACCCTCCAAGAAGTGGGTACTCGGGTAGCGATCTCCTCTCCAGACTCATTGACAACTGTAGTGATACCCATCTTCTTGGGTACCACATGTAGTGGACTAACCCATTTGGAGTCGTAGATGGGGTAAATAAAATCAGCGCTCCACCATTTTGATATTTCTTTCATAACCACATCTCGAAGATTCGGGTTCAGCCGTAGTTGGAAGTCACGCGACGGCCTAGCTTCATCCTCAAGATAGATGTGGTGGGAGCACAGAGCCGGACTAATCCCTTGGAGATCAGCTATACTCCAACCTATCGCCTTGCGGTTTCTTTCAAGAACCTCCATCAGACGAGATTCTTGTTCTCCAGTCAAACCTGCTGAGATAATGACTGGGAGCATATCTGGCTCACCCGCAAAGAATCTATACTTCAACGACTGCGGCAGAGGTTTCAGTTCTGGACAACTGGGAGGTGGTAGATCTGACTTCTGATATGTCTGTGTGAAGGCGACCAGGTCTGCATGGGAGAACTCTCGCTCTGCATGAATCTCTGTCAAAGGGCGGCTTGCTGAATCGTCAATGAACTGTACTGGCTCGCACTCTTTCATGGTTGTTGGCTCAAACGTAATCAGACAAGGCAAATAGTCATCGAAATCATCCCAATCAATGTCTGAATCCGAGGGATCAGAAGAAGATGAACAAGAATGGAAATCATCAGCACCACTCGTCCCAACACTGTCAGCCTTAGGTATATCCTTGTCCAGGGGTGTGCTCTCCCGGCTCTCGACTGCCATAAGCTTAAGATATAGTGAATCTGTAGGCAAGGCGAGGGTCGGTGCTACAGGATCTGTCCAGTTAGATTCATCATCTGTCATCAGAAAATCACACTCCTGGTGGATGTCTAGCTCTTCCTCTGTCATCTGCGCGGCTTCGCTGGACTGCTCTGAGCATTCTAGTTCTCTGGCTCTTGTTTCTTCGATCGTCTCTATTTGTATGGTTTTGCCCTCTACGCGAAAACACACCTTCCCACTATCATGATCGATCACCGCCTTGGCTATGGCCAAGAATGGACGTCCGAGAATGATGGGGGCATCAGTTACCGACTCAGGGATCTCCATGTCCAACACAACAAAGTCCACAGGGAATTTCAGGCCCTGAATGGTAACGACCACGTCTTTCAATAACCCCTTCGGCCTCTTAGTCGACCTATCAGCAAACTGAAGGACTTTCCTGCTCCTAAGAAGAGGACCAAACTCGAACCGATCGAGTAAGGCTGCCGGAAGAAGGTTAATTGAAGAGCCGTTGTCTAACAGAGTACGATCAAACTGCTGCTCCTGAATCTCGCATCTGACATAGGGAGCTCCTGCATCTGGTCTCTTGGCTGGCGGTTTGTTCTGAATGGTGTAGCAAGTGGAGTGAGTGAACACATGGATCTGATCTCTGTGGTTCCTCCTCTTCCTGCGGACTGTGGTCTTCTCTTTCAGGTCCTTTTTGAAGAAGGGGGTGTGCTCAAGTGCTTCCTGTAGAGTCAGCTAAATATGGAACCTGTCAATCATCTGGTTGCTGAACTCTACCTGCTGATCTTTTTTTTGGATTTTCTCTTTTATTCCCCTTCGCCCGGCAGAGTGCCTCAGGGAAGGGGATGGTAGGGGCCTCCTCAGATGGAGAACTAGGAATAGGTCCCTGTGCCTGTGGAGGATTAGAATCCATACAATCATCATCATTCAACACATATGGATCCGCAATGTGAACAGAAACCTTTCCTTTATTCATATTTTTGTTCTTTTTGTTGTCACCACAGTCCATAGATACAAAAGGTGGTAATATCACAGATGGAGGCTCAACAAAAGTGGTTGTGGTGGCCTCAGTACCACCACCGGCACCTGTCTTCGCGGCATCAGCACCACGCTCTGACTCGGCATCCAAAATGGTGGCATCAACACCACCATCTGCATCTGGTATCACGACGGCTTCAGCACCGTCGTCGGGATCTCCATCCTTGGTGGCTTCAGCACCACCGTCTCTAACATCATCATTAGCGGCATCAGCACCGCTTCTCTGCTCCTCTAGCGCTCCTGGTTCAGCGTGTGATTGTCGCTCAGATGAGGCACCGCCGGCTGGCATCCTACCTCTCCTAGTAGTCACAAAATCAGCATCATACAAAGAAGAAGATATGTCACTCAAATAGTCACTAGGAGAGGTATCCTCTGTAAACTCTACCTGCTCAGACTTCCTTTTCAAATTGTTCGGGTTGGGTTCAATCTGAGTGGGTATGGCGGCCTTGCCTTTGATGATTTCCCTCATCTCCTGTCGGAATTCATCCATTTCTTGCCTGAAGGATGTACGCTGTTCGGAGAGCAAGCGGGCAAGATCATCGAGAGCTGGGTTCTCAAAAGCGGGGGCTTGAGAATCGGATGGGTTCCCTTGCGGGAAATGAGGTTGTTGCTGCTGCTGGTACTGGAGAGGATGGGGATGGTAGGGGCCTCCTCTCCTCCACCACCACCGCCCCCAAGTCAGTTTTCTCTCATATGTGCGATTTCTCTCATGAGATCACCCATGAAGGTACCCTGGTCTCGGATCTGCCTCTGCATGGTCTCCAGGGATGCAAGAAGTGAATTGTTGATGGCTGCTTGATCAAATAAGAAAGGAGGGTGATCATGGTCATCTGGATGCTCTCCTCTGTCAGCCATGTCTGGGTTCTCTGAAAAAGAAAAAGAACCCATCTCAGGTGCCGTCAAATGTTTCGAACTCTGCGATGCACTGAAATCTGAGACTCTTAGACTGATGGAAGGGGAATGAGAAGGGTGGTCGAGGGGGAACAGGGTGGATGTGAACTCAGGTTCGGAGTGCGGACTCTCCGAGGTTGTCCTAGATGAATAAGGAGGAGTGCTGGATAGTGGTGCCGATAAAGTCGGCCTAAGAGACCTCCGTCCCATCATCTTGATTATTGGGAAGAGCAAGGTGAATGCAGAAGAAGAAGGAGGAAAGGAACAAAACTGCGCACAAATGTGTTGCATTTTTTATCTTGACCTAAAGATAACTAGCAATCAAACACAAAACATGGGTAAGTTCACCAACTCAACACATGAAGCCGTGAAGGTTCGGCTTTTATCTTGTCAGTTTTAGCTTGAATTCAGGAATTTATCTTGTAACGAGTCCTTAGAGCGCTACGCCTAAAGGAGAGAGAGTACTGCTGGAAGAGTATCCCGTACTTGTCCTCCTCCTGTGTAACCTGTAGCTTGCGCTTTTTGAGGTCCATGTAATCCTTCTTGGATCCCTACTCAGCCAAAGAAATAGAGAAAGGAAGCCAATAGGCGAAACCGATACTTCGGAACTCGCTCGCAACGGAATCACCCGTGAGCGTGCAAGATCCTACTCGGACGACGATGAGACAGACACCCCCGTGAAGGTGAGGCCTAGGCTCGATACTTCGGACAAGGTCGATGCTCTACACAATAGAGAGTCACCAATGTTGACCAATCCCTACTCGTCCACGTACGATAGAAGTGCCAATACTTCGGAAATCTAGGCGATACACAAGGCAGCCACAAGCTGGGATTTTGGCTCTAATCCTTACGAAGCACTCAACTCACTTGGAAGGAGACCTTCCCATGCAACCTGAAGACAAGTGAGGGTGTTACTCTCCCCAAACAATGAATCCAATTACAAGTTATATTTAGGTCAAAGTTTTCTTAGCAGTCCCTTTTTTAATTTTTTGGTGTTATCGCTTCTTTTGCGTAGATTCAAACAAGCGCCTAACGATTTTTGTATTTTCTTGATCCTACTTTGTCCAAAAACAGAGGGAGAATAGAGTCGGAAAAGCCGTGCAAGTCGACACAAAGATGGAAATCTCAACTTTGTGCCTAAATGATGCAAAGTAAGAAGACTTACAACGAATCCCAGCTCTCTCCATGCGGGATGCAAAGCAGAAATTTATAAACCTAATCTACATGCTGGTATGCAATGCGGAAATCGTCCTAAGATAGGCAACTTCTAGCGTTAAGAACCACAAGTTAATCACCAATCCTCGATCCTAAGAGTCCGGTCTAGACCCCCCCCCCCTCCTCTTCTCGACACATCGAGTTCAGGAGTAGCGCTTGATGGGGAGGGCTCCCGGTCCGGCGGATCTAAGAAGATGAGTTAACTGTTTAATTAAACTAAGTCCAAATTCGAGCTATAGGTGCATGCAATGGTTGTTAGTGTGTTTGGACCTAATCTAATCGAACAAGCAGGCCTAGAACTAAGGGCTCAATCCACAAAAGAAATGAAAAATGAAAACAAAATCGGAAAATGGCTGTCGAAAAACGCGATGAAAACCGCGGTGAGCCTTCGGGTGAACAAACACCCGGAAATTAGGCCCGAAGTGTCTAAGTGTCCAAGTCCTGTATTATTACAAATTAATAAATCTCTCTCACAGAATAAAAATGCAAACTAATCTAAGCACTCTCTCACTCCTCCTGCTCTCTCCTGCCGGCTTGGCTTAAGAAAAGCCAGCTCCGCTTCACGTGGTTGCTTTGGATCCCCTAGGTGATCCGCCTCGCTCTGCGGTCCCTCGCAAGAAGACAAAGAGATGGTCATAAAAGTTCACAAATATCTATCAAAACAAGAGAGAGAAAAGAGCAAGCAATAATAAAGACAACAAACACAATCAAGCAAAATATGAAATACTCGTTGTTGCTCCCCGGCAACGGCGCCATTTGATAAACCCAAAAGTCGATCGGTCTTGTATTCCACACAAGGCGGGAACACAGTCGAAGTGTTGACCAATCAAACTCTGAATTTAATCAGCAATGAACCCACACTATAGATCAAGCAATGACAAGCAATGTGAAGTTAAAATTTATTTTTAGCTCTACAAACAAGGTGTATAGGACAAGTATGCAGAGAATTCGAACACAGGGAGCAAACAGGGTAGATCAAACAAGTGCGTGCGTGAGTGAATGTGAAGTGATGTCTACACTATGCAAGCAAATATTTTTGTGGGTTTTTAAATTTTTTTCAAATTTTTTTAATTTAATTTTAAATTTTGTATTTTTGTTTTTAATTTTCTGATTTTTATATTTTATATTTTATATTTTTCTATTTTCTTTTTCAATGTAGGAATATATATACAATATAGGGGAAAGAGAGGATAATGTGTTTATAAAAATGGGTAAAAATAGTCAAAAATCATAAAATGAAATATTTTTGGTGTTTTTATGAATTTTTTACTATTTTTGTGATTTTTGAGTGTTTTTCAAATATTTTTGGTATTTTAAATAGGCAAAACAAGGGAAAATAGTGAATAAACTTGCTGGCCAAAATTAAAATGAGGTTGAAAAATACTAAACAGTACCTAACATTCCTCAAATTAATTTTAAAAGATAGACAATGAAACAAGGAATACACAGCAACTGAGTTTGTATTTTTGTGATTTTTCTAGAATTTTGTAGATTTTTATGAAGTTTTTAGGGGTTTTCTAATTTTTAGGGTTTTTCTTTTGCAATTTTTAGTGATTTTTGGATTGACAGTAGTATATGACAAAACACATAAAATATAATTTTTTTTTTTTTGAATTGTTCAAAGTATTTTAATATTTTTTTGGTAATTTCTAAGCTAGACAGTAGGCAAAAAGCAAGTTTTTGATTTTTAATAAATATAAAAATGCAATAAAATCAAAAATTAAAAATATGGCATGAAAGTGCAAGCACACAGGAGCTTAACTTGAAATTTTGAGAATTGTTCGAATTAAAATGATGCTCCAAATAAATACTACAAGTACACAAAAATATTAAGGCCTAGCAGGGGCGTTTCTGTAAATTGGCAAAACTCCAGGGGGTTATACAAGCAATTTTTCCACAAAATTTAACTCTTAATATTCAAATTTATGGACCAAATACAAATAAGCAAACCCGCAAGGGCGTCGGCGCAAAATACCCACCAGGGCGCGTGACTTGCACGCGCCTAGCAGGGACTGAAATGGAATTTCAAAAATACCTAGGGGCTCACATGCAATTTTCACAAAAGTTTAATATTTAAACTACAACTCCTGGTACTGAAACACAATAATAAAAGGGTCGTGGGCCTCCTTGCAAAATGCCCACACCTCACGTGAACAGGTCACGTGAGGTGACGTGGCAGAGGACCTATGTGTAAATATGGAGAATCTAAGGGCCTACTTGCAAATTTTACAAAAATTTTAAACTACAGACAAAAGTTTGTGGACTAAATAGTAAATACAAAATGCGCGGGGTTAAAGTAGCAAAATACCCCTGGCGCGCGCGAACCAACGGCGGAGACTAGGCCACTTATCCACGTGGCGAGCGACGGAAGGCCGATGACGCTTCGACGATGCACGGCTGGGATTAGATCTTCCTCGAATGATCGTACGGTGAAGGCGAGGGAGGATCGGACGGATGCTGTGCGATCTGGGGCTTCTCCACGATCCAACGGTGTGGAGGCTAGGACCAAGAACAACGAGGAATGCCGGCGAGGGCGAGCTTCGCCGCGCTAGATCTCCGTCCTCCGGTGGCAGTTGGGCTTCAAAATGGACGTGGAGACTCCTGGGGGTCTCCTCTTCCTCCTGGGGGCGTCAAAATACCACGGCGAAGGCCGGGGTGCTCGCGGGTGGCCGGCGGAGCTGGGGGGCTTCGCGAGCTCCGGCGAGGCTCCAAAATCGCCTCCAGGCGCGAGTCAAAGCGCGTTGACCTGCAAAAATGGTTAGGAGGTCCAGGGCAAACTGCCTGGACCTCAGGATGGTGGAATGGAAGCGAAACGAGGCGTGGCGGTGATTGGCCGGAGGTGCGCTCCGGCCAAGATGATGATTTGGGCGATTCAAGCGACGATTCTTCGTGATTTTTGAGGGTTTTTAATCCTAGAACTAACAGGAATAAAATGCGAATGAAAAATAGGGGAGAGGGGGCCCTCAATGGTCGGAGCCAGAGGAAATGAGGTACCTCGACCGCCAGGGTTGGGGGAGGTGATAGAGACGCCTCCGACCTCGTACGCCTTGGCTGAGGGGCTTACGGTGGAGTTGTCACCTCCAAGAAGCCACAGAGCACAAGAGAGGCGGTGAGGGGTGGACCGAAGGGACTCGAATTCGAATTCAAAGTCAGGGCTCCATATATGTTGGTTGACCGGATGACCAAGGTGCTCCAAAGATCGAGCCAGATCTGGTGAATCGATGGCTCTATCCCCCAAAAAATGCAAGGGCGTGATAGACCAAGAATCGAGAGGCAAAAGTCATGAAGGACTCGATCTCAAAAAGTGCAAGATGGAGGCTAGAAAAATCGACAAAGAGGGGGTCATATTGAGGTCTGACAGCAGCTACAGGGCTTAGGGCAGACAGTTGACCGAGGTCAACTGTGACTGCCCCCTGGTTGGTCCACGTGGACCAACCAAAAAAAAGGTCCTGAAAAAGATTTAGAAAATAGATTAAAAATCGAAAATGATTTTATTAAATTAAGGTTATAAAATAAAAAATATTTATTATTTTATGTAGTATTTTATTCTGATTTTTAATTATTTTTATGAGGTATATTTTTATAAGTTCACTTTTATACCCCTTATAGGTATAATATCTATATATTTTATTCTTTATTTTTATTTTATGTATTTTAGTTTTATTATTTTTATTTAGTATTTTATAAGATCATATAACACTTTTATACACACAAATATATTTTTGTTTTATTTTTTTCTGAAGTATTTTATGTACTTAATAAAAGTATAATTTATATAGGTATAAGTATGATACCTATGTATTATATATGCATGTATTTTATTTTATGTTTTATTTAGGTTTTTAATATTATTTTAATGTATATAATTATTGTAAATAATATTGACAAAATTATAAAAATATAAGAATACAAAAATAATGAATAAATAATAAATTAAATATTTTAATCTGTACGAGTATACTACAAGGGTCCAAAACTCAACTTTCAAACCGTAACTCCGAAAAATACGAAACCACCTCCATTAAATAGATTGTTTTATGCTATATACAATTAAAGGTGAGTTTGGTACATTTCGAGTTTTTATTTGCAAGATACGGGTCTGGGAAGTTGAAGTTCTGGAATCTTATTCAGACCATAACTTTTTATTTGTACATTATTTTTCAGTGAAATCAATTTTGTATTTTTCTTTATTAAATTATCTACAACTTTCATGTACAAAGTTTCTTTATTTGATGTATAAAAAGTGGAACCAAAAATAGGTCCCAAAATGAATAAAGAATGAATGAATTTTTATGGTGTTTTGACCCGTATCTCCCCCTACTTTATTCCTTGTCGACCTATTCATCAAGATGCCTAGGTCTCAGGGTTTTGGGTCATTAAACATTTACAATATTTTATTCTTTTTCTTTTCTTTTATTTATTCTATAATTTTGGCTTTAATTACAGTATTTTGTACACTATTTGGGTGCACATGCATGAATGCTAAGATGATGGATTTAATGTTATTTACACGCATTTGCTAGGGTTTTTGATGCCAAAATGATAGAATAAAGATGATGAAATGTGGCTTCATCAAGGAGCCACTAAAATCCAAACATGTTTCGTCACTCTCTTGAAATGGAAGCGTCATGGTTATACAATTGTTTATGATCACATCACCCTCAGTATTCCCTAATACTTATACATCCTACATATTGGAAGACCTAGAATAAATCCGAAGATATATATATTTTTTAAACTGTCTTCTTCAGGGTTTTATCACATGTATATAATTCACGTCCTCCATATATATATATATATATATATATATATATATATATATATATTATTCTGACCTTTCCTTAACTCATAAAAATAAAAAATATGTGTGTGTCTATTTCATTATTCTACATCATGTTTGATTTTTTGGCATTCTTGTCCATAAAAAATGAAATAAAAATTACGAAACTAAAAAATGATATTTTATCTACATTGAATATCATCAAAAAATCATAACTTGAACAATTGACTCCATTTGCATTAGAGTTCTTCATGAACATTCTAGAATGCATTTAGAGCAACATTTCTCATTTTTGAACATTTTTGCATTGAAGGTCATTTATTATTATTTTTTCTTTATTTCTTTGCATTGGACAACTTGGTCAAAGGTCCACGCATCAAGTCCTCGTTAGTCCACTTCAGTGCCTAGTCAAACCGCCCCCTCCAAAGGTCAACCTCCTTCTCAAACTACACTCAACCTCAACCATTGGATCCAAACCAAATCCAATGACTGAAATATCCATTCTCTCTCCCTAATCATCCTCACGTGCCTCACATGTGACCGACTTCCGACCATTGGATCACACAAGATCCAATGACTATTGCACTTCATCCCCTTCCTCCTACCTTTGGCCCGATGACAACTACCTTTATTGACCTTCCTCCAGCAACCACCGCCTCTATTCTCTCTATCCTAATCCTCTCTTCAACCACAGCCTCTCCAAGTTGCCTACAACTGAAATCCCTAGTTCTCAATCCTTATCTCCTCTAACTACCAGGAACCCATCTCCCCCTTATCCTCTCCAACAGGCATGGCCAAAACACCGATCGATCTATCCCTCTCCGATCAGCTGTCCTCCAACCACCTGTAACAGATGACCATCTCCATTTATCCCTAAAAACAAAATCACCTATTATCCCCCTTTTCCCCAACCAATTTGATTTGACCTAACCAACCAAATCCCATCACAATTGATCTACAACAGCCATAGATGACATCCTCTATCCCCTTATCATCTCAGACCCGTAGTCCCTCGTGCCTACGACCTAACCAATCTAATCCCCAGATCGATGGAGCCTACGATCATTCCGATCCCCTATGCCTCTACTCAACTTTCCTCTCTTATTTTAAACCCATACCCTCGGACTACCTACAGCTTATCCACCGCTTTTGTCATTTCTTTAGTCAAGAGAGAGAGAGAAGGAGCCGAGAGGAGGGCAGGTGACAACATCTTTCTCTATGGAGAAGATTCTTCTTACCATTCAATAAAGAATGACATTCATCTTCACCGTTGAATCAATCCAAAAAGTCAACTGTCGGATTACCCCCATCAAGGGCATACGGACTATCCCCACAAGGTTATCCGAGCCTACAGCCTTCGTCAGGTCCAACGCATCCTACTTATGCCAAGTAGAGACTAGAAGGAACCTGAGCACTCCGCCGTCTGAGCCAACATGAGGGGAAAATTACAACCGTACCCTCAATGCTCCTAGGAACCACATATACACCCCCGCCAATGGAGAAATATATGAGGAGCCTCATCGATTTTTAAAATTGCATGTCATCCCCTGAGAAGGTCCTTTTTGAGAGTGTCTTTAACTTTTTATTACATTTATGTCCTTAGGCTATGATGAATTTGTGATTCATCACTCTTAAAGTTGAAAATAGAGTCTTGTTCCCGAGTATTTAGCAGCATATTTCTCTTTATCTTGCAATAATTAGCATACATACATGCATACATAATACATGCATTTTAGCATCCATACTTGCATTAAATAAGAAGCCTAATTCACTTGTAATATTTACCTATTTATTTGTATTTTATACTCACTCCAAAGTAAATAAAACCAACCCTATACTGTGTACATTATTAACTAATAATACAAGGAAAAGGGGCACAATTCCTATTTTGTAAAATTGCCCAATAAAATCCCAAACCCAGTTGGAGACCCCATACCTTAGAATGCAAATATCTACCTCATACAATCTCCGATCTAGGCCTACTCACTTCCAGATTAATACACATTCAGAGACCTTCAAAATGATACTAATTTCATTTAAATCGGAGCTCGTATGCAAAACTTAAGTTTTGGGGCCCCTTTGTGCATTATATGTATGTATATTTATACCCTTGTATCTTAATTGACCTCATTTCCGTTTTTGGTCAACATGAAACTTGTTGATCTCATCGAGATCTACAACTTTCATGTTTTGAGTTTTTCTAAATTCGTCCATCTTCTCTCTCTAATTCCATATTCTCTTTCAGCCATTCAGATCAGGCCACGTAGCGCCCTCTGATTGCGCCATGCGGCCCGCTCACATCGCACCACGCACCATTCGTCTTCCGTCGTTCGATCCCTTCCCTCTCTCCTCATCGCCACCACTCTTTTCTGCCATTTCCTCTACTGTCTGATCACGCTCCCAATCACATCGCTACCGCCCGCCAGTGCTGCGCTCTTAGCACGCCACATGGCGCACCCAATCGCCGTCCATCTCATCCACCCTAGATCTAATCTCAACCCCCCTGTATAGCCTAATCTCCAGCTGTTGGATCACCAGATCCAACGACAGAGACCTCGTCGTCTACCTCCAAACGCCCTCTCTCTCCCGCGATCTCCATCTCGCGCGCCCACCGCCCCTTCCTATTTTCAGCCCCACTTCAACCGTTCTCTCCACCCCCAGTCACCTCCACCTCGTAGCCCATTACCCCCTCATCTTTGTCGGCCTCCTCAATCACCATGAACCTCACCCACGTCGACCCGCAACCTCCACCAACTTCGTCACCCCGTCACCTACACCCTCACCGCCAACCTATAAATACTCCACCACCAGCTGCCGTCGATCCTATCTGCCATAGCAGGAGGTTCCCCCGAGCTCTTAGCTCTTGATTGGTGACAGAGACTTTGGGAGAACTCGAGCAACAAAGGGTGCATTCCTCCGGCGAGATCCACGGCTCCGTTGCGCCGTGCCGTAGCTCCTCGAGCAAGCTGCTTGAGCTCAGGACCTCTATCGGCCTTCGAGCGAAGACCAGGAGCTCACCTCTGAGCTTCTATCCCCAGGTAGCATCCTCCATTCCCCCTCCGATCTACTTATTATTTTCCTTCATTTTTCTCCTAATTTCTTTGCCTCCTATGATCGATTCCACGCTCTCCTGATCATCCACCGAGATTCGCCATGGAGCTCTGATCCTCGCGCACCATTCCATTTCCTCTGAAAGCACCTCGCATCTCACTCCGACCAAAGCTCCTCCACCTTGGCGGAGGAGCACCATCGAGCAACCTTCACCTCGCTCCAAGTCTCCCGCTGCATTCGCATTCACCTCAACGAATACGTTGCATGCCTCGGCTATAGAAACCAACCCCACATGTACCACTTCCTTCATTGGTAGGAAGCGTCGCCAGAGCTGCTTCGAGCTTCGTCATTGTCGGCCTGTGAACCATCTCCACCTCGTCCAGACGCTCTGGTCGCTTCCCGAATCTTCCACGACCGTTCCCAGCTACTTAGGAGCCTCCGGTGCTCAACATCAAGCAAGAACCAAGTCAGCGAAGCTAAGGAGGCTTTGCTGGATCTCAGCCACGTCCGCCGTAGGAGGCGGCGGACTGGAGGAGCACGAAGCACAGCTGTCGTCCGATCCTCACGATCGGACGGTCCTGATCGAGCCACATCGTCAATGCCCCACCTCCGTTGGATCAGGAGGATCCAACCGCCCTCGTTCGTCCACGTCACCATCGTCAGCCCAACTACAGGTACCATTGGATCCATCTTGATCCAACGGGTTACATAACGCCACGTCTTCTGTTGCCATCCTCCGTTGGATCTCCACTGGATCTAACGGTCCAAGGCGCGCCATGTATCAACTTCAGTGGCTGCTGGATCTTCATTGATCTAATGGTCCATCACGCGCCACGTCGATGCACTCCGCGCCTCTTCCCTGACCTTTAGGGTCGGAGCCCCCGAAGCTATTCCAAAGCACGCCCGAGCCTGCAGCGCACCCGAGCCTCAACCCGAGCATCCTACGCCTACCGAGCCTAGATCTCACATGTTTCTCACGTGCAGTCCGAGCATTTTGCACTGAGGCCCCTGGAAGTTTATCAAATTACAAATCAGTCCCTACCAAGAGCATCACGTGAGGTGCACGTGTTCACGTGGACATTTTACATGCATACCCCCAGCATTATAAATAATTGCATTTAAGTCTTTGTCAGCATGTTTGATTTTTAGAAATTTTATGTTCTATATTTGCAAATTGGTCCATGTCTTTGCATGCATATTTAGGTGTCTATTTGGCATTATTTTTCAGTTCTACAAATTGCATAATGTATCTTATCTTGTTCTCTTTCTTATATGACACATGTTTCATTTTTGTGGTATCTTTGGAATTTAATATTATTAAATTGGTGAAATTTTCCACATTTTACCCATTGTGTGCCTTTTAATTCATATTAAATTACTTGTTGCTCCAAAAATCATCAAAAATTCACATTAGACTTATGATAATTTAATTACATTGTGCCCAAAAATCTTTGCATTTGCATGCATTACGAGGCCAGAATAAATCAATTAGTGATTTTCTTAATTGATTTTTAATAGGTCCAATTCACATAGAATTTTAGATTTATTAATTTTCCTGGATTTATCATATTTAGATCTATCTAAGATAATTTTTCTACCTGGAAACAATATATGTTGGAATTTATTAAAATTAATTTTTTAAAAATCACCTTGCGTTCATTTTTAATTCATAGTAAAATCACCACATGTCAAAAAAATCCAAAAAAATAGTGTAGCTCCATTTCATTGCATATCATATTCTGGCCAAGTTTCAAAATTTTTGGACTTAACCATATTTCCGATTTAACTTGTAAAAATGGCCTGAAATTGCATTTGATTTTCAGTGGTTGCATAAAATTTGCTAAAAAAATACCAAAAATATTCTTCTGAAAATCCGACCTCTGAATTAGCTTAAAATTTACCTAAGGAGACAGCTGCCTCCCTGAGTTCAACCTTGGGCTTGCCCAAGTAAAAATAATCTGCCTCTCGTGATTAACTCATCATAATTAAAGTGGTTTTTGATTAGTCCATTCTACCTGACTATAACGAACGACAAGATATCATTAATTTGATTGAATTAACAAGGGTAGAATTCAGGCTTTTCAAACTCCGTCGTTGCCAGGGAGGCACGACTTAGGTTAATCTCTAGAGAATTTCTGAGTGTCTGATTTTTCACCCCCGGGTAGTCTGAACCCCAGTTTTCTTGTTAATATTATTCTGTCATTTCATTTCTATTTTTTTGTGTCGTCCTTTATTTGACCTCAATTAGTTTTTGTGCAAGGAATATGAACCTCAATTAGCCACACCGACCTTCTCTAGCTTACCAAGAAAACCGCTCCGTCCCCGCACCGCGCTTCATATAGTCCCGTCCCGAACGAGGGTACTAGCCTCAGCGGCACCAGCAGCAGCGCGCATTCCACTCAATCCAGCAGGGCCCTCCACCTTCCCATCAGCAACAGCAGTACAGGCATGGCCAGCAGGGCCAATACAGGAACTCATCCTTGAGTTAGCATCAACCAACCCAGTCCACCGGTGAATTGGAGTCCCTCGCCTTGGCGATCCAGACCCTGACTGATAGGGTCCAACAGATTCAGAATGACTATCTGGATATGAGAACTAATTTGAATCATGTCTCCCGTACCCAAGACCAGTAGATGGCGCCAAAGACCCCAATTCCCGCCCAGGTTCAGGCCAACCCGAATATCTTAAACCAAGGCCAGAACCGACCACGAGATCAGGTATACTATTCAGATAACTCTTTATCTGAACATGAGATCCATTCGTATGATAATGTAAACCATATGTCCCTCAGGAGCGGAAGGACCGTGATCGTACCTGATTGGGCACAGGCACCGGAGGAAGAAGCCACTAAGTCTCTACCTGAGGAGAACTTGGAGGCAGAGGAGCAGCACCACCACCACTACCGGCAGAAGAAGAGGACTTCTGAGTCCTCCAAGAAGGAGGAGAACCGCATCAGTAGTGAGTCCGACGAGACCGATGAAGAGCCCGCACCTCCATCTAAGGAGGATGTTCCAACAGTCGCGGAGAATGCATCACCGGTTTTGCATCAGAAATTTTCTTTTCGTCATAGTCAGAGTCAGAGTCCGTCTTAGAGTCCAAGTCATGTACAGAACTCAGTTCCTATTTTGAATGAAAACCTTTCAGTTTCAGAATCTGAGTTAGAATTTGTAATCCTTTTCCCCCGAGCTCTTAAGGGTGGAAAGAAGAAAATCAGAAAAATATAAAAAGATGACCCTGAGATGGCAGAGTTTTACAATAAACACATCAAGGTCATAATTCCTTTTGACAAGTATGTGGAGATGACACTTGCATTTCAAAAATACCTTAAGGTGAGATGCACACCTACTATGGCCAGCAGGAAGACCCAAAGCCGTGTTGAGAAACACGTTTTGTCAGTAGCCACTACTTGCGCAATAAAGAACTCGTTTCCAAGGAAACGAAGAGACATGGGTGCACATTATGTAGTGAGTCATGTCGATGACACTGCATTTGCACGTACTCTCCTTGATAATGGATCCCCAATCAACTTAATGCCTACAACCCTCTATGAGCGGCTAAATTTCGGATCTCTTAGGAAATCTAGAGCCCTACTTCAATTTGCTGATAAATCAACCAAGAGGTCCCAAGGAGAATTGAGGAATATTGTCATCAAAGTCGAGGGTCAGGAGTACATGGTGGACTTTACTATCCTTGATATGGAGACCCCTCGTAATTGGAGAGATTCCCATATCATATTAGGAAGGCCCTTCCTCAGAACGGCAGGGGCCTTATTTGATTATAAGATTAGGAAAATCCAGTTCCAAACTCCAGGCGGAGATGAGGAACTTGAGATGAAGCAGACCATATGGTAGAGACCGAATTCAGAATCCAGCACTGAGTACTCTTCATCCGAAGCAGATTTTATTCATATAGACATTGTTGGGCCATGGAGATAGAACCCAACTAGCACCGATGAGTCCCTCTCCTTCGGAGAAGATCTTGTGCATGAGTCAGTTTACGAGGTTTTAGAAATGAGTACAGCATAGGATATGCATCCCCCTACATCTTCGATGACTTAGAGGCCCAGCTGGGCCTGTCAGTCCTTCCCTCTTTAGGACAATCAGAAGATGAGGATGACGAGTCGGACGTGGATATTGTCGATTTCTTGGAGACCTTTGATGATCCGACTCCAGAAATGAATGAGTTGGTAGCAGTAATTTCACGGACAGATCCAACCACCACCAGCACTGAGCCAGATTCGATTGATCCAGATTTCCTTGATGATCAAACATTACCTGAGCTTAAACCTTTACCCACAACACTTAAGTACGCCTTCCTTGTGGGACAAGAAAAGAAGTATCCGGTCATCATAAGCTCCCGATTGACCGAGGAGCAGGAATCTCGCTTGCTAGAGATCCTGGAGAAAAACCGTAAGGTGATAGGCAGGAGCATCTCCGATCTCCACGGGATAAATCCCTCTTTGTGTTCTCACCATATCTACTTGGAGAATGAGGCTAAACCCTCTCGTGAATTCCTACGTCGGTTGAATCCAAATTTACGAGAGGTAGTGAAGAAGGAGATAGAGAAATGGTGCGACGCGGGTTTTATTTATCTCATCTCTGACTCCAAATGGGTGGCCCCAATCCATGTTGTCCTGAAAAAGTCAGCATTCAGATGACCACCAATGAAGACGGAGAGGAGATCGTGACGCGAGTACCCACGTCATGGTACCTCTGTGTGGATTATAGACGCCTGAATGCCGCGATGAAGAAGGATCATTTCTCCCTATCATTCATTGATCAGATCTTAGAGAGACTAGCGAGGAAAGAAATTTTCTGCTTTTTGGATGTGTTCTCGGGCTACAATCAAGTAGCCATAGCTCCGGAGGATCAGGAAAAGACCACGTTTACATGCCCCTTTGGTACCTATGCTTTCAGGCGCATGCCCTTTGGGTTATGCAATGCTCCCGGTACTTTTCAAAGGTGCATGATTGTTTATTCACCGAAATGGTCGGTGAATTCCTGGAAGTCTTCATGGATGACTTCTAGGTCCACAGCGATTCCTTCGATTCCTGTCTTAGGAATCTGGACTGAGTCCTCAAACGATGTTGTGAGATCAATCTGGTGCTCTCTTGGGAGAAAAGTCATGTCATGGTGACGGAGGCATTGTGTTGGGGCATGTCATCTCCAAAAGAGGAATGGAGGTTGACCCTTCCAAGGTAATGGTTATCAGACGACTCCAGCCACCAACCAACGTAAAACAGTTGCAGTCTTTCCTCGGGCATGTTGGATTTTATCGAAGATTTATCAAGGATTTTTCTAAGATTGCCCGACCTCTAACTGAACTTTTAGTCAAGGACATGGAGTTCATTGTTGATCACAAATGTCTCGAGGCCTTTAAGCTATTACAAGGAATGATCATGGATGCTCCGATCCTACAAGCTCCAGATTGGTCTCTGCCTTTCGAGATCATTACGGGCGCATCAGACTTTGTTGTTGGGGTTGTGTTAGGACAGAGGAGGGATGGTGTCCCGTTCACCATACACTACGCAAGCAAAGTGCTTGATCCTGCTCAACATAACTATACATTTACGGAAAAGGAGATGCTTGCGGTAGTGTTTGCCTTAGACAAATTCAGATCTTACTTAATCGGATCCAAGGTACTTGTGTTCACCGACCACACAACACTACGTTATTTAATGGAAAAGAAGGACGTGAAGGCACGTCTTCTTAGGTGGATTCTACTTACCCAGGAGTTTGATTTGGACATTCATGATAAACCCGGAAAGAAGAATGTAGTCGATGATCACCTCTCCCATCTCGAGGATCTTGATGCTTCTGAGGATTCACCGATTCGAGACTCCTTCCCTAACAAGTCGATTTTTATTGTCAACTCACTCCCATGGTATACCAATATCGTGAACTATCTTGTCTCCAAGAAGGTTCCCGAAGATTGGCCCAAGAGCCATATAGACCGACCAAAGTCGGATTCTAGACATTACTACTGGGAGGATCCGATCCTTTTCTTTGAAGGACCAGATTATGTCTAGAGGCGGTGTATTCCTCAGGAGGAATACCAGAGTGTCCTTTCTCTATGCCACAGTCTGGAGGCAGGAGGACACCATTCCGGGAAGAGGACCATATGGAAGGTACTTCACTGTGGCTTATACTGGCTGACTTTGTTTCGCGACTCCATCACTTTTGCGAAGTCGTGCCCAGTATGCCAGAGAATGGGAGGAACCATTGGATCTAAGGATGAGATGCCAATGCAGCCTGTCATCATTTGTGATGTCTTTGACGCCTAGGGCATCGACTTCATGTGCCCATTCCCTGTTAGCCACGGATTCGAATATATCCTTCTTGCGGTAGACTATCTGTCCAGATGGGTGGAGGTTATCCCAACCCGAGCTGCAGACAGCATGTCTGTAAATTCATTAGAGATCATATCATCTCTAGGTTTGGGATCCCCAAAATGTTTATATCAGATGGGGGTAGCCACTTTTTAAACAGAGATGTGAAGAAGCTCCTGAAAAATTACGACATCGAACACCGTGTCGCTAGTCCTTACCGCCCGCAGACCAATGGTATGGCTGAGGTGTCGAATAGGGAGGTGAAAACCATATTGCATAAGCTTGTCCACCCAGATAGGAAGGACTGGTCTCAGATCTTGGATCAAGTCCTGTGGGCTTATAGGACAGCTTACAAGACACCGTTAAGAACCTCCCCATTCAGGATGGTATTTGAGAAGCCATGTCATTTGCCCACAGAATTAATGCACAAATCAGAATGGGCAATCAAAAAGGTCAACTGGAACACACACCTAGGGCAGAAACAGAGAGACATGGATCTGAATGAGCTTGTGGAAGTCAGAAACCGAGCATACGACAACAGTTTGGTGTACAAGGACAAAGTTAAGCGTTGGCATGATAGATATATCATAAGAAAGACCTTTGTTCCAGGACAGAAGGTACAGTTTTACAATGCAAGGCTGAAGGTCTTCCGAGGCAAGCTGAAATCCAAGTGGATGTGTACTATGCATGATAGTGGATGTGTTGAGATCTCAGATCTCACAGATGACGTAAAGACATTCGTAGTCAATGGACAACTGTTGAAGCACGTCGTCGAACCTAATGAACAGTTAGTCCATGTCGAAGAGATTGTATTCATACGTGAGACAGAGTCAACAGATACACATGGAGCCACGCATGAGACCTTGCAGCAATAGACTCTCGCCATCAGTAGCATCTAGAAAGATTCAGACCGCGATCCTTGTATATACCCATCACTCCTGTACATTCTCCCCATCCCTCCCACGACTCTAATCACTCACTCAACTTCATAAATTTTCATCTACGACTATACATAGGATGACCAGATCCTAAGTATAGGGGGGAGAAGTCACCTAAGTCCATTCACTGTACATCCTTCAGTTCACATCGGTCCTCATACCACTCCAGTCCTATACTTAGGTTGACATGAGCCTAAGTATAGGGGGGACCGATGCCCATCTTGTACATATACTCAACCATTTCCCCTCTCACCCTCGTCCGCCCCATTTTTGATCTTCTTCTACACTTAGGCTGCCAGAGCTTAAGTATAGGGGGGGGAGCGACTTCTATACATTTTGTAATTTTATCTCTCCTATGCTTAGCACGAGCTATGTCTTTTTCATCGCTTTTCCGTGCTCTGAGGACATAGCACACGCTAAGTATAGGGGGCGTGTATATATTTCATATATACTTTACCCATAGCTCGTACTTTCGTGTATTTTCATGTATTTCTGTGTATATTATGTAATAATTAAGTGATGGGTAAAAATTGGAGAAACTTTTTTTGTAAAATACATGTATATTGCATAATACTTGTATAATATGTATAACACTTATAAAACTCTTGTAACATAGGAAGTACACCAAATCCATAAAAATAATAATAAATAAATAAAATAAAATAATGGAAACACCAAAATCAAAGGTTTCTTATTTACTCTTGCACATCATCTCTGCATCCAAAAAGAAATAAAGAAAAGAGTCTTGCATTTCATTCATCTACATAGCATGTCATCTACCTCTCATCTGCATATCTTGCATATGCAGGGTGAAAAGCTAGTGGGTTCTGAACTAAGTTATGAGTAGATATTGAGGATGGACTTGATTTGAACTTAATCCACCTAATTTCAGAGGAACCTTATAGGAACTGGAGTTAAGATTTTCATGTCAAGTGACTTAATTCTTTGAGTCCATAAGTCTATGTTCACATATCATCTTGATTAGTCTAAGTAGAATATCTCATGCACATGTATAATTCTTTTAGACAGTGACCTAACTTGGACAAGCACCATGCATGTAGCTCTTCATTGATGAGGTGGTGAGGAGGTAGAATCCTTTAGCTTGGAGTAGCACACGGGTAGAAACATTCGTCCTCCTCTAGGGAGGGTAGTGCATCTCAACCTAGTCTGGTGGTGTTGACGTCTGAGGACGGGATGCTGTGGGTTGCAATAATGCTTCAAAAGAGGGATAGTCTACTGGCTCAAGAGGAAAAACTCCGGATGTACATGTTGCACCTTGTATATAGTTCCAAAAAGAAATATAGACAGGCCAGATAGAAAATAAAAAACATGTCGGAGTATGTATATTAGCAAGAAGTCTGCAGCTGGATGACTTGGCTACACTGGTCAGGCATCCCATGATAGGTAGCTATACTGGCTACCGTCCATTCTTTTCTTCACCCCCTCCTCTTGAGTTGGTCGCACTTGAACTTAGAAGGGAATACCACGCTCCTCAAGGAAAGAGTTACTGGACCGGAGAATTAGAGTTACCTTGTTAGAGGAGGCTGCTTCTTAGCCATCTCTGATGTGGAGAGCTATTTTACACTTACACAGTACAAGTAAAAATCATAGTCATCAGAAGTTTGTGTCTGAGGATTTGTTCTGACCTGACTGTTGAGGTGTCTTGAATAGAAGACTAGTGGAACTTGAAGTCTGTTGGGTCTTAAGTTCAGATCCCAATAAGGTTCCACTACACAATTAATCCAAAGGTCGAATCAAGCTCCATTTTCAACTTTTGTTCATGACCTTGGTATGGAACCCAAAATCGTTTCACTCTTGCATTTCATTTTAGTTGCTCGTGGATGAGAAAGGTTTAAGTATAGGGGGTTGATGAATCTATGATTCATCACACTTAAAGTTGAAAATAGAGTCTTGTTCCTGAGTATTTAGCAGCATATTCCCCTTTATCTTGCATAATTAGCATACATACATGCATACATAATACATGCATTTTAGCATCCATACTTGCATTAAATAAGAAGCCTAATTCACTTGTAAATATTTACCTAAAGATTCACCTATTTATTTTTATTTTATACTCACTCCAAAATCAATAAAACCAACCCTATATTGTGTTCATTATTAACTAATAATACAAGGAAAAGGGGCATGATTCTTATCTTGTAAAATTACCCAATAAAACCCCAAACCCAGTTGGAGACCCCAGAACTTAGAATGCAAATATATACCTCATACAATTTCCGATCTAGGTCTACTCACTTTCATATTAATACACATTCAGAGACCTTCGAAATGAGACTAATTTCATTTAAATCGGAGCTCGTATGCAAAACTTGGGTTTTGGGGCCCCTTTGTGCATTATATGTATGTATATTTATACCCTTGTATCTTATCATTTCCATTTTTGGTTAAATTAAACTTGTAGATCTCATCGAGATATACAACTTTCATGTTTTGAGTTTTTCCAAATTCGGCCATCTTCTCTCTCTAATTCCATATTCTCTTTCAGCCATTCAGATCAGGCCATGTGGCGCCCTCTGATTGTGCCACGCGGCCCGCTCACATCGCGCCGTGCGCCCTTCATCTTCCGCCGTCTGATCCCTTCTCTCTATCCTCATCGCCACCACTCTTTTCTGCCATTTCCTCTACTGTCTGATCACGCTCCCGATCACATCGCGGCCGCCCGCCAGCGCTGTGCTCTTAGCACGCCACGTGGTGCACCCAATCACCGTCCATCTCAACCACCCTAGATCTAATCTCAGCCACCTCATATCGCCTAATCTCCAGCCGTTGGATCGTGTGATCCAATGGTAGAGACCTCGTCGTATGCCTCCAGACGCCCTCTCTCTCGCACGATCTCCACCTCGCACGCTCGCCGCCCCTTCCTATTTTCGGCCCCACTTTAGCCGTTCTCTCCGCCCCCTTGTTACCTCCACCTCGTAGCTCATTACCCCCTCATCTTCACCGACCTCTTCAATCACCATGAACCTCACCCACGTCGACCCACAACCTCCACCAACTTTATCACCCTGTCACCTGCACCCTCACCGCCAACCTATAAATACTCCACCACCAGCTGTCGTCGATCCTATCTGCCATAGCAGGAGGTTCCCCCAAGCTCTTAGCTCTTGATTGGTGACAGAGATTTTGGGAGAAATCAAACGACGAATGGTGCATTCCTCCTGCGACATCCACAGCTCCGTCACACCGTACCGCAACTCCTCCAGCAAGCTGCTTGAGCTCAGGACCTCTACCGGCCTTCGAGCGAAGACCAGGAGCTCACTTCCGAGCTTCTATCCCCAGGTAGCATCCTCCATTCCCCCTCCGATCTGCTTATTATTTTCCTTCATTTTTCTCCTAATTTCTCCGCCTCCTACGATCGATTCCACGCTCTCCTGATCATCCACCGAGCTCCATCATGGAGCTCTGATCCTCGCGCACCATTCCATTTCCTCTGAAAGCACCTCGCATCTCACTCCGACCAAAGCTCCGCCACCTTGGCAGAGGAGCACCATCGAGCCACCTTCACCTCGCTTCAGGCCTCCCGCTGCATTTGCATTCACCTCACGAACACGCTGCACGCCTCGGCTATAAAAACTAACCCTGCAGGTACCACTTCCTTCATTGGTCAGAAGCGTCGTTGGAGCTGCTTTGAGCTTCGTCGCTGCTGGCCAGTAGAACATCTCCGCCTTGTCCAGAAGCTCTGGTCACTTCCAGAAGCTTCCACGACCGTTCTCAACTACGTAGGAGCCTCCTGTGCTCAACATCGAGCAAGAACCAAGTCGGCAGAGCTAAGGATGCTTCACCGGAGCCCAGCTACGTCCGTCGCAGGAGGCGGCGGACCGGAGGAGCACGAAGCACAGTTGTCGTCCCATCCTCACGATCGAACGGTCTTGATCGAGCCACATCGTCAGTGCCCCGCCTCCATTGGATCAGGAGGATCCAACCGCCCTCGTTCGTCCACGTGGCCATCGCCAGCCCAGCTACAGGTACCGTTGGATCCATCTTGATCCAACGGGCTACATCACGCCACGTCTTCTCCTGCCATCCTCTATTGGATCTCCACTGGATCTAACAGTCCAAGGCGCGCCACGTATCAACTTCAGTGGCTGTTGGATCTTTATTGATCTAAAGGTCCATCACATGCCACGTCGACGCACTCCGAACCTCTTCCCCGACCCTTAGGCTCGGAGCCCCCGAAGCTATTCCGAAGCACGCCCGAGCCTGCAGTGCACCCGAGCCTCCTACATCTACTGAGCCTAGATCTCACATGTTTCTCACGTGCGGTGGGAATTATGTACTGAGGCCCCTGGAAGTTTGTCAAATTACAAATCAGTCCCTGCCAGGAGCATCACGTGAGGCGTACGTGTTTGCGTGGACATTTTGCACGCATACCCCCAGCATTATAGATATTTAAGCATGTTTGATTTTTAGAAATTTTATTTTCTATATTTTGAATTGGTCCCTGTCTTTGCACGCATATTTAGGTGTCCATTTGGCATTATTTTTCAGTTCTAAAAATTGCATAATGTAGCTTATATTGTCCTCCTTCTTATGTGACACATGTTTCATTTTTGTGGTATCTTAGGAATTTAATATTATTAAATTGGTGAAATTGTCCATATTTTACCCATTGTGTGTCTTTTAATTCATATTAAATTCTTTGTTGCTCCAAAAATAATCAAAAAGTCACATTAGACTAAGGATAATTTAATTTACATTGTGCCCAAAAATCTTTGCATTTGCAGTCATTATGAGGCCTGAATAAATCAATTAGTGATTTTCTTAATTGATTTTTAATAGGTCCAATTCACATAGAATTTTACGTTTATTAATTTTCCTAGATTCACATACTTATATCTATCCAGGATAATTTTTCTACCTGGAAACAATGTGTTTTGGAATTTATTAAAATTAATTTTGTAAAAATCACCTTGCATTCATTTTTAATTCACAGTAAATTCACCAAGTGTCAGGAAAATCCAAAAAAAATTAGTGTAGCTCCATTTTCGTTGCATATCATATTCTGACCAAGTTTCATAATTTTTGGACTTAATTAGACCATATTTCTAATTTAACCTGTAAAACTGGTCTGAAATTGTATTTGTCTTTCAGTGGTTGCATAAAATTTGCTAAAAAAATACCAAAAATATTCTTCTGAATATCCGACCTATGAATTAGCTTAAAATTTACCTAAGGAGATAGCTGACTCCCTGAGTTCGACCTTGGGTTTGCCCAAGTAAAAATAAGTCTGCCACTCGTGATTAACTCATCATTAATTAAAGTGGTTTTTGACTAGTTCATTCTACCTGACTACAATGAACGACAAGATATCATTAATTTGATTGAATTAACAAAGGTAGAATTTAGACTTTTCAGGCTACCTTATTGATATCTTGAGCATCTATAGATCAATTTTAGTGTTCTTTATGTTATTTAAAGCCCATTTATTCTATATCATATAGAATATTCAATTAATTATTCTGAGACATTATTGAACATCAATTGACTGAAGGGAATTTATTCATTCTTTTGAGCACAATTATTCTTTGAGATCAATTCTTTATTGCTCAATAAATTACGAAATTAGGAGAATTAATTTGGGATTTAACTTGTGACTAATTGATCATTTATTCTTTGATATTAAAGGATCTCGAGGATTGAATTAAATTGAATTTCTTCTGTGGCATGCTGGTTGTTTGCATTCATTCATTCCTCATAATTTAAAAAATAAAAAAATGCATTATTTATTTATTCTTGCACATTGCATAGCATTATTTCCTTGCATAAACTTTTAAAAAATTCATGCATAATATTTGTTTCAATTAATTACCTCTTCATTTTTTAAAACCCATAAAATGTGTGAAATTAAAAACATTATAAAAGTTTATCTCTTGAAAATCTAATACTCTGAGTTGTTTGAAGATTGAATCTAAACCTCATATTACCTCCCTGAATTCGACCTTGTCAAAGTAAAATAAATAATTACATATTGAGATTAATTTTCATATAATTTTAGTGTGATTTTTTATTGATCGTTGGATTTACGTGCTACAATTAAAACAACATATTAATAACGGGATCTGAATGTCTCTCAAGGGGAAGAAACCTTTTTAACCCATTTTAAATCTAATTCCCCCGGTGTCCAAAAGTTAGCGTTGATGATGGACGATAACTTATTCGAGGGGCACAAGTAATCATTGTGGAAGAAATCGGGGGCACAATTGATATTAAAAAAGGCACAACTGATTGATATTACAATATCTGAGAGGGGCATAATCGATAAAAAACTCATTTTAAATGATTAAGTCATAGTAGCCTATTTAGATGAGAGGGATGGATCTCGAAGATGGAGTGAACTATGTATCAAGTGACATGGTGTTCAAGAAGTCTTAATTTTTACGTGATGTGTGTAATTTCTCCATTTTATATTGGTTTTTTTTCAACTTTTATGTTTTCTAGGTGTTTCGTAGATTTTATTTTTTTAAGTTTTCCAAGTATAAGACTAATGTTATTATTAACAAAGGGATTTTATTCACAAGTTAAAAAAGTTCCCGTTATGACCATCTTCCGCAATATTAAAAAATTTTATATTAAAAAGTACAAGTTATGGGTATAATGCATATACCGCATATGCGATACTTCCCCTATATTTAGATGTTCTCATACTGTAGAAAGAATGAAGGATGAATAAATCATGATGAGCATACATGGTTGAAAGTCTACAACATGAAACCTTAACATTTAGGAATAGATCAAATGATAAAGAGATCAAAATTCAACTTGAAATATGTATTTACTGAAAGAAAAGGAATTTTCTACGGATCGAGATTGAAATCAGCCACTCTCAACTAGATGGGTTCATCAGGGCTTTAACATGTGCAAGTGAACTGTACGGAAAAACCTTGTGATTATATAACGTGTAGCAATTCCTAGTATACTTAACGATAGGTTACCTCATGAAAACTATTCAGACTTGGATTCTAGCTATTGTACCCTTGATGAAAATTATAACTTCGCTTTTATAAAGGGCTAGGTGTGTATATACACATACATACATACATATATATATGTGTGTGGGTTAAATGGGGTTGCCCCCTGGGAGAGCTAACTTAGCTCCCCCGCTCCATTTCGCCCGATTTTTTTTTTGAAAATTTCTTCTGTGGAATTTCATCACTATATCCCTATATTATGTCATTAAAATTTCGTGCGAAACAGAGACTCCTACGGCCTCCATCCAGACAGTCGTTTTTTAACGGTAACAGAATTGCTAAAAACGACCCCGTCTGGATGGAGGTCGTAAGAGTCTCTGTTTCGCGTGAAATTTTAATGACATAATATAGGAATATATTGATGAAAATCCACGAAAAAATTTCAAAAAAATAAAAAAAAATCGGGTGAAATGACGCGGGGGGAGACAAGTTAGCTTCCCCCATGGGGCAGCCCCATTTTACCCTATATATATGAATTTAATGGGCTGCTCCGCCCCTATTTTGGCGTGTTTTTTTATTTTTTTTGAAAAAAATAAAACCATGTATATTCATCCCTATATCCCTCCTATATACCATTCGAATTTCGTCAGAAACAGAGACTCCTATGGCATCCATCGAGATGGTGTCGATTTAAAAAATCCTGTTACCGTTAAAAAATGGCCATTTAGATAGAGGTCGTAGTAGGGATGAGCATGGGCCGGACTGGGCCCTGTGAAGGATATTGAAAATCCTTAAGCGCATCACGGAAGCGTGTTGATCGCATCGAATGCGATCGGGGTAACTAGTCGCAAGATGCGGCGGAATTTAAAATTTTAAATCAAGTGATGAAACCACATGATCACGAGAACATTTCTCGGATCGTTTCATCAAGCCACAAAGTATGAGGAATACCTTTTGGAGCGTGGTTGTAATTGTGAGATCCCAAACAAGAGATCGTCATGTCTTAAGTCCGATCCACGAAGAACGCACTTGCGGGCGCGATGATGAGACACGTTCCTCCCGCAATCCTCGATGAAGATCCAATCAATGAATCCCCTGATTTCGTCCAACGAAATCCATCGTCTTCCTTTAGAGCAAGCAGCCCCAAAGAAGAAGGAGATCCTCGAGTCGTCGAAGGCGAAGGCGAGAGTCTCCCTTTTTCAACACAAGATGGACGACCACCTTTTGGAGGAGTGATAACAGGCCGATCTCCCACACGGGCCACCATAAAAAAAGAGAAGTGTTGTCGCCGAGGCGACCACTCATGGAAGACCGCTGCCAATCAGCAATTAACCCACAATCCAAAGAATACAACAATCAAGCTCAAAACAAATGTGAATTAATCTTTATTTTACTCTACCATAAAATGTATAGTGACAAATATGTAGAGGTCGAACCACAGAGAGCAACACAAAATACCATAGCCTACGTGCCAATCTTAGTCATCCTTGTGTGGGTTTTTTTTTTTATATTATTATTAAAATATAATACTTAAGTATCATGTATACATATAGATATATATTTTTATATAATACAAATTCCTTATATATATATATACATAGAGGTTAAGCATAGAGCTTATAATACATGTAATATATGTATATATATAGGTGTATCTGAATATAATATTATATATATGTATATATGTATATATTTTTTTTTTATATATCACATTAAGATTAAAAGAGAATACATATTACTAGATATATAATATATATATATATATATATATTTTTGGATATATAGATATAGCTATATATACATAAAAGGTGTGTTATAATGTTTACAAAAATAATAGAAAATAGTCAAAAATTCAGGACAAAGATCTTTTTGGGATTTTCATGGTTTTTTACTGTTTTTATAATTTTTGGGTATTTCTGCAAGTATTTTTGGCATTTTAAAAATAGCTAAATCAAAGCAAACAGGGGACTGGGTACTGGCCGTCACAAAAATAGAGATTAAAAATATCTAACAGCCTCAAAAATGTTCCCCTTTAATTTTCTATTAACAATAATAAAATATAGCATAAGTAGGACCTGAGTTCATATTTTTCTGATTTTTCTTTGATTTTTTATATTTTTTTGAAGTTTTTGGGCATTTTTGAATTTTTAAGGTTTTCTTTTTGAGTTTTTTAGGGATTTTTGGTCTGACACTAATATAGGGCAAAATACACTGCATATAATTTTTTTGGAATTTTTCAAGGCATTTTCATATTTTTTTTGGGGTTTTATGAGTTAGAAAGGGACTGAAAGACAAGTTTTTGATTTTTAATAAATGCAAAAATGCAACAAAATGCAAAACTAAAAATATGGCGTTCAAGCATGACCAAACAGGGGCTTAAGTCTATTTTTGCAAGATTTTTCGATTAAATATGAAGCATGAAACAAATAGACAAAGCCTTCAAAAATTAAATGGCCTGGCAGGGGTATTTTTGCAAATAAAACAGTTGGCAGGGGCATACATGCAAGAATTACATTAAAAATACACTTTAACTTTTATTTTCAGGACCATTTCATAAATACAAGAACCCGGCAGGGTTTTGATGCAATTTTCACGCGCCTCACGTGGTTGCTGCACGTGAGGCACAGAGGGACTAAAATGTGAATATAGAAACATCAAGGGGGTCCACTGCAATTTTTACAACTTATTTACAACTGAAACTTTTATTTTTGGGAGCAAACCCTAAATACAAAAAGTAAGGGGCGAGATATGAAAGTTACCCCTTAAATAAGGCCTTGCATCCTGCGGCGCTGGAAGCGCCACTTATACACGTGGCGATCATCGGACGGCGGACTTCGTTTCGGCGATGAAGGGCTGGGATTAGAACATCCCGGCTGATCTGACGGTGGGTGTGCTTCTTCATCGGACGGCTGGCATGCAATCTGGGCCGCCCCGCTCGATCCAACGGTGCAGAGGGCACCAGGAAGAACTGGGAATGAACTCGCCCTCGGCGAGCTTCGATCGGGTCGCTCGAGCTTCTCCGGGCACCTCCTGCGCATCTGAAGCGTCCTGATCGTAGCTGGGAGGCCTCCGCGTCGTCTGACTGTGATCTCATGGCTCCTGGGGGCCTGAGTCGGTGGAGCGAGGTCGGAGAAGAAAGTGGCCCCCAAGAACCTCTTCCTGGTCAAAGCAAGCCCAGAAGGGCTCGATTCCTCGTGGTACCTGCACAGGAAGAACCGCGGGCGAGAGAGCTATCTCCTCGACCCGGGGTTATGAAGCTGCGGTGCAAGATGGAGGTGGGCGGAAGGGCTCCGGCGAGCGGCGGAGTTGGAACCCTGATTCACCAAGACCGAGGGTCCTGGGTTGATCTGATGGGTGCGAAAGATGGAGAAGACGACGAGGAACGAGATGGGATGATCGAGGTGGTCGGATACAGTGAGGTTCACGATGAAGAAGTCGCCGGAGCGGAGCTCCGGCGAACTTCGATTTTTGCTTTTTACGCTAATGTGATCAACTAACAACTAAACTAACTACTGAAATGAAATGCTAACGTTAAAAACTACCTAAGAATGCATTAAAAGGACAGCTCTTATACCTGGGGGCCTCCAGGGAGCAGGGCGGACGCCGGAGCTCCGCCGCGTCAAAATTCTCCTCCCTCCGGCCGAGTCTCGATGCTGGGCTACTCCCCCTGTCACGAGGAATGATCCAGGCACAAGATCTAGGCGTTAGGTTGGAATGAAAGTGGCCAAATTCGAGGAAGGAGGCGGAGCTTTTTATTTATAAACATTGGCGAGTAGCCTTATTGACCGGCGATTATTTCATGATCTGGAGAGCAATTGGTTGATCTGTGATTTCGGCGGGCATCATGGAAGATTAGGGAACAAATCTTGTGAAGGAAGCGTCGTCGATTGATGGATGGTGTGCCCGGGAAAAAGGGAGGAAATCGGGGGAGTGGACTGTTCAGAGCTGCCAGGCGTGGGATGGGACAGTTGACCAGGGGGTCAACGTTGGCCGGCGTCTCATTGGGCCACGTAAGCCGCTACAAGACAAAATAGCAAGGCTGAAGGAAGATTGATTTATTTGACATCCGAAATGATTTTATTAATTTTTGCTTATAAAATAAAAAATGTGTATTATTTCCTGTAGTATTTATTCCTGATTTTTATTGAATTTTTCGAGGTGTTTTATTGTGGTTTTATTTTAGTAATGTGTATATGTATGTATTTACACGTATTTTTGGATATTTTATTTTTAATTTATTTATTTTCTTTTATTATTTTCTTGGCTTATTTTATAAATTTATAACTTATTTTTGTGAGTATAAAGGTATTTTTGTTTGATTTTTATAAGTTTATTTGTATTTTTAGATAAATAAGTATATATGTAAATATACTTATAGGTATTTTATCTGTATATTATATACATTTTATTTATTAAATGAACTTTATTAATTTTTATTATGGATTTGTATTTTTAATAAGATATATATAATATGTACATGATTACAAAAATATAAATGAATAAAGAATGAAAATCCCTTTTATTTATGTTCATGAGGTAGTATAGGTATTTTGTCTATGTATTACATATAGACTTATTTTTATTTTTACAAATTCTTTTTTGGTTTTATTCAAATTTCAATATGTACATGTATTATATACATTATTTACAAGAAAATACTAAAGATTGAATAAAATGAATATTTTAATCAGGTCTATATACAAGGAGGGCCAAAAACCTAACTTTCACAGATGGACTCCAAAAATTATGAGATCAATTTTATAAAATAGTTTATGAGATGCTATATACAATTAAAGGTGAGTTTGGGTGATTTGGAGTTTTTATTTGCAAGATATGGGTCTGTGAAGTTGAGATTTTGGCTTTTTATTCTGTGTATAAAATGTACACTGAGTGTTATTTTTACACAAACTCAATTTTGTATTTTTATTTACATCATTATCTACAACTTTCATGAACAAAGTTTCTTTATTTGAGGAATAAATAGTTATGTACAAAATAGGTGTCAAAAATGCATAAATGGATGAATGAATAAATGAGATATTTATTGTATAATTGGCCCTTATCTCCCCCTACTTTATTCCTTGTCGACCAATACCATGCTGGCCTTGGTCTCGGGGTTAGGGTAATAAAATATTTACAATATTTTATTCCTTTTTTTCTTTTCTTCCCTTTATTCTATAATTTTGGCATCAAAAACCTTATTTAATGTACAATTAATACAATGAATAATGGATGCTAATATGTACAAATTAATGCTATTTACATGCATTTGCCGGGGTTTTTGAGGCCAAAATGATAGAATAAAGGTGATGAAATGGAGATTCATCACCCCCCTATACTTGCCTTTGCTAGTCCCTAGCAAATACTTATGCAATAAGTATCAGAAGAATAAAGGAAAGAAAAAGGAAAATGAAAGGAAGATAGAGTGAATTGGGGTGCTTTCAGTGCAATGCATGTCCTTACAAAATCTGAATTTGGAGCTCCTGTCAGACCTTGGGTGTGAAGGTGTGTGGAACCTAGTCGGGAACCAGCTCTAAAGTACAACAGCCTTCGGTAATCACAGAACTCGGTTCAACCCACCTCAATAGCCGGGTCAGAACTAGTCTACATCATACGCAAACTCTTATAACTATGAAGCTGACTTGCACAGTGTAAGTAATATGTAGCTCCCCACCTCAGAAGTGACAAAGAAACAACCTCCCCCAACTTGGTAACTCTAAGGCCTCGGTCTAGCAACTCTTTCCTCGAGAAGCGGGGTATTCCCTTCTAAGTTCAAGTGCAACCGGCTCAAGAAGAGGGGGAAGAAGTATAGACTTTTGGAAGCTCAGCCAGTGTAGCTAAGTCTCCCGCTGCAAGCTTCATGAGATGTAACATGGATACCATAAGCTTTTGCTTTATTGAACTATATACACTCCAGTGGGGTTATTAAATTTTCAATCCGACCCACCACTTTTTTGGAGTTCCTTTTTGCAAATTTTTTTTTCTTTTTTTTTCTTTTTTTTTTTTTCAATTGCATCTGTACAACATATCTACATGGTGCAGCATATATACAAGAAATTTCTTCTTGAGCCAGTAGACTATCCCTCTTTTGAAGCTTTATTGCAACCCTCGGCTTCTGTCTTTAGCCTTCATCACCACTAGACCAAGTTGAGGTGCACTTCCTTCACTATAAGAAGAAGAGAGGTTCCGCCTAGAAGTACTACCCTCATATGCTACCCCAAGCCAAAGGAAACTGCCTCCTCGCCACCTCATCCATGGAGAGCTATGTGAAAGGTGCCAGTGTCCAAGTTAGGTCACGGCCGACAAGAGCCATGCGTGTGTTTCGAAAAGTTCTAGTTAGTCCACTGAGGTGACTTGAACCCGGTCCTGATTTCTCAAAGAATTAAGTCTGAATAGACCTGAAGTACCTTAAACCTAGTTCCCATAAGGTTCCAGTGTAGTTAGGTGCGGTAAGGTCCAACCAAGCTCCAATTTGAGATTTTCTTAGACTGATTCAATCATCAAGCTTCACTCAAAAAGAATATGAATGGTATGCTTATGCTATGTGCAATGAATGATGCAATTTTTCACAAAAATTTGGAAGGATCAAAGAATGTTTTTACAAAAAGAATCTCTGCACAGGAAGTACGAACTGACAATGTTTAAAGAGTATGTATATTTATTTACACAGGCGTGCTGCTTTATTTTCAAAATTTAGGAAATTTTTAGCGACTTTACAGGTATGAATGAAATAGTTTATTTGGGTATGTATAGAAAGAATTGTATGTATCTTGTTTCTGATTTACTAGTATCTGCAATGGTGTTCTTAATAGCTTTTTGAAAATAATTTTGCAAATTGTAGTACACGATAATTTTTGCAATCCTTTACACACATTTGAAAACTATTTTTGCAAAGGTTTTTCACACTATATGTAGATATATACAATTTTCACAATACTTTTAACAAGCATTTTTCAAAACATTTGCACATAGGTTTTTCAAATCCTTTCTTTCACACAAGGAAAAATTTTGCAATCAACACCGTTTCACGCATTTGAAATTATTTCACATCAAATTTTCCAAAACTGGTCACACTATTTTTCAAATCATACTGTATAGGTATCTGATTTATTAATCAGTAGGTACAAAATTGTATTTGACGTATAGTATGGTTCTGTTCTTATACACTTTATTTGGCTTATTTCTCATTTACAAATGAAAGATTTTTGTGCAAATTCCTCAGACTTACTCGAGAAACATTTTCACAAGGGTTTTCGAAAACTCTAGTCCAAAATAATTTTTGTAACATGTACACGCATTTGAAAACCCTTTTACAAATGTTTTACACAACACAGATAGATTTTTCAAAACAATTTTTTTGACAATCAACTTTTCACAATCGTTTGCACACTATTTTTCACATATTTTGCTTTCACTCAAAGAAAATAGGTTTTACACACAAACTAATCTTTTCAATCGTTGAATACTTGTTCACGCTATTTTCAAACAACTTTCACAAGATTTTTCAAAAAAACGTTTCGTAAAACACTTTTCTGACTTACTAGTCAGTATAATTACAATTAGTCTGAGGAACTCACAATCATCTTTTATTATTATAAAGCTACTTTTTACATTTTATTTTGTGTTGTAGTGATATTTTATTTTTCAGTATGAGTTATGGCTTTTAGTATATACACAGTATATACGACCCCCCTATACTTAGCTTGAGCTATGTCCTCATAGATCGAAAGGAAAAAGCAAAGACATAACTCGTACTGCGTATAGACAGATCTTAAAGAATAAATACGAACGAAATGAATGAATGAGAAGTTGACCGTTCCCCCTATACTTAGGATCAAAGAATCCTTTGTATAGCAGACTGTTTACAAAGCGGGGAGGGTCAAGGGTGAGAATACACTGATCGTACTCAGATTGTCTCCCCCTATACTTAGGGTAAGATACTCCTAAGTATAGACAAGAAGAGGAGACAATGGAGAGGATCGAACAGAAATCAAGAACCCTAGGTGCTCACCCCCCTATACTTAGGACCAAGTACGTCCTAAGTATAGAAAACTGTCTACAAAGGCGGCACGTTTTAGATAGAAAAAGAAAATAGATAAGGAAAAGAAGAAAAGAAGAAAAGAAGAAAATCAAAGCAATAATGGTTGGAGTACATCGTCTGAATCTTTTGGTGCTGCAGGAGGTGTAGAGATATCCTCGGGGTGCACTAACTGAATAGAGTCAACAACGGCCAAGAATGAATCTGGTTCCAAGTAAGGCTTCAGTAGTTGGCCGTTGACGACGAAGGGTTGTGCGTCAGGGGACAATTCTGATATAGCAATGCTTCCGTTGTCACGCACTTCACATACTCGAAATGGCCCTGTCCACTTACTTTTTAATTTACCTGGGAATATCCGCAACTTTGCATCAAACAACCACACTTTCTGCCCAACGTCGAAGGTCTTTCGTCTGATGTGCCGGTCATGCCAGCGTTTCACCTTCTCTTTGTACATCAAGGTGTTATCGTATGCGCAGTCTCGGAATTCCAAGAGCTTGTTCAGATCATCCTTTCTTTTCTGACCACCTTTTCGTGAGTTCAAGTTACAAGTACTAATTGCCCAAAGGGATTTGTGAATTAATTCCACGGGCAGATGACATGGTTTTCCATATACAAGACGGTAGGGCGACATGCCCAAGGGAGACTTGTAGGCCGTACGGTAAGCCCAAAGAGCTGAGTCCAAGAGTTGATACCAGTCTTTTCTGTTTGGCCTAACAAGTTTCTGCAATATAGTCTTGATTTCTCTATTGGATAACTCCGCCATGCCATTGGTCTGCGGATGATAAGGAGATGCGACGCGGTGATCGATGCCGTACTCCTTCGTTAACTTCTTGACCTCTTTGTTGATGAAATGACTACCCCCGTCGGATATGAGAATCTTGGGTATCCCAAACCGTGAAATGATGTTCTTCTTCAGAAACTGGCAAACTGTTTTGCTGTCGGCGGCTCGGGCGGGGATAGCTTCAACCCAACGACTCACGTAATCTACGGCAAGAAGGATGTGCTCAAAACCTTGACTGTTAGGGAAAGGTCCCATGAAGTCAATGCCCCATGCATCGAAAACATCTGCTATCTGAATGATTTTCAGAGGCATTGAGTCTTTGGCAGTGAGTGTTCCTTTCAGTCGCTGACAATCAAGACATCTTTTAACAAATTCTGCTGCATCCTTAAATAAAGTGGGCCACCAGAGGCCACACTGCAATACTTTCGCTGCCGTACGATCTCCAGAATGGTGCCCACCAGATTCGAGCGAATGACAATGCTCGAGGACACTAGATTGCTCCGTCTGAGGAATGCACCGGCGCCAAATACAATCTGCTCCTTCCCTGAATAGAAGGGGATCTTCCCACTGGTAAAAGCGGATGGTCGACATGAGTTTGTTCTTCTGATTCTTCGTCCAATCCGAAGGTATTACCCCAGAGGCGAGGTAATTTACAATGTCAGCATACCAAGGGAGAGCATCCACGGCTAAGATAGCTTCGTCAGGGAAGGTCTCTGTGATAGGTGCGTTGCTCAAGGGAGAGTCATGCTGCTCTATTCTGGAGAGGTGATCTGCTACCACGTTCTGAACTCCAGGTTTGTCCTTAATTTCCAGATCGAATTCCTGGAGGAGAAGGATCCAACGAATCAGTCTGGGCTTGGCATCCTTCTTCCGCTGTAGGTACCGAATAGCAGAGTGGTCTGTGAAAATTGTGACCTTTGACCCCAACAAATAGGATCTGAACTTCTCTAAGGCGAAAACCACAGCCAGCAGTTCTTTCTCTGTTACTGTATAATTTCTTTGAGCTTCATCTAATGTTCGGCTGGCATAGTGAATGGCATAGGGCGCCTTATCTTTCCTCTGCCCTAGAACAGCTCCGACGGCAAAATCTGACGCATCGGTCATTATTTCAAAGGGAAGAATCCAGTCTGGAGGCTGCAAGATTGGAGCTTGAGTGATAAGCTCCTTCAATTGATTGAAGGCAAGGAGGACTGGCTGATCAACAATAAATTCTTTCTCCTTGCACAAAAGTTCTGTCAGAGGTCGGGCAATGCGGCTGAAGTCCTTGATAAATCGTCTGTAAAATCCCACATGCCCCAGGAATGACCTCACATTCTTTACTGACTGAGGTGGCTGCAGGTTTGAAATGACATCCACCTTGGCTGGGTCGACTTCCATGCCACGTTTGGAAACGACATGGCCCAACACAATACCCTCTGTGACCATAAAGTGGCTCTTTTCCCATGAGAGCACTAAATTGACTTCCCGGCATTTCTGAAGCACTCTGTCTAGGTGCTCGAGGCAAGAATCGAAACTGTCACCATAGACGGAGAAATCATCCATGAACACCTCGAGAAAACTGCCTACCATTTCGGCGAAGACTGCTAGCATGCATCTTTGGAAGGTTGCGGGTGCATTGCATAATCCAAAGGGCATCCTCTTGAAGGCGTAGGTGCCGAACGGGCAAGTGAAGGTAGTCTTCTCTTGATCCTCAGGGGCGATCGCCACTTGGTTGTACCCGGAGTACCCGTCCAGGAAGCAGAAGAACTCCTTGCCTGCTAATCTCTCCAAGACTTGATCAATAAATGGCAAGGGAAAGTGGTCCTTCTTGGTTGCTGCATTTAGGCGGCGGTAGTCAACACACACCCGCCAGGATGTCGGTACCCGAGTTGAAATCTCCTCTCCTTTTTCATTTGTGACCACAGTGAGCCCGGATTTCTTGGGAACTACATGCAGGGGGCTTACCCACTTTGAATCGGAGATGGGATAAATGAAGCCTGCATCACACCACTTTGTGATTTCCTTCATGACCACATCCCGAAGGTTAGGGTTTAGCCTTCTCTGGAATTCGCGGGACGGCTTGGCATCGTCTTCTAAATAGATATGGTGTGAGCACAGAGCTGGGTTTATCCCTCGGAGGTCTGATACACTCCAACCAAGTGCCTTGCGGTTCTTTTCTAGAATCTCGAGGAGTCGAGATTCTTGATCCAGATTCAGCCTGCTGCTGATGATGACTGGATACATGTGTTCTTCACCCGTAAGGAAAGCATACTTCAGGCCTGCAGGAAGTGGCTTGAGTTCTGGTTTCAGTCTGTCCCCTTTACCGACCACTTCTGATACCATGCTGGTGGTGGGATGTACTTTGAGACTAGTACCATCCTCAACATTCTGTTGAGATCCAAGTGATGTACCGAACGGTTCTGCGGTGAGCTGATTATGTTCGGTCTGGAGTGAATGCTCAAGAAGCTGCGCTTGTATCTGAGAATCTGTCTCCCATGGATCATCGGAGCTTATGATGACTGTGCTTTCCAAGTCCTCCTCAAGAGTGAGGATTTCTTGGGTCCATGGATCGTCCAGTGACAACTCCGAGTCTCTGATCTCCGCAATAAAATCACAGTCTGCTTCTGATGCTGCTTGACTTTCATCAGTTGTGGCGTTCTGTTCCTTGTTCATGGTGAGCGTGATTTGTTTGGTGTTCGAGCTGAAGGTGATCTTGCCAGACCCGTAATCAACCACGGCACCGGAAGTACGGAGAAATGGTCTGCCGAGGATGATAGGAGTCTGGAGCAGTGGTGCAGGAGAGTCCATGTCAAGGACTACAAAATCGGCTGGGAATCTCATCTCCTGCACGGTAACTATCACGTCTTCCAACAAACCGCGGGGCCGCTTAATGGATCGGTCAGCGAACTGAAGGATCATTCGTGTCTGCTTGAGCGGTCCCAGCCCGAATTCTTGCATTATGGACGAGGGCAGAAGGTTGATGGAAGAACCACTGTCAAGAAGAGTACGCTCGAAGACCTGATCAAAAATCACACAACTGATCAGAGGTGCTCCTGAGTCTTGCTTTTTCTGGGGGAGGTTGGTGATAGCTGCAACTGTGGCCATGGACAAAACGTGTTTTTCTACCTCTCGGCGTCTGTTGTCTTGCGCTGGGCGACGCCTGTCAGTACATGCCTCTTTCAATCCTTTCTTCACAGCTGGCATGTATTCCACGGCCTTTAACAAGGGAATCTCAACAGTCAATTTATCCAAAATATCTACAACTCCTGGATCAGACAATGCAGTTTTTCTTTTTATCATTTTTTTGGATTTTTGTATTGCATGCGGAAAAGGAATATTCACATTACTGACAGGAAAATTAGAGTTCTTATTTACATCAAGATTATCGCCCACAGAATGTTGTACATCCGGACTACAAAAAGGCGTACAAGCTGGATCTAACTCTGTTGGTGCTGCTGGGCGATCAAAAAGGGTAGCATTGGCTCCATCGGCTGGCACAGGATCAGCTGCTGCTGGCGGCTCCTCCAAGGCTGGCGCGGCTTCACTTCTGCTATAGGCTTCTTTTTGGTGTTTTTGTTTTTGCGGATTTTTTTGTATTTTTGGCTGGAATTGCTTCTGGCAATGCACGACGGCTGGACTGGCTTCTCCTTCCTCTTCCTCCTCACCCGCCCCTGGAGCTGGCACGGCTGATGCGGAAGATGACGATCCACCTGTTTCTTTATTCACCCCATATCTGGTAGCAGGCGGAGGCAAGGCCCTACCGCTCCTGAGAGTAACAGCATTAGAAAAAGCAGTAATATCATTATCACACGCGGACTGGACATCACATTCTACCTGCTCCTTCTTCTTGAAATTGTTGGGGTTGGCTTCGACCTGCGCCGGAATGGTAGTGCGAGTGGCGGTCAGGTCATCAAGCCGCTTGGTCATCTCCGCTAGCCCTTGGACAAGCTGGGCTAGACACTCCATGGTGGGATTAGCTGGGGGCACATCAGAAGATGCAGCGTGCATACCACGCTGCTGTTGGTTAGATGGGTGGGGAGGCTGCTGATGGTGTTGCTGTGGTGGAGCAGGAAGTTGAAGTTGTTGGTAGGACGGGGAGGGATACTGCTGGTATGATTGAGGCTGAGCAGCCGTGTATTGGTGATACGGCTGCGGATGGCGATACTGTTGCTGCTGCTGATACGGAAAATTCTGCCTCCATTGATGTGCGAATTGAGGAGGCTGCTGGTGTTGCTGAGAGGGGTGCCCAAAACGACCACCCTGAGGTTGGTGGTACTGCCGGTTGGCAAATGGCTGACCCTGGAGTTGTCCCTGAGGACGGGTCGGCTGTGCATCATTAGTCCAAACCCCATTAACTTCCTGGACCAGGGGTGGTGGCGGGAACACTGAATCGGTGTCTGAGATAAACTCTGGTTGGTACACAACCATCTGCTGTTGCGGCTGGCTCTGATCAGGTGCCTGCACGTAGTACACGTGCTGAACTGTCGGTGGTTGCTGGCTTGGCTGAGGCTGGTGTAGCGGTGGTTGCTCGTCTTTTCTCTCAGCTGGAGCTTCGAGCGGTGCTGCCGACTGAACAGAATTGATGGTACCTACCAGCAGTTCTAGCTGCTTGGTGATGTGATCCAGTTTGTCCAAACTCTGGGTCCTCTTCTCGATTAAGGCGAGTTTTTCGAGATCTTTTGATCGCTTCTCGATAATGTCAACTTTAGAGAGATGGCCCCCGATGATGCTGAGGTTGGAGCTCTCATCTCTCTCTAATTCCTTAGACGCTGCCATGTGCACTTGTTTTTGAAGGATCTGGGGTTGCTTCTGATAAGCCTTGGATGAAGAGAGGGCGGCCTCTCCTTCGGCCATTTCTTCAAAGATCTGCCAGACGACGTCTTCATCCTTATTGAAGTGTGAGCCCCCACATGCTGCGTCTACGAGCCTTTGACTTTCAATGTTCAGTCCCCCGAAGAAATGCTGAACTAGGCTGGTCTTCGGAATATCGTGATGGGGACATTTCTCCTGCAAGTCAGTGAATCTCTCCCATGCTTCATGTATCGACTCATGAGGTCCTTGGGAGAAATTACTGATACGGGCTCGCATCTGGTTGAGCCGACCCAGAGGGTAATACTTGTGCAAGAAGGCGGACTTTAGCTCCTCCCAGGTCGTCACAACTTTCCCCATATGATTGACCCAATAAAGGGCCTTATCCTGTAGGCTGAAGGGGAAAGCCGTCATCTTGACAATGTCCAGGGGGACATTCGGATAGTGGGTGGTGCGGCAAATGCGGGAGAATTGCTGCAGGTGAATGTATGGCTCTTCATTGGTGTTGCCATGGAATGCAGGGAGAAGGGCTATGAATTGTGGTTTCAGCTCAAAGTGAGCGTGTACCGGTGGGATGAGAATCCACTCGGTCATCTGGCTGTCTCCTGGATTGTATGTTTCTTTGAGTGTTGGCTTTGGCTGTGGTGGTAATTCAGGATCATCATTGGGGTCGTCACCACCTCCTCCACCTTCACCTCCTCCTCCCCTGCCTCCTCTGCCTCGGCCTCCTCCTCCATCGTTCATCATATCATTCAACATATCCTGGAAAGCCGTCTGCGTAAGGGCCTGCTCAGTCAGCTGCTGCTGTATTGCCTGGATGGATGCCAGCAACTGTGCATTGACTTGGTTCTGATCTGGCATCTGTCCCTCTGGTGTGGGTGGCTGCTGACCCTTGCCCTTTCCTCCTGGCGCCATGTCAGGGTCTGAATCGGACGAAATGAACTCTGGAGTAGTCTCCAGGGCTCGCACTGTCTTCTATCTGCATAATGAGACGGCCCGAATCAGATCACTTGCCATAAATACTCAGCTGTCGTGATGAGGCTGGAGTTCAAGTCAACCCCGGCGTGTTGTGAATGGAAAAAATGATGTAGACTGTAATCGACTCCCATTCACAACGGTGATAGTGGGACAAAAGTGATCCCAGTTTATTTGGTGGCCAAGAGAAAGGTAGAAGACGAGGAGTCTGGAGTTCGATCCGCAAGGTCTGGATCGGTTCTCGGGAATCGCCTCGAAGTTATTGGCGGAGTTGAGTCCATGGAATCGATGTGGGTGTCGGCATGGTCCCGACGAAACCATCCATGGATCAACTTCGCGGAGCACAAGAGAATATCGGATTTTGGAAGAACGATACGATGGTCAACGAGGAACAAAAAGGAGTGTAAAACAGTAGAAAGGCTCGGTTGAGCGGGGTGGTCAAAGGAAGACATAACAGAATTGGCGCAAAGGCGCGGGACTTTGATCTTTGAACCTTAATCTAGATCCATACAAACACAAGACAAAATCGGGTTCACCAACTCACGCCATGTGAAGCCGTGAAAGCTCGGCTATTTATTATCTTTTCATTTTTAGAGTTGTGATTCTCAGGCATCTCTTATAACAAGTCCTTAGTACGCTACCCTATAGGAGAGAGAGTACTGCCGGAAGAGTATCCCGTACTTGTCCTCCTCCTGTGTAACCTGTAGTCTGTACTTTTTGGAGTCCTTGTAACCCTTCCTGGATCCCTACTCAGCCAAAGAAAAGAGAGAGGAAGCCGATAGGCGAAACCAATACTTCGGTTCTTGCTCGCAACGGAATCACCCGTGAGCGTACAAGAACCTACTCGGACGCAGGACAATGAGACAGACACCCCCGTGAAGGCGTGGCCTATGCTCAATACTTCGGACAGGGTCGATGCTCTCACAACAGAGAGTCACCATTGGTGACCAAGTCCTACTCGCCTACGTACGATAGAAGCGCCATTACTTCGGAAATCCAGGCGATACACAAGGCAGTTGCAGACTGGGTTTTGGGCTCTAATCCTTAGGGGTCGCACTCGCTCAAGGGAGTAGGGTTTTGGTCCCCCTCCAAAGTACCTGAAAACAATGAGGGCTTTATGAACCCGGTACAAGGATAGTCCATTACAGATTTTAATTAAGGTCAAAGTTTATTTAGCAGTCCCCTTGTTTTAATTTTTGGGTTTTCACTTTTTTTTTTGGATCTGTTTTCATACCAGCGCCTAACGTTTTTGTAGGTTTTCATTTAAGTCCTAGGTGCTCAAAATCAGAGGGAGATAGCGGAAAAAGCCGTGCAAGTGGTTCCATGATGGAAATCTCACCATTGAACCGAATGATGCATGCTGAGTTAGAAGACTTACAGTGCATCCCAGCTCTCTCCATGTGGTATGCAAAACAGAATTTTTAAACCTATCTACATGGCGGTGTGCATTCGTCAAAATCGCCCTAAACATTAGCTGCTATTAACGTGAAGAACCATAAGCTGGTCATTTATCTTTAACCCTAGGGTCCGGTCTTGGCTCACCCCTCCTCTTCTCGACACACTCGAGTTCAGGAGTAGCGCTTGATGGGGCTCGCTCGCGGCACATGGGTTAAGAGATAAATGACTTAGCTGTTTAAGTTTTGACTAGATCCATACGAAGTAGACTATAGGAACATGCATTCTTATTAATGTTTGGACCTAGCTACCGAGTCAAGCAACCTATATCTAAGGGCTCCAAGCACACAAAACAAAGTAAAATAAAGGCGAAAAGCACAAAACAGCGGCAAACAAAGAAAAGAAGGCGGTAGAAATCGCGGAAAACAGCGATGAGGCCCCCAGGTGAACAGACACCCAGGCACTGGACCTCATTGTGAAGAGTAGAGTCCTGTTAGTTATTACATGCCAAAATAGTCTCTCTCTCACCATGAATTACAAAAATAATTTCCTAAGTGTCTAGCCTATCTAATGCCCCTCTCTTTGCTTCTTTGGTGCACTCTCCAGATGGTCATGAGACGAGAAAACCATCCTCCTCCAAGCTCGGCTGCCTTGGCCTCCTAGGAAGCCATCCTTGCGTGGGGGTCCCTTGCATCAAAGTCACAAAAAGATTGCATTAGCATACTTAGTCAATTAAATAGAGCAGAGAAAAATAATCACAATAAATAAAGAAATAAAGCATGGTGATTAAGGACAATAAAACAATAGATGCTCACACAAAGAATGAATCATGAATCTACATTTTTATACAAGAATGACAAAAATCAATTTGGCTATGCTCATTGCTCCCCGGCAACGGCGCCATCTGATAACAGGCCGATCTCCCACACGGGCCACCATAAAAAAAGAGAAGTGTTGTCGCCGAGGCGACCACTCATGGAAGACCGCTGCCAATCAGCAATTAACCCACAATCCAAAGAATACAACAATCAAGCTCAAAACAAATGTGAATTAATCTTTATTTTACTCTACCATAAAATGTATAGTGACAAATATGTAGAGGTCGAACCACAGAGAGCAACACAAAATACCATAGCCTACGTGCCAATCTTAGTCATCCTTGTGTGGGTTTTTTTTTTATATATTATTATTAAAATATAATACTTAAGTATCATGTATACATATAGATATATATTTTTATATAATACAAATTCCTTATATATATATATACATAGAGGTTAAGCATAGAGCTTATAATACATGTAATATATGTATATATATAGGTGTATCTGAATATAATATTATATATATGTATATATGTATATATTTTTTTTTATATATATCACATTAAGATTAAAAGAGAATACATATTACTAGATATATAATATATATATATATATATATTTTTGGATATATAGATATAGCTATATATACATAAAAGGTGTGTTATAATGTTTACAAAAATAATAGAAAATAGTCAAAAATTCAGGACAAAGATCTTTTTGGGATTTTCATGGTTTTTTACTGTTTTTATAATTTTTGGGTATTTCTGCAAGTATTTTTGGCATTTTAAAAATAGCTAAATCAAAGCAAACAGGGGACTGGGTACTGGCCGTCACAAAAATAGAGATTAAAAATATCTAACAGCCTCAAAAATGTTCCCCTTTAATTTTCTACTAACAATAATAAAATATAGCATAAGTAGGACCTGAGTTCATATTTTTCTGATTTTTCTTTGATTTTTTATATTTTTTTGAAGTTTTTGGGCATTTTTGAATTGTTAAGGTTTTCTTTTTGAGTTTTTTAGGGATTTTTGGTCTGACACTAATATAGGGCAAAATACACTGCATATAATTTTTTTGGAATTTTTCAAGGCATTTTCATATTTTTTTTGGGGTTTTATGAGTTAGACAGGGACTGAAAGACAAGTTTTTTATTTTTAATAAATGCAAAAATGCAACAAAATGCAAAACTAAAAATATGGCGTTCAAGCATGACCAAACAGGGGCTTAAGTCTATTTTTGCAAGATTTTTCGATTAAATATGAAGCATGAAACAAATAGACAAAGCCTTCAAAAATTAAATGGCCTGGCAGGGGTATTTTTGCAAATAAAACAGTTGGCAGGGGCATACATGCAAGAATTACATTAAAAATACACTTTAACTTTTATTTTCAGGACCATTTCATAAATACAAGAACCCGGCAGGGTTTTGATGCAATTTTCACGCGCCTCACGTGGTTGCTGCACGTGAGGCGCGGAGGGACTAAAATGTGAATATAGAAACATCAAGGGGGTCCACTGCAATTTTTACAACTTATTTACAACTGAAACTTTTATTTTTGGGAGCAAACCCTAAATACAAAAAGTAAGGGGCGAGATATGAAAGTTACCCCTTAAATAAGGCCTTGCATCCTGCGGCGCTGGAAGCGCCACTTATACACGTGGCGATCATCGGACGGCGGACTTCGTTTCGGCGATGAAGGGCTGGGATTAGAACATCCCGGCTGATCTGACGGTGGGTGTGCTTCTTCATCGGACGGCTGGCATGCAATCTGGGCCGCCCCGCTCGATCCAACGGTGCAGAGGGCACCAGGAAGAACTGGGAATGAACTCGCCCTCGGCGAGCTTCGATCGGGTCGCTCGAGCTTCTCCGGGCACCTCCTGCGCATCTGAAGCGTCCTGATCGTAGCTGGGAGGCCTCCGCGTCGTCTGACGGTGATCTCATGGCTCCTGGGGGCCTGAGTCGGTGGAGCGAGGTCGGAGAAGAAAGTGGCCCCCAAGAACCTCTTCCTGGTCAAAGCAAGCCCAGAAGGGCTCGATTCCTCGTGGTACCTGCACAGGAAGAACCGCGGGCGAGAGAGCTATCTCCTCGACCCGGGGTTATGAAGCTGCGGTGCAAGATGGAGGTGGGCGGAAGGGCTCCGGCGAGCGGCGGAGTTGGAACCCTGATTCACCAAGACCGAGGGTCCTGGGTTGATCTGATGGGTGCGAAAGATGGAGAAGACGACGAGGAACGAGATGGGATGATCGAGGTGGTCGGATACAGTGAGGTTCACGATGAAGAAGTCGCCGGAGCGGAGCTCCGGCGAACTTCGATTTTTGCTTTTTTCGCTAATGTGATCAACTAATAACTAAACTAACTACTGAAATGAAATGCTAACGTTAAAAACTACCTAAGAATGCATTAAAAGGACAGCTCTTATACCTGGGGGCCTCCAGGGAGCAGGGCGGACGCCGGAGCTCCGCCGCGTCAAAATTCTCCTCCCTCCGGCCGAGTCTCGATGCTGGGCTACTCCCCCTGTCACGAGGAACGATCCAGGCACAAGATCTAGGCGTTAGGTTGGAATGAAAGTGGCCAAATTCGAGGAAGGAGGCGGAGCTTTTTATTTATAAACATTGGCGAGTAGCCTTATTGACCGGCGATTATTTCATGATCTGGAGAGCAATTGGTTGATCTGTGATTTCGGCGGGCATCATGGAAGATTAGGGAACAAATCTTGTGAAGGAAGCGTCGTCGATTGATGGATGGTGTGCCCGGGAAAAAGGGAGGAAATCGGGGGAGTGGACTGTTCAGAGCTGCCAGGCGTGGGATGGGACAGTTGACCAGGGGGTCAACGTTGGCCGGCGTCTCATTGGGCCACGTAAGCCGCTACAAGACAAAATAGCAAGGCTGAAGGAAGATTGATTTATTTGACATCCGAAATGATTTTATTAATTTTTGCTTATAAAATAAAAAATGTGTATTATTTCCTGTAGTATTTATTCCTGATTTTTATTGAATTTTTCGAGGTGTTTTATTGTGGTTTTATTTTAGTAATGTGTATATGTATGTATTTACACGTATTTTTGGATATTTTATTTTTAATTTATTTATTTTCTTTTATTATTTTCTTGGCTTATTTTATAAATTTATAACTTATTTTTGTGAGTATAAAGGTATTTTTGTTTGATTTTTATAAGTTTATTTGTATTTTTAGATAAATAAGTATATATGTAAATATACTTATAGGTATTTTATCTGTATATTATATACATTTTATTTATTAAATGAACTTTATTAATTTTTATTATGGATTTGTATTTTTAATAAGATATATATAATATGTACATGATTACAAAAATATAAATGAATAAAGAATGAAAATCCCTTTTATTTATGTTCATGAGGTAGTATAGGTATTTTGTCTATGTATTACTTATAGACTTATTTTTATTTCTACAAATTCTTTTTTGGTTTTATTCAAATTTCAATATGTACATGTATTATATACATTATTTACAAGAAAATACTAAAGATTGAATAAAATGAATATTTTAATCAGGTCTATATACAAGGAGGGCCAAAAACCTAACTTTCACAGATGGACTCCAAAAATTATGAGATCAATTTTATAAAATAGTTTATGAGATGCTATATACAATTAAAGGTGAGTTTGGGTGATTTGGAGTTTTTATTTGCAAGATATGGGTCTGTGAAGTTGAGATTTTGGCTTTTTATTCTGTGTATAAAATGTACACTGAGTGTTATTTTTACACAAACTCAATTTTGTATTTTTATTTACATCATTATCTACAACTTTCATGAACAAAGTTTCTTTATTTGAGGAATAAATAGTTATGTACAAAATAGGTGTCAAAAATGCATAAATGGATGAATGAATAAATGAGATATTTATTGTATAATTGGCCCTTATCTCCCCCTACTTTATTCCTTGTCGACCAATACCATGCTGGCCTTGGTCTCGGGGTTAGGGTAATAAAATATTTACAATATTTTATTCCTTTTTTTCTTTTCTTCCCTTTATTCTATAATTTTGGCATCAAAAACCTTATTTAATGTACAATTAATACAATGAATAATGGATGCTAATATGTACAAATTAATGCTATTTACATGCATTTGCCGGGGTTTTTGAGGCCAAAATGATAGAATAAAGGTGATGAAATGGAGATTCATCAAGGAGAGAAAGAGAGAGGGCGAGAATATGAGAGAAGAGAGAGAGAGAGAGAGAGAAAGTTGTAACCTTGTACAACTCTTAATTATGTACCTTTGAAAGGCTAGGTTAGCCCTCCTTATATATTAGTTTAGGATCCAATGGATCTCAATCCATGGGACACATAGATTCAACGGCCATGTTGATCTATGTATCAATCAATGGACATGATTGTTGTTGGTTAAAAACCAACAATATTAATTTATATTAAATTAAATATATGTTGCATTATCATCAACATAATTTAATTCAATAAATAAATCAATAAACACAAGATAATGACATGATAATTTAAAAGATAATTATCCACCTAATTCACGTGGATAATTAAAAAAGATAATTATCCACCCATTAGATTTTGTGGATTATCTCATCCTTTTAATTCATATCATTATCTCTTGTTTATCCTGCAAAATTATTCACTAAATTAATTCTCAAATTAATTAGTGTATATCTATTGCAAAATTATCCACTAAATTAATTCCCAATTAATTAGTGAATATTTATTGCAAAATTATCCACTAAATTAATTCTCAATTAATTAGTGAATGTTTCAATCATGCCATTGAAAATATGTGAATCATATTCACAGCCCAAACTAAATTGTAAATTGCATTTCCAATTAATTGCTTAATGTGAATCCAATTCACATTAACAATTAACTAATGCTATTTACAAAGGTGCTCTATCTAATATATTATAAATCACATTTATAACATATGCTCAGATATTATGGATAGCACTATCCACAATTTGCATTTCCTTGATAATTAAATCCCATTTAATTATCTTGGATAATCATTCTCACAATATGAATCATATTCATATTATTCTTGGTAATTAAATCTCATTTAATTATCATCCTCTTGTTGCTTGGATATATATAATTCATCATGAATTATTCTTGAACTCCTTCAAGAATAATGTTCTTTCTCCGCAAATACTTGGAGATAAGGACAGGGCGATTGTATTATTCTACGTATAGTGACTTGGATATTGAGATCTCATCTCAAATCCAGATCTTACGTACCTCCCACATATGCTTGATTAAAATAAGACCGCAAATCTAATCTTCTCATTGTATTTGATTCTCATTCAGACCAATGTCCAACACTTGGACCAAGATCAGATTGCTTCTCTACTGAGAGGAGTCACTAAAATCCAAACCTGTTTCATCACTCCCTCGGAATGGAAGCATCATGGTTATACAATCGTTTATGATCACATCACCCTAAGGTATTCCCAATACCTATACATCCTGCATACTGGAAGACCCATGATCAACCCGAAGATCAAGATCAATTTTATACTGTCTTCTTCAGGGTTTTATCAATAAGTTTCTCATTTGATCATTGGGATTTGGTATTGATCATATACTTTCCAAAAGCATATATCATACCTAGGTCTTGATCATATACTTTCCAAAAGTATATATCAAAGCCACAAATTCAGTCAAGCTTCCAAAGCGAGACGACCGTGCACGGAATTTGATTCTTCCCAATATCTCATGAGTGAGCTCATGTATTCTGGTTCAGTAATGAACCTGTATGATCCCTTTGAGAGATTGTATTACTCATATGCCCTTATATGCACACTAGCTCGCCGATGTATAGACCTTGGTTAGGCCATCAAACTATCGGTCTGCCAAATGTACATACTCAGACATATAGTAATACATCTGTCTCTGGTCAGAGGATGCGTGCCTATGTTGTGACAGCATTCAACATAGGCCTTAGGTCATCTCGATCTCGTTAAGTCAACCCATTGACCTAACTAATCTGACACCTCCGAATCACAATTCCCATGCAGAGGACTGATGAATCCACATTTCATCATCTTTATTCTATCATTTTGGCACCAAAAACCCTAGCAAATGCATGTAAATACCCTTTATTTCATCATATTAGCATTCATGCATGTGCATCTGTTTAGTGTATAAAATACTGTAATTAAGGCCAAAATTATAGAATAAATAAAAGAAAAGAAAAAGAATAAAATATTGAAAATATTTTATGATCCAAAACCCCGAGACCTAGGCATCTTGATGAATAGGTTGACAAGGAATAAAGTAGGGGGAGATAAGGGTCAAATACCTATATTATTCTATACATTCTTTATTCATTTTGGGACCTATTTTTGGTTCTACTTTTTATACCTCAAATAAAGAAACTTTGTACATGAAAGTTGTAGATAATTTAATAAAGAAAAATACAAAATTGATTTCACAGAAAAATAATGTACAGATAAAAAGTTATGGTCTGAATAAAATTCCAGAATCCCAACTTCCCAGACCCGTATCTCACAAATAAAAACTCCAAATGCAGAATACTCACCTTTAATTGTATATAGACGAAAATAAGCTATTTAATGGTGGTGGTTTCGCATTTGGCGGAGCTACGGTTTGAAAGTTGAGTTTTGGACCCACATTGTACAATTGTACAGATTAAAATATTCAATTTATTATTTATTCATTATATTTATATTTTTATAATTTTATAATTTTGTAATTAATACGTATAATAATTATGTACATTAAAATCAAAATAAAAACATAAATAAAACTCAAATAAAAATACTGGTAGATATGAGATACATAGGTATTATACCTATACTTATACCTATACTTTTTATACCTCTAATTTATTAAATATACAAAATAAATCAGAAAAATAAAATAAAAATATATTTGTGTATATAAAAGCATTCTATAATTTTAGAAAATAATAAACAAAAAATAAATAAATTAAAAAGCACAAAATAAAAATAAAGGAACAAAATATATAGGTATTATACCTATAAGGGGTGTAAATATATACTTATAAAAATAAACCTCATAAAAATAAATAAAAATCACTATAAAATACTTCATAAAAAATTAAACATTTTTTATTTTATAATTAAAAATTAATAAAATCGTTAGCTATTTTTAATTGATTTTACAAAGAATTTTCTTGGGTCTTTTCCCTGGTTGGTCCACGTGGACCAACCAGGTGCCTCCAATGTTGACCAGCGGGTCAACAGTCTGACCTTGCCTCCTGTACCTCTTCTCAACCCTTCCCGAGATCCGTCCTTCTCGATTTTTTTGCCATCACTGCGTTGCTCGAGAGGGGCTGACTTCTTCACGAAACTTGTTCCCTGTAGATCCACCTACCTCGCCGCCCTCCTAGATCTACCCAGATCTCCTCCTCTCGCCCGTGACTCCTCCTCGAAAACACGCACCCACCACTATTCAAATACAAACCCATTACTTCCTTCCTCGGGTTGAACCCCAACGTTGGCCCTTTCGCGCCCCTTGGTACCTCCATCATCTCCTGGTGGTGACAGCTCCAGGATCGACCACTTCAGGCGGCCGATCAGTGGCTAGGGTGTTCCCCCTACCTCCGGCGGTTATCCCCGTCGAGGTACCCCTTCCCTGCCCTTTCTGGGCCTCGATTCCGTGTTATTCCCTTAGTTTTTCGTCGTCATTTCTTTCCTTGCATTCCCAGCTTCATCTTCCCCCGTTTATTCGTTCCCTCCGCGCATCGATTCGCTCAATCGACAGTCGGCCGGAGCAACTCCGGCCACCTTCATTCTTCACGCCTTTACACCGCTGCACACCTCCATCCCTTTGCGCCACGTGATCAGGGCATTTTGCCCCCGATCATATCACACCTTCCTTGCAGGTTCCAGGAGCATATCGAGCGCCTGAAGGCGGGTTTTGAAGTTTGCCGGACCTCCTGGGAGCTCTTCCTCCTCCTCGACGTCGTGGGGGAGTTCCGAGGGGTGTCGGCCCATTTTGCCGCCATCAGGATGTAGAGCGGAGCTGCAGGAGTACAAGGAGGCGGTCGGAAGCCACCAGGTGCACGGAGGAGCCACCCCCGGTCGATTCAAACTCGGCGGGGGTCTGTTCTTCAGGAGTTCTTGGTGGTCCCCTCCGCGCCGTCAGATAAAAGGCTGATCGCCCAGGACAGCAGCCGTCGTTGGATCGTGAAGAGCCTTCCCCGTCCGATCTCTCTCAGCATTCTGATCGCGGCCGTCCATCGCGAACCGGTATCGAGCCACGGATCTTCGACGCGTGGCATTAGTGAACGGCTCATACCCGTCAGATTCATAGGCGTGGGTATTTTGCTTCAAACCCCCGCCCATTTTTGTATATTATTAAATAGACCTGAAACATCCCTCAGCAGTTATATATTTTTGTAAATTTTGCAAAAAGAACCTCGAGTCTTTAATATTTACATATAGGTCCTACGCCACGTCACCTCACGTGACCTGTACACGTGAGGTACGGGCTTTTTGCACTGGGACCCTCAGTCATTGTAGTATTTCGTTTCGGTACCAAAAATCCAATTTGCAGTGTTAGCTTTTTGGAAACTGTGCAAGAAAGCCCCCGCGTTTTGGGAAAATCACACTTTGGTCCTCGCCAGGCGCGTGCAAGTCATGCGCCCTGGAGGGAAAATTGTTAAGATACTCCTGCGGTTTTTGTATTTTGAAATTGGTCCTGAAAATTGAATTCGGAGTGTTAACTTTTGTGGAAAATTGCATGTCTGCCCCTGAATGTTCTAATATTTGCACGTATACCCCTGTCAGACCTGTTTAATATTTGGATGCTTGTTCTAATTATCATTTTAAGTCCAAAAATTCCACAAAAATAGAGTTAAGGTCATGTTTGCTTGTACTTGCACGCCATATTTTTGCATTGCACTTTTATTGCATTTTCATATTTATTAAAAATCAAAAACATGCTTTTTAATCATTGTCTAGCTTAGAAAATGCCAAAAAAATATTAAAACGTTTTGAAAAATTCCAAAAAAATTATATTTTTGTGTGTTTTACCATCTTCTAGTGTCAATCCAAAAATCACTAAAAATCTCAAAAGAAAAACCTTAAAAATTCGAAAATACATAAAAACTTCAAAAAAATCTCAAAAATTGTAGAAAACTCCAAAAATAGTAAACTCAAGTCCGTAGTCTCCTGTTTTTATTGTCTTTATTGGAAAAATAGTTTGAAAATATTTGTGGCTGGTTGCTATTTTTTATTCTCATTTTATCTCCAGCCAGCACCTTTTGTACTGTTTTGATTTAATTTGCTATTTAAAAATACCAAAAACACTTTGAAAATTCCCAAAAATCACAAAAACAGTAAAAAAATCCTAAAAATAACGAAAACATTTTATTCCTGAATTTTTGGTTATTTTTGCATATTTTTATAAATACTCTATCTTGTCTCTTATTACATTATTTTAAATTCCAATATTGAAAAAGAAAAAAATATAAAATATAAAATTATAAAAATCAGAAAATTAAAAATCAAAATACAAAATTAAAAATTAAAATAAAAAAAATAAAAATTAAAACCCCGCAAAAATTCCTTTGATTGCTTGCTTAGTGTAGACACTACACATTCACTTGCGCACATTTATTTGAATTACCCTGCTTGCTCCCGGTGTTCGAACTCTCTGCATATTTGCCCTTTACACCATTTGTGCAGAGTTAAAAATAAATTTTAACTCCACATTTATTTCTAATTCATTGATCTTTAGTGTGGGTTAATTGTTGATTAATTTCAGAGTTGATTGGTTGACACTTCGACTGTGTTCCCGCCTTGTGTGGAACACAAGACCGATAGATTTTGGAGTTATCAAATGGCGCCGTTGCCGGGGAGCAACAGCGAGTAGTTCACATTTTTGTTTGCTTGTGATTGTTGTCTACCATAGCTTCAGTTATCTCTCTTGCACTTTTGATACATATATTGATTGAGCTATTCTGACCATCCTTTCTTGTTTCTCTTGCGAGGGGCCGCGGAGCAAGGCGGATCGCCTAGGTGACCCGAAGCAACCTTGGAAGTGGAGCCGGCTTTTCTTTAGCCAAGCCGGCAGGAGAGAGCAGGAGGAGTGAGAGAGAGTGATAGATTAGTTGCAATTTTTTTTGTGAGAGAGTGATTTGATAACAAGTAATAATACAGGTACTTGGACTTTTGGACACTCCCAGGCCTAATTTCCGGGTGTTTGTTCACCTGGGGGCTCACCGCGGTTTTTGCCGAGTTTTCACCGCTGTCATTTGCCAGTTTTGATTTCATTTTCACTTTCTTTGTGGATGAGCCCTTAGATCTAGGCCTGCTTGATCGATTAAATTAGGTCCAAACACACTAATAACCTTTGCATGTAACTATAGTTCGTACTTGGACTTAGCTTAATTAAACAGTTAGCTCCCTTTCTTAGATCCACCGCGCCGCGAGCCCTCCCCATCAAGCGCTACTCCTGAACTTGATGTGTCGAGAAGAGGAGGGGGGTCTAGACCGGACTCTCAGGATCGACGATTGGTAGTTGACTTGTGGTTCTTCACGCTAGCAGTTGCCTATCTTAGGACGATTTCCGCATTGCATATCGGCATATAGACTAGGTTTATAAAATTCTACTTTGCATCTCGCATGGAGAGAGCTGGGATTCGCTGTAAGTCTTCTTACTTTGCATCCATTATTTAGGCACAAAGGTGAGATTTCCATCTTTGTGTCGACTTGCAGGGCTTTTCCGACTCTATTCTCCCTCTGTTTTTGGACAAAGTAGGATCAAGAAATACAAAAATCGTTAGGCGCTTGTTTGAATCTACTCAAAAGAAGCGATAACACCAAAAAAAATTAAAAAAGGGACTGCTAGAAAAACCTTGACCAAAAATAAAATTGGTAATTGGATTCATTGATTGGGGAGAGTAACACCCTCACTTGTTTTCAGGTTGCATGGGAAGGTCTCCTTCCAAGTGAGGTGAGCGCTTCGTAAGGATTAGAGCCAAAATCCCAGCTTGTGGCTGCCTTGTGTATCGCCTGGATTACCGAAGTATTGGCGCTTCTATCGTACGTGGACGAGTAGGGCTTGGTCAACATTGGTGACTCTCTATTGTGTAGAGCATCGACCTTGTCCGAAGTATCGAGCCTAGGCCACGCCTTCACGGGGGTATATGTCTCATCGTCTCGCGTCCGAGTAGGTTCTTGCACGCTCACGGGTGATTCTGTTGCGAGAGTTCCGAAGTATCGGTTTCGCCTATTGGCTTCCTCTCTTATTCTTTGGCTGAGTAGGGATCCAGGAAGGGTTACAAGGACCTCAAAAAGTGCAAGCTACAGGTTACACAGGAGGAGGACAAGTACGGGATACTCTTCCGGCAGTACTCTCTCTCCTTTAGGCGTAGCGCTCTAAGGACTCGTGAAAAGATTAATTCCTGAATTCAAGCTAAAACCGAAAAGATAAAAGCTGAACCTTCACGGCTTCATGTGTTGAGTTGGTGAATTCACCCCTGCCTTGTGTTTGATTGCTAGTTTTATCTAAGGTCAAGATCAAAAACACAGCACGATTGTGCGCAATTTTGCTTCTCACTTCTTTCCTCTTCTTCTGCATCCTTTCTGCTCTTCCCAATAATCAAGATGATGGGACGGAGATCTCTTAGGCCGACCTTGTCGGCACCGCTATCCAGCACTCCTCCTTATTCATTTAGGACTACCTCGAAGAGTCCGCTCTCCGAGCCTGAGTTTACATCCACCCTGTTCCCCCTCGACCACCCTTCCCATTCTCCTTCTATCAGTCCAATTGTTTCAGAATTCAGTGCATCACAAAGTTCAGATCATTCGACAGCACCTAAGATGGCCTCTTTTGCTTTTTCAGAGAATCCAGTGATGGCAGATAGAGGCGAGCACCCAGATGACCATGATCACCCTCTGTTCATAATCGATCAGGTGGCCATCAACAATTCCTTGTTAGCATCCCTGGAGACTATGCAGAGACAGATCCGTGACCAGGGTACCTTCATGGGTGATCTGATGAGAGAGATAGCTCAGATGCGAGAAAACCGACCTGGGGGCGGTGCGGTGGAGGAGGAGGAGGACCTGATACAGGAGGAGGCGATCCAGACGCTGAGAGACCGCCACAGACCATCATGAGGGAATTGCACAATCCAGCTGCATCCCTCACTCACCGCTGGATCAGACTCCCACCGATCCATGGAGATTTCGAGCTTCGGCCCCACACTATCCAGCTTCTACCCAAGTTCCATGGGTTGCCGACCGAAGAGCCACACCTCCACCTCCAAGAATTCGAGATGATATGCAGCACCATCCATGATAGGCTGCTGACTGAGGACACGATCAAGATGATCGCTTTCCCATTTTCATTGGTTGACAGAGCCGCATATATTGGCTCAAACACCTCGGGCGATTCATTGACACTTGGGCAGATCTCCGGACCGTATATTTGAAGAAGTACTATCCTCTCGGGTGGACCAATGCAGCTAGAGCCATGATCAGCAATTTTGTCATGATCCCAAATGAACAATTCCATGAAGCCTGGGATCGATTCAGATAGCTCATTGACCGGTGTCCACATCATGATATATCCAAGCCCAACCTGGTTCAAAGTTTCTTCTGTGGGCTGACACCGGAGCTGCAGGGCTTGTCAACGCCTCCTGCGATGGATCATACTTCTCCAAGGGTGAAGACGACGTCTGGGCCATCTATGAAGGCATGGCAGAAAATTCAACTGTGATGACCCAAGCCAGAGTCTACACACAACAAAAACCACCACAGGGAGGAGGATCATTCCAGAGGATCGCCCGCATCGATGCCGGTCCCAATACATCGTCGGTAGCCGCAGCTCAAGCCGAATCAGCCGCAGCCGACATGGGGATTATCAGTGAGAAGTTGGACCGCATGGAGATCCTCGAAAAGAAGCAGAACCAAGGTCTTGCCCAGATGGACCTTCTCACCAAAACTATGAGTGACCTGAAAACGCAAATTCTATGCATTCAGGAGGCACAAGCTCAGTCCCAACAGCCTCCCAGGTCACGGGCAGACTCCAGCAGTAGTAGTTCCAACCAACCCTCTACCTCATATCGCCAGGTTAATCATATCCAGGCAGAGCCGGTTCCACTGCTACAGTATTACCCAGCGCAACCGCCATCTTCGGACACGTAGATGGTGTTCTATTAGCCGGAGCAGCCACTGGCCGTTCTTCCTCCATCCTCCTTTGAGCAGGACCCATTGATGGAAGTCAATGGGATATGGTACGACCGGTACCCTCAGCCCGGGATTCGTCGTGATCATCCCGGATTCCGTTGGGGCAACGGTGGCTCCTCATCCCAACAGCAGAACCCTGCTCAAGGATAGCAGAACAGCCAGCAACACCAGCAGCAACAGGCCCAGTATGCCCATCAGCAGCAATATCAGAGTGGTCCTCGTCCCGCCTATCAGGGACAGCAGTGGAGGCAGCGACAGCAGCCTCAGCAGTCTTATTCCCATCACCCCCAGTATCAACCACAGCAGCAGCAGCCCCATTTCCAGCAGGGACAACCGTTCGGTTCTCAGGGTCCCGCTTTTGAGAACCCAGCTCTCGATGATCTTGCCCGCTTGCTATCCGAACAGCGAGCATCCTTCAGGCAAGAAATGGATGAATTCCGGCAGGAGATGAGGGAGATTATCAAAGGGAAGGCCGCCATACCCGCTCAGATTGAACCTAACCCGAACAATCTGAAAAGAAAGTCTGAGCAGGTAGAGTTTACAGAGGATACCTCTCCTAGTGACTATTTGAGCGATATGTCGTATTCTTTCTATGATGCTGATTTTGTGACTACTAGGAGCGGTAGGATGCCCACCGGCGGCGCCTCTTCTGAGCGACAACAACCAGCTGAATCAGGAGCGCCAGAGGAGCAGAATAGCGGTGCTGATACCGCTAATAATGATGGTGAAGACGGTGGTCCTGATGCCACCAATGATGGAGTTCCAGACGACGGTACTGAGGACGTCGTGATACCAGATGCAGACGGTGGTGCTGAAGCCACCATTTTGGATGCTGAGCTAGAGCGCGGTGCTGATGCCGCAGAGACAGGTGCCGTGGTGGTGTTGAGGCCACCACTTCTACTTTTGTTGAGTCTCCCTCTGTGATGTTACCACCTTTTGTATCTATGGACTGTGGTAACAACAAAAAGAACAAAAATATAAATAAAGGAAAGGTTTCTGTTCACATTGCGGATCCATATGTGATGCATGATAATGATTGTATGGATTCTCCTCCTTCACAAGCACAGGGACCGATTCCTAGTCCTCCATCTGTGGAGGCCCCTACCATCCCCTTCCCTGAGGCACTCCGCTGAGCGAAGGGGAATAAAAGAGAAAATCCCAAAAAAGAGCAACAGGTAGAGTTCGGCAATCAGATGATAGACATATTCCATATTCAGCTGACTCTACAAGAAGCACTTGAGCACATCCCCCTCTTCAAGAAAAACCTGAAAGAGAAGACTACCATCCGCAGGAAAAGGAGGAACCACAGAGATCAGATCCATGTGCTCACTCATTCCACTTGTTGTACCATCCAGAACAAGCTGCCAGCTAAGCGCCCAGACGCAGGAGATCCCTATGTCAGATGCGAGATTCAGGAGCAGCAGTTTGATCGTACTCTATTAGACAGCGGCTCTTCAATCAACCTTCTCCCGGCAGCCTTACTCGACCGATTCGAGTTTGGTCCTCTTCTTAGGAGCAGGACAGTCCTTCAGTTTGCTGACAGGTCGACTAAGAGGCCGAAGGGGTTGTTGAAAGACGTGGTCATTACCATTCAGGGCCTGAAATTCCCCGTGGACTTCGTTGTGATGGACATGGAGATCCCTGAGTCGATAACTGATGCCCCCATCATTCTCGGACGTCCATTCTTGGCCACAGCCAAGGAGGTGACCGACCATGATAGTGGGAAGGTATGCTTTCGCATAGAGGGCGAAACCATACAAATAGAGACGATCGAGGAAACCAGAGCTAGAGAGTTAGAATGCTCAGAGCAATCCAGCGAAGCAGCGCAGATGACAGAGGAAGAGCTAGAAATCCACCAGGTTTGTGATTTTGAGATGACTGATGATGAATTCAACTGGATAGATCCTGTGGCACCGACTCTCGCCTTGCCTACAGATTCACTATACCTCAAGCTCATGGCAGTCGAGAGCCGGGAGAGCACATCCCTGGATGAGGATAAACCTGAGGCTGACAGTGTCGGGACGAGTGGTGCCGATGATTTTCATTCTTGCTCATCTTCTTCTGATCCCTCGGATTCAGACATTGACTGGGATGATTTTGATGAATATTTACCTTGCCTGATTCCTTCTGAGCCAGCAACCATGACAGAGTGCGAGCCAGTGCAGTTCATTGATGATTCAGTCGGCCGCCCTTCGTCAGATATTCATGCAGAGCGAGAGTTCTCCCACACAGATCGGGTTGCCTTCACTCAGACATATCAGAAGCCAGATCTGCCACCTCCCAGTTGTCCAGAACGAAAGCCGCTGCCACAGTCGTTGAAGTATAGATTCCTTGCGGGTGAGCCAGATATGCACCCAGTCATTATCTCAGCAGGTTTGACTGGAGAGCAAGAATCTCGTCTGATGGAGGTTCTTGAAAGAAACCGCAAGGCAATAGGATGGAATATAGCTGATCTCCAGGGGATTAGTCCGGCTCTGTGCTCCCACCACATTTATCTTGAGGAGGGCGCTAGGCCGTCGCGAGAGTTCCAGCGACGGTTGAACCTGAATCTTCGAGACGTAGTCATGAAAGAAATTTCAAAGTGGTGGAGCACCGATTTTATCTACCCCATCTCCGACTCTAAATGGGTTAGTCCGTTACATGTGGTACCCAAGAAGACGGGTACACTACAGCTGTCAATGAGTCTGGGGAGGAGATCGCTACCAGAGTACCAACTTCTTGAAGGGCCTGTGTGGACTACAGACGATTGAATGAGGCCACCAAGAAGGATCACTTCCCGCTACCCTTCATTGATCAGATTATCGAGCGGCTAGCCGGGAAGAGTCATTATTGTTTTCTTGATGGGTACTCTGGATACAATCAAGTGGCCATTGCACCCGAAGACCAGGAGAAAATGAAATTCACTTGTCCGTTTGGGACTTATGCTTTCAGACGGATGCCCTTTGGTCTATGTAACACTCCGACGACATTTCAAAGGTGCATGTTGTCCATATTCTCGGACATGGTGGGTGACTGTTTAGAGGTCTTCATGGATGACTTCTCGGTCTATGGCGACGGGTTCGATGCTTGTCTTGACTGCCTAGACCGTGTGCTTCAGCACTGCATAGAGGTCAACCTTGTTTTATCTTGGGAGAAGAGCCACTTTATGGTGACTCAAGGGACGGTCCTTGGTCATATCGTCTCCAACAGGGGCATGGAGGTCGATCCGGCTAAGGTGGATATCATCAGAAAACTCAATCCGTCGTCCAACTTGCGTCAGTTGCGGTCTTTTCTGGGGCATGTCGGTTTCTACCGACGGTTCATTCAGGACTTCAGTCGTATTGCCCGACCGCTTACTGACTTGCTGACAAAAGACACCGAGTTTATTGTCAATGATAAGTGTCTTGAATCGTTTGAGACTCTCAAAAATATGGTTGTTTCAGCTCCTATCCTTCAGCCACCCGATTGGTCTCTCCCATTCAAGATCATGACGGATGCTTCAGATTTTGCCGTTGGGGCTGTGCTTGGACAAAGGAGGGATGGATTACCTTTTGTCATTCACTACGCCAGCCGTACTTTGGATGCCGCTCAGCGGAATTATACTGTGACTGAGAAAGAGATGCTGGCCGTAGTCTTCGCTCTTGATAAGTATCGATCGTATATTCTCGGATCTAGAGTGACTATCTACACTGATCACACCGCCATCCAGTACCTAATGTCTAAGAAGTATGCCAAAGCACGCCTCACCAGATGGATCCTTCTACTCTAGGAATTTGATATTGAGATTAAGGACAAGCCTGGAGTCAAGAATGTGGTGGCGGATCATCTCTCCAGATTGGAGAATCTTGAGGAATCTAAGCCCAGTGCACCTATCACAGAAACATTTCCAGATGAGGCTATCTTGGCTGTCGCCTCGCTCCCGTGGTATGCCGACATTGTGAACTATCTTGTTGCCAAGACAGTCCCACAAGGTTGGCCCAGGCAGAAACTCGAGACCTTCCTGGCGAAGGTCAAGTTTTACCATTGGGAGGATCCCGTTCTTTATCATGAAGGAGGGGACAGTAACTGGAGGAGGTGCATTCCTCAAGAAGAGCATCATAGCGTCCTCACATACTGCCACAAGCTTGAGGTAGGAGGACATCATTCTGGAAAAAGGACAGCACAGAAGGTGCTTCAATCCGGCCTATGGTGACCTACTCTCTTCAAGGATTCTGATGAGTTCGTGAAGAGATGTACTGACTGTCAGAAAATGGGAACCTGCGGACAGAGAGACATGATGCCCATGCAACCCATTCACTTCTGTGAGGTTTTTGATGCATGGGGGATTGATTTCATGGGCCCATTTCCTAAGAGTCAGGGATTCGAGCATATTTTGCTCGCTGTGCATTATATCAGTCGATGGGTTGAGGCCATCCCCGCCCGAGCCGCAGATGCGAAAACCGTGTGTAAATTTTTGAGGAAAAATATCATTTCACGGTTCGGGATACCTAGAGTCTTGATATCAGACGGGGGGTCTCACTTCATCAATGACAAGGTTAGGGCCCTTGCGGACGAGTTCGACATTGACCATCAGCATTGACAAAAAATCGAATTTGCAGTGTTAGCTTTTTGGAAACTGTGCAAGAAAGCCCCCGCGTTTTGGGAAAATCACACTTTGGTCCTCGCCAAGCGCGTGCAAGTCACGCGCCTTGGAGGGAAAATTGTTAAGATACTCCTGCGGTTTTTGTATTTTGAAATTATTCATGAAAATTGAATTCGAAGTGTTAACTTTTGTGGAAAATTGCATGTCTGCCTCTGGATGTTCTAATATTTGCACGTATACCCCTGTCAGGCCTGTTTAATATTTGGATGCTTGTTCTAATTATCATTTTAAGTCCAAAAATTCCACAAAAATAGAGTTGAGGTCCTGTTTACTTGTACTTGCACGCCATATTTTTTCATTGCACTTTTATTGCATTTTCATATTTATTAAAAATCAAAAACATGCTTTTTAATCACTGTCTAGCTTAGAAAATGCCAAAAAAATATTAAAACGTTTTGAAAAATTCCAAAAAAATTATATTTTATGTGTTTTACCATCTTCTAGTGTCAATCCAAAAATCACTAAAAATCTCAAAAGAAAAACCTTAAAAATTCGAAAATACATAAAAACTTCAAAAAAATCTCAAAAATTGTAGAAAACTCCAAAAATAGTAAACTCAAGTCCTGTAGTCTCCTGTTTTTATTGTCTTTATTGGAAAAATAGTTTGAAAATATTTTGTGGTTGGTTGCTATTTTTTATTCTCATTTTATCTCCAGCCAGCACCTTTTGTACTGTTTTGATTTATTTTGCTATTTAAAAATACCAAAAACACTTTGAAAAATTCCCAAAAATCACAAAAACAGTAAAAAAAACCTAAAAATAACAAAAACATTTTATTTCTGAATTTTTGGTTATTTTTGCATATTTTTATAAATACTCTATCTTGTCTCTTATTACATTGTTTTAAATTCCAATATTGAAAAAGAAAAAAATATAAAATACAAAATTATAAAAATCAAAAAATTAAAAATCAAAATACAAAATTAAAAATTAAAATAAAAAAATTAAAAATTAAAAACCCACAAAAATTACTTTGATTGCTTGCTTAGTGTAGACACTACACATTCACTTGCGCACATTTTTTTGAATTACCCTGCTTGCTCCCGGTGTTCGAACTCTCTGCATACTTGCCCTTTACACCATTTGTGCAGAGTTAAAAATAAATTTTAACTCCACATTTATTTCTAATTCATTGATCTTTAGTGTGGGTTAATTGTTGATTAATTTCAGAGTTGATTGGTTGACACTTCGACTGCGTTCCCGCCTTGTGTGGAACACAAGACCGATCGATTTTTGGAGTTATCAAGGACCTGCATCAAGAGGTCAGTCAGATATCAGCCTATGTGTGAAAGGATTGCCATCTTCTACTCAGACTGGAGATCATCTCTTAACAATCATTTGACGGTGCTTGATGAGTCCTCAATCTAACCCTTTAGATATTCATCCAAGCACCAGCCTCTATGATTCAATTATTGAATCAACAGATGTATGATCATCAAGATGGCCATGGTACATAACCCTAACTGTATAGAGGGACCTATTATGCAAATTATTTATTCTTCATTTCAGATCAGGGAATGATATTCGCAATAACGTTTATTGCATAATGGCTCGCCCTGGGCTCGTATGTCCAACAATCTCCCACTATCCCAAAGAGCTATTAATGGGCTAATTATTTAAACCCACACTCATGTGACAATCATAGGCTATTTAGAAATAGCTAGGTAAGCTGATCAGTCACTCTGTTCCCAAAAGACTATGCCAAGTCCTTTTACGGCACTTGCATATCCCTAGGTAACAGTGCTCGCATCCAATGCGAATGTTGCATCTTATGCAACCAATACTCAATCTTGATAAAGCAATTATAGTGTCCTTGACACTATTGTTCAGTAATTATTATAATCAGTATTTCCATAATCCTTATCAGAATACCCTTATTCCTGGAGATCACTATCTCTTATGGTATTCACAGTTAAAACCTTTTAGATCTCTATCTATAAAGTCTTAAGCTTTTGAAGATATGACTTTGAGATCACTATCTCAAAAAATCTTGTCATCTATGAAGATTTTGTTATTACTGTAATCAAGTGTTTTCTCTCCATAGTAGGATTAGCAACACTTTACTACTCTCACTGCATGGCAGATATCTGGCTTTTGTACACATTTAGCATACACTTAGCTTTTCGTAACTGATGCACAGGTGCAAGCAGTTCTAGCATTCACTTCCTCAACTCTTTGAGGTGCTATCCCTTTAGATAGGTCAGTACCAAATCTTAAGGGAAGGAACCTTTCTTGGAATTTCCAAGAATGGAATATGTCCAAGGTGTACTACAAATGTCACAGTCCCAATACCCTCTTTTCTTTGCTTATGAACAACTTCAGAACTAAGATCTAAGAGGTATTCTTGAGATCATAACTCAAGGTATGGAATAGCCAGTCTATAAAACACTTATTATCATCCTTATATCATTCCAAATGATTAGGATATTATCTACATTTGGCATGATGAACACAATGGCACTCCCACTAAGTTTCACATGGTACATCAAGATTCTATCTGAAAATCATAACATTTATAATTTCATCAAATCTTATGTTCCAACTTCAAGAAGCTTATTTGAGTTTCTAGATGGAGATCTCAGGCTTGCATACCTTGCTTTCCTCAACCATGAAGCTCTGGGGCTGCTTCATGTGAATATCCTCAGAGAGGCATTTATAGAGGAATGCAATCTTGACTTCCATCTCAAAGATGTCAAAGCCAAGTTGTGTAGCTATAGTTAGCAATAATCCGATGGGTTTAAGCAAGGTAACTGAAGAGCAAGTCTCATCGCAAGCAGTGTCTTCTCTTCCAGTGTGTAGCTCATGTCTACGAACCGAGCTTTGAAGGTCTCCACCTTATCATCAGATTCCCTTTCTCTTGAAGATCCATTTACACCTTTATGGGTCTTACCCATATAGGTGGATCCTCGAGGGTCATATACAACACTTGTATATGAAGTCTACTTTAGACTTTATTGCTAATATCCATATTTTTATGTCATGATCCTTAGGAGCTTCATCCCATGAAGTCTGATCATTGTCAGACTTAATCGACACATGAAATACATCATCAAACTCATTTGAAGAGGTATTAGTGCTTCATCTTTAATTCTCTCTTTTAGTTTCTGATTTCAGGTGTCTCGTCATCTTAATTCTCAAGATTAGGTAAGTTCCTACACTTCATTTATCTTGATTCTCATGAGAGTCATCCTCTAAGAATCACATTCTCAGATATGAGATCTTTTAAGAATCTCAGGGTTATAAAGTAGGTATCCAATACCATCCTTTTACCATCCTAATGGAGTAGCACTCTTAAGTGTTAGATTCCAGCTTACATGCATGGAATCTTATTAAGGATATATATTGTAGTCTCTATGAGAAATGGGCAAAATATCTTTGATTTTCAATCTCTAATTTTTAATAAAATATCCAAGGCTCACAAAAATATAAATAAATAGCCAAAAGATAAAGAATTAGTTGCTCATCAACATGTTATCTTTCATTAAAATAAATGATGCAAAATGATTGTCCAAATCAACACTGAAAGGCAGGGTTATCAATGTAATACATAAATGAAATATGAACTGAAATAGAGAACATGGACTTACATGCAATTATCGGAAACTTGAAATTTTTTTTAAAAACTTGCAAAGAGGTGCAAGTGTCCCCTTTGCAAATACCCAATCTTGTCTTATTATCCGATAGCCTCCCTCTGTTTTGCTTCCCCAAACAGGGGATGTTGATGGAGCTTCACGCGGCGGGAGGCTTCGGCGGCGCGGAGGAGGGAGGCGGCACAGTTGACGAAGGGGCGACGAGGGAGGGCGCACGTGGCGGGTAGCGGGGCCACGCGGGAAGCAACTTGCGGAGGGGCAGCGACCGTCGGGGAAGTCGGTGGCACACTGGAGGGTGGCACGTGTAGACGTGCATGTGGGAGGTTGCGCACCCACTGGAGGAGGTGGGCACGTGACGTGGAGGGGAGGTGCTGGGCGGTTGCTTCACGCAGGGCTGATGGCGTTGCTCCTGGCGGAGGTGGTGGCTGCACGCTGGCTGCGCTCGGGCGCAGCGCGGAGGATGGACGGCGGGCAGGCGGAGCACGTGGCGCGCTTGGCGGCTGCAGTGCTGCGCGCGCGGCTGCGCACGGTTGTGGAGGAGCGCCGGGGGTCGCGCTCGCCGAGGACGGTAGCGTTGGGTGCTACAGGGGCGAGCGCAAGGTGGAGGGCAACGGGGCGGCCGCGCTTGCGGCACGGTTGGCCACGCGCGAGGGCGGTGCTGGGAGCACCAACTGCAGGGCGCGACGGAAGTGGCGCCACTCGACAATGGCGGAGGAGATGCGCAGGCAGCTGGCATGTGAGGAAGGCCGCGCCGGGTGTGGCGCCGCTGGTTCGAGCGGGGGCTGGCGGAGGGTTGGTGGCACGAGGGGCGGAGGAGGACGCCGCGAGGGTGGCAGCCGTGGGCTGCTGGCGGCAGGTTGGTGAAGACGGTGCCGCGCTGGATAGCGTGGCCGTACACATGGCAGTGGAGAGCAGCGGGGACCGGCTTGGAAGCAGGGCTGCGGGGCCCGGCACGGTTGCTGACCCGCGGCAGCAGCCGCAGGTGGACGAGGAGGTGACGCCGGTGGCCTGGCGGTTTGCTGGGATGGAGGAGGGCGGCGCCGGTCGTGTGGGACCTGCAACTTTTTTTCTTTTTGTTTTTGTATTTTTTGTTGTTGTTATATTTTGTAAACATGAAAGAAGATGTGGAAATAAAATGATGGTGATAGGGTTGATTGTGATGGTGGTGATAATGGTGGTGATGTAATTTTTATGTGATGATGATAAAACAAGGAAGGAAATTTGTTAGATAAAAAATTGACAAGAAAAGATAGAGTACTTACCTGTGGTTCGCCGTATTGTGGAGCCACGGTGTGCCGCTTCCGGTTGTGGCCTCGATCAGCTTGGCGAAAAGCCGAGAAGCTAGGCAATCCACTTATGGAGGAATGCTACGCGAACAAGGCCCGCGGATCTCACCAATAGCCGAAGATGGCTGGAACTCGTCATCGCTCTACAGACTAAGGTTGTCACTGTCACCTCGACCTCTCTGGAGCTGGAATTCTTCTCACGAAATGGTGGATGATGAACAATGGAGGAGGGAAAACTTAGAGAATGAGTGGAGGGAATGGAGTGGTGGAGAAAGTGGAGACTTGGAGTAGAAGACAAGTAAGGAGAAGAGGTAAAAGGGGGTAAAATAAATATAATAATATAATAGGCTACTAAAAATAACTATAATTAAAATAATAAAATCCGAAAATAATAAAATCCAAAAATAATAAAAAAAAATAATTCCGAAAATAAAATAAAAAAATCGGGGTGACATGTGGCGGCTCCAGGAGCTGCCACATGTCGCTCCCAGAAAATTCAAAGATTAAATGTAAAGAAAATCAAAAAGAAATAACAAAAGGGATTAAATCAAAAAGTGGTCAACATAAAAGTTGCTCGTCTCGACGAGATCTACAACTTTCATGAAGGGCCGAAAATCAAATGAAATAATCTGTACAAAAATATATTTTGGGTGGTACCTTATGTTATAAAATACCGCATTTTTATTTATCTTTTGCATTTTTTATCTTTTTTAAAAGAGAGAAAAATCAAAACAAAGTTAGAAAAAATATGAAAGGAAAATTTACAACTTAATCTATTTTTTTGAATTTTTAATAATTAAGAAAATAAAAAGGATGAAATGAGGGGCAAAACGGTCAATATGTACAATATACGAAAGGGCCCAAAACCCAAGTTTTGCATACGAGCTCCGATTTTAACGAAATTGATCTTGTTTCGAAGGTCTTTGAATGTATATTACTTTAAAGGTGAGTAGATCTAATTCGGAGGTTGTATGAGAGAGATATGTGCATTTTAAGGTCTAAGGTCTCCAACTAGGTTTGGGGTTTTATTGGGTAATTTTACATGTTAGTATTTTTTGATATTTTTTAATTAATATTAGTCATATATACACAATAGAGTTGGTTTTATTAGATTCGGAGTTAGTATAAAATATATACAAATAAGGTAATTTTTAGCTAATATACATGCTAATATTTACAAGTGAAATTGGGCTTCTTATTTATGCAATATGAACGCTAAAATGCAGATGTTATCAATGCATGCATGAATGCTAATTATGCAATATAAGTGTAAATATGATGCTATTTACTCGGGAACAAAGCTCTATTTTCAACTTTTAGAGTGATGAATCACAGATTCATCAATAATTATGCTAAAATTCATCATTGATCAAATTATGTCACACATGATCCAATTGTATCACCCTACAACTCTATTGAGTTCAGGTTTATCAGGAGGAGTGAGATAGAAATGATATTCATATCTTCATAAGGTATTCTTTGAATTTTATCTAACAGATACAAGCTACCTAGGTTAGATCAAATTCTTTTCATCTTTCTTCAAACTTTGGTTCTAAACCAAAATTGTGAAATCTTTGAACATTTCAAAGGTTTCTCAAGTGAAAAGAAGAAATCTCATATCATACATAATCATCAATAGATACTACATATCCATAATGTTTACTATGATATAGATGATCTGCATACATCAATATGTATGAGATCTTGAATACCTTGACATCTAACACCATTCCTAGAGAAGGATGTATTGGACATTTTACTTTGAATACAATATTCACAAGTATGTAAGATTTGAAATTTTAGACATTCTAAAGTTTCATATCTTACTAGTCTATTGATCTCATCAACAGACAAATGTCCAAAACTTGATGCCAAATTATTATCAAATGATCTTCATCCTCCTATTGATCTTATAAGGTTTGATTTTCAGTATTAGAAATCTTAATGAACCATTCATTAATTTTCCAATTTTGTGGAGTCCACCAGATGTTAGATTACTATCTGAAATATACCCATCATAACTCTTTATGATAGTTCTATCTCACAGTTCATGTTTATTTCCAACATTTAGAAACAAACAATGAGTGTATTCTAATATCTAGGTCATAGAGACATTCTCCAAGACTAAGGGCTCTCCCACTGAGAATATGAAGTATATCTATCCAACAGAGATTGCTGCAACAATTACAGTAATATCCATGTAGATGACTACTAAACCTTAAGATCAAATTTCTAATCTTCAAATATATATATATATATATATATATGCAACCAATTGCAAATGTCATTAGAAGATTGGGATACAATTGCCAAACTTTATCTTATGAAATAAGAAAGTCATAGTCAATGACTATATGTAGATTATTCTGATGCTCTATCTGAGTCCTTCACTAAGGATTTTAGACAGGTTTGATAGTCATATATCAAACATCAACTTATTGTAGTATTGGCATTCATCCAACTCTTTGGATGTCATATGGAAGTCACAGAAATACAATCAACTCTTTAACTTTCCTTCTCACATGGGTCCAACCCACGCTTCCACTGTGCTCTCTTCATTTATAAACAACCATTGTTCAAGACAAAGAGTCTCTTATGTTGAATTCAAAAGATTTCAATACAAAAGTACTTCAACATTTATACATGCTTCATTAAATTCATACAAAATGATTATTATGAAGCTTCATGAATGACTTGAGTATAGATAGTAGAATGATGACACTCATCATATCTACATACATCTCAATCATGATTAAATGTCTAGAGCACATATGTATGCCACTCATCATATCTACATACAAAATGATTAGGTTCAGGTAGGTATTCAACATTTTGAATACATCATCTCTTTCGATCCACCATTCTGCATAATGCAAAGAACCATGTCAATCATGATTAAATGTCTAGAGCACATATGTATGCCAGAACATCTTCTCAGATTTTATAAGGATTATTTGACAATTACAATCACCATCGACATGTCACTTCCAAAGTACACTCGATGAAAGATCAAGACTATAGAGACATACAAACCTTAAGGTGATGTATTATTATCTTATTTAATTGTCACTCCTCATTATTGTTGAGGAAACTTGCACATTGCGACCACATACATTATGTGTCCAATTGCAAGTACAATATTTGGATCATGAGTCCAATCCATGATATTTTACTAGTAATTATTGAGTATAACATTGAGTGGGTTTAATGAAGGATTATCTGAAATAAGAAATTTGCATAAGGATATATTATATATATACATATTTTTGTCTTTGATTTAGGAATTTTTATATCAAAGTTGTCTTGCCTTGTCAATGATGAGTCTAAAAGAATCGAGTTTCGCGGCTTTCTTTTTATTTGATGAAGAAAGTGGTCGATGCAGCAAAAGCCGCGAAACAAGTTCTGATTCTTTAAAACCTATCAAACAAATTACGGTTCTCTGTCGGAAAACCGTTCACTAATATTTATCCAGGCAAGTGTTCCTGGGTCGAACTCAAGGAGGCAGAATATATTCCCTAGATTTCTCTTCTCGTAATTTTATTTTAATTCTTCTCTAAGTCAAAACGCTTTTTCTGGTGATTTTTATTTTTATTATTTTTATTTGATTTTATTCTTTTCAAATTTTTATTTAATTTTCAAAAAGGGATATTTTTCAAAAGATTTATTTATTATATAGTAGGTGGATAGAATATAGGTGATATGATATAGTAAGGGTGAACGAGGTTCGAGCCGCGTACTCGAACTACACAAGAAAACAAAACAAAACGAAGCGGTTTTCGAGAAAATCAAAACACGTCAAAAACTCGTCGAAGAGCCGCGAAAACTTTATACTAGATAGCTAGGGTAGTTGTGTAACTACCCTCCAAGAATCGTCGAAATCCGAGGTCAAACGAACAAGATACAGCCCCTACAGCCCAGGGGCATAAGCGTAAGAAAATGCTAATTAAAATGTTCTCAAAAAGGTCCTCAGGGACTAATCTGGAAGAAAAGTAAACAAATTCTTACACTTAGGTCCCTGCGGAGGGACCTAAATGTAATTCCACAAAACTCTGGAGGCGGGATGAAGTTCTGGAAACTCAGCTGGGTTTATAATACAATATTTCCACCGTTTTGCGATCAACGGCCGAGATTAGAACGCTTCAGGCGCGATCTGACGCTCGTCGCAGCGCCACGTGGCGCAAAGCTGTGCTCCGGCTGTTCTTGAGTTTGTTGGAACGCTGGCGAACAATCGATCTTCTCTGAATTCTTGCGGTCGCTCCTCGACGATTCAGACGCTCCGGCGGGGCCAGAGGGGTGGCTCCTCCTCCCCTCGAGCTCGCCCGCGGGTGAGATGGCGGTGGCGATGCTCCGAGCGGCGGCGGTGGCTCAAAGAAGAAGGTGGTTCGGCACTGACGGCTGGATTGCTGTGCTGGAGGTCCAACTTCAAGATCGAAGATCGGCGATGTAATAAACCCAAAATCCAAAGCAATCGCTTCACGAGCTACCTGGATCTGCAATGACCATTTGGCTTTGCTCGATTCGTGATGAATCGGCCGAGTTATTAAGATATAAATCCCCAAAGTTAGAGGAAAAAGCACATAAACTCAGCTAAGAACTCCAGATGCGAAGAAGATGACGATTGGTAATCGATTTGAGACGAATGTGAGTTGATTCGAAAGGAGGTTTTGATGTAGCGTTAAAGATAGATGATTAGCCTATCTAAAACGACGATTAGCCACGCTAATCGTGGCTCGGATATCGAGAAATGAAATCACGAAATGGAGGAAATAGGTCTGTGAGTTCCAGGTATATTACCTGGAAAAAGATGCTCGACGGACGACCTTGGCCGGAGCTTCACGCTGCGATGGCGGCGATGCAAGGCGGCGCAGCACCTTGGAACTCTTCTCCGACGATCCTTCTTCACCGCGAGCCCTTCCCTTGGCGCTGTCACCGCTCGAGTGGGTTGGTACAAGGTGGGGAAGTTAGGTAGTCGGTGCACTGGAGCTGGATAGCTTGGAGGCTGGAAGAAGTTGTTGGTTAATGGCGAAATTGGGGAGCTTTTATAGGGACGATGCTTGGGCTCCAAGCCAAGATCAAGGGCTGGCGGTGTAGCTGGTTGTTAGGAGGAAAGGATGGAGGGTCTAGATGGATCAGAAGCTTCAAGAAGCGCGCGGGAAAATTCAAGGAAGTTGGGTGGTTGAGCAGCTGGGCGCAACAGCTTCTTGGAGGAAGCACCAGGTGCTGACACGTGTCAGCACCTGGTTGGTCCAGACTTTATAATTACTTATAAATTAAATATAAATTAGTAAATGATGTTATTTTAAATAGGTATAAATACAAGAAAGTTAAATAAATTTATTTTCTAAATTATGGTATAATTACTTTTAATAAATAATAAGTATTATTTAAAATATAAATATTTTATTAATAAATATGTATTTATAAATAGGTTTTGAATTTTTAATTTAATAAAGAATTAAGTAAAAATTAATTTTATATTTTATTAATTATTAGGGTATTAAATAAGACTTGTAAGAATTTTTATGGATTTTTATGAATTAATTTACATATTTTAATAAATAGAGTAAGTGTCTATATAGGTCAATTATACCTATATTTTGGGTTGTTTGATTTTATAAAAATAATAAATAGTCTCCAAAAATTATGAGATAATTTATGGTGAAAATATAAGATCATGAAATAATTTAAAAATTATAAATTTAAGAAAATTATAAATAAAGTGTGTTACATAAAATAAATAGCCCAGAAACCCCTTTATCTTTTGGTCCCAAAACCGACTTTTTGCAAACGGACTCCGAATTCAGTGAAATCACCTTTATTAATTAGATAGTATTATTTTATGAACTTTAAAGGTGAGTAGAGTGAAATTGGAGTTCGTATGAGGAAGTTATGATGTTCGGAAGTTGAGATTTTGACAATTTGTAAGCTGAGTTTCTTGGCATATTTACAGGGTAATATTTTTAACTTATTTTTATATTTTTATTTATATTTTTATGAATAATTAGGAGAAAGATTTGATGAAGAATAAGTTAAGATGAAATAATTAAAATTCTTTGAAGTTTTGTATTTATTTATAAATAGTGAAAGGTGTATATACATGAGTTAGATTATTTTTATTTGGTTTTCTTTCCTTATCTCCCCCGACTTATTGGTTTGTCGACCAATCCATGCTGACTTGGTCTCGGGGGTTGGGCTATAAATATATCTTACAGTTATATTTATAGTTTAAGTCATTTTACATATATATACGTATATTCCATATGCCTTTATTTTTCTTTTTCTGATTCTTTATTTATTTACATGAATTTAGTGGTTAAAAGTGAATATTTACACATGAATGGGGTTTTGTTAAAGTATGAGAATTAGTGAGTATTTACATGTATTTGTTAAGGGTTTTAAGACAAAATGCGACAGAAAAGTTAATGAATCATAGATTCATCAACCCCCTATACTTAAACTTTGCTAGTCCCTTAGCAAACACTTATTTTGAAAAAGTAAGTGAAAAAGAAAGAAAGTTAGAATGAATTTGTTTTCCTAAACCAATTCATGAGAACAGACAAAGGACGGAGCTCGATCGGGCCTAAAACAAGCATTTTGTCGGAACCTTAACTAGGATTAGGATTTTATCCTCAACAGTCTTCAAGTTCCATAATCCTTACTCAAGATCACTTCATTGGCTAGTTCAGACTCACTTATTCATATCGCAAACTCTATCATCCTTGAAGTCAACTTGTACAGTGTGTGAATTGATTTAGCTCTTCTTGCTTAAAGAACCGCAGAAACCGTCCATCCCGGCTATACACTCCTATGGCTTCCTCATCTCGCTACTCTTTCCTCGGGGAGGGAGGTATTCCCTTCTGAGTTCAGTTCTGCTATGTCCACAATCGAATATAGGGAGAAGTTAGAAGAATGAGAAAAGAAGTGGAGTGCGACTAGTGTATACGCATCTCCTTGTGAAGCCCAACCGGTGTAGCTGAGTCTCCACTAAGATGTGCAGGCATTTTTGGTGGAAGCTTGGACCATTGTGGTCATTTTTGGTGGAAGCTTGGACCATTGTGGTCTTATTTGGTGGCTTCTGCTTTGTTTTGACTTTGTAATTTGCTTGCACTGCATTCATCTTTTTGTGCCTCGACGGATATAACATCTTTTTAGTCCGTCCCTTTTTTGAGGTCTTAGAAAAATTGTGTCAGCAGATCCTTCCCTCATCCGAAGCAACTATCGCAACCCCAATCTCTCCCGTCTTTAGACGTCAATGCCGCAAAGATAAGGATAGAAACGCACTACCAAGGTGTACTGCCCTTCGGAACTCCATGCAAGTTGAGCTAAGTGCAGAGTGCATGTGTTCAAGATTGGTTCACTGGTGTAAAGTTATACGGATGACTCCAAATGGTCTACTTAAGCTCAGATGACTTGATTTCCCGAATATGGTCTTAGGGAACCCAAAGATTTAAGTCAAAAGACCTGAAGAGTCTAAATTCCAGTTCCTAATCAGGCTCCTTACAATGATCGTTAAAAGCCGTAATCAAGCTCCATCCTTTAGACTAGACTCAGTCCTTAGTTCCAGAAATCAAACTTATTCTGAAAAATGCGAATGCAAATGCAACCATGTTTTTGTGAAGTGTATTTTCTGAATTTTACTCATTTTTATGGATTTTAAGAATTTTGTAATTTTTCTGAATTTTAGGACTTTGTATTTTTTATGGATTTTATGATTTTTATAAACAAAATTTTATTTATAAATTTTACAAGATATATTTTATTTGAGTTAAATATTTAATGTATTTTACAAATTTTATCTACAAAGTATTTTACAAGGTTTGAATGGTTTTTACACATGTTATAATAAATAGGGTTTTAAATAAGTATTATACAAATTTTAAGTACAAATTTTAAATACATATTTTAATTACAAGTTTTAAATACAAATTTTAATCATATTTTACTTATTTACAAGGATTTTATAAATAAGAGAGTGGATTTTAAATTAACCCGTACCCACTTTTTATGAATTTTATAGATATAGAAAATACATAAAAGTACGAGTTATGGCCGAAAGTATATATACAATATATACGCACCCCCCTATACTTAGCTTGAGCTATGTCCTCATAGCGTCAAAAGAGAAAAAGGAGGGCATAACTCGTGCTAAGTAAAAGTGGGTGAAAAAGGATATCGAGTACAAGTCAGTCAACCCCCCCATACTTACGATCAGGTCATCGTAAGTATCACGGGAGAGCAAAAACGGGATGACTGAATAAAAAGGATAAATAACGAAAATTTAAAAGGAAAGAATACGAAATCATCGAAATCACTCGGTCCCCCCTATACTTAGGATAAGGCATCCTAAGTATAGAAAAGAATGTAGTCAAAAATTGGGGATCAGTGATTCGTGAAAAAGAGTGGCTATACAAAAGAATTAGTACAAAAATAAAACGTAAATCAGCGGGCAATCGGTCCCCCCTATACTTAGGATCTGGTATCCTAAGTATAGAAGACGAGCAAAAACGGGGACGATTGTGGTCTATGAAGAATATACAAGTGTTGTGAATCTCCAGAATGGCTCAAAAGAATTTGTACAGGAAGAAGTGAAGGAATGATCATGATTCCTGTATAAAATAGATCACTTCAGTACGGGCCAGATGATCTGTAGTCTCTACGAAGTGCTTCAGCATCTGCCCGTTAACCACGAACGGTTCTGCACCAGGTGACACATCTGATATCGCAATACTGCCATTGTCGTGCACCGTTCTGACTATGTACGGTCCTTCCCACTTGCTTTTCAATTTGCCGGGAAAAATTCTCAACCTTGCATTGAACAACCAGACTTTCTGCCCAGGAACAAAGCTCTTGTGTCGGATGTGTCTGTCATGCCATTTCTTCACTTTGTCCTTATAGATCAGTGTGTTCTCGTATGCTTGATTGCGGATTTCTACCAGCTCATTCAGATCTATCTTCCTCTTGGCTCCTGCTTTCTGCATATCCATCAATATCTCTCGAATTGCCCACTCAGATTTGTGCATGATCTCTACGGGCAAGTGGCACGGCTTTCCATAAACTAGCCTGAATGGTGAAGTACCTAAGGGAGTCTTATAAGCAGTACGATAAGCCCAAAGAACTTGATCTAGAAGAAGTGACCAGTTCTTCCTATCCGGTCGTACTAGTTTCTTGAGAATTGATTTCACCTCCCTATTTGAAACTTCAGCCATGCCATTCGTCTGCGGGTGATAAGGAGAAGCTACTCTGTGATCGATGTTGTATTGTTTCACTAGCTTTTTCACCTCCTTATTAATGAAATGGCTACCCCCATCAGATAAGAATACGAGGGATTCCGAACCGCGAAATGATGTGTTCCCTTAGGAACTTGCAAACGGTCTTACTGTCTGCGGTTCGTGCGGGTATAGCCTCCACCCATCTGCTAACATAATCTACTGCGAGAAGGATGTACTCAAAGCCGCTGCTAGAAGGGAACGGTCCCATAAAATCTATGCCCCATGCGTCAAAAATCTCACAGATAATGACGGGTCGCATCGGCATCGCATCTCTGGCACTGACGGTCCCTACAGCTCTCTGACAAACTGGGCAACTCTTTACGAATGTGCAAGCATCTCTGGTAAGAGTCGGCCACCATAATCCGCTCTGTAGTACCTTCTGCATTGTCCTCTTCCCTGAATGATGTCCTCCTGATTCTAAAGAATGACATAAAGTGAGGACACTATTATATTCCTCCTGAGGAATACATCGCCTGTAAACGCAATCCGGTCCTTCGCGAAAAAGAATCGGATCCTCCCAATGGTAGTATCGTGACTCAGAAACGAGTTTCTCAACTCTGTTCTTCGGCCAACCTTGAGGACTTTTCTGTGTGACCAGAAAGTTCACTATATCGGCATACCACGGAAGTTCTGTAACCGCAAAGATGCTCTCGTCTGGAAATCTCTCTGCGATTTCTGGCGTGTATTCATCTGAAGGCTGATTTGACTGTAATCGGGAGAGGTGATCAGCTACCACATTCTTTACTCCAGGTTTATCCTTGATATCCAAATCAAATTCCTGAAGTAAAAGAATCCATCTAAGAAGGCGTGCCTTGGCATCCTTCTTTTCCATCAAAAATCTGATAGTTGAATGATCGGTGTAAACTGTGATCTTGGAGCCAAGTAAATAAGATCGAAACTTGTCTAATGCAAACACTACTGCCAACATTTCTTTTTCGGTCACTGTATAATTTCTCTGAGCATCATCTAAAGTCTTGCTGGCATAGTGAATAGCTACGGGAAGTCCATTCCTCCTTTGCCCTAATACAGCCCCGACCGCGAAATCTGATGCATCCGTCATGATCTCGAAGGGTAGAGACCAATCAGGCGGCTGTAGGACAGGAGCACTGATTATTTTCTCTTTCAATGTGAGGAAGGCATTGAGGCATTTATCATTTAAGACAAACTCGATGTCTTTGCCTAACAATTCAGTTAACGGTCGGGCAATCTTGGAGAAGTCTTGGATAAATCGTCGGTAAAGCCGACGTGCCCCAGAAATGACCGTAACTGTTTGATGTTGGATGGTGGCTCGAGTTTCTTGATGACGTCCACCTTGGCAGGGTCAACCTCCATGCCTCGCTGGGAGATGACGTGCCCCAACACGATCCCGTGAGTAACCATAAAATGGCTCTTTTCCCATGACAGAACGAGATCTACCTCACAACACTTTTTCAAAACCTGGTCTAGGTGCGCTAAACAATTGTCAAATGACTCACCATAGACCGAAAAGTCATCCATAAAAACCTCTAGAAAATCACCGACCATGTCCGCAAAAATAGCAAGCATGCACCTCTGGAAAGTTGCGGGAGCGTTGCACAATCCAAAGGGCATCCGTCTAAAGGCATACGTGCCAAACGGACAAGTGAAGGTGGTTTTCTCCAGGCCTTCTGGAGCAATTGATACCTGGTTGTATCCGGAGTAACCGTCAAGGAAACAGAAGTACCCCTTCCCTGCCAACCGTTCGATGACCTGGTCTATGAAAGGCAAAGGGAAGTGGTCCTTCTTCGTCGCGGTGTTAAGTTTCCTGTAATCAACACATACTCGCCACGACGTGGTTACTCTCTTTGGAATCTCCTCTCCACTCTCGTTTTTCACCATTTGAATTCCCGACTTCTTCGGGACAACATGTAATGGGCTAACCCATTCGGAGTTGGAGATAGGATAAATGAACCCTGCGTCACACCATTTCGTGATCTCTTTCTTGACAACTTCTCGTAAAACCGGATTCAGCCTACGCTGAAACTCTCTGGAGGGTTTGCTGTCATGATCGAGGTAGATATGATGTGAACACAAAGCAGGATTAATCCCGCGGAGATCGGATACAGTCCACCCAATGGCCTTGCGGTTTCTTTCTAGAATCTCCATCAGACGAGATTCTTGATCATCGGTCAAAGTTGAGCTGATAATGACCGGAAACTATTGGTGTGGACCCGCAAGGAAGGCATATTTCATGTTTGGTGGCAAAGTCTTAAGTTCTGGCAAGGTAGTATCTGGATCTGCTGCAACATCATTTATATCTGTATGGGGATCTGTGTCAATAGGTGTTGTGTCTGCATTCTGATTATTCACCATCTCAATGTGCTCTAAAGTCGGACTACAGAAGATGTTCGAGACATCATCCGACTCCTCAGAATGATCAGAAGAAAATAAGTCCGCAAGATAAAATTCTGATTCATCTGAGATGGAGGAATTGTGTAGAGTCTTTGAATCTGAAAGATATGCATTAATTTCATCAAAAGTCTGATCCCTTTGCTCATCATCATCCAAACTGAAATATAAAGTCCCATCGGAAGAATTACCTCCTGAGGTCTCGGACCCGTCTTCTGTCAAACATTCTTGGGTCTCTACCTGATATCTTTCGAGGTCATCAAGCTGAACCTCATCCATGTAATCGCAGGAGGCTAAAGAACTCAGAAAATCCGAAGATGCATCACTGAAGGTGTTTGATTCTCTCGCCATCTCTATATGTACCTTTTCGCCCTCGGTGCGAAAAGATACCTTCCCTGTATCATAATCGAAGAGAGCCTTTGCGGTCTCTAGAAAAGGTCTCCCGAGAATGATCGGGGTAAGGTGTAACTATGCAGGTCAATTCATATCTAGGACCGTAAAGTCCACGGGAAATTGCAGACCCTGCACGGTTACGATAACGTTCCTAAGTATACCCTTAGGTCTCTTTACAGATCTATCAGCAAACTGAAGGATCACGCGGGATTTGTAAAGAGGACCTAACTCGAGCTTCTCGAGTAAGGAAGCGGGTATCAGATTGATCGAGGAACCGTTATCTAATAGAGTGCGATCGAACTCGGCTTTTGCGATCTCGCATCTGACATAATGCGCACCTGAGTCTTTCTTCTTCTTTGGAAGCTTATTCTGTATCGCACAGGATGTAGCCTTAGTCAAGACATGCTTTTCTGTTCGAGATCTCTTTTTCCTACGCGTGGTGCATCTGTTCTTCAATTGATTCTTGAGCGTAGGAAATTGATCTAAGGCATCATGGAGAGGGATCTTCAGAAAGATGTGATCTTTGAGCAGTTTTTCTATCTGTGGAGATTCAGGATTATTTTTGATCTTTTTCTTTCCTTTTCCAAATAAAGCATCGGGAAAAGGAATAAAGTCAGGATTCAGAAAATCAGAAGTTTTATTCAACTCAGAATCAGCATTTACATCGAGAGTCTCAGAATTATCTACAAAACTCTCTAAAACAGGGGAAGAAATGTTTTTGTCCGGGTTTTCTGCCTGATCTGGCGTGATATCATCATCTGAGTCGCCAGTATCCATATCTGAACTGTTGGCATTACTCCCGTCTCTTGATTCTGCATACTGGTCCTCATCCTCTTGCGGTTTCTCCTCCTCGGCTTTTGGATCATGCTCGTGCTCCTTTGGTGCCCTCTCCTCTTCTCCAGCAGGTGTTTGCGGTGATCTACCGCTCCTGAGACGAATAAAGTTAGCTAAAAATTCAGGAAATGAGATCTTACCTGTAGTATCTACCTGGTCTGGATGCCTCCTCTTGTTATTCGGGTTCATCTGAGGCTGGGCTGGGAGAGTAGTCTTTGGCACGGTTAACTCGTCCAGACGACGGTTAACTTGCTCCATCTCTGTCTTGTGCGCGATCTGGAGCGTACTCAGCATATCCATGATCTGGTTGAGCGTCTGGGCCTGTGAAGACATCTCCGGTTCGGTGTGATGGCCCTGGCTTGCTCCTCTCTCCTGCCTTGGCGTGAAATGCTGAGAGGTGGAAGGCTGGGAGTAGCGCTGAGGTGTGGAGGAAGACTGCTGCGGCTGCTGAAAAGAATAATTCGGTGAAAACTGAGCAGGGTGCTGATATGAATGTTGCGGTCTCTGATGGTAAACGTTCGGATGAGACTGCTGCGGCGTGAAGCTCTGGCGGTGCTGGAATTGCAGACGTCCATGCTGCGGATGACCGTACGGCTGCTGCGGCTGTTGGTTCGGTATACTCGGTTGCTGCATTGGAGTATACCAAATCCCGTTGATCTCGAAAGTGGATTGCGGCTCCACCTCCATCTCTGCAGTGCTGGTGATCTGGCTGGGATTGGCATGAGACTGATCCTCATGCCAATCGAGCTGCGGAATCTCGGACTCGCTCTGGATGTAATGGATCTGACGGGTGGGTGGAGCGGGTGCAATCCTCCGTGCTGGCTGTGAAGAAGTCTGGTTCTGCTGATACTGGAGCTGAAGATCAGAGACCTTCTTCGAAAGATCACTCAGCTGCTGAGGTAGAGATGAGAGTTTCTCCAACTCCCGCAGCGGCTGTAGGTCCTGGACCTGCTTGTGAATCACGTCCACCAACGTCAACTTCTCACTAATAAAGCCCATGTTGGTGTTGGATTCAGAATCTGATATATTCGCCACCTTGTGATGCTCTCGGTGATGTGGTGGCTGCGGGGCTTTCTGAAATGCCCGAGTAGAGTCTACAACTCTCGAGTTCTCGGCCATCCCTTCGAAGATGGCCCAGACTGACTCGGCATCCTTGTTCAAGTAACTACCGCCACATGCGGCACTCACGAGCCCCTGAACTTCCGGCTGGAGTCCTCCGAAATAATTTTGCACTAGCACCTTCATTGGTATCTCATGATGCGGACATCTCTCCGTCAGGTCCTTGAATCGATCCCATGACTCATGGAATGATTCATTCGGCAATTGCGTAAAGTTGGAGATCTGACTCCTCATCATGTTCGTCCTTCCTAGAGGAAAATATTTGCGCAGGAAGGTGGACTTCAGGTCGTCCCACGTGGAGATTTCTCTTCCCAGATGGCTCAGCTAATAAAGGGCCTTATCGGCTAAGGCAAAAGGGAAGGCTTTGAGGCGCACGGCTTCCTGCGTTACTCCTGGATAGCAAGCCGTTCCGCAGATCATCTCAAACTGCTGCAAAAACGTGAACGGCTCCTCTGCGGCATTCCCATAGTACTTGGGAAGCAAGGAGATGAAGGACGGTCGGAGTTCGTATGGCCCTTGATTCGGCGGTAGCCGAATCCAATGATGGAGCGTTCTTGCGCCCGGGTCATACTCGTCCCGTAAAGTTGCGGGAACCGTAGGCGGTAACCGGTTCCCGGCCCCTGCTCGCAGCGCGGCTATTTGCCCTTGTAATTCCGTCTGAACTCGGAATTGTTCTCGAATTTGTAGATTCATCTGCTGAAGTGTATCGAGAATCCCAGTAGTAATATCTGCAGCTTCTGATCTTCCGTCATCTTGCTCCTCGGCTGCTGCCCTCTCTTCTGCTGCTGGTGCTTTACCGCGAGCCATCGGCTTTAAGTCGTCTGGAAAAGAAAAGCTCTCGTAAGCACTCAGTGATAGTTCAGCTGGAGATGATTTATTGAGACGAGAGTCTGTCTCAATTTTCTGGCCAGGAGGTGAGGGAGTCTGGGTCTGACTCGCCTCGAGATCTAAGAGGACCGGCTCGGAAAGAGAGTCATCCCAAGCTTGTGAAGACATACGCTCGACGGTGGATTGTTGAAAGCTCACAGAGTCTGAGCTGAAAAGCCGTCGAGACGTCATCTTCGATGTCAAAAAGTCGGGAGAGCACGTGTACGATTCAAGAGAGAGAAATGCGAAAGCCGCGGAAACTCACACCCCGCAAGCAAACACAAAGCAAACCCCGTTTTCACCAACTCAACCCTGATGAAGACCGTAAGAGTTTGGTCTTTTATCTTTTCGGTTTTAGGGTTGTAATTAGCAAACAAATTATTGTGTTTTATCGTGCGCTGTGCAAGCTTATAGGTGCCCGATTTATTTCTCGCGATACTGTCCTGAGTCCTTACAGAGGATCACTTGCTTGCAGCCAGTATGGAGGCAAGTACGGACCGTTTCCGGCTACCCGTGTTGCTTGGGGACGGTGCCTTACGCGATGTCCTCTAAATCCCCCACTCTGCTAAGTATTCTCGGACCGTTGCCGGCTACCCGAGCTTCCTCACTGACAAGACAGTGATCAGGTGTATGGACTAAGTAGTATTTTGAAAAATATCGGTTCTTAGATTAAGGGTCGTCTCTCGCTCGCGCACTCTGAGAAATGTGCGGGGGTTACTCTCCCCAAATCAATTGAATCGATTTTGTGTTTTTTTATCAGATATTTTTAGCAGTCCCAATTTTTAATTTTGCAATTTTTATGGATTTTCAAACAACGTCTATTTTTTGTCTTTTTGTTAAAACCCTAGAGCAAGCACCTAGGTTGCAAGTCCTAAAACTAGCTACGAGGCACAAGCAGATAGAGCGAAAAACCTAAGCAAGCATCTAGAAAACCGCGGAAAACTGATAAGCAATGAAAAAGCCGCGGTGGGTGCCTTGATTCACCAGATACACGGTATCTGATGAATCAAGCCCCTTAAAAAAATGAATGTTTTATTGAGCTAAGTACAACTCTCTCTCCCTTTCTCTCTCAAATAAAAGGATACTAACTCCTTGCTCCTCTGCAGTCGACTCGTGAAGAAGGAGCCGACCTCTGCCCTTTCAACTGACTCGGCTTCCGAAGAACCCGGTTGATCCTGCAGGCCCTGCAAAGATGATTAGCACAAAAGAATATCGAGAAAGCCGAGAAAGCCGTAAAGAAACTAAAAAGAAAACTCAGAAAACAACGCACGAAAAAGCCGTACGAAAAACCGTACGAAAAACAAAACAAAGAGAAGAAAAATAATAAAATCACGAAAAACGACAAATCAAGGGAATCTAACGCCTCCCCGGCGACGGCGCCATTTTGATGAGTCTAAAAGAATCGAGTTTCGCGGCTTTCTTTTTATTTGATGAAGAAAGTGGTTGATGCAGCAAAAGCCGCGAAACAAGTTCTGATTCTTTAAAACCTATCAAACAAATTACGGTTCTCTGTCGGAAAACCGTTCACTAATATTTATCCAGGCAAGTGTTCCTGGGTCGAACTCAAGGAGGCAGAATATATTCCCTAGATTTCTCTTCTCGTAATTTTATTTTAATTCTTCTCTAAGTCAAAACGCTTTTTCTGGTGATTTTTATTTTTATTATTTTTATTTGATTTTATTCTTTTCAAATTTTTATTTAATTTTCAAAAAGGGATATTTTTCAAAAGATTTATTTATTATATAGTAGGTGGATAGAATATAGGTGATATGATATAGTAAGGGTGAACAAGGTTCGAGCCGCGTACTCGAACTACACAAGAAAACAAAACAAAACGAAGCGGTTTTCGAGAAAATCAAAACACGTCAAAAACTCGTCGAAGAGCCGCGAAAACTTTATACTAGATAGCTAGGGTAGTTGTGTAACTACCCTCCAAGAATCGTCGAAATCCGAGGTCAAACGAACAAGATACAGCCCCTACAGCCCAGGGGCATAAGCGTAAGAAAATGCTAATTAAAATGTTCTCAAAAAGGTCCTCAGGGACTGTTCTGGAAGAAAAGTAAACAAATTCTTACACTTAGGTCCCTGCGGAGGGACCTAAATGTAATTCCACAAAACTCTGGAGGCGGGATGAAGTTCTGGAAACTCAGCTGGGTTTATAATACAATATTTCCACCGTTTTGCGATCAACGGCCGAGATTAGAACGCTTCAGGCGCGATCTGACGCTCGTCGCAGCGCCACGTTGCGCAAAGCTGTGCTCCGGCTGTTCTTGAGTTTGTTGGAACGCTGGCGAACAATCGATCTTCTCTGAATTCTTGCGGTCGCTCCTCGACGATTCAGACGCTCCGGCGGGGCCAGAGGGGTGGCTCCTCCTCCCCTCGAGCTCGCCCGCGGGTGAGATGGCGGTGGCGATGCTCCGAGCGGCGGCGGTGGCTCAAAGAAGAAGGTGGTTCGGCACTGACGGCTGGATTGCTGTGCTGGAGGTCCAACTTCAAGATCGAAGATCGGCGATGTAATAAACCCAAAATCCAAAGCAATCGCTTCACGAGCTACCTGGATCTGCAATGACCATTTGGCTTTGCTCGATTCGTGATGAATCGGCCGAGTTATTAAGATATAAATCCCCAAAGTTAGAGGAAAAAGCACATAAACTCAGCTAAGAACTCCAGATGCGAAGAAGATGACGATTGGTAATCGATTTGAGACGAATGTGAGTTGATTCGAAAGGAGGTTTTGATGTAGCGTTAAAGATAGATGATTAGCCTATCTAAAACGACGATTAGCCACGCTAATCGTGGCTCGGATATCGAGAAATGAAATCACGAAATGGAGGAAATAGGTCTGTGAGTTCCAGGTATATTACCTGGAAAAAGATGCTCGACGGACGACCTTGGCCGGAGCTTCACGCTGCGATGGCGGCGATGCAAGGCGGCGCAGCACCTTGGAACTCTTCTCCGACGATCCTTCTTCACCGCGAGCCCTTCCCTTGGCGCTGTCACCGCTCGAGTGGGTTGGTACAAGGTGGGGAAGTTAGGTAGTCGGTGCACTGGAGCTGGATAGCTTGGAGGCTGGAAGAAGTTGTTGGTTAATGGCGAACTTGGGGAGCTTTTATAGGGACGATGCTTGGGCTCCAAGCCAAGATCAAGGGCCGGCGGTGTAGCTGGTTGTTAGGAGGAAAGGATGGAGGGTCTAGATGGATCAGAAGCTTCAAGAAGCGCGCGGGAAAATTCAAGGAAGTTGGGTGGTTGAGCAGCTGGGCGCAACAGCTTCTTGGAGAAGAAGCACCAGGTGCTGACACGTGTCAGCACCTGGTTGGTCCAGACTTTATAATTACTTATAAATTAAATATAAATTAGTAAATGACATTATTTTAAATAGGTATAAATACAAGAAAGTTAAATAAATTTATTTTCTAAATTATGGTATAATTACTTTTAATAAATAATAAGTATTATTTAAAATATAAATATTTTATTTATAAATATGTATTTATAAATAGGTTTTGAATTTTTAATTTAATAAAGAATTAAGTAAAAATTAATTTTATATTTTATTAATTATTAGGGTATTAAATAAGACTTGTAAGAATTTTTATGGATTTTTATGAATTAATTTACATATTTTAATAAATAGAGTAAGTGTCTATATAGGTCAATTATACCTATATTTTGGGTTGTTTGATTTTATAAAAATAATAAATAGTCTCCAAAAATTATGAGATAATTTATGGTGAAAATATAAGATCATGAAATAATTTAAAAATTATAAATTTAAGAAAATTATAAATAAAGTGTGTTACATAAAATAAATAGCCCAGAAACCCCTTTGTCTTTTGGTCCCAAAACCGACTTTTTGCAAACGGACTCCGAATTCAGTGAAATCACCTTTATTAATTAGATAGCATTATTTTATGAACTTTAAAGGTGAGTAGAGTGAAATTGGAGTTCGTATGAGGAAGTTATGATGTTCGGAAGTTGAGATTTTGACAATTTGTAAGCTGAGTTTCTTGGCATATTTACAGGGTAATATTTTTAACTTATTTTTATATTTTTATTTATATTTTTATGAATAATTAGGAGAAAGATTTGATGAAGAATAAGTTAAGATGAAATAATTAAAATTCTTTGAAGTTTTGTATTTATTTATAAATAGTGAAAGGTGTATATACATGAGTTAGATTATTTTTATTTGGTTTTCTTTCCTTGTCTCCCCCTACTTATTGGTTTGTCGACCAATCCATGCTGACTTGGTCTCGGGGGTTGGGCTATAAATATATCTTACAGTTATATTTATAGTTTAAGTCATTTTACATATATATACATATATTCCATATGCCTTTATTTTTCTTTTTCTGATTCTTTATTTATTTACATGAATTTAGTGGTTAAAAGTGAATATTTACACATGAATGGGGTTTTGTTAAAGTATGAGAATTAGTGAGTATTTACATGTATTTGTTAAGCATTTTAAGACAAAATGCGACAGAAAAGTTAATGAATCATAGATTCATCAGTCAACAATGAAAGTTCATTCCCTTAATCACTTTCAATGTAAGAGATATTCTTACCATTATATCTCTAGCAAGATCTGGGATCTCCTTTCCTATCTTTGTCACATCCCAATAATATGAGAACCTGCGACTCCGATAAAAAGAAGCGGGAACACATTCTGCCTTGCAAGTCCAACTTGCATTTCCCAATTCGGTCTTTAACACCCAGGCCCGCCACCCCTAAGATGATGTTGACCCGTCATTAATTGAACCAACCGTCAATAGGCTTAATACTCGCTATACGCAATCCAATATCGCCCCAATAATATGAGGACCCGACATTGGGGTCACTACGTATACGTCCTTACTCTTTTGAGAAGCAAAGAACCCGATCCAAATAAATCATATACATGATCTGTCACTTCGGACCGGCGTCTCCTATATACAACATCTGGCGACATAATCCTTTGCCTTGACGGAAGACCATGGATGTCACTTATGTGATCCTCCACCTCATATTCAAATTGTAATAATTAATTATCGTGAATCATATTCACATAATTAATTCTTCCAAGGGAAATACACATCTATTCATAATAGAGTGTTTTCAATTGGATATAATCTATTTAATCATATTAAATTAATTATCAATCCAATTATTGATCAACAAACTTGATTATTACTTGAATAGCAGGTATAATCTCAAAGTACGTATTATTCGAATTTTAATAATTAGAAAAATACACTCTGACTTCTTCGAGATTATCCAGTCCCTACCCGCTGTCATGGTCAGTACGGATGAGAGTGGGACGGACCATATACGTTGCAACCCGCAACCCCAATGCTCTTCGACTAGACACCATATCCACCTCAGGAAAGGATAATACCAGATAGATCATCATGTACTTTGAGATGCTCATCGGTTTTTCAATCGAAATTATACCATATAATATACATCAAAACATTTTGATTATATTATAAGGAGATTTGCTAAACAAATCCCCAATCCTATTCAAGCAAGAGGGTTTTTCATGTAAAAGTTATCCTACAACTATTGTAGGATAAACTAAGGTTTTTCATGAAATCAATGTTTGTTGATGAATTCATATCAATCAATGATCAAGATCAATTATCTTATCATCATGGTTAGGCAAATGTCATTCAATGAAATAATTATCTCTTTAAATATTTCACAAATATTTATCGCTAATTATTTCAGAAAATTAACAATTAATTTTCATCATCACATTTGAATGACTTATCACAAGGTTCATGATCAAAAGATGTCAATTTCCAGCAGTGACCCCCAATCACCAAAATTAACTTATCTTGATCAATTTAAATCCAAAAATAACAAAATCAGTTTCCTAAGATTGCCAATTTGATTTATTAAAGAAATCAAGTGATAATTCATGCATTTCGAGGTGGATCAAAATAGTAATTAATTCATTAATCACGATCAGATCCGCAGTTCCCGCATCAGTGAATACATGCATATTCAAAAGGCCATATCTTGAGCAAATGAAGTCCAAATTACATAAACTCGATCCTATGGTTTCCTTATTTAATGGGAAACAAAATCCAATTGAAAATTTAGTGTTTAAATAATTTAAACAATACCGAAAAAATCAATTAGACAGAGATGCGAAAATTCAAATGCGAAAAAAATTTCACGACCCTTTCAAAACCAAATCGTCCAAGGTCTATGGATCATATCCAAAACCTTATTCGACCTATGGATCTGATACAACTTGAAGGATATTGAGAATCCTTAAGCGCATCACGGAAGCGTGTTGATCGCATCGAATGCAATCGGGGCAACTAGTCGTACTAGTCGCAAGATGCGGTGGAATTTAAAATTTTAAATCAAGTGATGAAACCACATGATCACGAGAACATTTCTCGGATCGTTTCATCAAGCCACAAAGTATGAGGAATACCTTTTGGAGCGTGGTTGTAATTGTGAGATCCCAAACAAGAGATCCTCATGTCTTAAGTACGATCCACGAAGAACGCACTTGCGGGCACGATGATGAGACGCGTTCCTCCCGCAATCCTCGATGAAGATCCAAGCAATGAATCCCCTGATTTCGTCCAACGAAATCCGTCGTCTTCCTTTAGAGCAAGCAGCCCCAAAGAAGAAGGAGATTTTCGAGTCATCGAAGGCGAAGGCGAGAGTCTCTCTTTCTCAACACACCTTTTGGAGGAGAGAAAGAGAGAGGGCGAGAATATGAGAGAGAGAGAGAGAGAGTTGTAACCTTGTACAACTCTTAATTATGTACCTTTGAAAGGCTAGGTTAGCCTTCCTTATATATTAGTTTAGGATCCAATGGATCTCAATCCATGGGACACATAGATCCAACGGCCAGGTTGATCTATGTATTAATCAATGACCATGATTGTTGTTGGTTAAAAATCAACAACATTAATTTATATTAAATTAAATATATGTTGCATTATCATCAACATAATTTAATTCAATAAATAAATCAATAAACACAAGATAATGACATGATAATTTAAAAGATAATTATCCACCTAAATCACGTGGATAATTAAAAAAGATAATTATCCACCCATTAGATTTTCTGCATTATCTCATCCTTTTAATTCATATCATTATCTCTTGTTTATCCTGCAACATTATCCACTAAATTAATTCTCAAATAAATTAGTGTATATCTATTACAAAATTATCCACTAAATTAATTCCCAATTAATTAGTGAATATTTATTGCAAAATTATCCACTAAATTAATTCCCAATTAATTAGTGAATATTTCAATCATGCCATTGAAAATATGTGAATCATATTCACAGCCCAAACTAAATTGTAAATTGCATTTCCAATTAATTGCTTAATGTGAATCCAATTCACATTAACAATTAACAAATGCTATTTACAAATGTGCTCTCTCTAATATATTATAAATCACATTTATAATATATGCTCAGATATTATGATAGCACTATCCACAATTTGCATTTCCTTGATAATTAAATCCCATTTAATTATCTTGGATAATCATTCTCATAATATGAATCATATTCATATTATTCTTGATAATTAAATCTCATTTAATTATCATCATCTTGTTGCTTGGATATATAATTCATCATGAATTATTCTTGAACTCCTTTAAGAATAATATGCTTTCTCCGCAGATACTGGGAGATAAGGACAGGGCGATTGTATTGTTCCGTGTATAGTGACTTGGATATTGAGATCTCATCTCAAATCCAGATTTTACGTACCTCCCACAGATGCTTGATTAAATCAAGACCACAAATCTAATCTTCTCATTGTATCTGAATCTCATTCAGACCAATGTCCAACACTTGGACCAAGATCAGATTGCTTCTCTACTGAGAGGAGTCACTAAAATCCAGACCTGTTTCATCACTCCCTCGGAATGGAAGCGTCATGGTTATACAATCATTTATGATCACATCACCCTCAGGTATTCCCAATACCTATACATCCTGCATACTGGAAGATCCATGATCATCCCGAAGATCAAGATCAATTTTATACTGTCTTCTTCAGGATTTATCAATAAGTTTCTCATTTGATCATTGGGATTTAGTATCGATCATATACTTTCCAAAAGTATATATCATACTTAGGTCTTGATCATATACTTTCCAAAAGTATATATCAAAGCCACAAATTCAGTCAAGCTTCCAAAGCGAGATGACCGTGCACGGAATTTGATTCTTCCTAATATCTCATGAGTGAGCTCATGTCTTCCAATTCAATAGTGAACTTGTATGATCCCTTTGAGAGATCGTATTACTCATATGCCCTTATATGCACACCAGCTCGCCGGTGTATAGACCTTGGTTAGGCCATCAACCTATTGGTCTGCCAAATGTACATACTCAAATATATAGTAATACATATGTCTCCGGTCAGAGGATGCGTGCCTATGCTGTGACAGCATTCAACATAGAACTTAGGTCATCTCGATCTCGTTAAGTCAACCCATTGACCTAACTAATCTGACACCTCCGAATCACTATTCTCATGCAGAGGACCTGCATCAAAAGGTCGGTCAGATATCAGCCTATGTGAGAAAGGATTGCCATCTCCTACTCAGGATGGAGATCATCTCTTAACAATTATTTTACGGTGCTTGATGAGTCCTCAATCTAACCCTTTGGATATTCATCCAAGCACCAGCCTCTATGATTCAATTATTGAATCAACAGCTGTATGATCATCAAGATGGCCATGGTACATAACCCTAACTGTACAGAGGGGCCTATTATTCTTCATTTCAGATCAGAGGATGATATTCACAATAACGTTTATTGCATAATGGCTCGTCGTGGGCTCGCATGTCCAACAATCTCTCACTAGCCCAAAGAGCCATTAATGGGATAATCATTTAAACCCACACTCATGTGACAATCATATGCTATTTAGAAATAGCTAAGTAAGCTGATTAGTCACTTTGTTCCCAAAAGACTATGCCAAGTTCTTTTACGGCACTTGCATATCCCTAAATAACAGTGCTCGCATCCAATGCAAATCTTGCATCTTATGCAATCAATACTCAATCTTGATACAACAATTATAATGTCCTTGACACTATTGCTCAGTAATTAGTATAACCAGTATTTCCATAATTCTTATCAGAATACCCTTATTCCTGGAGATCACTATCTCTTAAGGTATTCACAATTAAAACCTTTTAGATCTCTATCTATAAAGTCTTAAACTTTTGAAGATATGACTTTGAGATCACTATCTCAAAAAATCTTGTCATCTACGAAGATTTTGTTATTACTGCAATCAAGTATTTTCTCTCCATAGTAGGATTAGCAACATTTTACTACTCCTACTGCATGGCAGATATCTGGTTTTTGTACACATTTAGCATATACTTAGCTTCTCGTAACTGATGCACATGTGCAAGCAGTTCTAGCATTCACTTCCTCAACTCTTTGAGGTGATATCCCTTTAGATAGGTCAGTACCAAATCTTAAGGGAAGGAAGCCTTTCTTGGAATTTCCAAGAATGGAATATGTCCAAGGTATACTACAAATGTGACAGTCCCAATACCCTCTTTTCTTTGCTTCTGAACAACTTCAGAACTAAGATCTAAGAGGTGTTCTTGAGATCATATCTCAAGGTATGGAATAGCCAGTCTATAAAACACTTATTATCATCCTTATATCATTCCAAATGATTAGGATATTATCTACATTTAATACGATGAACAAATGGCACTCCCACTAAGCTTCACATGGTACATCAAGATTCTATCTGAAAATCATAACATTTATAATTTTATCGGGGTAGGGGGGGGAAGCAGCGACGGGCAGGTGGGGTCTCGGATGATGGAGTGACACTCAATGCAAATTTAATAAATAAAATATGTATAATATAAAGAAACATAACAGAATCTGGTTAATTTTAACGGGTAAATTAACGGGGCTTAACCGCAGGATCTGTAGGGTAAGGGTTAGCAATTTTACAGGGTCGGGGGAGGAATTACGATGTTTCAAAGATCGTAGAGGTAAATGGAAAAAATTATAGGGTCTGCCGGATAAAAACCTCTACTATAAACATTTCTCATTACAGAAATTGAAAGAGTGAACCAAGTTTTATACAGTTAACAACAACAGGTGCACCGGACACTACATGTTAAAAAAATAGGCATAATGCTCGTATCGGGTAAATGTTCAATAATAGAAAATATTATAATAAAAAAATAAATATTAAAAATTCAAGAATAACAACCAGAATCTAAGATATAGACTAATTAAGAAAAATTAATTCTGAAATAAAATACAATGATCATCAACTCATATGTCTCATACATTACTTCCTTGATTTATAAACATTGTATGAAGATAGAATACATGAACAGAGTGTGCATGATGGGTGAGAGTTTCCATACGTGTAGGATATGGGAAGGGTTCGGGCCCTCTTCGGATCGGGTCCGCGGGCCGAGTCGGTCTGGGCCAAGCCAAGCCCGAGCCCAGCCCGAAATAAATTTGGGCCTAAAAATTAGGCCCAAGCCCGACCCAATGTTCGTTTGGGCTTGGGCCAAGCTGGGCTTTTTAAGCTGGGCTTCGGGCTGGCCCAGCCCAATGCTCATCCCTAGGCTGTAGGAGTCTCTATTTCTGATGAAATTCGAATGGCATATAGGGGGGATATAGGGATGAATATACATGGTGATATTTTTTGAAAAAAAACACCGTAAATAGTGTGGGGGCAGCCCCATTAACCCCCCTCCTCTCTCTCTCTCTATATATATATATATGGGAAAGGGGAGTATGCTCCCTGGTTGTAGCTAACTTACATGCTCCCACCCCTTTTCTCCTATATTTTTTTTATTTTTCTAAAATGAAACCTATTGGAATTTAAATCACAATATGTCACCATGATGTCATTCAAAATTCAACTTAATTCGAGACTTCTATCCCCTCCATCAAGACTGTCAAATTTTAATGGTATTAGAATTGCTGAAATTGACCTCCTTCAGATGGAGGGTATAGGAGTATTTGTTTCTGACGAAATTGGAATGACATGTTCGAGGGATATAATTATGAATTTATATATTTTTATTTTTCAAAAAAATAAAAAATATAGGGAAAAATAGAGGCGGGAGTAGCCAATGGGCTACACCCAGGGAGTAGCCTCCTTTAACCCTATACACACACACACACACATATATGAGGTAAATGGGGCTGCCCCTAGGGAGTAGCCAACTTGGCTACTCCCACCCCTATTTTTCCCTCATTTTTTTATTTTTTGGAAAATAAAAATTTGTATATTCATCATTATATCCCTCTCACATTCTATTAAAATTTCGTCAGAAACAGAGACTCCTACGGCCTCCATCCAAACATGGTCGATTTAAAAAATCCTGCGACCGTTAAAAAATGACGTCTGGATGGAGGGCTTAGGAGTCTCTGTTTCTGACGAAATTTTAATAGAATGTGAGAGGGATATAATGATGAATATACAAATTTTTATTTTCCAAAAAAAATAAAAAAATGAGGGAGAAATAGGGGTGGGAGTAGCCAAGTTGGCTACTCCCTGGGGGCATCCCCATTTTACCCTATATATATATATATATATATATATATATGAGTGATCCTATGTGAGCCAAAAATTGTCAGAGCAATAGAGCATGAATTCTGGACCACATGATTCAACCAGGAGAGAGAAGACTATGAGAGAGAAGACAAGATCATGTGGTCCAGAATGCATGCTCTCATGCTCTCACATTTTTTTGCTCTCATAGGATCACTCCTATATATATAGGGTAAAATGGGGCTGCCCCCAGGGAGTAGCCAACTTGGCTACTCTCACCCCTATTTTTCCCTCATTTTTTTATTTTTTTGAAAAATAAAAAATTGTATATTCATCATTATATCCCTCTCACATTTTATTAAAATTTCGTCAGAAACAGAGACTCCTAAGCCCTCCATCCAGACGTCATTTTTTTAACGGTCGCAGGATTTTTTAAATCGACCATGTTTAGATGGAGGCCGCAGGAGTCTCTGTTTCTGACGAAATTTTAATAGAATGTGAGAGGGATATAATGATGAATATACAAATTTTTATTTTTCAAAAAAATAAAAAAAATGATGGAAAAATAGGGGTGGGAGTAACCAAGTTGGCTACTCCCTGGGGGCAGCCCCATTTACCTCATATATAAATGGGGCTGCCCCCAGGGAGTAGCCAACTTGGCTACTCCCACCCCTATTTTTCCCTCATTTTTTTATTTTTTTGGAAAATAAAATTTTGTATATTCATCATTATATCCCTCTCATATTTTATTAAAATTTCGTCAAAAATAGAGACTTCTAAGCCCTCCATCCAGACGTCATTTTTTAACGGTCGCAGGATTTTTTAAATCGACCATGTTTGGATGGAGGCCGTAGGAGTCTCTGTTTCTGACGAAATTTTAATAAAATGTGAGAGGGATATAATGATGAATATACAAATTTTTATTTTCTAAAAAATAAAAAAATGAGGGAAAAATAGGGGTGGGAGTAGCCAAATTGGCTACTCCCTGGGGGCAGCCCCATTTACCTCATATATATATATATATATGGGTAAATGTATATGCTACCGATAAGTAGCTAACTTAGCTACTCATATCTTTTTTTTCTTATTTTTTTGTGACATATTTTTTTAAAATACATGTGAAGATTTAAATAATATAACATCATGAAGTTGTCATTCAAATTTCGTAAAAAATAAAATTGATCTTCCTTACATGTTCATATAGAAGGGATCAATTTCAATAATTTTGACCGTCAAATTTTGACAGGCTTGATGGATGGGATAGTAATCTCGAATATAGTCCAAATTTGAATAACATTGTCATGACAATGTGTGATTTAAATCCTCTCATGGGAATTTTAAAAAAAAATACCATGAAAAAAGGGAAAAATAGAAAGGTGGGAGTAGCCAAGTTAGCTACTCACTGGTAGCATATACATGTTATCTTATATATATATATAGGGGTAAATGGGGCTGCCCCAGGGAGTAGCCAACTTGGCTACTCCCACCCCTATTTTTCCCAAATTTTTTTATTTTTTTGGAAAATAAAAATTTATATATTCATAATTATATCCCTCTCACATTCTATTAAAATTTCGTCAGAAACAGAGACTCCTACGGCCTCCATCCAAACATGGTCGATTTAAAAAATCCTGCGACCGTTAAAAAAATGACGTCTGGATGGAGGGCTTATGAGTCTCTGTTTCTGACGAAATTTTAATAGAATGTGTGATGGATATAATGATGAATATACAAATTTTTATTTTCCAAAAAAATAAAAAAATTTGGGAAAAATAGGGGTGAGAGTAGCCAAGTTGGCTACTCCCTGGGGGCAGCCCCATTTTACCCATATATATATATATATATATATATATATATATATATGAGGAAAGGGAGCCTACTTTGTGAAGTAGGTAACTTACCTACTTCACATTTCATTTTTTGCAAAATTTTTTACTTTTTTTTCAAAAATGCCACCATGGGTTTTCATAATTATATCCTTCTAATATGTCAATCAAATTTCGTCAGAAACAGAGACTCCTACGGCCTCCATCCAGACAATCATTTTTTAACGGTCACAGATTTGCTGTATTTTACATGTTCTGGATGAAGGCCGTAGGAGTCTCCGTTTCTGATTAAATTTGAATGACATATTAGAGGGATATAATTATGAAAATCCACGGTGACATTTTTCAAAAAAAATTAAAAAATTTACAAAAATTGGATGTGAAGTAGGTAAGGTTACCTACTTCACAAAGTAGGCTCCCTTTCCTCTCTCTCTCTCTCTCTCTCTCTCTCTCTCTATATATATATATATATATATATGTGGAAAAAATGGGGCTGCCCCCTGGGGGCAGCCAACATGGCTGCCCCCGCCCCATTTTTCGGCATTTTTTTTATTTTTTTTGAAAAATAAAACTATGTATATTCATCCATATATCCCTCCTACATGCCATTCGAATTTCGTCAGAAACAGAGACTCCTACGGCCTCCATCTCGATGGTATCGATTTAAAAAAATCCTGTTACCGTTAAAAAATTACTGTCCGGATGGAGGCCGTAGGAGTCTCTGTTTCTGACGAAATTCGAATGGTATATAGGAGTGATATAGGGATGAATGTAAATGGTGTTATTTTTCAAAAAAAATAAAAAAATTTGCCCAAATAAGGCGGGGGCAGCCATGTTGGCTGCCCCTAGGGGGCAGCCACATATGACCCTATATATATATATATATATATATATATATATATATATGGATCAAATGAGGCTGCCCCCTAGGGGGAGCTAACTTGGTTCTCCCTGCCCCATTTCACCCGTTCTTTTTTGTTTTTTGAAAATTCCTTCCGTGGAATTTCATCACTATATCCCTATATTATGTCATCAAAATTTCGTGCGAAACAGAGACCCCAAAGGCCTCCATCCAGACAGTCATTTTTTAATGATAAAAGAATTACTAAAAATGATCCCGTTGGATGGAGGCCGTATGAGTCTCTGTTTCGTGTGAAATTTTAATGACATAATATAGGGATATATTGATGAAAATCTACGGAAGAAAATTTCAAAAAAAATAAAAAAATCCAGACGAAATGGGCACGGGGGGAGCCAAGTTAGCTCCCATGGGGGCAGCCCCATTATATATATATATATATATATATATATATATATATATGAGGAAAATGGGGCTGCCCCCTAGGGGGAGCTAACTTAGCTCCCCCCGTCCTATTTTCTTCAAATTTTTTTTATTTTTTTTGAAAATTTTTTCCGTGAATATTCATCACTATATCCCTATATTATGTCATAAAAATTTCGTGTGAAACAGAGACTCCTACGGCCTCCATCCAGACAGTCATTTTTTTAACGGTAACAAGATTTTTTAAATCGACCCCGTTTGGATGGAGGTCGTACGAGTCTCTGTTTCGAATGAAATTTGAATGACATAATATAGGGATTTAATAATGAATTTACACGGTTTAGATTTCAAAAAAAAATGAAAAAATTTTGTGAAAAAAGGGCGGGGGGAGCTAAGTTAGCTCCCCCTAGGGGGCATACACATTTTACCCTATATATATATATATATATAATGGGGCTGCCCCCAGGGAGTAGCCAACTTGGCTACTCCCACCTCTATTTTTCCCTCATTTTTTTATTTTTTGGAAAATAAAATTTTTATATATTCATAATTATATCCCTCTCACAATCTATTAAAATTTCGTCAGAAACAGAGACTCACCTCCATCCAAACATGGTCGATTTAAAAAATCCTGCGACCGTTGAAAAAAATGACATTTGGATGGAGGGCTAAGGAGTTTCTGTTTCTCATGAAATTTTAATAGAATGTGAGAGGGATATAATGATGAATATACAAATTTTTATTTTCCAAAAAAATAAAAAAATGAGGAGAAAATAGGGGTGGGAGTAGCCAAGTTGGCTACTCCCTAGGGCAGCCCCATTTTACCCATATATATAGGGTAAAATGGGCTGCCCCCTGGGAGTAGCCAACTTGGCTACTCCCATCCCTATTTTTCCCTCATTTTTTATTTTTTTAGAATATAAAAATTTGTATATTCATCACTATATCCCTCTAACATTCATTAAAATTTCGTCAGAAATAGAGACTCCTAGGCCCTCCATCCAGACGTCATTTTTTAACGGTCGCAGCATTTTTAAAATCGACCCTGTTTGGATGGAGGTCGTAGGAGTCTCTGTTTCTGACGAAATTTTAATAGAATGTTAGAGGGATATAACGATGAATTTACAAAATTTTATTTTCTAAAGAATAAAAAAATGAGGGAAAAATATGGGTGGGAGTAGCCAAGTTGGCTACTCCCAGGGGGCAGCCCCATTTAACCCATATATATATATATATGATTTTTATCCAGAGAGCCATGTGTCCATTTGCGTTAAAATGAGCCCAGCATATCCACCGTTAGATCAAATGTTTCAATCCCATGATTTTAGGAGCGATAATGGTAATGAGAATGCTTTTAATTTTGAAACTTAATGAAATTCCCTAAATAGTAGTAGACTTTTTTGGTAATGCTTGCTATTGTATTGAGAATAAACTCAACTTGTCACATTTCGAGAGGGGAGCAATCGATCGTTCACACGGAATCATTATTTTTTATTATTTCTGCGATAGCCTTTTCGGAATCAAAGGTATTTGATAGATTTTTTTATGTTTATCTGTTTTTTCTTTATTAATATTTTTTTCATTAGATTTCATCCATGGATAATTCGCGAACGGGATTGTGATCGACATATTTCAGAAGCAATTACGAATACTGCATATTTTTATCGTAAGCGATATATATTCGAGAAGTATAACTGAAACATGAGAAAGTGGTGATTGAAATATGAGAAAGTGGTATTCATAATATCGTTTTAATTCATTTTGATACACGATTTGTAGTCCTAATTGATTTTTTATCGAAGGTATTTTGATTTCATATGATAAAAAGTTACAGTAAATACAATTGTTATTTTTCATGCGTAACTTTGAAAATATATTGAGTTACTTATGTATTTAAGTAATTTACTTATGAGATATTTTATCTTACTAATGCTAATACAATGGTTACTTTTATGTGTTACTTTGAAGATATACCGAGTTACTGATATATTTACTGAATTTATTTATAAGATATTTTATGATTCTATTACCAACAGAGTTGTTACTTTTAATGTTTTGCTTTGAAGATATATCGAGTCACTGCTATTACATTTATTATCACTGATAAAATTCTACAAGTTATATAAGTAACTTAAATATTTACTTGTACTTTGCAATTAGTTACTGATATAGAATTAAAAGTTACTAATTTTTTGAGCAAAAATGAATTTACTTACTTTCGAAATAGTGAATTCTTACTGATATGAATTCCGAAGTTTATCTTATTGATCTCAATTCAGTAAGTTACTTGAGTAGCTCATCAAATTACCTATGCTTCACATTGAATTACTATTATAAATATAATTCATTACAAGTTACTTGTCATATAACAAACGTTACTAACAATTCATTACAAGTTACTTGTCATTGAATGATTCTTACTGAAGCGAGTATATTGCTGAGTTACTTTTCTTTTTACAATTCTTACTATTCATGGATATAAAATAGTACTGAAGCAAGTATCTTCCTAAAACGTTACTGAAAATTTGTAAGTAATGTGTATTCTTTTCCAATTTCTTGATATTCTAATATTTTTAAATGGTCAATTAACTTATTGTTTCTTGCAGAACAAATGCAACAATTTGGTGTCTTGAAGAAGCTGTTGTTATGCCGACGAGCGAGGGCAAAACAACATCATCTAAATGGACTATAAGACAACAATTGAAATTTGATTGTTCATCACATAACAATAATTAAGTAATTTATGTGTGGCTTTCAGTAGCACTTGACGTATTACAAGTAATTAAGTAGGCTACATAAGTAAAGAAGGTGGGATTCGATAGTAATTCAAAACAAAGAATAAAACAAGTAAGATATATAGAAGCATCAGTAACATGTAATAAATTGTAGGTAAAAGAAGATAATGGAATAAGTAAGTTGGAATAAGTATAAAAAACCACATGACCAGTAACTTATGTATTGCTATCAGTAATACTCGATGCACTATAGTAATTAAAAAGGTTATATAAGTAAATAAGAAGTGCTTCAGTAAGACTCAAAGTATTAAGTAACTATAATATTAGTTAGAATCAAAATGACTTCAGTAAAATGGACATTTGGTAATCAGTACTTATTGTATGGAAACCAGTAATTTACATAATTATGATCTCACAACAATAATTACTTGAGAACTGAATATGTATTATTTGAGTAACATGAATGAATTACTGATATCTATACAATGTAATATTACAGGTGTAAAATACTGACAATTGTTTCAGTATTACTGATCTCGCAATATATAATTACTTGAGTACATTATGTACATTACTGATCAAATGTACAATGATTATTTCTTCGGTACGAAATTAATGATTTGAATGTTTCTTTCCAAAACCGTCTTCCTTTTTTTAAGGACTCGATATAATTGAAAATATAAAAGGCTCAAATGTATTAAATCCTTCCAAAACCGTGCTCCTTCGAAATAAGCAACATTCAAATGGAAATACATGTGATGAGCCCACATTTGGTGCTCACCGCAACTCAAATGGACGTATGGCTCACTGGATAAGCCCTATATATATGGAAAAAATGGAGCTGCTCCCACCCCATTTTTCAAAAATTCTTTTACTTTTTTTGGAAAAAATATTACCATGTATATTCATCCCTACATCCCTTATATATGTCATTCGAATTTCTCAAAAACAGAGACTCCTACGGCCTCCAGTCAGATAGTGTCGATTTAAAAAATCCTGTGACCGTTAAAAAAATGACTGTTTGGATGGAGGTTGTAGGAGTCTCTGTTTCTGACGAAATTCGAATGACATATAGGAGGGATATAGGGATGAATATACATGACGATATTTTTCAAAAAAATAAAAAAATTTGACAAAAACTGAGACGGGGCAGCCATGGTGGCTGTCCCTAGAGGACAAACCCCATCAACCCCTATATATATGGAATTTATCCAATGGGCTATGTGCCCATTAGAGTTGTAATGAGCACAATCACTTTTTACTAGTATTTTCTATCATTTTGAGCATAATGCTTATTGATTAACAACTTTTTTTATCATATTCTTACTATTAGTAACTATTTTTCACAAAAAAGCTTGAATTCATATGAAAGCTTGTATCTTTATTTGTATTACTGGTTTCCTTTATATTCTTACTAATGACCCTTTTCGTATGAGTTTAAGGTTTTCTTTTCTGAAAATGGTTACTAATGGTAAGAATATGATAGAACAATTGTAAACCAATAAGCATCAAACTCAAAATGATAGAAAATATTAGTAAAAAATGAGTGTGCTCATGGCATCTCTAATAGGCCCATGTGATGGATATTGTGTATCCTTAAGCGCATCACGGAAGCGTGTTGATCGCATCGTATGCAATCGGAACAATCGGAGCAACTAGTCATACTAGATGCTAGATGCGGCGGAAATTAAAATTTTAAAACTAAAGATGAAACCACATGATCACGAGAACACTTCTCGGATCGTTTCATCAAAACACAAAGTATAAGGAATACCTCTTGAAGCGTGGTTGTGATCGTGAGATCCCAAAGTAGAGATCCTCCTGTCTCGAGTCCGATCCACGAAGAACGCACCGCGGGCACGATGATGAGTCGCGTCCGTCCCGCAATCCTCGATGAAGATCCAAGCAATGGATCCCCTGATTTCGTCAAACGAAATCTTCCTTTAGAGTAAGCAACTCCAAAGAAGATGGAGATCCACGAGTCGTCCAAGGAGAAAGCCGAGAGTCTCTCCTTTCTCAACATAAGATGGACGACCATCTTTTGGAGGAGAGAAAGAGAGAGGGCGAGAATATGAGAGAGAGAGAGAGAGAGTTGTAACCTTGCACAACTCTTAATGATGTTGTTGTTAGAAAGGCTACCCTAGCCCTCCTTTTATATTAGTTTAGGATCCAATGGATCTCAATCCATGGGATACATAGATCCAACGACTAGGCTTGGTCTATGTAAGATCAATGGCTATAATTGTTGTTGGTTAAAACCAACAACATTTATTTATAATTAAATTAAATATATGTTGCAACATTATCAACACATTTTTAATTTAACATAAATAAATTAGTTAGAGATTAATCAAGATAATTAAAATTGGAGATAATATAGCCTCCTAAAAAGGGGCGTCACCCATGACTTTTTCATGGGTGACGCCACCTCATTATTTGTGGCTTTTATCTCCCTTTTTTTATTATATCACATTATCTCTTAATTGTCACAAAAACATCCACCAAATAAATTCCAAATTAATTTGTGAATATTTCAATCATGCCATTAAAAATATGTGAATCAAATTCACAACCCAAACTAATTTATAAATTACATTTCCAATTAATTAATCAATGTGAATCCAATCCACATTATTAATTAACAAATGTTATTTACATAAATTCTCTCTCTTTAATATATGTATATTGTAAATCATATTTATAATACACAAATATTATGGATAGTATTATCCACATTCTCTAATCCTTGATAATTAAATCCCATTTAATTATCTTGGATAATTATTCTCACAATATGAATCTCATTTAATCATCAAGTTCTTCTTGCTTGGATATGAATTTCATCAAATGAATTATTCTTGAACCCCTTCAAGAATAATGTGCTTTCTCCGTAGATACTTGGAGATAAGGAGAGGGCGATTGTATTATTCCACGTATAGTGACTTGGATGTTGAGATCTCATCTCAAATCCAGATCTTACGGACCTCCCACAGATGCTTGATTAAATCAAGACCGCAAATCTAATCTTCTCATTCTATCTGAATCTCATTCAGACCAATGTCCAACACTTGGACTAAGATCAGATTGCTTCTCTATTGGAACGAGTCACTAAAATCCAGACCTGTTTCATCACTCCCTCAGAATGGAAGCGTCATGGATATACAATCGTTTATGATCACATCACCCTCAGGTATTCCCAATACATGTACATCCTGCATACTGGAATACCCATGATCAACCCAAAGATCAAGATCAATTTTATACTGTCTTCTTCAGAGTTTAATCATTAAGTTTCTCATTTGATCATTGGGATTTGGTATCGATCATATACTTTCCAAAAGCATATATCATACCTAGGTCTTGATCATATACTTTCCAAAAGTATATATCAAAACTACAAATTCAGTCAAGCTTCCAAAGCGAGACGACCGTGCACGGAATTTGATTCTTCCCAATATCTCATGAGTGAGCTCATGTCTTCAAGTTCAGTAGTGAACCTGTATGATCCCTTTGAGAGATCATATTACTCATATGCCCTTATATGCACACTAGCGCGCCGGTGTATAGACCTTGGTTAGGTCATCAACCTATTGGTCTGCCAAATGTACATACTCAGACATATAGCAATACATCTGTCTCCGATCAGAGGATGCGTGCCTATGCTGTGACAGTATTCAACATAGGACTTAGGTTATCTCGATCTCATTAAGTCAACCCATTGACCTAACTAATCTGACACCCTCCGAATCTCTATTCCTATGCAGAGGACCTGCATCATGAGGTCGGTCAGATATCAACCTATGTGAGAAAGGATTGCCATCTCCTACTCAGGCTGGAGATCACATCTTAACAATCATTTGACGGTGCTTGATGAGTCCTCAATGTAACTCTTTAGATATTCATCCGAGCACCAGTCTCTATGATTCACTAATTGAATCAACAACTGTATGATCATTAAGATAGCCATGGTACATAACCCTAATTGTACAGAGGGGACCTATTATGCAAATTATTTATTCTTCGTTTCAGATCAGGGAATGATAGTTGCAATAACATTTATTGCATAATGGCTCGCCGTGGGCTCACATATCCAACACCATGGCCAATAGAATAAGCATCATATATATATATATATATATATATATATATATATAGGGAAAAGGGAGTATGCTCCCTGGTTGTAGCCAACTTACATGCTCCCGCCCCTTTTCTCCTATATATAATTTTTATTTTTCTGAAATAAAACCTATTGGAATTTAGATCACAATATGTCACCATGATGTCATTCATTCAACTTAATTCGAGACTTCTATCCCTCCATCAAGACTGTCAAATTTTAACGGTCTCAGAATTGTTGAAATTGACCCCCTTTAGATGGAGGGCATAGGAGTCTCTGTTTCTGACGAAATTGGAATGACATTTTCGGGGGATATAGTTATGAATTTATATATTTTTATTTTTCAAAAAAATAAAAAATATAAGGAAAAAATAGAGGTGGGAGCAGCCGATTGGCTATATATAAATTGCTATAGTTAGGTCGTCGAGGAAGAAATTCTATATTGTTATATTTAATTTATTTTCTTTATTTCCATTTAAGTTATTTTGACTTATAATCTTGTGTTTTTGATGCACTTTCATATAAAATATAATTTAGAAAAAAATACATCTTATATGGGGTTTTCTTGAATACGTCATACATTATATGCATGTGTTTTCAGTTTTTTAGTCTGATTTTCTCTTTAATATCCCTAATTATTTTGGATGTTAATCCAAGATTATTATATATTGAGTTCTTATAATATAACTTATTGAGAATTTTATACAACTAAGTTTATTATATGATTAATCTTTTATAAGTATAAATTATTATGAATTTCTCACACATGTTTGTATATATGCTAACTCTAATTAAGATGAATAACAATGATGAATTATGCACTCAACACCTCCCGCGATCAATGACTAAATATGATATAAAACTTTCAACACATTTTAGCTTGGCACAACGTTCAGATCTAATATATGAACCACATCATATTATCTTACTTCTACTTCCATGAAAATATATTCATCCTCTATTTTCTCAAGCAAATACCCCCTTTAACAAATTAAACACTCATATTCCATATTTTTGGCCAAGAAACAACAAAGATCTAAATTTTCCCTTTCAAAAAGCAAATTATTCTGTTGAACACTATCTCCTCAAACCCTTTGATCTTAATCCAATACTTCTTGTACATCATAATCCGACTTGCGCAAGGGGTCAACCATTCAAGTCTAGACAACGTGGGACCTATTCTTATCAAATCCTCCATAGATCATTAAAGCAAAGAACCCAAATAAGAAAGAGAAGAGAAAATTGACAAGGTAGAGGTCCCCATTAGGGTTTTTGAGAGTAGGGAAAAGTGAGGCCACCTTAGCCAGGAGGAGCACATGTGGGTGCGGGTCGAAGCAAACGCTAGCTAGTGCCTATTTGAATCACGCCCTCCCCTGATCAAGGCCCTCTCTTTTGTTGCGGCGCCTTTATCTCTATCCCTTCTCTATCGTTTTCTCTCTCTTCTTCTCTTTTTTTAGGGTTCCTCCCTCGTCCCCCGTTCACGCCGCCGCCGCCCCCACTCCCGCTTTTAGGGTCAGGGGTTACCACCAGATCTCCGCCGCCGGATATCTTCCTACCCCCGCCAAGGTCGGATTCTCCACCCCGCGCATGGCGGCCGTAGCCCCCGCAGCCGACCGTACGCCACACTCTCCCTTGTGTTCTTACTCTCGATCTGTTTCCTCTTTGGAATTGTCGACCCTTTTGAGCTTTCCCTGCGATCCTTTAGGGTCCTTCGTGATGTTCTGATCTGATCCAGACGTGTCCGGTAATTGGGCACGAATCGTTGGGGAAAGATCGGATCTTGCGATGTTACCTTTCGAATTCGTTGGTTTCTGTGGTTATTAGTTTGTGTGTGTATCTCATGCCCGTCTCGCCTAACCGATGTTTTGTTTCGCAGAGACTACCGAGTTGCTCCAGAAGTTATCGTTGGATCCGCAGACTAAAAACCACGACGCGACCGATGTCACCAAGAAGGTGCGTTTTTCTTGGTCTTTTGTCTGTCCTTTTGTACTACTTTTAATGCGCAGGTATCAATTTGTGCGACAAAGTTGCGTTTTTGGTATCGTTTGCAGCCATCTGGTGTGCCGTATGGACCAGCAAGTAGCGCGGATGCTGCGAGTGTCCCTGTTCATTCGTCCGATCGTGTGACAACACCGGGGTTGCCCGATTTCGTGGATCCAGCCATGTGCTATGTACAGAATGCCTATCCATCTCAGGGATTTTATTACGGAGGTAAAATTTATCTTCGGCACTTCTTGTTTTGCGACACTCGCTATTTTTAAGGTTTAATTCAGTAACCCATGGTGGTGATTTTTGGTGTTCAGTTATTAAATTAATGCCTTTTATTTCATTCCTTGTTTGATAACCTATTTGTATTATCTCAGGGTATGATGGTGTAGTTGAATGGGACGACTACAATAGATACGAGGGGATGGAGGTAACAACCAGCTAATCTAATGTTGTTTAAACTGGATGTTGAGATCACTGAAGAAGGATGAAATTCGTCTATCCAGTTTGCTGATTAGTTTTTTTTGTCTTTCTGATGTGTTTATTTGTACTAAATTTTGCAGGGAGTATACGGTGACATGTACCATGGCGGATATGGTTACCATCCATATGGTCCTTACCCGGCTTCTCCAGTCCCAGCCATGGGTCACGATGTGCAGTTATACGGCCATCAACATTACCAGTACCCTGCATCATATTACCCACCGACTGCACCTGTTAATTCTGCTCCTGCTCCTGCTAAGCCTCCTACCTCGCAGAGTGAAGTTTCAGCATCCGTTGCTGCTAACCAACCATCTTTATCTGGGGATTCGTTGAAAGCCAGCTCTAATGGGGTTGCAAACGTCAATGTAAGTAATGGTGTTGTTCCTGCGAAGTCTAACATCAAGAACTCTTCAGTTACAGCAAATGGTACATATGGAAGGGGTGCCCCACCTGGTGCTGTTCCTTCAGGGTACCATGATCCAAGATTTGGTTATGATGGTATTCGTTCTCCTGTATCTTGGTTGGATGGTCCCATTTTTCCTGATGGACACAACCGGTTACAATCTGCAAACACCATTACACCGAGTATATCTCATGTTGGAAACATCTCTACTGGACGCAATCAAAACATGCGTCCCTTCCATCATCACGTGGTATGCCTCTTCCAACAAACGGTTTTTGTAGATACATTTTTATTCACATATTTTGTAAGTTGGTAGGTAGTTTTGAGTCAACATATTTCGATTACTTCATTTTATCTAGGTTAGGAATTATATTATTGGATTCTATGTTGTTCTCAATGTCTTACCCTTTGTTAAACAATTCTCTGGCCTATTATGGAAGTTGACACTGCATCCAGTTTACTAAAATGTTTGTTGTTGGTCTTTGTTTTTAATTTTCAACTGTTGCGATCTGTTTTTCTGTAGGGATCACTCCCTCAAGCACCAACCTCAGGAATGGGTCCTGTTGGGCATGGCTATGTTAATAGGATGTTCCCAAATAACAACCGATTTTACGGTCAATTTGGAAATGCAATAAGAAATGGTCAAGGGTATGGACCAAATGGTTTTGGTTATCAATCCAATGGCAGGGGATGGCCAGTCATTGATAACAAGTTCAAAGTCAGGGGCAGAGGCAATGGATTTTATGCATATGGAAATGAGAATGTGGAAGGTCTGAATGAGTTGAACAAAGGTCCCAGATCAGGACGGTTTAAGACCATCCAGAAAAGCCCAGGATCAAATGTTGTTGCTGTTAAGGGACAGAATCTCCCTTCCTTTGCCAGTAATGAGGATTCTAGTTTGGTTCCTGACAAGGACCAGTACAACAGAGCTGACTTCCCGGAGGAATATTCCGATGCAAAATTTTTTGTGATAAAGTCATACAGTGAAGATGATGTCCACAAGAGTGTGAAATATAATGCTTGGGCTAGCACACCGAACGGGAACAAGAAGCTTGATGCTGCATACCGCGAAGCAAAGGAGAAGACCATCCATTGCCCAATATTTCTCCTTTTTTCTGTATGTATAGTTACACAATAATACATGTTACTAAAGTACTATGCATGCTGCCCAATAAGAAAATAGATATGCTATGGTTTTGCCAACCTTTTTGAATTTTATTATTACACGATCTTTATGAATTTCCTTCTCATTCTAGGTAAATACAAGTGGGCAATTTGTTGGTGTTGCTGAAATGGTAGGACCTGTGGATTTCAATAAAACGGTTGACTACTGGCAGCAGGATAAGTGGAATGGTTGTTTCCCTGTCAAATGGCACATTGTGAAAGACGTACCCAACAGCATTCTGAAACATATCACTCTTGAGAACAATGAGAATAAACCCGTGACAAACAGCAGAGATACCCAGGAGGTTAGTCAACATTATCATTACTGCTTAGACGGGATGGTTTCATGATTATTTCATGCATTAATACTCATTACTATAGTTTTATCTGAGAGTCTAATGGAGGGTACCAATTGTTTGTTTGCAGGTGAAGTTTGAGCAGGGAATTCAAATGCTGCTTCTTTTTAAGGAGCATGCAAGTAAAACTTCTATTCTTGATGACTTTTGCTTCTACGAAGCTCGGCAGAAGATGATGCAAGAGAGAAGGGCAAAGCAACAGTTCCAGAAGCAGGTATGCCTTTTTGGCAGATCTTATAACTGCGATGCTCAACATGAAGCCTGCTTTACTATTGTGTGAATTTCAGTAATTATCTAAATCGTATGTGATGCATGCTGATTCAGTTATCATCTGTCTGTTTATTAGCAAGCCCGCTTTAGATTTACCTGTCATTATGTGTATTAGCAAGATGCTATTCATGACTGTCATTATGTGTATTAGCAAGATGCTATTCATGACTGTTTTTGGAAAATATACCATTGACTTTTCCCTCAATTCTGTCAGGTCTGGGATGGAAAAGTGGCCCCTACTCTCACAGAAGACATTGGCAAGGACGATCCCAATTCAGAAAGATCCCAAAAATCCTCGGAGTCGGCTTTGACTGTTGACAATGCTGCTACTGCAGCATGTACCGAGTCCCCCCAACTTGTCGAAATCCACAACCGAGAAAGTGATTCTGCCCAATGGTGTCACAGAAAATGCAACAAATGGCTGCTAGAATGCATCTGTTCTCAATCTCTGAGGTGGTTGCAGTAGATATTATTGCCCTTTCGGCCATTTAGGTACCAATATTCGGGAGCAAATTCGGTTTGCCTCAAAAGGGGTGGCACCTGGGGTGAGCGGATATGCCTTTTCTGTGATCTTGATATTCCAGTAGGGTTCTGTCCTGAAATCTTGGTTTTGACTATCGTCAGATATCAAAATTGGTAATGGGTTTATAGGCTATTAGGTTCTTGGATCCTTTTTTTCTTTTTTGTTTTTTTGGATTTTAGGTGGTGTGAGTATGGATTATATGTTTTTTTGTTTCTTTTGCTGCATTAGAGGTGGGTGAGTCTAGAAAATGTGTTTGCATCAGGGTGATTGGGTGACTCGATTATGGTTCAGCCTTGTTTGTTCTGTTGCTCCAATTTCTTCTCTGATCAGATGTGTTTTAGATTCGTAGAGGGAGGTGTAGTTCTTTGGAAGTGCGCAGCAGGTGGTGTTTGATTTGTTTTAGATTGGTGACTTCACACAATTCAAATAATCTTGATGCATCTAGACCACAAAGCATCGGGCAAGCACAACATGAAAATCCGTTTCCAATGCTGTTATAAAATGGTAAAATTGGATGCAAAGATCTGCAAACTGACAACGATGCCTATGTAATATAACATTCCTACTTGTGGCGTAATTCGCCAGTGTCCCCATCTTACATATGACCGTATTATTTTTCTAATCACCTTCTGGAGGATCGTCATCACATCTTGATTAAGTCTTGTGCAAGAAGTTACTGCTATAGTTGTCTTTGTTTGAGAAGTCAATGTAAAGTTTACAGGGAGAAAGAATGCCCGATTAGCGATATATGTATTATAAGGCGAGCATCATTTGACTAGTAACTAAACTCGTCTCGGGCATTCGATTAAATTAGTATTCAAATTCATATTGGATCAATTACTGTAAGCATACATTAAGAGTTATGTATGTGGTAATTTTCGGGTAATGTAGGGAATTTATAAATGGAGATAAAATGAATCTCTCCACCATTGTAATGGGTATACAACAGATGCCATGTGGTGATGGAGAGATTAATGATTAGATTTGAATCCCTCCACAGGTCCGCATGCCACCCTTGCACAACACCCCCATGCCACACCATCTCCCTTTCACCCCATGTTCCTCTCTATTAGGAGCCCTTTGCTATTGATGCCTGCCCCTCATGATGCGCTTTGCTTGTGCAGCCCTCCCCGTTGAAGGCACCTCCAATGCTAGCTTTTCATGCTTGTATCCCTCCCTAGCGATGCTCCTTTACAAGTCCCCTTCGCTAACAGCTCCTTTGCAAAGATCCCTTCGCCATTGGCTCCCTTGCTGGCGTCCCTTCGCCCGTGACCCTCCTTGGTCAACACACCTCCACATGGGGGTGAAGAGCTGGTGTTGGAGTTGCCTTTGTTGGAGATGGTCATGAGTGGAGGGCTGCAATTGGGGGCGAGGCATTGGTGCGACCTTAGATGCCTTCACAAAGGAGCATGGATGGATGGGTGCTGGTGCGAGGAGCACTGGTAGATGGCATCACGAAGGTATTCAATTCTAGTTGTTGGTCTCTCCTTCGTCATGCAATGTCTATCCAAAGGTTACACTTGAGTGTTGTAATACTTGTGCTTGCTTCCTCCCTTGCACTCTAGCAAGTGACTGTCACTATTGTCTCTACCTTGGACTTAGGTGAGCTTTTCCCATTGTTATCTTTTTCATTCATTGACTTCTCCTGATGATGGCCGTTGCTCTCCCCCCAAGCTATATAGAAATCCTCTAGTCATTGCTGCCTTCCTCTGAAGACATGGGAAGCTCCCACCATCACCCCCCTCTAGATCTCTTGAGAGCACATGCTACTACAACTACCTCCTTCCCAAGTTTTAACGAGCCCTTACTAACTTCACACTCCCCTTGAGACTCTGAGGAGTTCTTGTCTCTCCCCTTGGGTTTGATGATTTTTGCCACTTAATATTTTCACTACTCCATTACACCATTGCCAAACTTCCAACACTTCTTCCCCAACATTAGCGAATTTCTATCATATCCTATCATATTTTGAACTTTAACAGTCATTCTTATCTCTAGCAACTCCTTTGCTTTACAGACCTTGCAATTGTAGAAGTTGCTTTTTGTATGCTTAGTTGTTGACAAACATGAATGTCAATCACTTTGGATAATCTTATCCACTTTCACGAGATCCGATATCCTTCTTCTACTCTCCGTATGTGACAAGGATTTTGCATGTCTGAAAAGTGTTTACGATAAAATGTAAGTTGGGTGATTTGGGCATCAAACACAAGAAATGTGCTCTTTACTATCCTTTCTATCATTACATGGTTGATTATATCTATTTATTCAGAAATAAACCAAAGTAATTGAATACATCAAAAACTAAAGGTAATCTAGGTTAAAACTCGAGACATTATAAGCTAACTTATGAGTATTTTTGGGATTTTTATGAAAATATATGAATATAAAATAATGATGATTTGATGAACAAGTTCTTAAATGCAAGAAATCTAGAAATTTAAGCATTGATGTGTAAGAAAATCAAAACTTTAAAATGCTAGTTGTGCTCAACATATCAAAATATAACAATAAAAGTGAAACATAAAGAGGCAGGTGAACCCTTGGTACTAATTGAAGTGGCTACCACAATGAGTCTGTGGACACTTGATGAAAGGCTGAATACTTTAGCAAGAAGCTTTTAGGAGGAGGTGTACTCCTCATCCAAAAAAAATGCAGTGGTAAGATTGTCTTGCAAAAAGATAAAGACAAAGAATCTTCAAAGAAGCAAACAATATGGTGGAAACAAAAGAACTATGAAAATAAAAGTGCCTATAAACTAATATCAAATTTCTCTCCCAAGATGGATAAAGGGTTCCTACAAATGAGTACCTTGTACAATACCAATACAAGGAAAATTTTGGACAACCTCAAAGTATACACATCGTTGAATGTGGTTCAAAATGTAATAGGATCTAACATATTACATTTGTGCATGGTTGACAAATTTAAGCACGATTATATAGAGCTTATTCTTTCTCTCAAAGAATGGAGTTGAAAGTATAAGAGACCATTTTTATATGGGTAAAATGGGGCTGCCCCCAGGGATTAGCCAACTTGGCTACTCCCACTCCTATTTTTCCCTCATTTTTTTTATTTTTTTGGAAAATAAAAATTTGTATATTCATCATTATATCCCTCTCACTTTTTATTAAAATTTCGTCAGAAACAGAGACTCCTAAGCCCCCCATCCATACGTCATTTTTTTAATGGTCGCAGGATTTTTTAAATCGATCATGTTTGTATGGAGGTCGTAGGAGTCTCTGTTTCTGATGAAATTTTAATAGAATGTGAGAGGGATATAATGATGAATATACAAATTTTTATTTTCCAAAAAAATAAAAAAATGAGGGAAAAATAGGGGTGGGAGTAGCCAAGTTGGCTACTCCTTGGGGGCATCCCCATTTACCTCTTTTTATATACATTGAAAAGGTGGGGACGAATGACTTGATTTTGTGTTGAAGAACATGGGAATCATGTCTCTTTTATAAGCCTTAAGAGATACCCAAACCTTTCAAGAATACACTTAACATAGAATTAGTCGGCTGGAAAAGAGATGAGACGTTGAACATCTAATGAGCACATTGATTATATATGTGAGTTGAACGAAATCTAGATAAGAAAAATAAACAATTCTTGAGTAGTAATCTAGTCGATGGTTCCTAGATTTATGGTTGTAGTGTTCAGAAGAATTGATTTTGCAATTCAAAAGGGACTAGCGACGCATTTTATTGCCCGCTTGTCTCCTATTTCAATGTAATTCCTCTATTTATATAAATTAGTAATTGATTTTAAATTAGTCTATTTGAACGCTCTTTGTTAAACTCAACATTAATCGGTTGATTAGGAAGATCGGTTGGTTGGTTATTATTCACAAAATTAGCCGTTTGTTAAAACGATCATTGACGAACGACTTAGTTGACTAGCATAAAAATGACTATTAAAAAGGCAATCAAATGACTTGAACCCAGTCAGCTAGCTAATTTGTTTTGAGGGCTTGAATGTTAGGTGGATATAATGACACGCTGATGCATGGGGATACAATACTACTTTATATGGAAAAAAAGTATATAATCACCTATGACTCATTGTCTTTAACTTCTTTTGATCTTCTTCTTATCCTTAACTATTTCATCACTTCTTTATCAAATTTTCTTCTTTATGAAACAACATCTTGAAATTCTTGTAAACTCCAATAGCTTGATCACAAGTTGTATTAACTTGGACCTGATGTTGATCATTGCATCTTTTTTCATTTCCGATTGTAGCTTGATTTTTACGTGTTAAATGTTGTTAATAAGATTACCGATGCATATATTAAACAGTAAATCATCGGATCCAAATGAATAAACAGAGAAACAACGTCGAATAAGATTATATTAATCGCATGTTTCCCAATCATTATCCGATTATAAAATGCAACCAAGAACCGATTAAAAGAACAGAAACATAAATAAGGGCATGATCCAGAAAGGGTAAAGAAATAAACATATTGCGGCAACCAAAATGAAATAAAGATTAGATTAGAATTCATCGAAGCGTCCATGAAATGGACTGTCCTTAGAGAAGATATCGCCCCCACAATACCGGTGTATAGGGTACTAGCGATCCGCTCCCAGGATACGACGGCTCACGATCGTCGTCGGCGCACACCAACGGGATCGTCCTCGATTGTACCTCAGAGAACTGCAGCCGAGAGAAGAGAAGAAGAGGAAGACGCTCATCCGTGAGAGGAAGAACCAGAGAGAGACGGCGTGAGAGATTTTTTCTTGCGAGTGAAGAAAGACGGCGTCTGGTGAGGGATGTAAAAAGAGGGGCTCGCTTACCCTAGCGCGCGGTGACCTTTGGTTTTCGAAAACGCCCCTCAACGGGCGTGTCCATTCGAATTCCAAACCCGCGGCTAAATCGAGCCGTTTGGATCAAGTCCGATTCCCAATGTGATCGCGATTAAATTAATTTGTCTAATTAATTTAATCGATCAGCCAAATGAAACCCGCAGCAAAAGTATCGAGATCCGAATTGACTCTCCCGAGCCCGAGCCGGAGACGGAGCGGAGCGGAGCGCACGCGCGCGTGTGTGGTCCTCCATTCCTCCTCTTTCTATTGCTACAAGAGCTTGGGGTGTGGACTCATATATAAGTCCACCAAAAGTTTAGTTCTCCACGGTGTGGTACTAAACTTCCACCCAAACTCAACCATGTTTCAAATTTGGGAATTCCCAACTTTCCCTCCAAACATTTAATTTCCCAATTGAAACCAAATTAATGCCAATTGTAATTAATAGGTTTTCCAATTAAAACCAAGATACAATTTTAATACAACAATCCCCCACGAATTCACCAATTTGAAAAAGAGATTCAAAAGGATTTAATAGACTTCTTTCGGCCGCCCACACTTTGCTTTCAGTAAAGGTACCTTCCGGTTTGAACCTCTACCTGAGTTTACTACTTTCACTTTAACAGGAACGAAGTGAACTACGTCTTGAACTTCAGACCTTAGTGTTAAAGTATACGGTAGAAACAACAAAGCGTTGTTTTTGGTACAATCTTCAGGGTTGGTGCTCTTAAAGGCCATGCACCCTTATCCTGTTTCATGAGTGTGTTCAGGAAAGACCCTCTTCCTTTAACTGCGGCCCACAGTAACACTCACATAGATGGCGTTCTCCAAGGATGCACTGCTAACATCCTGCCCAAAGGCTTGAACCCATTCAGAGCCTACGCTCTTCCTAAACTTGCAGCTTAAATGACACTCAGGCTTCCAGGGATAAGACACTCATGCTTACGCATTAAACTTAGAGTGCCAACCAGTTCTCCAAACAGCTTGTTATTACCACATTGAACCTACTTTGTGGGATCTCCACTCAGATAGGTTGGGTTGCTACTGTAGAGGAACTCCCAATGGGTCTCAGTCCCATCCCAAGCCTAGACTTTAGGACTAAAGATCTATCAAGTCCCTTAGTCAACGGATCTGCCGTGTTGTCTTTGGATCCAACAAAATCCACAGCCAACACTCCTCGAGACACCAAATCCCTTAACGTCTTAAGTCTGATTTGTATATGTCTCATTGTTTTCTGATTGAACTTTGAACTCTTGATCTTGGTAATTGTGGTCATATTATCACAATGTACCGAGATCGCAGGAACAGACTGACCTACCATGGGAATTTCAGACAGAAGTTCCCTTAGCCATTCAGCCTCAATTCCAGTGGTGTCCAAAGCACACAGCTCATCCTCAAAAGTGGATCGAGCTAGAATGGTCTGCTTCACAGACCTCCAGGAGACTGCACCGCCTCCAAGGGTAAATACATACCCTGTAACACCATTACTCCCAGACTCCTCTACTTTCCCTATCCAGCTTGCATCACTGTAACCTTCTAGTACAGAAGGATGTCTACCATAATGCAAACTAAGGGAAATAGTTCCCTTCAAGTACTTCAGTACTCGATCCAGAGCCTCCCAGTGAGTACGGTCAGGACAGCTAGTGTATCTACTCAGCTTTGCAACCGAGAATGAAATATCAGGTCTCGTGCAATTTGCAAGATACATTAAACTTCCTATCACTTGTGAATACCTTAGCTGAGCTACAGGTACTCCACTTTTATTCTTAAACAACGTTTTGGATGAATCAAAAGGAGTGCTTACAGCTTTGCAATCTTGATATCCAAATTTCTCAAGTACCTTCTCAACATAGTGAGATTGAGAAATTACAATCCCATCAACTGACCTTGTCAGTTTGAGACTCAAGATGACATCAGCAACACCCATGTCCTTCATCTCAAACTTGCTACTTAAGAATGCCTTGGTGTCATTAATAATCCTCATATGTGATCCAAACAACAATATATCATCAAGATATAGGCACAAGACAATACACTCATCACCTTTCACTTTGGAATAGACACACTTGTCGGATTCATGAACCTTAAAGCCACATGACAAAATAGTCTTGTCAAATTTTTCATGCCATTGCTTTGGTGCTTGTTTCAATCCGTAAAGGGATTTGACAAGCTTGCAAACCTTTCCCTCATTCCCACGAGTCACAAGCCCATCCGGTTGATCCATATAGATCTCTTCCTCAAGATCGCCATGCAAGAAGGCAATCTTCACATCCATTTGGTGGATAGAGAGATCATACACAGATGCCAATGCTATGAGCATCCGGATTGTGGTCATCCTAGTCACAGGGGAATAGGTATCAAAATAATCGATACCTTTCTTTTGCCTAAAGCCCTTGGCAACTAATCTGGCTTTGTATTTTTCAATTGATCCATCAGGTCTAAGCTTTCTCTTAAACACCCACTTGCACCCAATGGTAGAGCACCCTTTGGGTAAATCAACCAACTCCCAAGTCCTATTAGCCATAATGGAATCCATCTCAGATTTGATGGCTTCCTTCCATTGTTTTGCTTCAGACGAAGCCATGGCTTCCTTGTAACTTGGGGGATCACCCTCGATCTGGTAGACAACGAAGTCGCTACCCAGATCCTTGGCTATCCGAGGTCTTTTACTCCTCCTTGGCTCAATCTCTTCAGAAAGATCATTGGGTTCAGGTTGAGTCTCAACCCCCAAAATCGTCATCCTTTCCACTTGATCTGGAATAGATCCTGATGTAGAGGCGCCCTCAATGGTCAGATTCTGAGGAATCCCAGTCTTCAGTGGGAAGACATCCTCAAAGAAGGTAGCATCAGGGAGTTCAACAATAGTGTTGACATCTATGCCCTGTATCTCGGACCGAATTACCAAGAACCTATATGCATAGCTATTTTCTAGGTAACCTAAGAAGACCGCATCAACAGTTTTAGGACCAAGTTTCTTTCTCTTGTGTTCTGTGACTAAAACCTTAGCGAGACAGCCCCACACTTTGAGATATCTTAAACTCGGTTTCCTATTTCTCCAAAGTTCAAATGGACACTTTTCCATATGTCTTGGAGGCACCCTATTCAGAATATGGCAAGCCGTATTCAAGGCTTCTCCCCACATATAGGTTGGAAGTCCAGAACTTTGTAGGAGAGCATTGATCATGTCAGTTAAGGTTCTATTTTTTCGTTCTGCTATCCCATTTGATTGCGGTGAATATGGGGCCGTAACTTCATGAACTATGCCAAAAGATTTGTATTGTTCATCAAATAAGTTAGAGGTATATTCACCTCCTCTATCTGACCTAAGGCGTTTAAGCACTTTTCCTGTTTGTGTCTCAGCCTCATTCTTAAATATAAGAAATTTCTCTAAGGCTTCATCCTTGGTTTTCATTAGATATATATAGCAGTATCTACTGCCATCATCTATAAAGGTGATAAAGTATTTCTTATTGTCTCGGGTTAACACACCATTAAACTCACATATGTCCGTGTGCACTAGATCCAAGATCTCACTATCTCTAGAGACAGACTGAAAAGACTTCCTAGGTGTCTTCGCTTGCACACAGATCTCACATTTTTGAGTTTTATCAATAGTGTATTTAGGGATCAACTCTAAATTCATCATTCTTTTAATTGAATTTAGGTTTACATGTCCTAATCTACCATGCCACAGATCACAAGATTCTAGATTATTCACAACATGAGACACAAAACTAGAACAATCAGCATTCAAAACATTCATTTCATTTATGTTTACTGAATCACATCTAATTCTAAATAACAAATCAAAATAAGCCAAATAGTCTTTTCCATAAAAAGTGCCATGTCTCAGGATGACAACTTTATTACATTTAAAGTTTAACTCAAAACCATTTCTAACTAAGATAGAGCCAGATAACACATTCTTCTTGATGTCAGGAACATGCAGCACCCTGTGCAACGTCCAGACACGTCCAGAGGAGAACCTCAAGTTGACTTGTCCCGACCCTAGCACCCTGGCCGCAGAATCGTTCCCCATCTTCACAGTCCCACCGTTGCAGGTCTGATAAGAAGAAAACAACGTTCCGTCAGAACATATATTTACATTGGCTCTCGTATCCACGAGCCACTCATTTGGATCATGGATATGGTATAGTTCAAGTTTTACAGAGACATACCCCTCGCTAGCCCCGAGTCCCATAGTGATCATGTTCACTTGTGGACTCCCGTCTGTAGCCTTAGGTTGAGCCTTCAAGGACGGACAGTCCTTCTTCCAATGGCCAACCTGATTACAGTGTCAGCAGAGTTTATTCTTTGCCTTTTTCTGGATCTTGCCCTTTGGTTTCATTTTATTGTTATTAGGACCCTTTCCCTTCTTATCCTTGCCCTTCGAGGTCATGAGATTGACCTTAGCCTGAATATCAACATGAAGCACAGGTTTTTGTTTCCTGTGTTCCTCCTCTATGGCAATTGCCACCATCAAGTCATCCATAGAAATCTTCCCCTTTCTATGTTTCAGGGTCATACCGAAGTCTTCCCACGACTTGGGGAATTTTTCTATGATGCACATGACCTGAAACTTCTCTGGAAGTTTCATTTCGGCATCTTCTAAACCATGGAGCAGGAGTAAAAACTCGTGTGCCTGTTCAAAAACAGACTTCCCTTCGGCCATGGAAAACTTCAAAAATTTGGCCACGGAGTATTTCTCAATACCGAGGTCTTCGGTGTTATACTTATAATCCAAGTCTTCCCATAGCCCCTTTGCAGTCTGCGTGGATGAACAGTATACGTCAAACAACGTGTTGGACAGAGCCAACAAGATGCAACCATGACATATACGGTCGCGTTCCTTCCACGCAGATTGCGCCTTATGGCTATCGGGTGAGGGGTTTTCCATCTCTACCGTAGGAAAATCGGTTTCAAGCATCGAGATTAACCCTATGGTGGTTAACCAGATCTTCATGCGTTGTTGCCAACGCTTAAAATTCTGTCCACCGAATTTTTCAGGCATACCCGTCATATCTACCCTCGATTTAGACATTGTTTCCGACATTCTAGAATCGGTTCGGGATATCTTCTCTAAGATTGTTGTTAATAAGATTACCGATGCATATATTAAACAGTAAATCATCGGATCCAAATGAATTAACAGAGAAACAACGCCGAATAAGATTATATTAATCGCATGTTTCCCAATCATTATCCGATTATAAAATGCAACCAAGAACCGATTAAAAGAACAGAAATATAAATTAGGGCATGATCCAGAAAGGGTAAAGCAATAAACATATTGCGACAACCAAAATGAAATAAAGATTAGATTAGAATTCACCGAAGCGTCCATGAAATGGACTGTCCTTAGAGAAGATATCGCCCCCACAATACCGGTGCGTAGGGTACTGGCGATCCGCTCCCAGGATACGACGGCTCACGATCGTCGTCGGCGCACACCAACGGGATCGTCCTCGATTGTACCTCAGAGAACTGCAGCCGAGAGAAGAGAAGAAGAGGAAGATGTTCGTCCGTGAGAGGAAGAACCAGAGAGAGAGAGAGACGGCGTGAGAGGTTTTTTCTTGCGAGTGAAGAAAGACGGCGTCTGGTGAGGGATATAAAAAGAGGGGCTTGCGTACACTAGCGCGCGGTGACCTTTGGTTTCCGAAAACGCCCCTCAACGGGCGTGTCCATTCGAATTCCAAACCTGCAGCTAAATCGAGCCGTTTGGATCAAATCCGATTCCCAATGTGATCGCGATTAAATTAATTTGTCTAATTAATTTAATCGATCAGCCAAATGAAACCCGCAGAAAAAGTATCGAGATCCGAATCGACTCTCCCGAGCCGGAGCCGGAGCCGGAGACGGAGCGGAGCGGAGCGCGCGCGCGCGTGTGGTCCTCCATTCCTCCTCTCTTCTATTGCTACAAGAGCTTGGGGGTATGGACTCATATATAAGTCCACCAAAAGTTTAGTTCTCCACGGTGTGGTACTAAACTTTCACCCAAACTCAACGATGTCTCAAATTTGGGAATTCCCAACTTTCCCTCCAAACATTTAGTTTCCCAATTGAAACCAAATTAATGCCAATTATAATTAATAGGTTTTCCAACTAAAACCAAGATACAATTTTAATACAACATTAAATACATCTCTACAAGATCATCAACATCGTTTGCACATGATAACATGCCTTAACAATTCCCTATGATGACAAAATCAATTTGAAGTGTTTTGCAAAAGATACAAGTTAAATATTTGGGGTATTGTTATTGAATACCTCTCCATTTTTGTTTGAAACACTCAAGATTCTGAAGAACTATTCTTCAGAGATACCTTTCTCCCTTTTTGACATTATTAAAAAGTGAAGATTATACGTTCAGCATTTCATTTTGAAAATATACTTTAGATGCCAATACTTGACAAAATAATATTTCTAATACCTCATTTCCTTATGTCTTATAGATCACTCCCTCATTGTTTAGATCACTCCCTCATTTCACTGAAGAAGATGGAGATCCACGAGCAGCCGATTCGGTAGCATAACGATGTCACAACGACTGCGGAATTCTCTAGGTCAACATATGGACAACCACATGTTGAGAACGAGAGAGAAAGGGGATGACCATGAGAATAAGGGAGGGAGAGAGTTGTTGTCTTCTTAATGCGCAAAAGAAAAATCTAGGTCTACCCTTTCTTTTATACTAAATTGGATGGTGGAGATGCACTCCTAATTCAAATCAATTTGAGATTTTGTTGTAAAAATTTACAACAACAGTTAAGTTTATTTAAAAGAATATATATATATATTGTAAATAATAGTAACATATTGAGATTTAATTAAATAAAAAACCCTTCAAATAAAATAGGACTAGAGAGCCTCCTTCCATGTAAGGGGGAAGGAGATAGCCTCCTTCCCTTTATACATGGTGGATGACCACCATGATTGGAGAGAAAAGATCTCTCCCCAATCCTAATCTAATCTCATTTAATTAAATCTTATTTGATGGAATCTTTTGTCAACAAAAAACACCAAATAATTACTGCAAATTATATTTGATAATTGTAAACAAAAACCTTTGACAATTATGAATCAAATTCAACCAACCCAATAAATAAAAATTATATTTACAATTAATTATAAAATATGAATACAATTTACATCAACATTTAATTCGTAAATCTAATTTACAATTAACTCTCTCTAATATATTATAAATCACATCTATAATATATACGATCAATATTAGTAATGATATCTGAAGGAAGTAAAAAAATATTTACTATACATCACGGAAAACACAGAATATTTAGCAAACAATTTTTCAAAATAACGTTAGTTCATCATATGAATTAGAAAATGTAGCACAACGCTTTATGTATCTAGAAATAAAAAATAAAGTAACTATTTCCTTTAGGATTTCTACTATTCATGATCAATAATGAAGACAACTCATGGTTTACCTTTGAAGCGTGGGTTTATAAAATATGATCCTCCCGAATCAAGTCCGATCTGCAGACTTCTCTCTCGTGGGCTCATCTCCAGCGACTACCTTAGGAGGAGCACTTGCTGGACGTGGTACGAGTTCAGCACGACCATCTGGGTCATAGAGAGTTGACAGACCTCCAACAAGATCGACTCAGAGCACATGAACGACTACCATGCCTACTAGATCTGTGAGATGCTACTTGTGCAATGAGTGTGGACATTACCGAGCTCAGTGCCTACATGCTTCTGGAGAGTCTCGGCCACAACTATAGGCATAACATACTGGGAGTTTCCGTGGTAGGAACTCCAACTTCAGAAGGCCACTGAGACAGACACAGAGAATGGTAGGTTCTAGTATTTCACCAGCTAGGCAGGGTCAACTACACGTAGTGATCGAGGAGCAGACACGATTAACAACTACTGTGGTGAAAGGTATGGTCTCAGTCTTGGGACGACCTTTCCATGTTTTGTTTGATTCTGGAGCTATGCATTCTTTGATTGCTTCGAGGCTACTAGCCTCATTGGGGGATATATGTATAGGGGGATATATGTATATATTGCATATATATTTTTATTCATAGCTCATACTTTCACATGTTTTGTATATTTATTATGGGCTATGGGTATGATGATTTGAAAATGTTTGTAAAATAGTTTTTAAAATATTAGAAATTTTTTTATATATATTTGAGACGGGTTACAAAAATGCTTTACAAATTATTTTGGAAAGGGTACCAATTATTTTGACACTATAACACATCATTTTTCTGTATATATTTACGTATTCTTTTTAAAAATATAAATATAAATTAAGGAGTTATAAAAATAAAATAAAAAAAATAAATTAAAAACAATAATATACGTTACTTTAATTTCTCAATAGAGTTTCAAATTTCTGAAGGTGTGCTTTTGGAGTAACGGTTACTTTTTTAACTGTTGGAGTCCTTAGGTTTTAAAAGGTTGGCCAGCTTAGTCCCTTATAGAGTAAAACATGGAGAGGAGTCTAGATGGGAAATCTATATTTTGGAAGAGCAAGTTGATAAAGAGTTCTATAAAAAGGGTTATGCATATCTTTCCTTGAGTATACTCAAAAGCTTGAAGATCATGTCTCTTGTAAGTTGGATCATCCTCATAAGTCCAGCTTTTTGCTTATAAGACAAACCCATAGGATTATTGCAGAAAATAAGGGTTGGATACCTCTTCCTTATATTTTAGAAAACTTCAAGTCTTCTAATATTGATATGGATATTACTTTCGAGGATGAATGGAATCATTCGAGGCGCTTCATTTTTCAGGTCAATGAAGATCTTTCCTATTCTTATTTTGAGGTTTACTCTGTGAGGAGGAATCAAGTGAAGCATAAGGCTGTCTATGATTTTAAACCTCGTGGATTCAAGTCTGATGTTTGAAGTTGAGAAGCTGAAGTTTGGTAGTGTTGTGTTGGTACCCTTGTGATGTTCTTGTAATGTTTATTAAATGTTGTGTTCTGTCTATTATGCATTTCTTCTCTTTGAAGGGTATATGTTATATCATTTTTGTTAATAAAAATTTTCAATTAAAATCTTTAACTAATTAACCTGCTAACTAATAAATTGGTGTTTCCGTGACACTTTCATATTTCATAACAAGGCTTGTTGAGATTCATAACAATTGGTTCATGAGGTCCAGAAATTCAGAGTTAACTTATCTTCTTCATTAGGGGTCTCAGACTTAAAAATCCATATTTCCCTAGTTTGAAGATATGTGTACTAGCATGCGTAATCTTCATTTCAAAGAAATAGGACTAACACCTCACATGCACGTCTGCATTCATGATGAGATGAGGTTTCACTTGAGGAACTAGGATTTGAGATTTAAGTTTGGATATGATCTTATGATGCTCGAGGATGTGATAAAATTAATGAACACTTCATAAAACATGAGTGTCAGCAGTCTAAGATAGTTTGAGAACATGGTTCTTATACTAATATCTTGATATTGACCTAAGAGTCATGGTGTAATGCAATTAAATTAAATCTATTGACTAGTATGACCTAACTCTTGGTAAAAGCAGTGGAGCTAGCCAAAGAAAAGAGGAAAAATAAAGAGAAAAACTCATACATTACAAAGCCGAATCAAAGAGCTTATGTCAATGGTGAGCGCTCCCAACCTTTTAAGTATCCACTTGGACAAAAATCTTGGGCTTTTATGAGTCAGGCTAGTACACAAAAGGGATCTACATCGTATAATAATAAAACTCTGGGTGTCGAAGGTACCCAAAAGAGACACAACCTGGTGCATTCCCAGGAAAACACGTACATACGACTCAATCTCTTTTGACGGACACATTGATTAGCAACAAAAATAGATGTGTTGAGTTAATAAGGTACTTGAGAGAATCCTTGTTCTAATGTGAGGGAGAGAAGAAATGACACAAACCCCGATCCCTCCATCATATGGACTTTCTTATACACTTTTATGTCTGAAAAACTAATGAGATGGTGAATAGAAGCGCGAATAGATTTAATCCCTAGTGTTGAGGATTAGGTCCTTAGGAAAGTCTCATGGACTGGAGCTTTGGATGATGTATCGACTCTACTCTTGTGAATGCAATCAAGATATAAAGGCATACATCTTATGTGTCTGTATGTGTTTATTATTAGAGAGTCTGATGATTATAGAAGCTGAGTTCCTTTTGATTAAGACCCGATTCATCTTACAGTTTTAGGATATCTAAAACTGAGTGTTCTAGATTGATCAAGTCTTGTCTTTACACATGCACAGTCAGGGAATCAACTAACTGACTAATTCATTCTTTATTAGTTTGCTCGAGGATGAGCATAACTTAAGTATAGGAGGGTAATAAATCCCAGAGTTATCAGCTTTATTTATATATTATCTCTCAAACTTAAGTAATTCATCAACTACAATTTACAATTACTTTATGCAATAAATAACCTATTGTAAATAATTTAACCTAATTATTGTAGATAAATAAATATATTATTGTGTTTATATTTTATGTATTTCCTATCTATAAGATTAATATTGTGTATAATTAATTTAACATTAAATATAAATTAAAAATCCAAAAAATAAGAAAGAATAAATAAGTAATTTTAGTACTTTGAAGTTACACATTACTATGTACATATGATGTCTTTTTTTCTTTGAGTTCTACATGAAAGTTGTAAATCTCATCAAGATCAACAACTTTTATTTTAAATACGCTTTCTAATTTATATTTAATTATTTTATTTTGATTTAAATCTTCATATTTGACTTATCTGAATGTGATTAGGCCACGTGGTCCAATTTTAGTACTCCACCTAGCCAACCCTTATTATTTAAGCGCCCATATTTTTTTACTGTCGGATCAGCCTTGAGTTAGCCAAATCGCAACCATTCACTTCCACCCAAAATTCGACTGTATGATCAGTTAGATCAGATGACTTTATTCATCTCCCCCGTGCCCAAGATTTGACCGTTTGATCTTTTGATCAGACGCTCACTGCTCATCTTCTCCAATACACCCCTTCGTTCCACTGTTCCATTATTTGCTCAACCTCCCGACTTCAAGCCTTTTTGCAAACTCCCTCGACCGATCTCCCAGTTAACTAACACCTCTGTTCCAACCTTCTAACTACTCTCTTCTTTTCCATAATCCAAACTTCTTTATCCATCCAGCCTCCATGCATCCACATGCAGTTGAAACCACCGCCTGGGCACAACCACCCTCAACTTCTCCTCCATCAAAACCCATCCTCCGGCCACTGAAATCGTCAATCCACCCTTGTGTGAGGAGAGGTATAGCCCCACCTCCACCTTCGTGACAAGAAGAGAGAGAGAGAAAGGAAGTGATGATGGTTGAATCCCTCTAGCATGATCCAAGGTGAAACCCACCTTGCTGCAACCCCAATCAAAGGTTGTGTAAGCTTCAAACATTAGTCTTGTTCGTTAAGTGAGGACTGAGGTTATTAAAACTCAATTATGCCTAGATTCATCACCAAGTTCTGCATCATTTTACTTTCATCTTCATGTAAGTTTCTAGTCTTAGTTTTCTCTACATTCCTCCATTTTACCTGTACATATCTATCAGTCCATTTCATACTCTGAAACCATCTTCACCATATCTGATCATCACACTTCTACGCGTGAACTCTAGTGAATCCTCTCAAATTCTCCATGATAGTTTCCACCTCAATCTTTTCTTCTTCCTGCAAGGAAGAAGAACTTGACCAAGGATCTTCTCTCCCATCGTCGACTGAGCCTACATTTCACTCTCCACACCTCACCTTGTGTTCGGTTTAGTTTGCTAACCTTGTAGGTGGCAAATCTTCGCATTGATCTAAGGGAGGTTTAATGCTCTATTATCAAGATTTCTCATCGGAAATGCTTCACCGATCGAATACCTCAGAGAGTATCGCTTTCTCTTAAACCCTCAAGCTTCATCGCCAGAGTCTGAGGAAAGTGTCTCGACCTTCACCAACGTTATGGCATCAAGGAGGAATGATTAACAGGTCGTGGGAGCCCCGGCTTCATCGTCGCACACAGAGGAGGAAGGAGTTGACCTTCAAGTAGCAATCGTTGTAGGATTAGATCCTAAGATCTAATGAATGACCATGATTTAAAGCCGAAGCTCCACCCGAGCCATCGTTTTAGACAACAAGTCCGGAGCTTCCAAGCCTCTCCCGAAACATCTCAAGATCTCCACGTGGCCCAAGCTACGCGCTTGACTCCGAGCCAAGCCATCACGTGCATTGCACACATGAAGGTGGATAAATTGCAAGAGCATCCCGCTTCATTTCATGAATTGCAGATAAGTCCCCTCCAGGGTTATTTGCATTCAAGAGATTTTGCATATTTGCAATTCGGTCCTTGTTTTGACTTTTATGTAATGGTTTATTAAGTTTTATTAAGAATATGCCCATGTATTATTTGGTCAATAATTTATGAGCCATTTATCCTAATTTAATAAAATCATTATCATTTTGAAGATAATTTTATGCTCTTTAATTTAGTTTATTTTATGCGCTGAATTAATATATCTTTTACGCATTAAATTTTAGAGTACATAAATTGTCTTTTCACCTTTGAAAAGTAATTGATAATTGATAATTGATCTTTTCATTAATTGTTGAATTATTGAATACTCTGATTTGCTCAACATCTAATTGGGATTAAAAAATAAATCATTTATGATTACTTTTCTAATTAGATAATTAATAGTAAAAATGCTTACTCATTGCAGATTAAGAGTTTAAGGAGTTATCTATTTGTGAATTGACCAATTGAATCTTGAACTATGCATTATTGATTTCATTGATTGTTGAATTAATTAATCTATTTATTTATTCTTTAATCATGAGCTTGTGTATTGTGTTGTGCATTTTGTTTCATTCTGATAGCATCATTAATGTTCATGTAACATATTGCATAAATTTTTTTGAAAAAAATTCATGCTTTGCATTGAGCATTGCTACTTAACCTAGATCACTACCACATTGCTAAACTAAATATTTAACTCCTAGATTTAATTAGTTAATTGCATGTGTCCTTGTGTTCGACCCTATACTTTCCCAGGATAAATTAAAGTCAAATTCTCTGTACAAAGATCATTCAATTCAGTTCCGATAGAGTGTTGATTAGATGTATTATAAAGAATACATATTACTATTGCCAATTAGCATCACATCAAAGACCCCCATTGATTTCACCCTGGATCTCAAGATCCAAGTCCATTGAACTTCATCTTTCATCCTCACTTGGAGCTCCTTTGCCCTTCACCTCCTCATGCACAGAAACTCCAACAACGGGTCGAGAGAAACCCTCTCAAACCTTTGAGACTTTTTGTAAAAGTTTCAAGCCTTGAAGAGGCATCTGGATATGAAGTAAACCCATCTTGAAGTCCAAGTAGCATTGGTCAGATCAAAGAACAATGGCCGAAGGAGAGAGTATTCAACGATCAAAGGAAGGGGAGGCATTGTTCTTGAGCATTCTTCCAACCCTTTTCCAAGTTGTTGGATCAAGCCTGAGTGCCAAATCTAATATCCATCATTGAAGTCAAGGCGAAATGACTCGTGTCTCAGCCATTCGAATTATGTTAAGTGAGCTGACGTTGCGCAATGAGCGTCACTTGATCGTGATTATTAGGTGTAAATTGCAGACATCCCTCTCCACCTTTTCTATTTTTCGCTTTGATAAATATTAAGCAGCGTTTAAAAACTTTTGTATAAATTGCACAGGACCCCCTGAACTTGGAGAGATTTACACTTTGATCATTACGCCTCACGTGTAAAAGTATGTGAGGCACCATGATATTTTAATGTATGCCCCTAATGTTTTAGGACATGTTTTGAAATGCATTATATGTTTTAGTTATTTGCAGATAGGTCTTTCTAATTGTATCTTTTATTTTTATTTGTATGCATCTTTATAATTATTTTTACGACTCTAAAAATTGTAGGAAAATTACATTATATGCATGATATATTGTGTATTCATGCCCATTTTTTATTTGACATTTCTTGAAATTTCCTATTTATTAAAAATAAAAAAGGAGCCTTGTATTCCCTCTTCGCTTATAAAAATCCAAAAAACTATTATAAAATCACCTTTATAAATTCTAAAAAAATTAGATATATATTATCATATATTCTACCTTCAGACCAAAAACGACTAAAAAATATAAGAAGAAACCCTAAAAATTACAAAATACTATAAAAATCAGAAAAATTTCATATAAAATCTAAAAATTATTTTTATTTATTTTATATATTATATGTTAAAATAGTTTTAAGAAATTTTGAGATTATTATCTATTTTTAAACTCCAAAATATTCGATTTATTTATGTAGTCCATGTTTTGTACATTTTAATACTTTAAAAATACATAAAATTTGTCAAAAATTATATAAAAATTTTAAAAATAGAGAAAATTATTAATAACATAAAAACATTTTATTTTCTAAATATTCAGTACATTTACAAATAATTACAAATATAAAGTTATATATATATGCTATATATACTTTATATTACTTATAATAACTCTATTATTATTCTTATTATATATATTACATTTTAAAAATAAAAAGTAAAAAATATAATAAAATAAAAAATAAAAAAATTTAAAAATATAAAACAAATAAAAATCAAATATAATAAAAAAACCATAAAAATAGAAAAAAGGAATAGTACAAAAAATATTATTAATAATAATTATTAATTAATATTAATTATACTTATCCAATGTTATTCTTGGTGGTTCGATCCCTACTACTTATCCACTATACATACTTTTGTATGGTATAATAAATTTCACGTCACCTTATTTTCATTGATATATATACATATATTGTGGGTAAACTGATGATCTGTTTAGATTGTTTCAGTACTGAGAGCCGAGAGAGGCGTCGATACAACGATTGCCGGATCCGATTAGTCGGACACAATAGGCCGTCCAAGATCGGACACTAGGTACCTCATCGATCCTGACCAATCACCTCCTTTTTGGTATCTAGACTTCATGGCATACATAAATGTACTAAGGGGGGATTATGCATTAAGTTAATATGATAAGGATAGGTTGTGTCATACCCATCATGACACATGAAGAACCACAATTTGGAACCACCCTACACACGATTTTGAGTTGCCAGTTGTAGTGTGTTGGTGGCATGATACCAGTGCAAACGTATGGTAGACCTTGAGTAGGTGAGTGCATAAAGTAGATATAATAACATGCCTTTGGACTTGGGATGCACTCACAATACTTATTGATGAAACTGTGATTTATATACATTATACTCAAATCAACTTAAATTCTAAGCAATTACACACATAAATCAAATAACATAATAAGACAATTTAAAACACTTATCAAATAAAAATAAGCTAATTAAACTTCATTTATTTAAAAATAGTTCTATTAAAGAAAAATCCGATAAAGAAATAAACAAAAGCCTCAATTATACATATACATTAGATATATGTAAGCCAAAAATAAGTAGAGAATCTCAATGATATCTATAGAGCCCACATTAACTCCAATTGATTTGATATTTATTGGATTAATTCAATAAAATGTGAACAAAAATATAAAATAAGTCAACAACACGAGGTGCACAAATACCAAGAAAACACAAGCCCTTTGAAAATTAAATTTATTAAGTCTATGAACTCCAATTGAACCCAACTCACTTATAAAGCTAAATATTAAAAATATACTTTTTATTGGATATACTTTTTAGTGAATAAGAGTCATATATATAAAGTTGGGATTTAGACTAAATGTTATATGCACCTAATGATTTTAAGCTCTTGTAAATTTATCCCGGCACATATATCACTCACCTTGACATGTACCTATTTTTTGCAAACTACCGTTGTATATGTATTTTATCTAACAAAAAAATATAAAAATCATATAAATAAGAAAAAACAAAAAGAATAAGATTTGAAACTATATTTTATCTAACAAGAATATAAAAATCATATAAATAAGCAAAAATAAAAAGAATGGGATTTGAAACTAAGATTCATTTGTATCTTACACCTTTTGAATCACTAACCCTAATTTTAAACCACACTAACCTGACTAAAAAGATAAACTAAAATTTTATAAATGTGCCTAATAATGTATATTATGTAACAAAAATAAAAAATATCATTGAAAATACAAAAATGTTAAACTCCCCAAAAAAAATTTAAACATACTATGGATAATTTGTTCTTTTTAAAAAAGTTGTATAAGGACCCTTTCCCGTCCCCTATCTTTCTCTCTCTCATGGCAATCAAGGTAAAAACCAGAGGTCATTGGACCTTACTTCCCAGACACTTCCTTCAGTTCCAATAGTATTCCTCCTCCTCTGAACTCTTTTCTTTGTTTTCTTTCCTTCAGTTTCATCTCAATGCCATTCTTTTTCATTTTATTATTCTTCTTCCTCCACTGATTGACTATATCCGCCATGCTTATTGAACCTCCATTTCACTCATCTCCTCACACCATACTAGGAGCTCCAGGTACCACACTGAGAAGATACCAAAGGTGCCCACGTCAACTTAAGCTCTCTCGCATGGCTCTCTAGTTCTTGTTTGTGCCCAAACCCCTGCAAGTGATCGAAGGACAAACCTCCATCTATTGCATCCGAATTTCTCCAGGTGCACATGACTAGAATCAAGCTCCACGAGCACTATGTACCATTGGTGATCATCTTTGGACCATCTCAGTTGGGGAAGAAGAAGCAGTAAGCAGTGCACGATCGTCGTCGACCTTCTCATCTCCTATTGAAGCCATGCTGATTCTCAATCATCGGACTAGAGATCATCCTCGTCTCAGCTGCTCGATACGTGGCAAAATCGTACCCATCTGATCGTGAAGCCTCCCGTCCATCTTAGTTGTGTAGGTCACATGAGGGGAAATTTTGCAAGTGCCCCTATCGAGGTCCTTGATATTACACATGACCATGCCTAACCGTTCCACTTAAAGTGCATGTGGAAGCCAGAAAAATTGCAACTAATCTCTGCCGATTTATTCTTTTTGCTTCTCAATCCTCATGCATCATTTTAATAGGTATTTATTATCAGAGAGACCCTTGCATTCGTATTTCAATTTGGTCTAATTTTAGTTTTTTATTTTATTTCAAAAATATTGTATACTTACTAAAAAATATTTCAATGCATGTTTTCTTATATTTTTGTGAACTTTCAATGATTTATTAAAATTAAAATAGTAAAAATCAACCCATTTTACTTATTTTTCTTATATAATTCATAGTAATTCATGTGATGTCCAAATACTCTAAATAATCAGTATTTATTCATATATAAAGTCTTTACAACCCTATCCAAAATCCATTAAAAATTTGATTCTTGTTAATTAAGTAAATTATTAATCGAGTTTGGTATATTCATTTATCACTATTTTCTGAACTTAAAAAAACTTTGTGTGCCTCACTTAATTTCCTATTTATGAAATTTAAAGTAGTAAAATTATGATTATTTAATATTTTTAATTTATTAAATGGTTAAAATCAGCATGTAGTAAATAATTTATAATAAATTTGTTTCTTAGAAAAAAATATTGAAAATTTGTAATAGATATACTTTGTTGCGATGCATTTATTATAAAAATTTCATGAGTGTTCATTGTATAATTTCTTAATTTTCATAAAGATTCAAAAACTTTGTTATTTTTATTAGATGAATATCACATAATAAAATATTTAATACCCCTAAAAATATATTTTTTTGTAATATTTTATATTCCATGTAGAAAAAATGTTAAAATGGAAAAATATCTCTTTTCCTATTTTCTAGGTATTTAGGACTTTAAAAGCTCCTAAAAACATATGTTTCTCAATAAACAATTTATTTGCTTTACTCATCTTTAAATATACTAAAAAATCATTCACAATAGATTTTGTCTCACAAATCAAAAAATATTTATCCCTTTTTCTTTATGTGTTTGAGTCTATGAACTAATTTTCGAAGTCTCCTTATATATTGATTTTCGTAGGTTTAAGCCACTCACTATATCTACATACAACATTTTTTATTGTGAGTTCAAAATACAAAAATATCAAATGCATCATCTTGGATTGCCTTTTTGCTTGTTAATTGATATTTATTGATCAGGCCAATATCCACTTCCTCATGACCGATCTTGTGCTTGCTTAAGTGATGAACCGTTGAATGGCTATCTTAATGTGGCCTCCTTGTAATACGTTCACTTAGTGATCAACTAGAACATAGTGGATTTATCTCTACAAGGAGTGGCTTGGTTAAATATTTTAACCTAGATAAGTCCATGGTCGAACTCAAGGACACAAACTCTCAATGCGATTTATCAAGTAATTAATATCTATGTTAAGCTAATGATTGCAATATCTTGGTAAAGATGAGATAAGAAATACAACAGATTGAACATAATGCATGCAAGTGAATTTTATATGATTTCATGCAAGTAAATAAATGGCATAATGCAACAAAAATGAAATGGAATGCAAACATACGCTAATGCACTAATATACCACTGAAATTATCAATTAATTGAACATTAATTACAAAAATCAATTCCATGCTTGATTTGATGCATAAAATAACTCTATGTTTAATCAAATGGTATTTAAATGAATACATGAATGATACGTTAAATTTCCAATTCATTCGCCCTACTTCAAATGTCAAATCATAAATTAATTGATGCCATTAGCTAGATAATAAAACAAACATCACAATGAAAATTAATTGACGCCAATAGCTAGATAATAAAACAAACATCACAATGAAATTGAAATTTAATGCATTTTATATGCTCAAGATATAACATAAAATGTCTAGGGGCATAATTAAAAGAAAGAATACTAAACATATATACAAAACATCACATTTTGGTCATGTTAGGGACATGTTTATAAATAAATAAAGCTGCAAGGGACTTATCTACAATTTTTCGCACGTACAGGGTCATTAAGTAATTTGAACGAGCTAGCAAGGCATAGAAGTAAATAACCCCATACACACATGCTTTCCACGTTCTTGTTCGGGACCAAAATGTAATATTGAAGAACTACACAACTTCAATTGTAATTTTCCTAGGCCCTTCACGTGCTAGGCACACACATAGAGGCTCGAGTGGAGCGGAGGGTAGGTTGCAGGTTCCTAGGCCACATGGAAGGTCCATGTGCATCGGGTGGTGGCACGATCCCATCAAGCCTCGTGATTCAGAGAAAAACCACATGATGAAGCAACTGATGACTCAAGGAAGAGTTGGAAGTGGTTTTGCTCCGAATCGGGTGGTGGCTCGATCCCATCAAGCCTCGTGATCCCACCCTGCCAGCCACTTCCAACTCATCGGAGATGGAGCTCTAGAACAGAGCACCTCCCAACTCTCCAACTATTGAAGCTTAGACCTTAAAATTGGTTATGAAAACACAACCGAAGCGGTGTGTGTGCGTTTAATGAGTAAAATGAAGGGTCATGGAGTGAAGAAGGTGGAGACCCTAATGGGTTCTCCTCTAGGTAGCTGGAGAAGAAGTGGGTGAAGTGGAGGAGGCTCTAGAAGAAGGAGGATGGTGATCTGGACCTCTCATGAAGGTCAGAGACTTTCAGTAGAGGCTAGGAGCGGGGTTGATTGTGTTGAGAATGTCTCTCCAGCGCAAGAAAATTCAAAGGAAAACTATGGAAAAGTGGATCTAAGTTACTTGGGACTATGAAAAAGCTCACGACAGAGTGGATTGGCTTGGGCTGAGGTCATCACTAACCTCAGGTCATCGATTGACTCCCCCAACCATAGTGAGAAGCTCGAACGACAGTCAGAGACAACGTAGCATGGCCGGACGACCATGGGTCTCTCCGAAGTTACTAACCATGGTTGTTGCTCCAATATCTCCTCCTCTATTACACGAGAAAGAAAAACTCATGTGAAAGTGGATGGGGGCAAAACCACACCGATGATGGCGTATTATAAGAAGAAGATGGGAGGAGTTTATATTCCTAGGCGGTGGTTTCAGCCACTGTTAGAGGTTCTAGGAGTTAGGGTTCTGGGTAGTTAGGAGGTTAGCGTGAAGAAGAGAGGTTATGGCCTCGATGGGGTGGTGTCAGCTGGGTAAGAAGTTGTTTGGAGAAACGAAATGGGGAGAAGTCGAGTGGTTAGCAGTTGACGATGGAGTGGAATGAGGGGTTGCATGGGGGATGATGAGCAGCAACCGTCAGATCTTTTGATCAGATGGTTGTGAGCTTGGCGAGAGTGGGCGACTATGATGCACTTGATTAAGGAGGACCGTGTTGTTGTGAATCATGCGATGCTGATGCAAGCTTAGTCGTCTAATCTAACTGATCAGACGATGGATTAAAAGAGGCGAGGGTTTGAAGGGGGCCAGGTCATGTGGTAGTAGGAGGCGGTGTCACGTGACCCAACTAGAATTAAAAGAAATGGAAAAAATAGTATACAATCAAAATAAAATAGTTAGAAATCTCAAAACAAAAAGTGTTCAACATGAAATTGTAGATATTTTTAGATCTACAACTTTCCTGTAGAACTCAAAGTCAAAATACATCATATATACATAATATCATTAAAGGAATAAAAAATACTTATTTTAATTCATTTTATAATTTTTTGTATTTTTGATTTATTTTTAATGTTAAATAAAATAAATATTAAACTACTTTTTATATTATTTTTAATGATAAATAAACACATAAAATAATGACACAATAATATATTTATTTATGAACATATAATTGGTGTTAATTATTTACACAATGTTAATTGTTAAATTAAAATATTTGTTAATTATTATTAATGAATTGCTTAAGACAAAGGGACAGTAAATCGATATTTTGATGATAAATTGAGAATTTATCACTCCATATACTTAAGCTTTGCTCTTCCTTGAGTAAATAAAGAATGAATAATTTAGTTGAATCCCTAACTGTGCATGTGAATATACAATATTCGATTAATTCAAAATTCTCGATTTTAGTGACCTAAAATTCCAAGATGAACCAAGTCTTAATAATGAGGAACTCAACTTCCTTAATTATCAGACTCTATGCTTATATATAAATAATGAGTATGGCAATTAGTGTTCACTGCATTTACATGTGTAGAGTTGAAACGTCACCCAAGGTTCTAGTCCAAGAGACTCTCCTAAGGACCTAATCCTCAACACTAGGGAATAAATCTATTATTGCATTCAATCCAACAATCTTTAGTTGTCAGACTTAAATGGGTAGATGGAAGGCTAGTTGATGGAGGGAATGGGGTTGCGTCTTTTCTTCTCTCCTTCTCATTGGAATAAGGATTCTCTCAAGTGCCTTACTAGCTCAACACATGCATATTTTTGGTGTTGATGAGTGTGTCCATCAAGAGAGTATCGACTCGTCTGTACTTATTTTTCTTGGAACGCACCAGGGTATGTCTCTTTTGAGTATCTATTATACCTTCAACACTCATACTTGTATCACTATACGATGCATAGCCATTTTTTGATGCTATGTCAACTCATAAAAGCCTAAGATTTTGGTCCAAGTGGACACTTAAAGGCTTAGAGTGCTCGTCTTTGGCGCAAGCTCTTTGAATTTGACTTTGTAGTAGAAGAGATTTTGTTTCTCTTTCTCTTTCTCTTTCTCTTTCTTTTTCTTTTAGTTAGCTAGCTCCACTGCTTTTACCAAGATTAGAGCACACTAATCAACATTTTTAATTAATTTCACCACACCCTGACATTTAGGTCATTTTGAAAGATAGTATAGGAACTTGTTCTCATACTGGCTATGGTGCTGACACTCAGGTTTCATGAAGCCTTCATTGAATTTATCTCATTCTCAAGCATCATTAAATCAAGTCCAAACTCAAATCCCCCATCTCAGTTCCTCAAGTGAAACCTTAACTTAGGACGAAGTTGACCTCGAAACTATATCAAACATGTGGATAATGAGATGGAATAGAATCAAGGATCGGAACATCAGTGACCAGTGATACCGGCCATGGTAGATACGACTAATAAGCTCAAACATTCCTTTTTATCTGATTAAAGAAGATCAAAAGTCCTTTTTCCTTCCCCTCTGAGGATTCCCACTCCATTAAAAGTGTCAAAAAGCCGCACCTTTGAAAGTCAAGATGTCGACCTACTTACTTATAGAAGAAAGTAAAGAGCAATCTGCTAGAACCCGACATCCATAGTCATACGTGGGTGTCAACTAGCTTCTCCGGTCAAAGCCTTATCCAAGGCTCAGTACTTTCCGCTTTCTGGAAAAAGATCAGAAAATGTAGAGGCCGAATATATAGTAGTGAAATCATCCTCCGGACCCTATAGATAGAGCTACTTCATTAGATGTGCGGCATGAACCCTCCATTTTCTACCCCTGACTGAGGATCTCTACTCTCGACTGTCCACAATGGGAAAAAAGCCGTCCATGCCCTTATCAATTAGCCATAACATAGACATGAGTCAGAACTATAGAAAATGCAGAGCCTTAGACTCTGTCTTGCCACATGGACTAGCAGTAGGTACCGAGGCCGTCTTGTCTAGACGCTCAGCAGCTTGGAAGCACAACCTCCCTTTGTCTGTAGGAAGGAGTGAGCACCAAATGACTAATTACTATGTGAGATTTGAAGGACCATGCCACCCCATTATATATTAGGGGGGAGTACGCGTGGTGTGACACAACACGATTCCATTCAAGCAGTTATAGATTCCCCGCGTCGCATCCTCACCATCTATTTGCTACTCGAAACCCAGGACATGAGTGGTGAGGTGATTCAATGACTCCCTTTCTATTGCTTCTACAGAAAAACCAAGATGAAAGAGAAGCCCCCTACATCCTGGAATGTTATAAAGACTTTCCTTCCACCCGTCAGTGAAAGTCACTTTCAACACACCTAGACACACTCTCACTTTAAGGACAGTCTGCCTAGTTCGTGGGACGCTCAATAAGAACGAGACCTCCCCAAGCTCATTGAGGGTGCAGTCAGATGACATTAGTCTTCAAATCTTCTGAGCTTATATCTTTGAAGGCTATACCAGAGGTTAAAGAAGTCGACTCTGGCCCTGGGTTCATCTCTTTCACGCTTCCGCCCGGGTAGCGACAAACGACCACGGGAGAAAAAAAAGACAGGCTGAAGATATATATTGGAAGTTTCTATTCTATATATATATATATAAGGAAGGGCAGTTGATGAATCGCGTAGGGTGCTATCAAATACAGTCTCTCTCCCTCTCTCTCTCTCTCTCCCAATCCACTTTTCAGAAGAGACTCCATGAATAGCGTGTTAGCAGTGCGAGCCCAGGGCAAACCATTCCGATAGTAAATGTTATTGTAATGTTTAATATATCAATAAAAGTTATTGGTTTATTTCACTCACTGTCTGAAATTAAAAAAATGAATGCACTATAAGGTCCCTCTATACAATTAGGATTATGTACCATGGCCATCTTAATAATCATACAACTGTTGATTCAATAATTGAATCATATAGGCTCGTGTTTGGATGAATATATAAGGAGTTAGATTGAGGACTCATCAAATATCATCAAATGATTGTAAAGAGATTATCTCCAACCTGAGTAGGAGATGGCAAACCTTTCTCATATAGGCTGATATCTGACTGACCTCTTGATGCAGGTCCTCTGCATAGGGATAGAGATTCGAAGGTGTCAGATTAGTTAGGTCAAAGAGTCGACTTAACAAGATCGAGATAACCAAAGTCCTATATCGAATACTGTCACGATATAGGCACGCATCCTCTGACCGGAGACAGATGTATTACTATATGTCTGAGTATGTACATTTGGCAGACCAATAGGTTGATGACCTAACCAAGGTCTATACACCGACGAGCTGGTGTGCATATAAGGGCATATGAGTAATATGATCTCTCAAAGGGATCATACAGGTTCACTTATGAACCGGAAGACATGAGCTCACTCACGAGGTATTGGGACCGATCAAATTCCATGCATGGTCGTCATGCTTTAGAAGCATGACACGAATTCGAAGGTATGATATATGCTTTTGGAAAGCATATGATCAATACCAAATCCCAATGACCAAGATTGAGAAACTTGTTGATGAAACCATGAAGATGACAATGTAAAATTGAATTATATCTTCGGGTTGATCACATGTCTTCCAGTATGCACGATGTACATGTATTAGGAATACCTAAGGGTGATGTGATCAATAATCGATTGTATAACCATGGCGCTTCCATTCCAAGGGAGTGATGAAACAGGTCTGGATTTTAGTGACTCCTCTCAGTAGAGAAGCAATCTGATCTTGGTCCAAGTATTGGACATTGATCTGAATGAGATTCAGATGCAATGGGAAGATTAGATTTGCGGCCTTGATTAAATAAAGCATCTCTGAGAGAAACGTGTGATCTGGATTTGAGATATGATCTTAATATCTAAGTCACTATACGTGGAACAATACAATCGCCCTGTCCTTATCTCCAAGTACCTGTGGAGAAAGCGCATTATTCACGAAAGAGTTAGCATTGAGAAATGGATAATTAAATGTGATTTAATTATCATGAATAATGTGAATTCGATTCACATTATTTGAATGCATGAGAATGAGTATCCAATGTAATTAAATGTGATTTAGTTAATGTGGATATGGATAATGTGGATAGCACTATCCAATTATCCATGTATATTGTAAATACGATTTATAATATACATTAGAGAGAGACTTGTGTGATTTATATTTGTTGATTAATTGTTAATGCGAATGAGATTCACATAGAATAATTAATTACATTTAGTTTTGGGTTGCGAATGAGCTTCACAATTTTTCAATGGCTTGATTGATATTTTCCAAAAGATAATTTGGAATTATTTTTTGTAAAAATTATTTTTGACAAGAGTTATAGGAGATATCATGAGATAATGAGATCTCATGATATATTAGGAGATTGACCAAGTCCTATCTAACAAGAGAGGACAGCTACAACTCTCCATGTCGAGAGGAGTAGCCATTCCCGCTTTTTAGGAGTGGACCGTGGTCTTCTCATTATCCTATCTCTAGTCAAAGGTGATTTAATTTGAGATTAATTATATTGATTTATCAATATGAATTAATTTAAAATAAATTACTTGTTGATGTGTTTTACCAACAACATCCTAGCCGTTGAAAGGAACACAAATCAATCTCATTTGTTGATTGTGTGTTGTCCATGGATTGGGATCCATTGACTCCCAAAACCCTATATAAGAAGAGACATGCCTGGCTCTTCGAAGGACCCCGACTTGATGAAGTCTCTCTACTCTCTCTCTCTCTCATTCTCTCGTGCCTTCCTCCTCCTCTCTTTTGGGTGGCCGTCCACCCTACCCTAGAAGGAATAAGGCCCTCATCGTCGCCTTGCATTTTGTTTCGACGACTCTCGGTACTCCATCTTATTTGGTGCTTCTCGTTCGCGAAGAAGACATATGATCTCGTGTGATGAGATCAGGAGTTTCCTTGCTCGGACAACTACTTGGATTGCGAGATCCCCGTGACTCATCCCCGCGCTCGCAAGCGTCTCCTCCGAAGGTCGGACTTGAGACATGAGGCTTCTTCTCTTAGAAGCTTGATTGCAACCACGTTACAACATGTATTCCTATATCTACCATGTGGTTAGACAAAACGATTCATAAATGGTTTATGGATCATGTTGTTTCATCATTTATTTTTTTAATTCCGTTGCACCGAGCAACTAGTATGACTAGTCGCTCTTTATCGTATATGATACGATCATCACGCTTCCGTGATGCGCTTAAGGATCCTCCCATATCCTTCAAGTGGTATCAGAGCCAGGTTGATGAAGGTCTTGGATATGATCCACGAACCTACGAAAATTTGGGCTCGTTTGGGTTCGTAAAGATTTTAGCATTTCATTTTTCGCAGTCTTGTCTTGTGATATTTTTCCGACCTTGTTTAAAATATTTAAACATGAAATTATCATTTAGATAATGTTTATAATTAAATAAGAAAAATGTGAAATTTGAGTTTGCATAATTTGGATCCCATTTGCTCAAGATATGATCGTTTTAATGACCATATATCCACTGTTTCGGGGATGACAGTTAGAGACGTAATTAAGATGTTAATTACTGTTTTAAAATGCCAGGAAATGCGTGTTTATCACATGATTTATGTTTAAATCAAATTATCAATCTCTGAAAATTGATTTTGCTTAATTTGGATTTAAAATGAATGAGATATGCTATTTTTTGTTAGTGAGGGTCACCGCTTGAAATTGCATGTTTATCCAAAACCCTGTGATTGTCATTTAAGAATATTGTCAAATTAATGATTAATTTCCTAGAATAATTATAGATAATATTTGGGAAATATTAGAATAATAATTATTCCCTTAAATGACATTGTCTCAACCAATGAATGATTATATTAGATCTAGATCACCACTTGGTTACTTGATACACTTTCATCAAACTTGTTTCTTGAATAGGTTTTGGGAATTTGTCTAGCAAATTTCCTTATAATCAAAATAGTTTTGATTAGTATTATATGGTGTAATTTCAGTTGAAAAACTGATGATCATCTCAAGTACAAACTGATTGGCTCGGCATTATTTTTTTCCCGAGGAAGATATGGTGTCTAGTCGGGGAGCGTTGAGGTTGCAGGTTGCATCGTGTGTGGTCTGTCCCACTCCCGCCGGTATTGGCCATGACAACGGGTAGGGAACGAATGATGCCTGAGAGATCATAATGTATTTTCTAATTATTAAAATTCAAATAATACGTACTTTGAGATAATACCACTAATTCAAGTAACAATCAAGTTTGATGATTGATTTGGATTGATAATTGATTTAATGAGATTAGATTAATCACATCCAATTGAAATACTCTATTATGAATATATGTGTATTTCTCTTGGAAGAATTAATTGCATGAATATAATTCATGATAATTAATTAAAATTTGAATATGAGGTGGAGGATCACATGAGTGACAACCATGGTCTCCCGTCAAGACGAATGATTCCGTCACCAGATATTGTATGTAGGAGATGCCTGTCCGAAGTGACAACTCCTGCATACGATCCATTTGGATCGGACTCTTCGTTTCTCGAAAGAGTAAGGACGTATGCTTGTGACCCCAATATCGAGTCCTCATATTATTGGGACGATATTGGATTGTGCATAGCGAGTTGTATTCCTGTTGACAGTTGGTTTAATTAATAATGGGTCAAAATCACCTTAGGGGTGGTGGGCCCAGGTGTTTAAGATCGAATTGGGAAATGCCAGTTGGACTTGCAATGCAGAATGTGTTCCCGCTTCTCTTTATTGGAGCCACATGTTCTCATATTATTGGGATGTGACAAAGATAAAGAGGAGATCCCAGTTCTTGCTTGGGATATACCGGTAAGTATATCTCTTGCTTTGGAAGTGACTAAGGGAATAAACTTTCACAGTTGATAAAGTAAGATTAATTTGATTTAAAATGCCTTAATCAAATGTCATAATTTTTGAATATATATAATTATATGTTCTAATATAGTGCATTCTTAATTTCAGAAAATGAAGTCCATGAACCCACTCAGCAGGCTTCTGGAGGTCAACCAGCTGACTGGACCAAATTATTCGGATTGGATCCGTAATTTGGAACTTGTTCTCTCAGCTGAGCGCATAAGTTATGTGCTCACAGAGGACAAGCATGAAAGCCCTAAGACGAAGGAAGAAAATCTGGAAGAAGGGTAGATAGTCATCCTGATGGGATCTGATGCAAGTGTTGCAACAGTCATCGTCGGGACCTGTCGACTATCGTTATCTAGTGGTAGAGTCTTAGTACTTAAGGAGTGTCTTTATGTACCTGAAGTCAAAAGGAATTTGATATCTGTATCTAAACTTGTTAGAAGCGGATATTCATTCCTTTTTTGTAATAAATTAGTCATAAATCATTATGATAAATATATTACGGAAAATATTTTGACTTCTGGCGGACTCTATGAATTATGCATTGATGAACATGTCATGATTGTTACTACCACTAATAAAAACCGTTAAAGATCCAGGGAGAATGGAAAGCATTCGAATATGATTTGGTATCAAAGGATTGGTCATTTATATGTTGATAAAATCAATGAATTGATAAATGATGGACCTTTAGATTTTCTACAGGTTAAATCTTTGCCTACCTGTGAACATTGTATTCGAGGTAAAATGACGAGGATGCCTTTTCGTAACAAGGTTACAAGATGCGAAGGTATTCTTGACCTAGTACATACCGATGTATGTGGTTCCTTCAGTACCGTGACCCGAAATGGATATCGAATTTATTTGACGTTTATTGATGACCATTCACGATACAGATTTATCTTCCTATTACATTATAAATTTGAAACCTTTGAAAAGTTCAAAGAGTTCATGGCTTTGGTTGAGAACCAAACCGATAGGAAAATTAAACGGATTCGATCTGATCGAGGTGGCGAGTACCTCTCAGATGAATTAAAGTAATACCTTAAAGAGAATGGAATTGTCTCCAATCTTACTCCTCCTGGAACCCCCTAACTTAACGGTGTTGCTGAGAGACACAACAAGACCATCGTGGATATGGTCCGTTCAATGATGAGCAAAGCACATTACCACTTGGTTTCTGGGGATATGCATTAGAGACTACAATATATATCCTAAACAAGATTCCTACCAAATCCGTACCTAAGACTCCTCATGAGCTCTAGTATGGATCCAAACCTAGTATTAAGCACTTGAGGGTTTCGGGATGCTTGGTCCATGCGAAGAACGTTGATGCAAGTAAGCTAGAGTCTAGCACCAGAGAGTGCTACTTCATTGGGTATGTTAAGGATGGTATTGTAGACCAGCTTTATGACCCTGAGAGTCAAAAGGTTTTCGTCTCCAGAGATGTAAGATTTCTGGAGGATGACTTCCTTAAAGGTCAAGACAAAAATTAAGTGGAGGAACTCATTAAGTCCCCTGAGGATTCTGAGCTTCCTGAACAGAAGCAGAAGAGATAAATAAAGATGAATGGCATATATCTCTTCAAAGGAGTTTGAGGGTGGTTGCACCACCAGAAAGGTATGGATTCCATGTGTCAGGTGAAACTAACAATGATCCTGCTTCATTTGATGAAGCACTCGCGGATCAAGACATGGATAGATGGATTCTAGCAATGAAGTCTGAAACAGACTCCATGCATAAGAATGGTGTATGGACCCTAGAGGATCCACCAAAGGGGGTATAACCCATTGGGTGTAAATGGATATTCAAGAGGAAAAGGAGACCTGATGGGAAAGTAGAGACTTTTAAGGCACGGCTCATAGCCAAAGGCTACACACAAAGAGAAGGCATCGATTACAATGAGACGTTCTCTCCTGTGGCTATGCTTAAATCCATCAGGACACTGCTAGCTATAGCTGCATATCTTGACTATGACATCTGGCAGATGGATGTCAAGACAGCTTTCCTCAACAGATACCTTAAAGAAGATATCTATATGGAGCAGCCCCATGGCTTCATAACCCAGGAAGGAAAAGTATGCAAGCTAAAGAAATCCATCTATGGTCTCAAACAAGTTTCTCGTAGCTGGAACATCAGATTTGATGAAACCATAAAGAGTTATGATTTTTGCAAAACCCTGATGAGCCATGTGTGTACAAGAAGTTTAGTGGGAGTGCCATTGTGTTCGTCGTGCTTTATGTATATGACATCCTTATCAATGGAAATGATACAAGAATAATGACCAGTGTTAAGATTTGGCTATCCCATACTTTTGAGATGAAAGATCTTGGAGAAGCCTCTTATATCTTGGGTTAGAACATGTTCAGAAACAAAGAAAAGAGGATATTGGGATTATCACAACATGGATACATTAAGAAAATCTTGGAACATTTCCGTATGGAGAATTCCAAGAAAGGTTTCCTTACCTTAAGACATGGTATCCACCTATCTAAAGGGATGGCTACTCAAAGTGTTGAGGGAAAGAAAGCCATGGTTGGATGCCCTTACACATCAGCTGTAGGAAGCTTGATGTACGCCATGATGTGTACAAGGCCAGATATCTGCCATGCAGTGGGAGTGGTAAGCTGTTACCAATCCTGCTATGGGAAACAACACTGGAATGCAGTAAAGAACATATTTAAATATCTAAAATGGACGCAGGATTATATCTTGGTCTATGGAGATGGTGATCTCTAAGACTTGGGATATACAGATTATGATTTCCAGTCTGATATTGATGATCGAAAGTCGATATAAGAGTTTGTGTTCTTATTAAATGGTGGTGCTGTGAGCTGGAGAACCAAGAAGCGGGACACTACGACATATTCAACAACAGAAGCCAAATACATAGTTGCAACGGGTGCTGCGAAAGAGGCGGTGTGGTTGCGCAAGTTCATTTTGGAACTTGACGTGGTTTCCTCTGATACTCCCATCCTGTTACTCTGTGATAACACATGATCCATTGCCCATGAAAAGGAACCCAGATGGCATCAAAAGAACAAGCACGTGGAAAGGAAATACCACATCATTCGAGAGATTCAAAAGCGTTGTGACATCATCATCACAAGGTGGCCTCTGCCGACAACGTTGCTGATCCTCTTACCAAACCTTTGACACAGAAGGTTTTCGACCAGCATGTAATGAGTATGTGTTTAAAAATTGTACCTGAATGATTTTGAGGGCTAGTGGGAGATTGTTAGCAGTGTGAGCCCGGAGCGAACCATTCCTACAGTAGATGTTATTGTAATGTTTGATATATCAATAAATGTTATTGGTTTATTTCACTCCCTGTCTGAAATTAAGTAAATGAATGCACTATAAGGTCCCTCTGTACAATTAGGTTTATGTACCATGGCCATTTTAATAATCATACAACTGTTGATTCAATAATTGAATCATAGAGGCTGGTGTTTGGATGAATATCTAAGGAGTTAGATTGAGCACTCATCAAATACCGTCAAATGATTGTAAAGACATGATCTCCATCCTGAGTAGGAGATGGCAATCCTTTCTCATATAGGCTGATATCTGACCGGCCACTTGATGCATGTCCTCTGCATAGGAATAGAGATTCGGAGGTGTCTGATTAGTTAGGTCAAAGAGTTGACTTAACGAGACCGAGATAACCAAAGTCCTATATCGAATACTGTCACGATATAGGCACACATCCTCTGACCAGAGACAGATGTATTGCTATATGTCTTAGTATGTACATTTGACAGACCAATAGGTTGATGACCTAACCAAGGTCTATATTGAAGGATATTGATTATCCTTAAGCGCATCACGGAAGCGTATTGATCGCATCGTATGCAATCGGAGCAACTAGTCGTACTAGATGCTAGATGCGGCAGAAATTAAAATATTTAAAACTAAAGATGAAACCACATGATCACGGTAACACTTCTCGGATCGTTTCATCAAACCACAAAGTATAAGGAATACCTCTTGAATCGTGGTTGTGATCACGAGATCCCAAACGAGAGATCCTCCTGTCTCAAGTCCGATCCATGAAGAACGCACTTGCGGGCACGATGATGAGTCGCGTACCTCCCGCAATCCACGATGAAGATCCAAGCGATGACTCCCTTGATTTCGTCAAACGAAATCTATCGTCTTCCTTTAGAGTAAGCAACTCCAAAGAAGATGGAGATCCACCAGTCGTCGAAGGCGAAAACAAGATGCTCTCCTCCTCAATATGTAAAGTGGACGGCCACTTGAGATTGAGAGGGAGAGAGCCCACACGAGAATGAGAGAGAGAGAGAGAGTAGTTGTCTTCTACAACTCTAAATGATGTCACTTAAAAGGCTAGGCTAGCCCTCCTTTTATACTAGTTTAGGATCTAATGGATCTCAATCCATGGACACATAGATCCAAAGGCCATGCTTGGTCTATGTATGATCAATGGCTATGATTGTTGTTGGTTAAAACCAACAACATTAATTTATATTTAAATTAAAAATATGTTGCATCATTATCAACATAATTTAATTTACATAAATTAACTAATTAAGAGATAATATGATAACAAAAAAGGAGGCAACTAACCACCCTTGATTATACGGGGCGTCACCTATGAATAATTCATAGGTGACGCCACCTATTATTTAGGTGGTTGTTTTGCCTCTTTTTTATTTTATCTTATTATTTCTTAATAAATTTTGTAATAACAATTATCACAAAATTATCCACCAAATTAATTCCAAATTAATTTGTGAATATTTCAATCATGCCATTGAAAATATGTGAATCAAATTCACAACCCAAACTAATTTGTAAATTACATTTCTAATTAATTAATAAATGTGAATCCAATCCACATTATTAATTAACAAATGCTATTTACATAAATTCTCTCTCTTATATATATTATAAATCATATTTATAATACACATATATCATGGATAGTATTATCCACATTCTTTAATCCTTGATAATTAAATCCCATTTAATTATCTTGGATAATCATTCTCACAATATGAATCATATTCATATTATGCTTGATGATTAAATCTCATTTAATCATCAAGTCCTTGCTTGGATATGAATTCATCAAATGAATTATTCTTGAACTCCTTCAAGAATAATGTGCTTTCTCTGCAGATACTTGGAGATAAGGACAGGGCGGTTGTATTATTCCATGTATAGTGACTTGAATATTGAGATCTTATCTCAAACCCATATCTTACGAACCTCCCACAGATGCTTGATTATGTCAAGACCGCAAATCTAATCTTCTCATTGAATCTGAATCTCATTCATACCAATGTCCAACACTTGGACTAAGATCGGATTGCTTCTCTATTGAAAGGATTCACTAAAATCCAGACCTATTTCATCACTCCCTCGGAATGGAAGCGTCATGGATATACAATCGTTTATGATCACATCACCCTCAGGTATTCCCAATACCTGTACATCTTGCATACTGGAAGACCCATGGTCAACCCGAAGATCAAGATCAATTTTACACTCTCTTTTTCAGGGTTCGATCACTAAGTTTCTCAATCTTGGTCATTGGGAGTTGGTATCGATCATATGCTTTCCCAAAGCATATATCATACCTTCAAATTCATGTCATGCTTCCAAAGCACGACGACCATGCATGGAATTTGATCGATCCCAATACCTCACGAGTGAGCTAATTTCTTCCGATTCACAAGTGAACCTATATGATTCCTTTGAGAGATCATGTTGCTCATATACCCTTATATGCACACCAGCTCACCGGTGTATAGACCTTTGTTAGGTCATCAACCTATTGGTCTGCCAAATGTACATACTCAGACATATAGCAATACATCTGTCTCCTGTCAGAGGATGCGTGCGTATGCTGTGACAGCATTCAATATAGGACTTAAGTTATCTCGATCTCGTTAAGTCAACCCACTGACCTAACTAATCTGACACCTTCGAATCATTATTCCCATGCAGAGGACCTGCATCGAGAGGTCGGTCAGATATCAGCCTATGTGAGAAAGGATTGCCATCTCCTACTCAGGCTGGAGATCTTCACTTGACAATCATTTGACGGTGCTTGATGAGTCCTCTATCTAACTCCTTAGATATTCATCCAATCACCATCCTCTATGATTCATTTAATGAATCAACAGCTATATGATCATCAAGATGGCCATGGTACATAATCCTAATTATACAGAGGGACCTTATAGTGCATTCATTTATTTAATTTCAGAAAGGGAGTGAAACATCAATAACTTTTATTGATAAACATAAATATTACAATAACATTTATTGTAAGAATGGTTCGCCCAGGGCTCACATGTCTAACAATCTCCCACTAGCCCTAAGAACCATTCAGGTACAATCCGTAAACCCATACTCATTACATGATGGTCAAAAACCTTCTGTGTTAGAGGTTTGGTAAGAGGATCAGGAATGTTGTCGGCAGAGGCCACCTTTGTGATGATGATATCACCACGCTTTTGAATCTCCCGAATGATGTGGTATTTCCTTTCCACGTGCTTTCTCTTTTGATGGCACATGGGTTCCTTTGCTTGAGCAATGGCTCCAATGTTATCACAGAGTAACGGGACGGGAGTATCAGAGGAAACTACGCCAAGCTCTAAGATGAACTTGCGCAACCACACCGCCTCCTTTGCAGCATCCGACGTGGCAATGTATTTGGCTTCTATTGTTGAATTCGTCGTAGTGTCCTACTTCTTGCTTCTCTAGCTCACAGCACCACCGTTCAACAGGAATACAAACCCTGATGTCGATTTTCGATCATCAATGTCCGACTGGAAGTCTGAATTTGTATATCCCAAGACTTGGAGATCACCATCCCCATAGACCAAGATGTAATATTGCGTCCGTCTTAGATATTTGAATATGTTCTTTATTGCATTCCAGTGTTTCTCTCCATAGCAGGATTGGTAGCGACTTACCACTCCTACTGCATGGCAGATGTCTGGCCTAGTACACATCATGGCATACATCAAGCTTCCTACAGCTGATGCGTAAGGGCATCCAACCATGGCTTTCTTTTTCTCAACACTTTGAGGAGCCATCCCTTTGGACAGATGGATACCATGTCCTAAGGGGAGGAATCCTTTCTTGGAACTATCCATACGAAATCGTTCAAGAATCTTTTTGATGTATCCATGTTGTGATAATCCCAGTATTCTCTTTTCTCGGTTTCTGAACAACTTCAGGCCTAAGATGTAAGATGCTTCTCCAAGATCTTTCATCTCGAAGGTATGGGATAGCCAAATCTTCTCACTGGTCATCATTCTATATCATTCCCAATGATAAGGATATCATCTACATAAAGCACGATTAACAAAATGGCGCTCCCACTAAGTTTCTTGTACACACAAGGTTCATCAGGATTTTGCACAAAATCATAACTCTTTATGGTTTCGTCAAATCTGATATTCCAGCTACGAGAAGCTTGTTTGATCCCATAGACAGATTTCTTCAGCTTGCATACTTTACCATCCTCAACTATGAAGCCCTGGGGCTGCTCCATATAGATATCCTCCTCGAGGTATCCATTGAGGAAGGATGTCTTGACGTCCATCTGCCAGATGTCGTAGTCAAGAGATGCAGCTATAGCTAGCAATGTCCTGATAGACTTAAGCAAGGTCACAGAAGAGAACGTTTCATCGTAGTCGATGCCTTCTCTCTGTGTGTAGCCCTTGGCTACGAGCCGTGCCTTGAAGTCTCTACTTTCCCATCAGGTCTCCTCTTTCTCTTGAAGATCCATTTACACCTAATGGGTTTCACCCCTTTAGGTGGATCCTATAGGGTCCATACACCATTCTTATGCATGGAGTCAATCTCTGACTTCATTGCTAGCATCCACCAATCCATGTCATGATCCGCAAGTGCTTCATCAAATGAAGAAGGATCACCATCAATTTCACCTGACACATGGAATCCATACCTTTCAGGTGGTGCAACCACCCTCGAACTCCTTCGAAGAGGTATGGGTGTTTCATCTTCATTTATCTCTTCAGTTTCTGATTCAGGAATCTCAGAATCCTCAGGGAATTCAATGAGTTCCTCTACTTCATTTTTGTCTTGACCTTTAAGGAAATCATCCTACAGAAATTTCACATCCCTAGAGACAAAAACCTTTTGGGTCTCAGGGTCATAAAGCTGGTATCCAATACCATCTTTGAAATACCCAATGAAGTAGCACTCACGAGTACGAGATTCTAGCTTACTTGCATCCACGTTCTTCGCATGGACCAATTATCCCCAAACCCTCAAGTGTTTAACACTAGGCTTGGTACCATACCAGAGCTCGTGAGGAGTCTTTGGTATAGATTTCCTAGGAATCTTGTTCAGGATATATATCACAGTCTCTACTGCACATCCCCAGAAACTAAGAGGCAAATGTGCTTTGCTCATCATTGAACGGACCATGTCCATGATGGTCCTGTTGTGTCTTTCAGCAACATCATTAAGTTGGGGAGTTCCAGGAGGAGTGAGATTGGAGACAATTCCATTCTCTTTAAGATATTCCTTGAATTCATCTGAGAGGTACTCACCACCTCGGTCAGATCGAATCCGTTTGATCTTCCTATCAGTTTGGTTCTCAACCAAAGCCTTAAACTCTTTGAACTTTTCAAAGGTTTCAGATTTATGACGTAGCAGGAAGATAAACTCGTATCGCGAATGGTCATCAATAAACGTCAAATAATATCGATATCCATTTCTAGTCGCGGTACTGAAGGGACTGCATACATCAGTATGTATTAGGTCAAGAATACCTTCGCATCTCGTAACCTTGTTACAGAAAGGCATCCTGGTCATTTTACCTCGAATGCAATGTTCACAGGTAGGTAAAGATTGAACCTGTAGAAAATCTAAAGGTCCATCCTTTATCAATCTATTGATCCTATCAACAGATAAATGACCGAGCCTTTGATGCCAAATCATATTCGAATGATTTCCATTCTCCTTGGATCTCTTAGGATTTTTATTATCAGTGGTAGTGACATTTATGACACATTTATCAATGCACAATTCATAGAGTCCACCAGAAGTCAGAACACCTTCCGCAACAAATTTATCATATTGATTAATGACTAATTTATTACAGAACAGGAAGGAGTACCCATATCTAACAAGCTTAGATACAGATATCAAATTCCTCCTGACCTCAGGTACATAAAGACACTCTTTAAGTACTAGGACTCGACCACTAGATAACGATAGTCTGCACGTCCCGATGTCGACTGCTGCAACACTTGCATCAGGTCCCATCTGGATAACTATCCCCCTTGCTCCAGATTCCTAGTTTCCTGAAACAAATGCAACGAATTGTATACGTGAACAGAAGCACCAGAATCTATAACCCAACTTCCTTCTCGTCCAACGAGAAAACTGGTTTCAATGATAAAAGTAGATTTCATACCTGCTGGGTGTTTACCTTTGTCAGCAGACCTCAGGTAATCTGGACAATTACGCCGCCAGTGCCCCGACTTCTTGCAATGGTGACAGACATCGGACTTTTTCGATGTCACCAGTGTGGAAGCACTAGAAGACGAACCAACTCCTTGATTCTTCTTCTTCCTCTTCGGGGCCGGGCCCTTCCGAGAACCTTGCTTCCGCCCGCGCTTTCCTCTCACCTGTGCAACCATTGCACTAGCAGAGGGGACGCCCTTCTTCATGACGTCTTCTGCAGACTTCAATGCAGCTAATAGCCCGACGTTTGTGAAGTCACCTTTGTTCATGTGGTAAGACACAACAAAGTTGTTGAAAGACTTAGGGAGTGACAGGAGAATGAAATCAGCCTGCATTTCAGAATCCAAGTAGGCTCCCAGGATTTCCAGCTCAGAGAGGTACCCAAACATTTTGAGTATGTGTTCTCTGACAGAGGTCCCTTCCTGCATATTGTAGCGAATAAGCTCTTTCATCACATTGTAACGCTGTGTGCGGTTTATGTCACCGAACATCTCCTTCAGATACAGAATAATCTCTTGGCAATGGTTCATTTCCACATGTTGCTTCTGAAGCACATTGGACAATGACCCAAGGATGTGACACCTTGCCAGATTATGGTCTTCATCATATTTTCATTATATGATTTATCTTCCGCAGTCTTAGGGTTTGCTATCTTGTCCTTGCTTAGCACATAAGAGACGCGCTCCGCAGATAGGACAAGATCCAAATTTTGGATCCAATCCGAATAATTTGGTCCGGTCAACTGGTTGGCCTCCAGGAGCCTGCTAAGTGGGTTCATGGACTTCATTTTCTGAAATTAAGAATGCACTATATTAGAATATATAGATAAATATATATTCGTTTTAAGATTATTTGATTAAGGCATTTTAAATCAAATTTGTCTTGCTAGGTCAACTTTGAAAGATTATTCCCTATTTTTCTTTCAAAGTAAGAGATACACTTACCGCTGTATCTCAAGCAAGATCTGGGATCTCCTTTCCTATCTTTGTCACATCCCAATAATATGAGAACTTGCGACTCCGATAAAAAGAAGCGTGAACTCATTCCGCCTTACAAGTCCAACTTGCATTCCCAATTCAATCTTTAACACCCGGACCCGCCACCCCTAAGATGATGTTGACCCGTTGTTAATTGAACCAACCGTCAACAGGCTTAATACTCGCTATACGCAATCCAATATCGCCTTAATAATATGAGGACTCGATATTGGGGTCACTACGATACAGCCTTACTCTTTCGAGAAGCAAAGAACCCGATTCAATTAAATCATGTACAGGATCTGTCACTTCGGACAAGCGTCTCCTATACACAACAACTGACGACGGAATCCTTTGCCTTGATGGGAGATCATGGATGTCACTTATGCGATCCTCCACCTCATATTCAAATTTTATAATTAATTATCGTGAATTATATTCACATAATTAATTCTTCCAAGGGAAATACACATCTATTCATAATAGAATGTTTATTGGATATAATTAATTTAATCACATTAAATTAATCATCAATCCAATCATCAATCAACAAACTTGATTTTTATTTTACTTGAATAGTAGGTATAATCTCAAAGTATGTATTATTCGAATTTTAATAGTTAGAAAAATACACATTGACTTCTCCGGCATTATACAGTCCCTACCCGTTGTCATGGCCAGTACCGACGAGAGTGGGACGGACCACATACGTTGCAACCCGCGACCCCAATGCTCTCCGACTAGGCACCATATCCGCCTCAGAAAGGATAATACCAGATAGATCTCCATGTACTTTGAGATGCTCATCGATTTTTCAACCGAAATTATACCATATAATATACATCAAAACAATTTTGATTATATTATAAGGAGATTTGCTAAACAAATCCCCAATCCTATTCAAGCAAGAGAGTTTTTATGTAAAAGTTGTCCTACAACTATTGTAGGATAAACTATGGTTTTTCATGAAATCAATGTTTGTTGATGAACCAATGATCAAGATCTATTATCTCATCATTGTGGTTTAGGCAAATGTCATTCAATGAAATAATTATATCTTTAAATATTTCACAAATATTTATCACTAGTTATTCCAGAAAATTAACAATTGATTTTCATCATGATAATTGAATGACTTATCACAAGGTTCATGATAAAAAATATCAATTTCCAGCAGGGACCCCCAAGAACTAAAATTAACTTATCTCGATCAATTTAAATCCAAAAAATGCAAACTCAATTTCCTAAGATTGCCTATTTGATTTATTAAAGAACCCGAGTGATAATTCATGCATTTCGAGGTGGATCAAAACCGCAATTAACTCATTAATCACGTTTAAATCCGCAGTTCCTGCAACAGTGAATATATGCATATTCAAAAGATCATATCTTGAGCAAATGAAGTCCAAATTTCACAAACTCAAATCCTATAGTTTCCTTAACTAATGGGGAACAAAATCCAATTGTAAATTTCGTGTTTAAACATTTTAAACAGTACTGAAAAAATCAATTAGACAGAGGTGCGAAAATTGAAATGCATCAAAATTTTCGCGACCCTTTCAAAATCAAATCGTCCAAGGTCCATGGATCACATCCAAAACCTTATTCATCCTGGCTCTGATACCACTTGAAGGATATTGATTATCCTTAAGTGCATCACAGAAGCGTGATGATCGCATCGTATGCAATCGGAGCAACTAGTCGTACTAGATGCTAGATGCGACAGAAATTAAAATTTTTAAAACTAAAGATGAAACCACATGATCATGAGAACACTTCTCGGATCGTTTCATCAAACCACAAAGTATAAGGAATACCTCTTGAAGCGTAGTTGTGATCGCGAGATCCCAAACGAGAGATCCTCCTGTCTCAAATCCGATCCACGAAGAACGTACTTGCGGGCACGATGATGAGTTGCGTACCTCCCGCAATCCTCGATGAAGATCCAAGCGATGGCTCCCCTGATTTCGTTAAACGAAATCCGTCATCTTCCTTTAGAGTAAGCAACTCCAAAGAAGATGGAGATCCACCAGTCGTCGAAGGTGAAAGCAAGACGCTCTCCTCCTCAATATGTAAAGTGGACGGCCACTTGAAAATTGAGAGGGAGAGATCCCACACGAGAATGAGAGAGAGAGTAGTAGTCTTCTACAACTCTAGATGATGTCACTTGAAAGGCTAGGCTAGCCCTCCTTTTATACTAGTTTAGGATCCAATGGATCTCAATCCATGGACACATAGATCCAACGATCATGCTTGGTCTATGCATGATCAATGGCTATGATTGTTGTTGGTTAAAACCAACAATATTAATTTATATTTAAATTAAAAATATGTTGCAACATTATCAACATAATTTAATTTAACATAAATTAACTAATTAAGAGATAATGTGATAACAAAAAAGAGAGGCAACTAACCACCCTAGATTATAGGAGGCGTCGCCTATGAATAATTCATAGGTGACGCCACCTATTATTTAGGTGGTTGTTTTGCCTCTTTTTTATTTTATCTTATTATTTCTTAATAAATTTTGTAATAACAATTATCACAAAATTATCCACCAAATTAATTCCAAATTAATTTGTGAATATTTCAATCATGCCAATGAAAATATGTGAATCAAATTGACAACCCAAACTAATTTGTAAATTACATTTTCAATTAATTAATAAATGTGAATCCAATCCACATTATTAATTAACAAATGCTATTTACATAAATTCTCTCTTATATATATTATAAATCATATTTATAATACACATATATCATGGATAGTATTATCCACATTCTTTAATCCTTGATAATTAAATCCCATTTAATTATCATGGATAATCATTCTCACAATATGAATCATATTCATATTATGCTTGATAATTAAATATCATTTAATCATCAAGTCCTTCTTGCTTGGATATGAATTCATCAAATGAATTATTCTTGAACTCCTTCAAGAATAATGTGCTTTCTCCGCAGATACTTGAATTATTATTCCACGTATAGTGCCTTGAATATTGAGATCTTATCTCAAATCCAGATCTTACGAACCTCCCACAGATGCTTTATTAATTCAAGACCGCAAATCTAATCATCTCATTGAATCTGAATCTCATTCAGACCAATGTCCAAACTTGGACTAAGATCGGATTGCTTCTCGACTGAAAGGAGTCACTAAAATCCAGTCCTATTTCATCACTCCCTCGGAATGGAAGCGTCATGGATATACAATCGTTTATGATTACATCACCCTCAGGTATTCCCAACACCTGTACATCCTGCATACTGGAAGACCCATGGTCAACCCGAAAATCAAGATCAATTTTACACTGTCTTCTTCAGGGTTTGATCACTAAGTTTCTCAATCTTGGTCATTGGGAGTTGGTATCGATCATATGCTTTCCCAAAGCATATCATACCTTCAAATTCATGTCATGCTTCTAAAGCACGATGACCATGCATGGAATTTGATCGGTCCCAATACCTCATGAGTGAGCTCATGTCTTCCGATTCACAAGTGAACCTGTATGATCCCTTTGAGAGATCATATTGCTCATATACCCTAATATGCACACCATCTCGCCGGTGTATAGACCTTGGTTAGGTCATCAACCTATTGGTCTGCCAAATGTACATACTCTGACATATAGCAATACATCTGTCTCCGGTCATAGGATGCATGCCTATGCTGTGACAGCATTCAACATAGGACTTAAGTTATCTCGATCTCGTTAAGTCAAATAATTGACCTAACTAATCTGACACCTCTGAATCACTATTCCCATGCAGAGGACCTGCATCGAGAGGTCGGTCAGATATCAGCCTATGTGAGAAAGGATTGCCATCTCCTACTCAGGCTGGGGATCTTCATTTGATAATCATTTGACGGTGCTTGATGAGTCCTCTATCTAACTCCTTAGATATTCATCCAAACACCAGCCTCTATGATTCATTTAATGAATCAACAGCTATATGATCATCAAGATGGCCATGGTACATTACCCTAATTGTACAGAGGGACATTATAGTGCATTGATTTATTTAATTTCAGAAAGGGAGTGAAACATCAATAACTTTTATTGATAAACATAAATATTACAATAATATTTATTGTAAGAATGGTTCGCCCAGGGCTCACATGTCTAACATATATACCGATGAGCTGGTGTGCATATAAGGGCATATGAGTAATATGATCACTCAAAGGGATCATATAGGTTCAGTTATGAACCGGAAGACATGAACTCACTCATGAGGTATTGGGACCCGATCAAATTCTATGCTGTTCGTCATGCTTTAGAAGTATGACATGAATTTGAAGGTATGATATATGATTTTGGAAAGCATATGATCAATACCAAATCCCAATGACTAAGATTGAGAAACTTGTTGATGAAACCACAAGGATGACAGTGTAAAATTGATCTATATCTTCGGGTTGATCACAGGTCTTCCTGTATGCAGGATGTATAGGTATTAGGAATACCTGAGGGTGATGTGATCAATAATCGATTGTATAACCATGACGCTTCCATTCCGAGAGAGTGATGAAATATGTCTGGATTTTAGTGTCTCCTCTCAGCAGAGAAGCAATTTGATCTTGGTCTAAGTGTTGGACATTGATCTGAATGAGATTCAGATGCAATGAGAAGATTAGATTTGTGGCCTTGATTAAATCAAGCATCTTTGAGAGATACGTGACATCTGGATTTAAGATATGATCTCAATATCCAAGTCAATATAAGTGGAACAATACAATCACCATGTCCTTATGTCCAAGTACCTGTGGAGAAAGCGTATTATTCTTGAAAGAGTTAGCATTGAGAAATGGATAGTTAAATGTGATTTAGTTATCATTAATAATATGACATCGATTCACATTATTTGAATGCATGAAAATGAGTATCCAATGTAATTAAATGTGATTTAATTAATGTGGATATTGATAATGTGGATAGCACTATCTAATTATCCATGTATATTGTAAATACGATTTATAATATACATTAGAGAGAGACTTGTGTGACTTATATTTGTTGATTAATCGTTAATGTGAATGGGATTCACACTGAATAATTAATTACATTTAGTTTTGGGTCGTAAATGAGATTCACAATTTTTCAATGGCTTGATTGATATTTTCCAAAAGATAATTTGGAATTATTTTTTGTGAAAATTATTTTCGACAAGAGTTATAGGAGATATCATGAGATAATGAGATCTCATGATATATTAGAAGATTGACCAAGTCCTATCTAACAATAGAGGACGGCTACAACTCTCCATGTGGAGAGGAGTAGCCGTCCCCCCTTTTAGGAGTGGACCATGATCTTCTCATTATCCTATCTCTAGTCAAAGGTGATTTAATTTGAGATTAATTATATTGATTTATCAATATGAATTAATTTAAATTAAATTACTTGTTGATGTGTTTTACCAACAACATCCTAGCCGTTGAAAGGAACACAAATCAATCTCATCCGTTGATTGTGTATTGTCCACGGATTGGGATCTATGAACTCCCAAAATCCTATATAAGAAGAGGCATGCCTAGCTCTTCGAAGGACCCTGACTTGACGAAGTCTCTCTACTCTCTCTCTCTCTCTCTCTCTCATTCTCTCGTGCCTTCTTCCTCCTCTCTCCTGGGTGGCTGTCCACCCTATCATAGAAGGAAGAAGGCCCTCATCGTCGCCTTGCGTTGTGTTTCGACGACTCTCGGTACTTCCTCTTATTTGGTGCTTCTCGTTCGCGAAGAAGACCGATCTCGTGTGACGATATTAGGAGTTCCCTTGCTCGGACAGCTACATAGATTGCGAGATCTGTACGACTCATCCTCGCGCTCGCAAGCGTCTCCTCCGAAGGTCGGACTTGAGACATGAGGCTTCTTCTCTTAGAAGCTTGATTGCAACAACGCTACAACAAGTATTCCTATATCTACCATGTGGTTAGACGAAACGATTCATACATGATTTATGGATCATGTGGTTTCGTTGTTTATTTTTTTTAAATTTCACTGCACCGAGCAACTAGCATGACTAGTCGCTCTTGATCGTATATGATACGATCATCACGCTTCCGTGATATGCTTAAGGATCCTCCCGTATCCTTAAAGTAGTATCAGAGCCATGCTGAAGAAGGTCTCTGATATGATCCACGAACCTATGAAAATTTGGGCTCGTTTTGGTTCGTGAAGATTTTAGCATTTCAATTTTCACAGCCCTGTCTTGTGATATTTTTTCGACCCTTATTAAAATGTTTAAACATGAATTTATCACTTAGATAATGTTTCCCATTAAATAAGAAAAATGTGGAATTTGAGTTTGCATAATTTGGATTTCGTTTGCTCAAGATATGATCGTTTTAATGACCATATATCGTCTGTTTCGGGGATGGCGGTTGGAGACGTAATTAAGATGTTAATTACTATTTTAAAACGCCTGGAAATGCATGTTTATCAAATGGTTTCTATTTTAAATCAAATTATCAATCTCTGGAAATTGATTTTGCTTAATTTGGATTTTAAATGAATGAGATATGCTATTTTTTTGTTAGTGAGGGTCACTGCTGGAAATTGCATGTTTATCCAAACCCTTGTGATTGTCGTTTAAGAATATTGTGAAATTAATGGTTAATTTCCTAGAATAATTATGGATAGTATTTGGGAAATATTACAACAATAATTATTCCCTTAAATGGCATTGCCTCAACCAATGAATGATTAGATTAGATCTAGATCACCAATTGGTTACTTGATACACTTTCATCAAACTTGTTTCTTGAATAGGTTTTGGGAATTTGTCTAGCAAATTTCCTTATAATCAAAATAATTTTGGTTATTACTATATGCTATAATTTCGGTTGAAAAACCGATAATCATCTCAAGTACAAAGCGATTGGCTCGGCATTACTTTTTCCCGAGGCAGATATGGTGTCTAGTCGGGGAGCGTTGGGGTAGCAGGTTGCACCGTGTGTTGTCTGTCCCACTCCTGCCGGTACTGGTCATGACAGGGATAGGGAATGAATGATGCCTGAGAGATCATGACATATTTTCTAATTATTACAATTCGAATAATACGTACTTTGAGATAATACCACTAATTCAAGTAACAATCAAGTTTGATAATTAAATTGGATTGATAATTAATTTACTGAGATTAGATTAATTACATCCAATTGAAACACTCTATTATGAATAGATGTGTATTTCTCTTGGAAGAATTAATTGCATGAATATGATTCATGATAATTAATTAAAATTTGAATATGAGGTGGAGGATCACATGAGTGACATCCATGGTCTCCCGTCAAGGCGAATGATTCCGTCGCCAGATATTATATGTAGGAGACGCATGTCCCAAGTGACAGCTCCTACATGCGATCCATTTGGATCGGGCTCTTCGTTTCTTGAAAGAGTAATGACGTATGCGTAGTAACCCCAATATCGAGTCCTTATATTATTGGGGCAATATTGGATTGCGCATAGCGAGTTGTATTCCTGTTGACAGTTGGTTCAATTAACAACATGTCAACATCACCTTAGGGGTGGTGGGCCCGGGTGTTAAAGACTGAATTGGGAAACACAAGTTAGACTTGCAAGGCGGAATGTGTTCCCGCTTCTCTTTATTGGAGACACATGTTCTCATATTATTAGGATATAACAAAGATAAAGAGGAGATCTCAGTTCTTGCTTGGGATATAACGGTAAGTATATCTCTTGCTTTGAAAGTGATTAAGGGAATAAACTTTCAAAGTTGACAAAGCAAGATTAATTTGATTTAAAATACCTTAATCAAATGTCATAATTTTTGAATATATAATTATATGTTCTAATATAGTTCATTCTTAATTTCAGAAAATGAAGTCCATGAACCCACTTAGCAGGCTTCTGGAGGTCAACCAGTTGACCGGACCAAATTATTTGGATTGGATCCGTAATTTGGAACTTGTTCTCTCGGCTGAGCGCATAAGTTATGTGATCACAGAGGACAAGCATGAAAGCCCTAAGACGAAGGAAGAAAAGCAATACAATGACAAGTATGATGAAGATCATGTCTTGGCTAGATGCTACACCCTGGGTTCACTCTACATTGTTCGTTATAAGCAACATGTGGAGATGAGCACATGCCAGGAGATAATGCAGAATCTCAAAGATATGTTTGGTGACATAAACCGCACCCAACGTTACAATATTATGAAAGAACTCGTTCCCTGCAGGATGCAGGAAGGGACTTCAGTCCAAGAACATGTACTCAAAATGTTTGGATACTTGTCTGAGCTGGAGACCCTTGGGGCAAATATGGATGCAGACATGCAAGCTGATTTCATTTTGCTATCTTTGCGCAAGTCTTTCAATAATTTTGTGGTTTCATTCCACATGAACAAGTTGGACTTGACTAACGCTGGACTTCTTGCTGCATTAAAGTCTGCCAAAACGTAATGAAGAAAGATGGTCCCTCTGGCAGTGCAATGGTTGCACAGTTCAAAGGGAAGCACGGTCGGATGCATGGTTCTCGGAAAGGCCCAACCCAGAAGAGAAAGAAGAAGAATCAAGGAGTTAACTCATCTGTTGCTGCTTCGACACAGATGACATCGAAGAAGACCGATGTCCGTCACCCCTGCAAGAAGCCGGGGCATTGGAAGCGTTCCTGTCCAGATTACCTGAAGTCTATTGACAAAGGTAAAGCCCAAAATGGATATCGATATTATTTGACTTTTATTGATGACCATTCGCGATATGGATTTATCTTCCTATTACGTCATAAATTTGAAACCTTTGAAAAGTTCAAAGAGTTCAAGGCTTTGGTTGAGAACCAAACCGATAGGAAAATTAAACGGATTCGATCTAATCGAGGTGACGAGTACCTCTCAGATGAATTCAAGGAATACCTTAAAGAGAATGGAATTGTCTCCAATCTCACTCCTCATAGAACCCTAAACTAATGGTGTTACTGAGAGACGCAACATGACCATCATGGATATGATCCGTTCAATGATGAGAAAAGCACATTTACCACTTGGTTTCTGGGGATATGCATTAGAGACTGCAATATATATCCTAAATAAGATTCCTAGCAAATCCGTATCTAAGACTCCACATGAGCTCTGGTATGAATCCAAACCTAGTGTCAAGCACTTGGGGGTTTCATGATGCTTGGTCCATGCGAAGAACGTGGACGCAAGTAAGATAAAGTCTCACACTAAAGAGTGCTACTTCATTGGGTATGTTAAGGATGATATTGGATACCACCTTTATGACCCTGAGACTCAGAAGGTTTTCGTCTCGAGAGATGTAAGATTTCTGGAGGATGACTTCCTTAAAGATCAAGACAAAAATGAAGTGGAGGAACTCATTGAGTCCCTTGAGGATTCTGAGCTTCCTGAACCAGAAAATGAAGAGATAAATAAAGATGAATCGCATATACCTCTTCAAAGGAGTTCGAGGGTGGTTGCACCACCTGAAAGGTATGGATTCCATGTGTCAGGTGAAACTGACAATGATCCTACTTCATTTGATGAAGCACTCGCGGATCAAGACATGGACAGATGGATGCTACCAATGGAGTCTGAAATAGACTCCATGCATAAGAATGGTGTATGGACCCTAGAGGATCCACCAAAGGGGGTATAACCCATTGGGTGTAAATGGATCTTCAAGAGGAAAAGGAAACCTGATGGGAAAGTAGAGACTTTTAAGGCATGGCTCGTAGCCAAAGGCTACACACAGAGAGAAGGCATCGATTACGATGAGACGTTCTCTCCTGTGGCTATGCTTAAATCCATCAGGACACTGCTAGCTATAGCTGCATATCTTGACTATGACATCTGGCAGATGGATGTCAAGACAACTTTCCTCAAAAGATGCCTTGAAGAAGATATCCATATGGAGCAGCCCCAGGGCTTCATAACCGAGGAAGGAAAAGTATGCAAGCTAAAGAAATCCATCTATGGGCTCAAACAAGCTTCTCGTAGCTGGAACATCAGATTTGACGAAACCATAAAGAGTCATGATTTTGTGCAAAACCCCGATGAATCATGTATGTACAAGAAGCTTAGTGGGAGTGCCATTGTGTTTGTCGTGCTTTACGTAGATGACATCCTTATCAATGGGAATGATATAGGAATGATGACCAGTGTTAAGATTTGGCTATCTCATACTTTTGAGATGAAAGATCTTGGAGAAGCCTCTTACATCTTGGGTCTGAAGTTGTTCAGAAACAAAGAAAAGAGGATATTGGGATTATCACAACATGGGTACATTAAGAAAATCTTGGAACGTTTCCGTATGGAGAATTCCAAGAAAGGTTTCCTTCCCTTAAGACATGGTATCCACCTATCTAAAGGGATGGCTTCTCAAAGTGTTGAGGAAAAGAAAGCCATGGTTGGATGCCCTTACGCATCGGTTGTAGGAAGCTTGATGTACGCCATGATGTGTACAAGGCCAGATATCTGCCATGCAGTGGGAGTGGTAAGCCGTTACTAATCCTGCTATGGGGAACAACACTGGAATGCTGTAAAGAACATATTTAAATATCTTAGATGGATGTAATATTATATCCTGGTCTATGGAGATGGTGATCTCCAAGTCTTGGTATATATAGATTCTGACTTCCAGTCTGATATTGATGATCGAAAGTCGACATCAGGGTTTGTGTTCTTATTGAATGGTGGTGCTGTGAGCTGGAGAAGCAAGGAGAAGGACACTACGACAGATTCAACAACAGAAGCCGAATACATAGCCGCATCAGATGCTGCGAACGAGGCGATGTGTTTGCGCAAGTTCATTCTGGAACTTGACGTGGTTTCTTCTGATACTCCCATCCCGTTACTCTGCGATAACATGGGAGCCATTACCCAGGCAAAGGAACCCAGATGGCATCAAAAGAGCAAGCATGTGGAATGGAAATACTACATCATTTGGGAGATTCAAAAGAGTGGTGACATCATCATCACCAAGGTGGCCTCTGCCGACAACGTTGCTGATCCTCTTACCAAACCTTTGACACAGAAGGTTTTCGACCAGCATGTAATGAGTATGGGTTTAAGCACTGTACCTGAATGGTTCTGAAGGCTAGTGGGAGATTGTTAGTAGTGTGAGCCCGGGGTGAACCATTCCTACAGTAAATGTTATTGTAATGTTTGATAATATCAATAAAAGTTATTGGTTTATTTCACCCCCTGTCTGAAATTTAGTAAATGAATGCACTATAAGGTCCCTCTGTACAATTACGGTTATGTACCATGGCCATCTTAATAATCATACAGCTGTTGATTCAATAATTGAATCATAGAGGCTGGTGTTTGGACGAATATCTAAGGAGTTAGATTGAGGACTCATCAAATACCGTCAAATGATTGTTAAGAGATGATCTCCAACCTGAGTAGAAAATGGCAATCCTTTCTCATATAGGCTGATATCTGACCGACCTCTTGATGCATGTCCTCTGCATAGGAATAGAGATTCGGAGGTGTCCGATTAGTTAGGTCAAAGAGTTGACTTAACGAGATCGAGATAACCAAAGTCCTATATCGAATACTGTCACGATATAGGCACGCATCCTCTGACCGGAGACAGATGTATTGCTATATGTCCGAGTATGTACATTTGGCAGACCAATAGGTTGATGACCTAACCAAGGTCTATACACCGATGAGTTGGTGTGCATATAAGGGCATATGAGTAATATGATATCTCAAAGGGATCATACAGGTTCACTTATGAATCGGAAGACATGAGCTCACTCATGAGGTATTGGGATCGATCAAATTCCATGCATGGTCGTCATGCTTTAGAAGCATGACACGAATTTGAAGGTATGATATATGCTTTTGGAAAGCATATGATCAATACCAAATCCCAATAACTAAGATTGAGAAACTTGTTGATGAAACCATGAAGATGACAATGTAAAATTGATCTATATCTTCGGGTTGATCATAGATCTTCCAGTATGCAGGATGTACAAGTATTAGGAATACCTGAGGGTGATGTGATCAATAATCAATTGTATAAGCATGACGCTTCCATTCCGAGGGAGTGATGAAACATGTCTGGATTTTAGTGACTCCTCTCAGCAGAGAAGTAATCTGATCTTGGTCCAAGTGTTGGACATTGATCTGAATGAGATTCAGATGCAATGAGAAGATTGGATTTGCGGCCTTGATTAAATCAAGCATCTTTGAGAGATACGTGAGATCTGGATTTGAGATATGATCTTAATATCCAAGTCACTATAAGTGGAACAACACAATCACCCTGTCCTTATCTCCAAGTACCTGCGGAGAAAGCGCATTATTCTTGAAAGAGTTAGCATTGAGAAATGGATAATTAAATGTGATTTAGTTATCAAGAATAATATGAATTCGATTCACATTATTTGAATGCATGAGAATGAGTATCCAATGTAATTAAATGTGATTTAATTAATGCGGATATGGATAATGTGGATAGAACTATCCAAGTATATTGTAAATACAATTTATAATATACATTAGAGACAGACTTGTGTGATTTATATTTGTTGATTAATTGTTAATGTAAATGGGATTTACATTAAATAAATAATTACATTTAGTTTTGGGTCGTGAATGAGATTCACAATTTTTCAATGGCTTGATTGATATTTTGCAAAAGATAATTTGGAATTACTTTTTGTGAACATTATTTTTGACAAGAGTTATAGGAGATATCATGAAATAATCAGATCTCATGATATATTAGGAGATTGGACAAGTCCTATCTAACAAGAGAGGACGGCTACAACTCTCCATGTGGAGAGGAGTAGCCGTCCTCCCTTTTTAGGAGTGGACCATGATCTTCTCATTATCCTATCTCTAGTCAAAGGTGACTTAATTTGAGATTAATTATATTGATTTATCAATATTAATTAATTTAAATTAAATTACTTGTTGATGTATTTTACCAACAACATCCTTGCCATTGAAAGGAACAAAAATCAATCTCATCCGTTGATTGTGTGTTGTCCATGGATTGGGATCTACGGACTCCCAAAACCCTATATAAGAAGAGGCATGCTTGACTCTTCGAAGGACCCCGACTTGATGAAGTCTCTCTACTCTCTCTCTCTCATTATCTCGTACCTTCTTCCTCCTCTCTCTTGGGTGGCCGTCCACTCTATCCTAGAAGGAAGAAGGCCCTCGTCATTGCCTTGCATTGTGTTTCTACGACTCTCGGTACTCCATCTTATTTGATGCTTCTCGTTCGCGAAGAAGACATACGATCTCATGTGACGAGATTAGGAGTTCCCTTGCTTGGACAACTACTTGGATTACGAGATCCTCGTGAATCATCCCCGTGCTCGCAAGCATCTCCTCCGAAGGTTGGACTTGAGACAGGAGGCTTCTTCTCTTAGAAGCTCGATTGCAACCACGCTACAACAGGTATTCCAATATCTACCATGTGGTTAGACAAAACGATTCATAAATGGTTTATGGATCATGTGGTTTCACCATTTAATTTTTTTAAATTCCGCTGCACCGAGCAACTAGTATGACTAGTCGCTCTTAATCGTATATGATACGATCATCACGCTTCCGTGATGCACTTAAGGATCCTCCCGTATCCTTCATAGCGGGCACATCATGCTGGGTGTCGACTTCACGATAGCCGGAATGATCTTCTATGATATATAGTTCACATGCCCCACTTTCTGAAGGGCAAAAACTAGTTCAATAAAAGTGAGCTCTTTTGCATCGGTCAAAGTGAGCAAGGTCAGCAACGAGAGGAGGGAGCCCTATTGCAGTTGTGCATGTGAAGTGTGGGTCATATTAAATAAGGAAGAGACTAAGCATGTTATATAACACACATATCTTTCAAACTAGGGAAATGTGAATTATTAAGTTTAAGACCCTAACGACTAAGAATGGTTAGCTTTGAATCAGGACCTCATAAACCATGTGTTTTCATTTGTCAAGTCTTATGTGAAAGTGAATGTTTCAGGGATTAGACCAACTCATTTAGTTAGTATTCTTGCGATTTTTTTAATTTTTCCAATTTTTTATTTTATACAAAGTTTTATTCTCATTAAGACTTCAAAAAAGATTTTACAAACTGTGTTACATAAATATATATTTTCCAAATATTTTGTAAATGATTTTAGAAACAAGTAAAATTCTCATTTTTCAAACCATTATAAAATATTTTTCAAAATAATGTCACATATGTATAAAATTTTCCAAATCATTTTACAAGATCAATTCAAAAGATACCTTACCCTTAGCCCAAAAAGTTTTAAAATTTTGAAAATATGAGCTATGAATAAGGTATACATACAAAATATATACAGTACACCCCCTATACTTAGCTTGTGTTATACACTCATAGTACTAAGTGATATGAAGCCATAGCTCATGCTAAATACAAAGAGAGATACATGAATTGACTTGGTGTTCCCCCTATACTTAGGTTAAAAATAACTTAAGTATAAGAAGAGGATCAAGAAAAGGGTCTAATGAGTAATATAAAGAAATGGATGCGGACTCGGGTCCCCTCTATATTTAGGCTGAGAAGAGCCTAAGTAGAGAGAGATGAAGGTACCCAAGATGAATAATCAGAGAATGACTCGATCCCCCTATACATAGGCTAAAGAGTATCCTAAGTATTAAAAATGGAGCTAAGAGATGGAGGAATCGGGATACTGGTAGTTATGTTAAATTGAATCTATTAAGATGGATGAACCTAAGGAGATGGAAATGGAGCCTTTAGGGTTTTATAGGAGTGGTTTGAGGAAATTACAATCAAGGATCAAACCATACAAGCAAAGACCCATAGGCTCACCAACTCACACACAAAGATCAAAAAATATTGGTAATTTTATATTTTCAATTGTATTGGTGATAGTATAATACAGAATCCATTACGCACAAGTTTAACATGGATTTTAAGCTCTATCCTAAGGATGTGTCCTCACCTTTTAAATATACAATATATACCTTTGGACAATGTGGGTTTTCCTCTCCCATAAAACACATGCTTGTTTTACTCCATTTTATTTAAGTCAACTAGCATTATACGTCCCAATTTTAAGCTTAAGATTATCACTTAAGTTAAGGCAATCAAGCATTCAATGTCTACACTCTAGTCCCGATTCTGTTAAATCCCTAAGTTGTAAATAAAAATAGGATTTGGGAAAAGCCAATGCAAACGAGAAAACATGATACATGCTCAAGGGGAGTGTATTCACAATGCCTACAACTCTCTTCATGCAAGTGCCTCCCCTAGGTAGTTATGAAACTCTCTCTGGTTGTTTAAGACTGAATGTTAAATCTATCATTAAAATGCATGCAAGTTAAAAGCCTCATCTTAAACATGCTACTATTAGCGAGGAAGAATTGAATTAGTTTGGCATATTAGAGCGATGTTTATGTGCATTTAAGTAAATCTAATGAGATGAAGTGAATCTCGTAGATGAAATGTTAGTGTCCTAAATATGATCAAGCATACATAATATATGAAAGAAATGATGCTCGAAGAGCCGCGTGCCTAAACTTGTTCAAACAATCAAGTTGAGCCCTACCCGAATTAGGTGTGAAACATGCTCAATGCACCATTTTCAGAAATGTCCAAGTCCAAAATATACACGTAAATCCTCAAATGAGGACCGCTTTAAATACAATTATTACACATAAATATACAAAGCAACAATAATGCTAATTAATTCTTTTGATTCTTCAGACGGTGCTTCTGTGAATCCTCACAACGAGAGCTCCTGACTCCTCGCCTCAGTGTCTCCCAAGCATCCTCGATCATCACAGCCCTACCACATAAGCTATGCATTAGATATAAATCAAAAGAGATAATTAACCAACACCGTGACATAACAAAAATGATACAAGCTAATCACACAATAAATTGACCTAAACATCATAAAAATAAACCTAATTGAGTATTAAAATCTAATTGATCACGAAGATGAAACCGTGTCTCCGGTAACGATGCCATCTGACAAACCGCTAAATAGCTAGCTTAATGTGGTCTCGTTGTAATACGACCCCTTAGCAATCTATCAGAACCAAGTCAATTTATCTCCGCGAGGAGTGGCTCAATTAAATATTTCAACCTAGATAAGTCCAAGGTCGAACTCAAGGACACGAGTTCTCAATGCGATTAATCAGGTTATTAATGCTTAAGTTAAGCTAATGATTACAATATCTAGGTCAAGATGAGACAAACAATACATCACGTTGAATATAATGCATGCACACGAATTTTTATATGATTTTCATGTAATTAAATAAATGTCATAATGCAAAAAAATGAAATGGAATGCAAACATATGCTAATGCATTATAAGCCCTTGAAATTATCAATTAATTGAGCATTATCTACAAAAATCAATTCCATGCTGATTGGATGCATACAATAACTTTATGTTTAATCAAATAGTATTTAAATGAACAAATTAATGACACATTGAAATTTCGATTCATTAGTCATGTTTTAAAGGTCAAATCCTAAATTAACCGATGCCATTAGCTAGATAATCAAACTTGCATCACAATGAAATTGAAATTACAAAAAAATGGAGTTCATTTGCTCAAAATATAACATAAAATGTCTAAGGGCATAACTGAAAGAAAACATAATAAAAATACTTACAAAACATCACATTTTGGTCATATCAGGGGCATGTTTATTAAAATAAAGCCACAAGGGGCTTATCTATAATTTTCACATGTATGAGGGTCGTTTGGCAGTTTGAGCATGCTTTCAGGGCATGGTTGTAAATAACCCTAGACACATGTGTCCCACATGCCTATAATGGGCCTAAATGTAATATTGTAGAACTGCATGGCTTTAGGTAGTGTGGATGGTAAGTTGTAGGTTCTTGGGCCACGTGGAAGGCCCAAGTGTGTTGGGTGGCAGATTGGTCCCACCGAGCTTGGTGATTTGGAGTTGAACCGTGTGAGGGCCGACGGGCGTCCGATCATGAAGATTGAATGGTAGTTGATACTCAAAGGTGTCTCCTCCTCCTCTGCAGCTAGCGATGATAGCGGGGCTCCAACGAAGCCCCAGTCCTCCTCCTTGCTCCTGATGCTTCACCGACGGTGGCCACACCTCACTGGGAGCACGACAAAGTAGTTGATAGCTTATGGAAGATTGGGAAGTGGCTAGCAGGGCAGGGCGATGAAGCCTCGTAATGGAGCACCTCCCAATGCTCTAACCGTTGAAACTTAGACATGCAAAATGGTTATGAAAACATAGCAGAAGCGGTCTGCGTGCATTTGGTGAGTGAAATGAAGGGTAAGGGAGTGAATAAAGTGGAGACACTAATGGGTTCTCCTCCAGGTAGCTGGAGAAGAAGAGGGAGAAGTTGAGGAGGCTTTAGAAGGAGGAGGGCGATCTGGTCCTCTCGCGAAGATCAGAGACTTTTAGTGGAGGTTGGGAGCGAGGCTGATTGTATTTAGAAGGTCTGCACAATGCAAGAAAATTCAAAGAAAAACTATGGAAAAGCAGATCTAAATTACCTGGTACCTTAAAGGTCTCCATGAAGTGGATTGTCTTGGGTTGAGGTCGTCACCAACATCAGGTCATCGCTTGACTCCCCCAGCCATGGGGAGAAGCTTGAATGGCTGTTATAGACGCGATAGCATGGTCGGACAACCATGGGTCTCATCAATGTTACTGGCCATGGTTGTTGCTCCAATATCTCATCCTTTTTCATACGAGGGAGAAGGACGACTAAGGATTCCTCATGTGAAGGTGGACGAGGCAAAAACTCACCGGTGATGGGCTATGTGTGGAAGAAGATAGGCAGAGGTTATGTTCTCAGGTGGTGGTTTCAATCACCGTCATAGGTTAGAGGAGTTAGGGTTCTGGATAGTTAGGAGGTTAGCATGAAGAAGTGAGGTTATGTCCTCGATAAGGTGGTGTCAATTGGTTGAGAGGTGGTTTGGAGGACTTGGCGAAATAGGGAGAATTGCATCAGGACGATGTGCAGCAACCACCTGTTCTTTTGATCAGACGGTTGTAAACTTAGAGGGAGCGTGCGGCTATGATGCACTTGATTAACGAGGATCGTGCGATTGTGGATCAGACAGGGCTGATGCAAGCTGAGTCGTCTGATCTAACCATTCATACAATGGATAAAAAGAGGACGTGGTTTGAATGGGGCTGGGTCACATGGCAGTAGGAGGTGGTTCCACGTGATCCAATCAGAATTAAAAGAAATGAAAAAATAAAATAAAATCCAAATAAAATAGTTAGAAATCTCAAAACACAAAGGCTCAACATGAAAGTTGTAGATCTTTTTGAAATTTACAACTTTCATGTATAACTCAAAGTGAGAATACATTATATATACATAGTATTATTTAAGATATTAAAAATACTTATTTTAATTCTTTTTATTATTTTTTTGTATTTTTTTATTTATGTTTAATGTTAAATAAAATAGATATAGTATCAAACTAATTTTTATTTGATTTTTTAATGATAAATAAATACATAAAATAATGGGCACATAAATATATTTATTTATGAACATATAATTAGTGTTAGTTATTAACACAAGGTTAATTGTTAATTAATTACTAATAAATTTCTTAAGCCAAATGAGCAATATATTAATATTATGATGATAACTAATGGATTTATAATTAAGTAAAACAAAAATACACCATATTTAATTCATATTTATGTGATTTTGAAATGTCGATCTCTCGCCCGTACAACAAAATTGATCGAATCAAATTATGTTTGAAAGTGCTTTTTAGTGGCATCCATATTACAACACCTTAGATATTATGACCATACTAACCAAGTAAAGTGGATTTAATGATAGGATTTTTAGGGTAAATATGTAGATTAGAAGGTACATGACTTGTACCATCATTGCATGAAGGGTGAGTTTAACAGACCCATAGTCCATAAATTCATTTTGCGGAAGAGGAATCAAGTTTATGTCCTCATTGATGAGTAAGTAAGGAGATACATCCATGACGAGGCACACAATTCTAAACTACAATCGTATATCAAGACCTCCACCTACACTTTCAGTGGAAAGGAATGGAAGATGATGTGGCATATTGACAAACCCAACCAATGCCCTAATTAATTTGTCATTTCTGTTGTAGTAGTCGGGCATTTAGGATTAAAAAAAGACCACTAAATTAATCTTGCAATTTAAGTGAGTGGTCAGATTTTTATTTTACTTGGGCAAGCACAAGGTCAAACCCTTAGGTAATTAATAGGAGATCTAGAAGTTATTTTTTCATAGAGGCATTTTTTATTTTTTTCTATGCAAATAAAAATATAGTGCAATTTCAAACAATTTTTGGAACTAAAATTAATGAAAATAAAAATTAAAGAAGAAGACTGAACTGAAAATACCAAAACCCCGTGGTGTTATTATGCAAATTTCACACGCACGCACGACGGAGGAGGAGCTCGGCCGATTCTTTGAAGGAGAATGCATCAACAAAATGAAGAGGTTTCCGCCTTCTGGATCTCGAAGTACCATCAAGGTTTTTATTGGAAGAACATCTTCGCCTGCAAACTCGCTCTTCGTTGTTGTCACCTGGGAGGAGGGAGGCACGGTGGGCGGTTGTGTGGGGAATGGGATGAGTAGAGAGATGGAGGTAGTGGGTCACAGGTGGTGCAAGCACTGCCGCATGAGGCAAGTGGCAGTTGCGTGGGCTTCGTCATGGGCAAGGAGAGAGAAAGAAATGGAGAGCTCAAGCGACGGTCTGGAGAGGGGCTCGTGTGGATGGTGGTTACCAGTCAATGTGGGGAGGAGAGATGGAGGCGTAAAGAGAGGAAGGTAATTGGGGATGCCTCCACAGAAGGTAGGTAAGTGGAGCGAGCAGCAGTTACCGCAAGGTGCAAGCGAGGGAAGCAGCGCATGAGAGGAAGGGGAAATGTCACGTGGCAAACGAGGGCGCAACCGGCAAGAAAAGAAAAAATAAATTAAATTTAAGTAAGAATAGTAATAAAAAATAATATAAAAAATAATAAATAAATAAATAAAAGAAGATAAAATAAATAATATTTATAAATAGAATAATAATTAGAATAAAATTAATTAAAAGAAAATAAAATGGGGATAATATGAGGCGACTCAAGGAGTTGCCCCATGTCGCTCCCAAAAAATTTAAAAAATAAATAACAAATGAAGTCAAATCAGAAAGTGATCAACACAAAAGTTATTTGTCTCGACAAGATCTACAACTTTCATGAATGATCCAAAATAAAAAAATCATTGTACAAAAAGTAATTTTGTGGTATCTTATCGATATAAAATACCACATTTTTTGTATTTTACATTTTTGGCATTTTTAAATATTATAAAAATAAAAAATAAAATAAAAATAAATATTTACACCATAATATAATTTTTTGTGATTTTTAGTAATTATGAAAATAAAGTAATAAAATAAAAGGGACATATATACAAACTATATATATATTCAAGGTGATTTACTTTCTTTGATTTTTGCCTCAATTTTTATTTGAATTTTTGCATGTTTTATTAAAATAATAATCAAATAAGATAAATGCAAAAGAAATAAATCAAAAATGTTATTTTTATACATAAAATAATAGGTTAAAATAGACAATATGTGCAATATAAAATGAGGGCACAAAACCCAAGTTCGACATATGCACTCTAATTCTTTTGAGTTTGGTCTTGTTTTTTTTATAGATATTGAACATACATTAATTTAAGAGTGAGTAAGGGTTCATAGGGGACTGAATGAGGGAGATATTCATGTTCTACGACTTGGGGCCATGACTGGTTTGTCATGTAAGATGTCCCGAAGGATGCATAACCATGTCCTTCATACACTTCCCAAACAAAATTTAAATGAAGCAGCACCAATATGTTGTTCGTTACTTGACATAAACAATTGCAAAATTAACTATACATCTGCAAAATATATAATTCTCAGTTTATTCTACGCATTGTTTTCTTTCATCCAATGTTATCATTATCCAAGATCTGACATTTGGTTGCCTCCATTTTGGAAAAAGAGTCATGCAGATTTTTGAATCACTTTGGTGTAATATGAACAAATCTAGAAGGATTTTACTGAGGTGATCACTTATTCGGTTAAATTCGGATTCTTGGCGGACTAAATTGGATCGGGTCCTTGGTGTCCTTCACCCATGTTCCTGCCAATGTATAATTTCTGCGCACTTTCATTAACAAAATCATATTTCTTTCTACTACAGAAGGCATCCGGTGATCTTATTCTTAAGCAAAGCGACTAGAATAATTGCATGCAGATAAGGAACTAGCCACACAACATTAAGAAAATGATTCAAGGATGGAGGACAGATCATGATCAGGGAACTAACTTTATGAATAAGTTGCACCGAAGGGAGGGAAGAGCACTGAAGGGAAACAATTATGATAGCATACCCATGTGTTTGATTAATGGAGCAAGAACCAACATGGATCACAGGAAAATATTGCACTATCATGGATAGAGGGAAATCCTTATGTGGCAGCTATAGGCTAGATGGCACATGCGAAAGAGCAGGGCTTGTCACGTCACACAAGAATGCAGCAAGTATTGCTTAGTCAAGATGAAGAATGAGCATAGGATGCGATATGAAACTTGCACATCCCCGCTATTTGTAGACCTTCGCATGTTGTGCTGGATTGTGTAGAAGCTTTTAGGATTTTTTTCACTTCAGATTTTGCTAACAATGAAAAGCTCCACATTAAATGCTGTTACTAAAAAGATGTCATTACAAAGAAATAACAGCTCAATTTCATCTCTAGGAAGCTATTTGCTACAATTTAGCATATCTAAGAACAAGATTAGCATCCAATTTATGTCAACAACTTCTAAAATAAAAAGAATAAACCCCAAAAATATGGATAATGCATCTGATATTCCACATAGTGGTGCTACGCTGCATCTATAAGCACCAGATATCTGGAGAAACCTTTAGCAACTTTGCAAAGACATGATGCCTATCAACCCTAATTTCTTGTAAGAGAATATGATGTAATATGTCAAATTCATGCTGTGAATTATCATTTGAAACAAGTAGTCCGTTTTTTAGTCCCAATAGATGCTTGCGATCTTCTAACAGAACTAGAAGAAGGATGTCTCATGGCTTGCTTACCTGATTGTATATGTACCATCCATCTGGTAAGCTGCCTAGTGCTTCCAGTGTTAGCTTTCCTGCTTACTTAATAAGGTAATGGTAATGCCGACTTTGAGGAATTGCTGCTGAGTTGATCGAAAGTATATCTTGAATGTGTAGATAGTCATATGAATTCCACTATTAAACTGTGGTCATTATCTGTTTGTTCCAGAATAAATTAATGCTGAGCTTCTTGATTTGATATGTGATCCTTGATAAATGTCCGGAGGCATCCATTGATGACCCGTGGAGCACAGCCATCACAAAATCTCTTAGCAAGATCAACAGCCTTTCGTATAGAAAAAACAGAAATAATTCAAATTGGGAAAAAAAATCCATTCTGAAAGACGCAAGAGGAACTGACCTCATTTATAACAATTTGATGGCGTGTTCCTATCACTGTCATCTCAGCCATAGCTTGGTGTAGTATGCAAAGCTCCAAGATTTTTGCAGCGGGCTCATCCTGTAGTCTTTACTTCAATAAAAGGCACATGGAGAATTGAAACACGAGGTGTTGGATATAAAACATCCTTTATATTTTATTCAAATATACCATTCAATCAACCATGGGCATTGACTTCAGTTGAATACAGTTCTCGAAAAGCTAGCACTTTTGAAAAGAGACTTACAAAAGCGAATGATAAGATGAATAATAAACTGAACTATTCAAATATTTTGTTTAAAGATTAATAGATAACAATCCATGTTGCTTGGGATTGCCAAAAGAAAGATGCTGCTGAAGTTAAGAGGAAGCGTTATTTCCATTAGACAAAGAACAGTTAATGGATCATTAAGTAAAAAGCTGAAGTATTCAATTTTGTTTAAAAATAAATAGATAATCAAATCCATGTTGCTAGGATTGTCAATAAGAAACATTCTGCTGAAGTTAAGAGGAAGCATTATTTCCATTAGACAGAACAATGGATGGATCACTAAAATTCAGATTGAGTTCTCCCGAGTTCGATCATGTTTACTGTCTAGGGTGGAGCACCGCGCTCACCCTGGGCCAACCCATAAAAGTCAGGACTGGGCCTGCTAACTTTCCTCGGGTTGTAGGCCGGGTCGAGGCTCGGGGTTTTTTGGTAAAACAACATCATGGTCCAAGGCCCGCGGGTTCAGGCTGGACTCGGCCTGCTCCCAAGTTGTTGGCCAGTGGGTGTGCGGTGGTGGGGGCTCCAAAGGGATGAGGGGGGTCTCCATCCCCAACAATTATCGAGCATTCGAGGAAGAGTTCACGAACAGACCGTGTAGCAATGAATTTGATCCAAGCAAGCGCTTTGCAATTAATCTGCTTGGGAACGTATATGCTGTTAAGAAGACAAAATAAACATCCAAGAGGAAGTCAATATTATGCAGATCAACAACGTATTGGCCGATGCATTCCTCCACGATGTTAGGATAGTTGAGGGAGTTGCAGAACTCGTTAAGGGTGAAGTCGAGGGAGGGGATGTGTGTCCAGAGGTGCCTCCATCACGTGGAGAGGATGAAAGTGGTTTCTCGTTGCTTGGTGGTGTGGAGGGGGGCGATGGTGTGGTGGGGGAGCTCGTTCAGAAAGGCACTATTGTGATCCTTACTTAAGTTCATAACCCGTGTGCCACATGCAAAACCCAACTCACATGTTGGCTAATTATAATGTGAGCACACGATAAACCCATATTATCATATAATATCTTTAAAGATTTATGTAGTCGATGTACTGTTTATCAATTTTTATTTCCGTAGTTGCTACTTATGTAATTTATCCATAGGCTTTCCTCTATATAAGAGAGCCGAGGATACTTTGGAATAACACAACAACTCTTTCCTCCAACATGGTATTAGAGCCAAAACCCTAACCCTAACCCTAATCCCTAATATCCCTCCACAGCCGCCGCCCCTCCCTCCCTCTCTCGGCCTCGCCGCGCCGCCCTCTCCTTGGTGCCGCCCCTCCTTCCGCCCCCCTCCAATTGCCCGGCTCTTTCTTCCATCGCCGGGTCTTCCCCCTCACCCATGCTGGGCCCTCTCTAGCTGCCCCCTCGTCGGCCCAGCCCCTCTCGCCGGTACACCCCCAACCCCCCGGCATAGCCCCTCCCGTCGGCACAACCCCTCCCGCTGGGACCCCTCTAACCGGCGTTCACCCGCTGGTTCTGCTCTTGTCGGTCTTTGCCGCAGCCCTCTTCCCCGCTATCTCAATGGATTTGGGTGCGTAAAGTCTACATATGCACTCAAATCCTACCAAGTTTATGTGGAGCCTTGTTTTTCGTCTACAAATCCTAGTTCTTCGTCTCCGGCGACATGTCAGAAACCAAAGTCGATATGCCCTCCATAGGTGCATTCAAAGGTCCAGCACCAATAGTCAAGATGGATGGGACGAACTATGGGCTCTGGGCGATGCAGTTCATGAGTCTCATGAAGTCGAACGGTAATAAGCATATACTTACCGAGGAAGAGCCAAAAGAGAAGACTGGGATCTATGCCTCATGGGAGGCTAATGATTCATATGCCAAGGTTTGGCTGTCAGGAACATTGTCGATGGAGATTGCCAATGATGTACTCCATCAGCCCACCGCTAAGGCAATGTGGGATATACTAGCCGCCACATATTCACAGGTGCGGAATGAGACCAAGATGTTGCAGCTTCAGCATGACATTTTCACGATGAAGCAGAATGGGCGGCCACTTCACTCTTTGTATACATCCCTTAGGGGGATGTTTGAGAAACTCTATAGTACTATTCCTCTCACGGCAACCCCTGAGCAACAGAAGACATTTACGAATGCGACCATGGTGGGAGTCCTGCTTGCGAGTCTTGATCCTGAATATGAGGCTGCACGATCACGGATACTTGCCGATTCTACCATTCTTTCTATGGAGGACGTCTATCAGAGACTTAGCCGCATCTCTATCTCATCCAGTGCTTCTACTCCACCACCCTCGGTGATAGCTGCCTCTCGAGGGAGAGGTGGTTCTTCTTCATTCCGTGGCCGTGGACCTCGTAGGAGAGGTGATCGTTTTCGTCAGTCATGCACCTTTTGTCATAGGACAGGCCATGTTGAGGATACATGTTATTCAAAGCATGAATTTCCAGCCACGGTACGAGTAGCCGAACATGTTGCATCTCCGTCCGCGTCTGCTTCGGATCAGAGGTTTGAGGAGCTTGTTGTGAGATTACGAGACATTATGCATCCCGTTTCTACAGATTCTCCAAGAGGCCCTTCAGATATTGCTGCTTCAACTTCAACCAGTGCTTCTGCCACTGCTAGCACCTCAAGTAGTGCTTTTGCTTTCACATCCTGTTTCAGTTCTGGTGTCTCAGATTGGATCATGGACTCCGATGCCACACACCATCTTTGCTGCGAAAATGACGAACTTATGTCATACATGAAGATTCCACCAGGGAGTTCACTGGTAACAGCTGATGGGACTCATTCCCCCATTGTTGGACATGGGAAGGTTACCTTGTCGCCTTCCACGCATCTCCAGAATGTCTTACATGCCCCCGATTTCTCGATGAACCTATTTTCTATTAGTCAAATCACAAGGGATTTGCACTGTCGCGCTATATTTGACCCATCTTCTCTTATATTTCAGGACATTCTAACGGGCAGGGTGGTTGGCTGTGGCTCTGAGCAGGATGGTATCTATCGTCTAACCAGGAGTTCCTATAATGGTGTCTCCTCTCATGGAGATGGATCTGTCTCTTCGTATACATGGCATTTACGCTTTAGTCACCTTCCTTTTCAGAAAATGCGTCATCTCTTGCCTCAGATTTCTCCGAGTTCTTCCTTCCAGTGTGAAGCCTGTCAGTTGGGAAAACACCATAGAACCAGCTTTCCTGGTTAGTGTCGGAGCAGTAGCTCCCCTTTTGAATTACTTCATGTCGATATTTGGGGTTCAAGTCGTGTCCTTGATCATCAAGGACATAGGTTTTATCTTGTAGTCGTTGATGATTTCTCTCGTGTGTCGTGGGTCTTTCTATTAAAGCATAAATCTAAAGCAGGAGATGTTAACAAAAATCTTATCAATGAAGTGCAAAATGTTTTTTCTTCTCATATGAAATATGTTCGTACTGACAATGCTTTGGAATTTTGCACTGGTTCTCTCTCACAATTCTTTTCGTCAAGGGGAATTATTCATCAAACCTCATGCGCATACACCTCTCAACGAAATGGAGTTGCTGAGAGAAAGCATCGCCATCTTCTTGATATTACTCGAACCCTACTTATCCAGAGTAGTGCTCCTATTTCTTTTTGGGGAGATGCCGTCCTTACAGCTTGTTACCTTGTCAATCGTATACCGTCCTTGGTGCTTGGTGAGAAAAATTCCTCTTTCTGTTGTGCTTCCAGACAAGGATTTATTCTCACTTCTCGTGTTTTTGGTGCTGTTGCTTTTGCTCATCAGTTGTCTCCTGGTCTTGACAAGCTCTCACCTAGGGCTGTCAAATATGTCTTTGTGGGTTACTCTCAGACTCAGAAGGGATACTGATGCTATGATCCTATAAACGGGAAATACTACGTCAGTGCTGATGTTACATTCTGAGTCTGTTATGTACTTCTCACATGCAGGTGACAGGTTGGCCTCATCCACATCTAATGACGAGGTCTATGTTCCTCCTCCAATTTTGAGTTCACCAGAGTCCACTCCAGTCCCTGTGGTCACACCACCACCACCAAAACCGCTAGTCTCGCCACTACCAAAGTATTATACACGTCGGTCGGGTCCTGCTCCTGCTACGCATCAATAAGACAACACGCCTAAGGTATGTCCTGATGTTATTACTAATGATGGGTTGACTAGTGTGCATCTGCAGGATTCATCGTAGACCTCGTGGCCGAGGAGGTCGTTTTCACCAGCCCTGTTCTTTCTGTCATCGCACAGGTCACTCAGAGGATACATGCTACTCTAAGCATGGGTTTCCAGCATCGACGCGTGTAGCCGAGCATGTTACATCTCAGTCGGCATCCACTACAGATAACCGGTTCGAAGAGCTTGTGGCACGTCTGCGTGACATTATGCCTCAATCATCTACTGATTCTCCAGGTGGATCTACAGATGTCGTTGCTACAGCATCTGCCAGTACTTCTGCCGCTGCCAGTACCTCAGGTAGTACTACTGCCTTTACATTTAGTCATGATCTCTTAGATTGGATTATGGATTATGGCGCCACCGTGACAAAGATAAACTTAAGTCATACAGGGACATCTCACCTGGACGCTCAGTGCTCATAGCTGATGGGACTCATTCCCCCATCGTTGGACAGGAGAAGATCACCTTGTCACCTTCTATGCATTTATAGAATGTTCTACATGCTCCTGAGTTTTCCATGAATTTCTTATTCATAAGTCAGATTACGAAGGATTTGCACTGTCACGCTATATTTGACCCATCATCTCTCATTTTTCAGGACATACTAACGGGCAGGGTGATTGGATGTGGCTCTGAGCAGAATGGTCTCTATCGTCTGGTCCGGAATTCATATGCTGGCATCTCTTCTCATTCAGCCGGATCCGTCTCTCTGTACACCTGGCATCTTCGCTTTGGTCACCTCCAGCTCTAGAAAATGAGACATCTCTTGCCTCAGATCTCTCCAAGTTCGTCATTTCGTTGTGAAGTGTGTCAGTTGGGAAAGCATCATCGTTCTAGCTTCCCTAGTCGTTAAATTCAGAGCAGTAGCTCCCCAATTGAGTTGTTTCATATTGATAATTTGGGTCCGAGTCGTGTACCTGATCATCAGGGACACAAGTTCTATCTAGTTGTAGTTGATGATTTTTCTCGTGTATCTTGGGTTTTCCTTTTAAAGAATAAATCTGAAGCAGAGGATATTATTAAAATTCTTATCAGTGAAGTGCAGAATGTTTTTTCTTCTACTGTCAAATATGTTCATACGGATAATGCAATGGAATTCTGCACTCATTGTCTCTCCCAGTTTCTTTCGTCCAAAGGTATTATTCACCAAACCACTTGTGCTTACACATCTCAACAAAATAGAGTGGCAGAGAGAAAACATCGTCACCTTCTTGATATCATTCGAACCCTGCTAATCCAGAGTTGTGCGCCTATCACCTTTTGGGGGGATGCTGTCCTTACAACATGTTACCTGGTCAATCGCATGCCGTCCTCTGTTCTTGGTGAGAAAATTCCTCTATCCGTTATTTTCCTTGATAAGGAATTATTTTCACTTACTCCTCGTGTCTTTGGTACTGTTGCCTTCGTTCACCACTTGTCTCCTGGACTTGACAAACTCTCTCCTAGAGCCGTCAAGTTTGTCTTTGTAGGTTACTCTCAGACTCAGAATGGTTATCGTTGTTATGATCCCATAAACAAGAAATATTTTGTCAGTGCTGACGTTACATTTTTTGAGTCCGTTATGCACTTCTCCCCTGCAGGTGACAGATTGGTCTCTTCCACATCTAATGATGATGTCTATGTTCCTCCTCCTAGTCTGAGTCCACCTGTGTCCAATCCAGTTCCAGTTGTCATGCCATCACCATCACCACCACCACCACCACCACCTCCACAACCACCTATCCCACCATTACCTAAATTCTATACACGTCGGTCAGGTCCTTCTCAGACTACACGTTAGGCATCCATCACGCCTCAGGTATGTTCAGATGCTATTACTAATGATGGGTCAGATAATGTGCATGTGCAGGATTCTTCGTTGCAGGAGGAAGATGTACCATCCAGTACAATGGATGATGACCTTGATGTCCCTATTGCTATTCGGAAGCAGAAACGGACTTGCGTGTCTTATCCATTTGCTTTCCAGGTCTCCTTTCACCATCTCACAGGCGACTTTCAGAGGTTTACTGCAGCTTTGTCTTCCGTGAAAATACTACAGACTTATCAAGAGGCTATGAAGATTGAGTGTTGGAGATTGGCTATGGAAGAAGAAATGTATGCTTTACAGTCCCGTGGTACATGGTGCCTGGTTACTGCTCCATCTAGCACATCTATTGTGAGCTGCAAATGGGTGTTCACAATTAAATACCATGCAGATGGAAGTCTTGATCGGTACAAGGCACGACTTGTTGCGAGAGGGTCCACACAAACCTATGGTGTGGACTATTTGGACACATTCTCTTTAGTGGCTCGGCACTCTACGTATTCTTCTCTCGGTTGTTGTGGTACGTGACTGGTCCATCTTTCAATTTGATGTTAAGAATGCATTCTTGTATGGAGATCTGCAGGAGGAAGTCTACATGTAACAACCACCGAGGTTTACTGCTGAGGGGGAGAATCATATGGTGTGTAGACTTCACAAGGCGATATATGGCCTTAAACATAGTCTAAGGGTGTGGTTCTAGATGCTTTTCCACCTAATTGAACGACACGGATTCAAAAGATCAAATGCGGATCACCCGTTGTTCATTCAGAAGACTTCTAGAGGTACAATTGTTATCATGGTATATGTTGATGATATTATGGTTACAGGAGATGACGTTCAGGGAGTAAAGATAGCAAAAGCATTCTTGGGCCGTCAGTTTGTCACGAAGGATCTTGGTACCCTAAGATATTTTCTGGGGTTGGAATTTGCTAGGAATGCACAGGGCCTGGTGATGATCCAAAGGAAATATATTACAGATTTTCTGGTTGAAACAAGTATAGTTGGATGTAGACCATCGAGCACTCCTATGGATCCAAGTATGAAACTGTATGACAATTATATTGAAGAAGTGGACAAGAGAAGATATATAGAGATGGTGGGTAAGCTTCTTTATATCACTATAACTCGACCCGATATTGCCTTTGCAGTAAGTCGGGTGAGTCAATTTATGGAGCAACCAAGACAAGTTCATATGGATGCCATATACATGATATTGAGGTATCTAAAGCCTTCTCCAAGCTCAGGGTTGCTGTTTAGAAAGAACACATATTTATCTACTTCAGCTTGTGCAGACGCAGATTATGCAGGGTGTCCTAAGGATCGTAAGTCTACTTCAGGCTTTGCCGTTTTTGTGGGGAGTTCTCTGATTTCTTGGAAAAGTAAGAAACAAACTGGTGTGACGAGGTCTAGCGTTGAATCTAAATATAGGGCCATGACACAAGCGAGCACAGAGATGATGTGCGTTCGAGCCGTATTAGAAGACTTACATATAGATGTACCTTTACCCATGCAGCTTCAGTGTGACAATCAAGCAACTTTGTTTATTGCCAACAATCCAGCATTTCATGAAAGAACAAAGCATATCGAAGTAGACTGCCACTACACTAGAGATATGATCCAGAAAGGCTTGATTTCTACTTCACACGTTAGTTCAGAGGATCAAACTGCTGACATATTTACCAAGCCATTGCTCAGAGGACCTTTTCAGAGATGTTCTTTCAAGATGAGCATGATTGACATCTATGCTCCATCTTGAGGGGGAGTGTAGAGACTTATGTTATGTCATGTCATTCTGTACCGTTTCATATTTTCTATTTTTCTTCTGAACTCTTATGTAATTTACCCCTGGGTTCTCTCTATATAAGGGATCCTAGGGTTCTATAGAATAAACAATTTTCATTTTTCCACCAACAGAAGATATAGAGAAATGGTGGGTAAACTTCTTTACATCACTATACTCGACATGATATTGCCTTTGCAGTGAGTCGAGTGAGTTAGTTCATGGAACAACCAAGGCAGATACATATGGATGCCATATATGTGATACTAAGGTATCTAAAATCTTCTCCAGGCTCAGGATTGCTGTTTAGAAAGAACACATATTTATCTATTTCGGCATGTGCGGATGCAGGCTATGCAGGATGTCCCAAGGATCGAAAGTTCACTTCAGGCTTTGCAGTTTTTGTGGGCAGCTCTCTGGTTTCTTGGAAAAGCAAGAAACAAACAATTGCGGCTAGATCTAGTGCTGAATCTGAATATAGGGCAATGTCAAAAGCAAGCACGGAGATGATGTGGGTTCGAGCTGTGCTAGAAGACTTGCATATAGATGTACCTCTACCCATGCAGCTACAATGTAATAATCAAGCCGCATTGTTCATTGCCAATAATCCTGCATTTCATGAAAGAAATGAGCATATTGAAGTAGATTGCCATTACACCAGAGATATGATCAAGAAAGGCCTGATTTCTACTTCACATGTGAGTTCAGGGGAGCAGACATCGGACTTTTTTACCAAGCCATTGCTCAGAGGACCATTCCAGAAGTGTTCTTCCAAGCTGAGCATGATTGATATCTATGCTCCATCTTGAGGGGGAGTGTAGAGATATTTATGTAGTCGATGTACTGTTTATCAATTTTTATTTCCGTAGTTGCTACTTATGTAATTTACCCATAGGCTTTCCTCTAATATAAGAGAGCCGAGGGTTCTTTGGAATAATACAACAACTCTTTCCTCCAACAGTATCATGTGTATAGGGGTATATTGAAGGATATTGTGAATCCTTAAGCGCATCACGGAAGCGTGTTGATCGTATCGTATACGATCGGAGCAACTAGTCGTACTAGATGCTAGAAGCAGCGGAAATTAAAATTTTTTTAACTTAACGATGAAACCACATGATCACGAGAACACTTCTCGGATCGTTTCATCAAACCACAAAGTACAAGGGTTACCTCTTGAAGCGTGATTGTGATCGCGAGATCCCAAAGTAGAGATCCTCCTATCTTAAGTCCGACCCACGGAGAATGCGCTTGCGGGCACGATGATGAGTCGCGTCCTTCCCGCAATCCTTGATGAAGATCCAAGCGTCGAAGGCGAAGCAAGATCCTCTCTTCTTCAATATTCAAAGTGGACGGCCACTTGAAAATTGAGAGAGAGACCACACACGAGAATTAGAGAGAGAGAGAGAAGTTGTCTTTCACAACTCTAGATGATGTACCATGGAGAGGCTACCCTAGCCCTCCTTTTATACTAGTTTAGGATCTAATGGATCTCAATCCATGGGACACATGGATCCAAGGGCTATGCTTGGTCCAAGATGAATCAATGGCTAGGATTGTTGTTCAATAACAACAATTAATCAAGAGATAACATAATAAATTAAGTGGAGTTAACCACCCTCCTAAAAAGGGGGGGGGGGGCGTCACCCATGAACAATTCATGGGTGACGCCACCCATGATGGTGGTTGTTATCTCCATTTTATTTATTCTATTATTCCTTAATTAATCACAATAAATATTCATCAAATTAATTCCAAATTAATTTTGTGAATATTTCAATCTTGCCATTGAATATTGTGTGAATCATATTCACAACCCAAACTAGTTAGTAAATTGCATTTCCAATTAATTAACAAATGTGAATCCAATTCACATTATTAATTAACAAATGCTATTTACATAAATTCTCTCTCTTATATATGTATATTATAAATCATATTTATAACATGCATATATCATGGATAGTGTTATCCACATTCTCTTAATCCTTGATAATTAAATCCAATTTAATTATCTTAGATAATCAATATGAATCATATTCATATTTAAGCTTGATAATTAAATCACATTTAATCATCAAGTCCTTGCTTGGATATTTCATCAAAAGAATTATTCTTGAACCCTTTCAAGAATAATGTGCTTTCTCCGCAGATACTTGGAGATAAGGACAGGGCGATTGTATTATTCCATGTATAGTGACTTGGATATTGAGATCTTATCTCAAATCCAAATCTTACGAACCTCCCACAGATGCTTGATTAAATCAAGACCGCAAATCCAATCTTCTCATTGAATCTGAATCCCATTCAGATCAATGTCCAACACTTGGACTAAGATCGGATTGCTTCTCTACTGAAAGGAGTCACTAAAATCCAGACCTGTTTCATCACTCCCTCGGAATGGAAGCGTCATGGATATACAATCGTTTATGATCACATCACCCTTCAGGTATTCCCAATACCTGTACATCCTGCATACTGGAAGACCCATGATCAACCCGAAGATCAAGATCATTTTACACTGTCTTCTTCAGGGTTTAATCGTTAAGTTTCTCAATCTTGGTCATTGGGATTTGGTATCGATCATATGCTTTCCCAAAGCATATATCATACCTTCAAATTCATGTCATGCTTCCAAAGCATGACGACCATGCATGGAATTTGATCGGTCCCAATACCTCATGAGTGAGCTCATGTCTTCCGGTTCACAAGTGAACCTGTATGATCCCTTTGAGAGATCATATTGCTCATATACCCTTATATGCACACCAGCTCGCCGGTGTATAGACCTTGGTTAGGTCATCAACCTATTGGTCTGCCAAATGTACATACTTAGATATATAACAATATATCTGTCTCCGGTCAGAGGATGCATGCCTATGTTGTGACAGCATTCAACATAGGACTTAAGCTATCTCGATCTCGTTGGGTCAACACATTGACCTAACTAATCTGACACCTCCGAATCACTATTCCCATGCAGAGGACCTGCATCAAGAGGTCGGTCAGATATCAGCCTATGTGAGAAAGGATTGCCATCTCCTACTCAGGCTGGAGATCTCCACTTGACAATCATTTGACGGTGCTTGATGAGTCCTCTATCTAACTCTTTAGATATTCATCCAAACACCAGCCTCTATGATTCATTTAATGAATCAACAGCTATATGATCATCAAGCTGGCCATGGTACATAACCCTAATTGTACAGAGGGACCTTATAGTGCATTCATTCATATAATTTCAGAAAGGGAGTGAAACATCAATAACTTTTATTGATAAACTTTAATATTACAATAACATTTATTGTAAGAATGGTTCGCCCAGGGCTCACAAGTCTAACAATCTCCCACTAGCCCTCAGAACCATTCAGGTACAATCCGTAAACCCATACTCATTACATGCTGGTCAAAAACCTTCTGTGTCAGAGGTTTGGTAAGAGGATCAGCAATGTTGTCGGCAGAGGCCACCTTGGTGATGATGATATCACCACGCTTTTGAATCTCCCGAATGATGTGGTATTTCCTTTCCACGTGTTTGCTCTTCTGATGGCACCTCGGTTCCTTTGCTTGGGCAATGGCTCCAGTGTTATCGCAGAGTAACGGGACGGGAGTATCAGAGGAAACTACGCCAAGTTCCAAGATGAACTTGCGCAACCACACCGCCTCTTTTGCAGCATCCGATGCGGCAATGTATTCGGCTTCTGTTGTTGAATCCGCCGTAGTGTCCTGCTTCTTGCTTCTCCAGCTCACAGCACCACCGTTCAACAGGAATACAAACCCTGATGTCGACTTTCGATCATCAATATCTGACTGGAAGTCTGAATCTGTATATCCCAAGACTTGGAGATCACCATCCCCATAGACCAAGATGTAATCTTGCGTCCGTCTTAGATATTTGAATATGTTCTTTACTGCATTCCAGTGTTTTTCTCCATAGCAGGATTGGTAACGACTTACCACTCCCACTGCATGGCAGATGTCTGGCCTAGTACACATCATGGCATACATCAAGCTTCCTACGGCTGATGCATAAGGGCATCCAGCCATGGCCTTCTTTTCCTCAACACTTTGAGGAGCCATCCCTTTGGACAGATGGATACCATGTCCTAAGGAGAGGAATCCTTTCTTCGAACTATCCATACGGAATCGTTCAAGAATCTTCTTGATATATCCATGTTGTGATAATCCCAATATTCTCTTTTCTCGGTTTCTGAACAACTTCAGGCCTAAGATGTAAGAGGCTTCTCCAAGATCTTTCATCTCGAAGGTATGGGATAGCCAAATCTTCACACTGGTCATCATTCCTGTATCATTCCCAATGATAAGGATATCATCTACATAAAGCACGATGAACACAATGGCGCTCCCACTAAGCTTCTTGTACACACAAGGTTCATCAGGGTTTTGCACAAAATCATAACTTTTTATGGTTTCGTCAAATCTGATGTTCCAGCTACGAGAAGCTTGTTTGAGCCCATAGATGGATTTCTTCAGCTTGCATACTTTACCGTCCTCAGCTATGAAGCCCTGGGGCTGCTCCATATAGATATCCTCCTCGAGGTATCCATTGAGGAAAGCCGTCTTGACGTCCATCTGCTAGATGTCGTAGTCAAGAGATGCAGCTATAGCTAGCAGTGTCCTGATGGACTTAAGCATGGCCACAGGAGAGAATGTCTCATCGTAGTCGATGCCTTCTCTCTGTGTGTAGCCCTTGGCCACGAGCCGTGCCTTGAAAGTCTCTACTTTCCCATCAGGTCCCCTCTTTCTCTTGAAGATCCATTTACACCCAATGGGTTTTACCCCTCTAGGTGGATCCTCTAGGGTCCATACACCATTCTTATGCATGGAGTCAATCTCTGACTTCATTGCTAGCATCCATCTATCCATGTCATGATCCGCAAGTGCTTCATCATATGAAGAAGGATCATTGTCAGTTTCACCTGACACATGGAATCCATACCTTTCAGGTGGTGCAACCACCCTCGAACTCCTTCGAAGAGGTATGGGTGTTTCATCTTCATTTATCTCTTCAGTTTCTGGTTCAGGAATCTCAGAGTCCTCAGGGGATTCAATGAGCTCCTCTACTTCATTCTTGTCTTGACCTTTAAGGAAATCATCCTCCAGAAATTTCACATCCCTAGAGACAAAAACCTTTTGGGTCTCAGCGTCATAAAGTTGGTATCCAATACCATCTTTAACATACCCAATGAAGTAGCACTCACGAGTACGAGATTCTAGCTTACTTGCGTCCACGTTCTTCGCATAAACCAAGCATCCCCAAACCCTCAAGTGATTGACACTAGGTTTGGTTCCATACCAGAGCTCATGAGGAGTCTTTGGTATAGACTTGCTAGGAATCTTGTTTAGGATATATATTGCAGTCTCTACTGCATATCCCAAGAAACTAAGAGGTAAATGTGCTTTACTCATCATTGAACGGACCATGTCCATGATGGTCCTGTTGCGTCTTTCAGCAACACCATTAAGTTGGGGAGTTCCAGGAGGAGTGAGATTGGAGACAATTCCATTCTCTTTAAGGTATTCCTTGAATTCATCTGAGAGGTACTCACCACCTCGGTCAGATCGAATCCGTTTAATCTTCCTGTCGGCTTGGTTCTCAACCAATGCCTTAAACTCTTTGAACTTTTCAAAGGTTTCAGATTTATGACGAAGCAGGAAGATAAACCCATATCGCGAATGGTCATCGATAAACGTCAAATAATATCGATATCCATTTCTAGTCGCGGTATTGAAGGGACCACATACATCAGTATGTATTAGGTCGAGAATACCCTCGCATCTCGTAACCTTGTTACGGAAAGGCATCCTGGTCATTTTACCTCGAATACAATGTTCACAGGTAGGTAAAGTTTGAACCTGTAGAAAATCTAAAGGTCCATCCTTTATCAATCTATTAATCCTATCAACAGATAAATGACCAAGCCTTTGATGCCAAATCATATTCGAATGATTTCCATTTTCCCTGGATCTCTTGGGGTTTTTATTATTAGTGGTAGTGACATTTATGACACATTCATCAATGCACAATTCATAGAGTCCACTAGAAGTCAGAACACCTTCCGCAACAAATTTATCATATTTATTAATGACTAATTTATTACAGAACAGGAAAGAGTACCCATGTCTAACAAGCTTAGACACAGATATCAAGTTCCTCCTGACCTCAGGTACATAAAGACACTCTTTAAGTACTAGGACTCGACCACTAGATAACGACAGTCTGCATGTCCCGATGGCGACTGCTGCAACACTTGCATCAGATCCCATCTGGATAACTATCTCCCCATGCTCCAGATTCCTAGTTTCCTGAAACAAATGCAACGAATTGCATACATGAACAGAAGCACCAGAATCTATAACCCAACTTCCTTCTCGTCCAACGAGAAAGCTAGTTTCAATGATGAAAGTAGATTTCATACCTGCTGGGGCTTTACCTTTGTCAGTGGACTTCAGGTAGTCTGGGCAGTTACGCCGCCAGTGCCCCGGCTTCTTGCAGTGGTGACAGACATCGGTCTTTTTCGATGTCATTAGTGTGGAAGCACTAGAAGATGAACCAACTCCTTGATTCTTCTTCTTTCTCTTCGAGGCTGGGCCCTTCTGAGAACCTTGCTTCCGCCTGCGCTTTCCTCTCACCTGTGCAACCATTGCACTAGCAGAGGGGCCGTCCTTCTTCAAGACGTCTTCTGCAGACTTCAATGTAGCCAACAGCCCAGCGTTTGTGAAATCACCTTTGTTCATGTGGTAAGACACAACAAAGTTGTTGAAAGACTTAGGGAGCGACAGGAGAATGAAATCAGCTTGCATTTCAGAGTCCAAGTACGCTCCCAGGGTTTCCAGCTCAGAGAGGTACCCAAACATTTTGAGTACATGTTCTCTGACAGAGGTCCCTTCCTGCATCTTGCAGCGAATAAGCTCTTTCATCACATTATAACGTTGTGTGCGGTTTATGTCACCGAACATTTCTTTCAGACTCAGCATAATCTCTTGGCAATGGTTCATTTCCACATGTTGCTTCTGAAGCACATTGGACAATGACCCAAGGATGTAACATCTTGCCAGATTATTATCTTCATCATATTTTTCATTATATGATTTATCTTCATCAGTCACAGGGTCTGCTATCTTGTCCTTGCTAAGCACGTAGGAGATGCGCTCTGCACAGAGAACAAGATCCAAATTTCGGATCCAATCCGAATAATTTGGTCCGGTCAACTGGTTGACCTCTAGAAGCCTGCTAAGTGGGTTCATGGACTTCATTTTCTGAAATTAAGAATGCACTATATTAGAATATATAGATTAAATATATATTCATTTTTAAGAATAATTTGATTAAGGCATTTTAAATCAAATTTGTCCTGCCATGTCGACTTTGAAAGATTATTCCCTTATTTTTCTTTCAAAGTAAGAGATATACTTACCGCTATATCTCAAGCAAGATCTGGGATCTCCTCTCTATCCTTATCACATCCCAATAATATGAGAACCTGTGACTTGAATAAGAGAAGCGGGAACACATTCCGCCTTGCAAGTCCAATTTGCATTTCCCAATTCGGTCTTTAACACCCGGGCCCACCACCCCTAAGATGATGTTGACCCGTTGTTAATTGAACCAACCGTCAACGGGCTTAATACTCGCTATACGCAATCCAATATCGCCCCAATAATATGAGGACCCGATATTGGGGTCACTACGTATACGGCCTTACTCTTTCGAGAAGCAAAGAACCCGATCCAATTAAATCATGCACAGGATCTGTCACTTCGGACAGGCGTCTCCCATACACAACAACTGGCGACGAAATCCTTTGCCTTGACGGGAGACCATGGATGTCACTTATGTGATCCTCCACCTCATATTCAAATTTTATAATTAATTATTGTGAATCATATTCACAAAATTAATTCTTCCAAGGGAAATACACATCTATTCAAAATAGTGTGTTTATTAGGTATGATTAATTTAATCATATTAAATTAATCATTTAACCCAATCATCAACAAACACGTCTTTTACTTGAATAGTAGGTATAATCTCAAAATACGTATTATTCGAATTTTAATAATTAGAAAAATACATATTGTCTGTCTGCGGTATTATACAATCCCTACCCGCTGTCATGGCCAGTACCGACGAGAGTGGGACGGACCACATACGTTGCAACCCGCGACCCCAATGCTCTCCGACTAGGCACCACATCCGCCTCGGGAAAGGATAATACCAGATAGACCATCATGTATTTTGAGATGTTCATCGGTTTTTCAACCGAAAGTTATACCATATAGTACAAATCAAAACATTTTTGATTATAAGGAGATTTGCTAGACAAATCCCCAATCCTATTCAAGCAAAAGAAGGGTTTTTCATGTAAAAGTTGTCCTACAACTATTGTAGGATAAACTATGGTTTTCATGAAAGCAATGTTTGTTGATGAAACAATGATCAAGATCTAATATCTTATCATTGTAGTTTAGGCAAGTGTCATTCAATGAAATAATTCTTTCTTTAAATATTTCACAAATATTTATCACTAATTATTCCAGAAAATTAACAATTAATTTTCATCATGATAATTGAATGACATATCACAAGGTTCAAGATCAAAATTGTTAATTTCCAGCAGTGACCCCCAATCACTAAAATTAACTTATCTTGATCAATATAAATCCAAAAAATGCAAACTCAGTTTTCAAAGATTGCCTATTTGATTTATTAGAGAACCCAAGTGATAATTCACGCATTTCAAGGTGGATTAAAACCGTAATCATCTCATTAATTACGTTCAAATCCGCAGTTCCCGCAACAGTGAATATAGTCATATTCAAAAAGCCATATCTTGAGCAAATAAAGTCCAAATTTAGTAAACTCAAGTCCTATGGTTTCCTTGTTTAATGGGGAACAAAATCCAATTGAAAATTTCGTGTTTAAACATTTTAAACAGTACGGAAAAATTCAATTAGACAGAGGTGCGAAAATTGAAATGCAGTAAAATTTTCGCAACCCTTTCAAGAACCAAATCGTCTAAGGTTCATGGATCACATCCAAAACCTTATTCAACCTGGCTCTGATACCACTTGAAGGATATTGTGAATCCTTAAGCGCATCACGGAAGTGTGTTGATCGTATCGTATACGATCGGAGCAACTAGTCGTACTAGATGCTAGAAGCAGCAGAAATTAAAAAATTTTTAACTTAACGATGAAACCACATGATCACGAGAACACTTCTCGGATCGTTTCATCAAACCACAAAGTACAAGGGTTACCTCTTGAAGCGTGGTTGTGATCGCGAGATCCCAAAGTAGAGATCCTCCTATCTTAAGTCCGACCCACGGAGAATGCGCTTGCGGGCACGATGATGAGTCGCGTCCTTCCCGCAATCCTTGATGAAGATCCAAGCGTCGAAGGCGAAGCAAGATCCTCTCTTCTTCAATATTCAAAGTGGACGGCCACTTGGAAATTGAGAGAGAGACCACACACGAGAATTAGAGAGAGAGAGAGAGAGAAGTTGTCTTTCACAACTCTAGATGATGTACCATGGAGAGGCTACCCTAGCCCTCCTTTTATACTAGTTTAGGATCCAATGGATCTCAATCCATGGGACACATGGATCCAAGGGCTATGCTTGGTCCAAGATGAATCAATGGCTAGGATTGTTGTTCAATAACAACAATTAATCAAGAGATAACATAATAAATTAAGTGGAGTTAACCACCCTCCTAAAAGGGGGGGGGGCGTCACCCATGAACAATTCATGGGTGACGCCACCCATGATGGTGGTTGTTATCTCCATTTTATTTATTCCATTATTCCTTAATTAATCACAATAAATATTCACCAAATTAATTCCAAATTAATTTTGTGAATATTTCAATCTTGCCATTGAATATTGTGTGAATCATATTCACAACCCAAACTAGTTAGTAAATTGCATTTCCAATTAATTAACAAATGTGAATCCAATTCACATTATTAATTAACAAATGCTATTTACATAAATTCTCTCTCTTATATATGTATATTATAAATCATATTTATAACATGCATATATCATGGATAGTGTTATCCACATTCTCTTAATCCTTGATAATTAAATCCAATTTAATTATCTTAGATAATCAATATGAATCATATTCATATTTAAGCTTGATAATTAAATCACATTTAATCATCAAGTCCTTGCTTGGATATTTCATCAAAAGAATTATTCTTGAACCCTTTCAAGAATAATGTGCTTTCTCCGCAGATACTTGGAGATAAGGACAGGGCGATTGTATTATTCCATGTATAGTGACTTGGATATTGAGATCTTATCTCAAATCCAAATCTTACGAACCTCCCACAGATGCTTGATTAAATCAAGACCGCAAATCCAATCTTCTCATTGAATCTGAATCCCATTCAGATCAATGTCCAACACTTGGACTAAGATCGGATTGCTTCTCTACTGAAAGGAGTCACTAAAATCCAGACCTGTTTCATCACTCCCTCGGAATGGAAGCGTCATGGATATACAATCGTTTATGATCACATCACCCTTCAGGTATTCCCAATACCTGTACATCCTGCATACTGGAAGACCCATGATCAACCCGAAGATCAAGATCATTTTACACTGTCTTCTTCAGGGTTTAATCGTTAAGTTTCTCAATCTTGGTCATTGGGATTTGGTATCGATCATATGCTTTCCCAAAGCATATATCATACCTTCAAATTCATGTCATGCTTCCAAAGCATGACGACCATGCATGAAATTTGATCGGTCTCAATACCTCATGAGTGAGCTCATGTCTTCCGGTTCACAAGTGAACCTGTATGATCCCTTTGAGAGATCATATTGCTCATATACCCTTATATGCACACCAGCTCGCCGGTGTATAGACCTTGGTTAGGTCATCAACCTATTGGTCTGCCAAATGTACATACTTAGATATATAGCAATATATCTGTCTCCGGTCAGAGGATGCATGCCTATGTTGTGACAGCATTCAACATAGGACTTAAGCTATCTCGATCTCGTTGGGTCAACACATTGACCTAACTAATCTGACACCTCCGAATCACTATTACCATGCAGAGGACCTGCATCAAGAGGTCGGTCAGATATCAGCCTATGTGAGAAAGGATTGCCATCTCCTACTCAGGCTGGAGATCTCCACTTGACAATCATTTGACGGTGCTTGATGAGTCCTCTATCTAACTCTTTAGATATTCATCCAAACACCAGCCTCTATGATTCATTTAATGAATCAACAGCTATATGATCATCAAGCTGGCCATGGTACATAACCCTAATTGTACAGAGGGACCTTATAGTGCATTCATTCATATAATTTCAGAAAGGGAGTGAAACATCAATAACTTTTATTGATAAACTTTAATATTACAATAACATTTATTGTAAGAATGGTTCGCCCAGGGCTCACAAGTCTAACATATATACCCTCAATTTAATATGGTTTGAAATTCTCAAACCAAAGATTTGTCGACTCGAATCTGGTTGTTATACATTTAAAAAGACGTATATAATGTGATGGGAGCTGGCCCAGTTGGAAATAGAATTTCGGGAAAAATGGGGACCGAACCCAATCCATATGTATATTGGACATGGGTTAGGCACTAGCTTTGGCGGCTTGGCTCCTCCCACCCCTTTTTATTAATTTTTGTGATATTTTTTAATAAAACATGAGGGGATCTAGTTCACTCAATAACAATATGTTCTCATTCAAACTTCATATAAAACAGATTTTCATAACATCTCCAGATAGAATAGGTCAATTTTAACAATTTTTTGAAACCACTAAAATTTGATAAGCTTGATGTTGAGCGAATTATTATTCAAGGGAACCCTAGCCTCTCTTATATAGAGAGAGGCCTCGTGGGTAAATTACATAGTAGTCCAGAAAGCAATAAGAAACTATGAAAAGGTACATAGAACATAATAATAATAACACTCTCTACACTCCCCCTCAAGGTGGAGCATAGATGTCGATCATGCTCAGCTTGGAAGAACATTTCTGGAAGGATCCTCTGAGCAACGGCTTGGTGAGAATGTCGGCAGTCTGATCCCCTGATCTCACATGAGATGTAGATATCAAGCCTCTCTGAATCACGTCTCTAGTGTAGTGGCAGTCAACTTCTATATGTTTGGTTCTCTCATGGAAAGCTGGATTGTTAGCAATAAACAATGCTGCCTGATTGTCACACTGAAGCTGCACAGGTAAAGGAACGACTACATGTAGATCCTCTAGTACAGATCGGACCCACATCATCTCAGTGCTTGCTTGCGCCATGGCCCTGTATTCGGATTCTGCACTGGACCTTGCCACAACGGTTTGCTTCTTGCTTTTCCAAGAGACCAAAGAACTCCCAACGAACACGGCATATCCTGAGGTTGACTTTCTATCCTTAGGGCATCCTGCATAATCGGCATCTGCACATGCTGAAATAGATAGATTTGTGCCCTTTTGGAATAGCAACCCTGAACCTGGAGAGGACTTTAGATACCTCAGTATCATGTGTATGGCATCCATATGAACTTGTCTCGGTTGCTCCATAAACTGACTCACCCTACTTACTGCAAAGGCAATATCAGGTCGAGTTATGGTAATATAAAGGAGCTTACCAACCATTTCTCTATATCTCCTCTTGTCTACTTCAACAGTGTCATCATCGTATAGCCTCATGCTTGGATCCATAGGAATACTTGAAGGTTTGCATTCAGCCATGCCTGTTTCAATTAATAAATCTGAAATATACTTCCTTTGGGTCATCACTATACCCTGTGCATTCCTGGCAAATTCCAACCCCAGAAAGTATTTTAGGGTTCCAAGATCCTTCGTGACGAACTGATGGCCTAGGAATGCTTTTGCCTTCTCTATTCCCCGAACATCATCTCCTGTAACAAGGATATCATTGACATAAACCATGATGACAACCGTACCTGTAGAAGACTTCTGAATAAACAATGAGTGATCTGCATTCGATCTCTTGAACCCCTGTCGTTCAATCAGGTGAGAGAGTTTCTGAAACCACGCCCTTGGGCTCTGTTTAAGGCCATAAATTGCCTTGTGAAGTCTACAGACCATATGCTTCTCCCCCTCAGCAGTAAACCCAGGTGGCTGCTGCATGTAGACTTCCTCCTGCAGATCGCCATACAAGAATGCATTCTTGACATCAAGCTGGTATATAGTCCAGTCACGTACCACTACAACTGAAAGAAGTATCTGAAGGGTAGAATGACGAGCCATCGGAGAGAATGTATCCATATAATCCACACCATAGGTTTGTGTGAAACCTCAAGCCATCAACCGAACCTTGTATCGATCTAGACTGCCATATGCATGGTATTTAACTGTGAATACCCATTTACAGCTAACAATAGATGCATCAAGAGGAGGAGTAACCAAGCTCCATGTGCCACGAGACTGTAATGCCCTCATCTCTTCTTCCATAGCCACTCGCCAGACATCACTTTGCATAGCATCCTGATAGGTCCGTGGTATCTCCACGGACGACAAAGCTGTAGCAAATCTCTGAAAATCTCCTGTGAGGCGATGAAAAGAAACCTGAGAAGCAAAGGGATAAGACGCACACATCCGCTTTTGCTTCCGGATAGCAATAGGAATGTCCAGGTCATCGTCCGATGTACTGGAAGGTGTAGTGTCCTCCAGTAATGAAGAATCCTGCACATGTACCATATCCGAACCGTCAGTAGTAATGCTATCAGAACATACCTGAGGCGTGATGGATGTTGGACGTGTAGCCTGAGCAGGACCTGACCGACGTGTATAAAATTTTGGTAACGGTGGAATAGGAGGTTGCGGAGGTGGTGGTGGTGAAGTAGACGTAGTACTTGGTTCAGTAGTGGACTCCGGTGAACCCCACCTAGGAGGTGGAGGGACATAGACATCATCATTGGTAGTGGATGGTACCAACCTGTCACCTGTAGGAGAGAAGTACATAACAGACTCATAGAACGTGACGTCAGCACTCACAAAGTATTTCTTGTCTATTACGTCATAACAACGATAGCCCTTCTGAGTCCGAGAGTAACCGACAAAGACACACTTGACTGCTCTAGGAGAGAGTTTGTCAAGTCCTGGAGTGAGAGGATGAACAAATGTAACGGTACCAAAGACACGAGGTGTAAGTGAGAATAAATCCCTATCAGGAAAAAGGATAGACATAGGGATTTTCTCGCCTAGGACAGATGACGGCATACGATTGACCAGGTAACAAGCTGTAAGAACAACAACCCCCCAGAAAGAGAGAGGAGCACAACTCTGAATAAGAAGAGTTCGAGTAATGTCAAGGAGATGTCGATGCTTTCTTTCTGCCACTCCATTCTGCTGTGATGTATAGGCACAAGTAGTTTGATGAATAATGCCCTTTGACGAAAGAAATTGAGAGAGAGATCGTGTACAGATTTCAAGAGCATTATCTGTACGAACATATTTGACAGTAGAAGAAAAAACATTCTGCACTTCATTAATCAAATTTTTAATCACATATCCTGCTTCAGATTTATTCTTTAAAAGGAAGACCCAAGATACACGAGAGAAATCATCCACGACAACTAGATAGAACATGTGTCCCTAATGATCGGGAACACGACTAGGACCCCAAATATCAATATGAAACAACTTGAACGGGGAGCAACTGCTCCGACTTTGACGACCTGGGAAGCTGGGCCTATGATGCTTTCCCAACTGACATGCTTCACAGCGAAAGGAAGAACTGGGAGATATCTGAGGCAGAAGGCGTCGCTTTTTCTAGAGCGGGAGATGACCAAAGCGAAGATGCCAGATGTATGGAGACACTGGTCTGGCAGAGTAAGAAGAGGCGGCATCATAAGAATTCCGGACCAACCGATACAGACCATTTTGCTCAGAGCAACAGCCAATCACCCTGCCCGTTAGTATGTCCTGAAAAATAAGAGAAGAGGGGTCAAATATGACACGACAGTGCAAATACTTTGTAATTTGACTAATAGATAACAGATTCATGGAGAACTCGGGAGCATGTAGAACATTCTGTACATGTATGGAAGAGGATAGAATGACCTCCCCCTGTCCAATAACAGGGGAATGGGTACCATCTGCAATCTATACTGAACGGCCATGGGGAATGTCCCTGTAGGACTCAAGTCTCTCTCGATCTCGGCAGATGTGATGTGTGGCACCAGAATCTATAATCCAATCAGATATATCATGACAGGACGTAAATGCAGTAGCACTACCTGAGTACTAGCGATAGCAGAGGAACTAGCAGAGGCAGAGGCAGCAACATCAGAAGGTCCATCAGAAGAGTCTGCGGAGGATGGTGGCATGATATCTCATAAACGTGCCACAAGCTCCTCAAAATGGTTGTCTGCAGTGGAGGTTGTCTGGGGCAGAACATGCTCCGCTACACGTGCCGATACTGGAAACCCATGCTTAGAGTAGCATGTATCTTCCGAGTGCCCTGTGCGGTGAGAGTACGAGCAAGGGTGACGAAAGCGACCACCCCTACCACCTCTACATCCACGTCCACGACCAGAAGACTGACCACCTCTCCTACGCGATACTGCCATCACCGATGGGGGTGGAGTAGATGAGCTGGAAGCCACGGATATGCGACTGAGCCTCCGATAGACATCCTCCATTGGAGGAATAACTGCATCAGCCAAAATCTGAGACCGGGCAGCCTCGTACTCAGGATCTAGGGCTGCAAGTAGAACGCCCACCATGGTGGCGTTCCTAAACGTCTTCTGCTACTCAGGGGTTGCTGTAAGTGGAATGGTACTGTATAACTTCTCAAACATCCCTCTCAGGGACGTATACAAGGAGTGAAGTGGTCTGCCGTTCTGCTTCATTGTGAATATATCATGCTGAAGCTGTAACATCTTGGTCTTGTTCCGCACTTGTAGATACGTTGCAGCCAGAATGTCCCACATTGCCTTAGCAGTGGGCTGATGGATGACATCATTGGCAATCTCCATCGACAGTGTACCTGACAGCCAAACCTTGGCATATGAATCATCAGCCTCCCACGAGGCATATATCCCTGTCTTCTCTACAGGCTCATCCTCGGTAAGAATGTGCTTCTTACCGTTCGACTTCATAAGGCTCATGAACTGCATCGCCCAGAGCTCATAGTTCGACCCGTCCATTTTGAATATTGGTGCAGGACCTTTAAACGCGCCTATGGAGGGCATATCAACTTTGGATTCTGACATATCGCTGCTTGAGAAGAACTAGGGTTTGTCGACAAGATGACAGATGTCTACACAAACTGCATAGGATTCGAGTGCGTATGTAGACGTTACACACACAAATCTATAGATCCGGAGAAAGAGGCCTAGCCATGGACGGCTAGGGCCTCCTCAGTTCCTGTTCCGTGAGCAACCTTCCTACGGTCTGGAGATGAGGACTGGGGCCCCCTATGCACTGGACGGTGCCCCTACGGGCTTGCGACGGCAATTGGGTGTCGCTAGGGCTGGGGTCGGGTGCCGCTAGGGCTGGCGGCAACGAGTAGAGGGGCTGGCGACGCCCCTACGGCGAGTGGGAGGGGCTGGCGGCGAGTGGTGGTGGCGGCGAGTGGGGCCGGCGAGAGACCCGAGAGAGGAGGGGGAGTGGGCGGCGGGTAGAGAGCCTAGGGTTGAGGCTACCATGTTGGAAGAAATGAGCGAATTATTATTAAAGGGAACCCTAGCCTCTCTTATATAGAGAGAGGCCTCATGGGTAAATTACATAGTAGTCCAGAAAGCAATAAGAAACTATGAAAATGTACATTGAACATAATAATAATAATAATAACACTATCTACACTTGATGGATGAGATAAAAATCTTGAACTAAGTCGAATCGAATGAGAATATTTTTTTGAGGCAAAATAAGACGAACCTTGAATAAGGATATATTGTTATTGAGTGATCTAAATACCCCACGTGTTAGAAAAATACCCAAACAATGAAAAATTTGGGAGAAGCTGACTTGGCACCTCACATGCATCAAAAACTGCACGGTTGAACTTTTGATGTAAAAATAGAAGCAAATAAAATTAGTATATTTATATTGGAAAGGAGACAATATCTCACAACTATCTCTTGATACAGCTAGGTTCAAAAGTGAAATCAAATACCTTAAAGCAAATCAACCTAATGGCTTTGTTGATTCTTTTATTTTCTCAAGTCCAACAAAACAAGGAAGAAGTTTGAGAGAAACAATGCATGTGAATCAAATGATGAATGTTATCATCAAATTTGACTGAAATCATATCTGATGTGATTGCGGTATCTTTTGTTGTGAATAGCACTGTTCCAGACTTTGATATCTAATGTAAGAATCAGGATATCCATTTGGCATTGATTCATGAAAATATCATGAGAAATGCATTCTTATGGAAAGCGTTATCCAAGATATCACTAAGAAATCTAGGATAGATAGAACATATTCGTGTAGTGTTGACTCAATCAACCACTTAATCTTCAATCTTCATGTAAAGGAAAATAAATTCCTTAGCGTCGATCCAATTTGTGCTGAATATATGTCAATTCCCATGCTTCGTCTAGTCATGCATAACTAATCGATGGTTGATTTGTTATTGTTGGGAGAAAACAAGCAACTGATTATTCAAGAGAACCCTGGCCTCTCTTATATAGGGAGAGACCTAATGGGTAAAGTACAGAGTAGTCCAGATAACAATACGGAAAAACTAAACAGTACATAACACATATAATAATAATACTCTCTACACTCCCCCTCAAGGTGGAGCATAGATATCTATCATGCTCAGCTTGGAAGAGCATTTCTGGAAAGGTCCTCTGAGCAACAGTTGGTAAATATATCAGCAGTCTGATCCCCTGAGCTCACATGAGATGTATAAATCAAGCCTCTCTGGATCAAGTCTCTAGTGTAGTGGCAGTCAACTTCAATATGCTTTGTTCTCTCACGGAATGCTGGATTGTTAGCAATAAACAATGTTGCCTGATTGTCACACAGAAGTTGCATAGGTACATGTAAGGTTACATGTAGATCCTCCAGCACAGATCGAACCCACATCATTGCATAGGTACATGTAAGGTTACATGTAGATCCTCCAGCACAGATCGAACCCACATCATTTCTGTGCTTTCTTGCGCCATGGCCCTATATTAAGATTCTGCACTGGACCTTGCCACAACTATTTGCTTCTTGCTTTTCCAAGAGACCAAAGAGCTCCCAACAAAAATGGCAAATCCTGAGGTTGACTTTCTATCCTTAGGGCAACCTGCATAATCGGCATCTGCACATACTGAAATAGATAGATTTGTGCCCTTTCGGAATAGCAAGCCTGAACCTAGAGAAGACTTTAAATACCTCAGTATCATGTATATGGCGTCCATATGAACTTGCCTTGGCTGCTCCATAAATTGACTCACCCGGTTTACTGCAAAGACAATATCAGGTCGAGTTATGGTAATATAAAGGAGCATACCCATCATTTCTCTATATCTCCTCTTGTCTACTTCCGCAGTGTCATCATCGTACAGCTTCATGCTCGGATCCATGGGAGTACTCGATGGTCTGCATCCAGCCATGCCTGTTTCGATCAAGAAATCTGTAACATACTTCCTTTGGGTCATCACTAGACCCTGTGCATTCATGGCAAACTCCAGCCCCAAAAAGTATCTTAGGGTTCCAAGGTCCTTCGTGACAAACTAACGGCCTAGGAACGCTTTGGCCCTCTCTATTCCTTGAACATCATCTCCTGTAACCAGAATATCATCAACATAGACCATGATGACAACCGTACCTGTAGAGGACATCTGAACAAACAGTGAGTGGTCTGCATTCGATCTCTTGAACCCCTGTCTTTCAATCAAATGAGAAAGTTTCTGGAACCACACCCTTGGGCTCTGTTTGAGGCCATAAATTGCCTTGTGAAGTTTACACACCTTATGGTTCTTCCCCTCAGCAGTAAACCCTGGTGGCTGCTGCATGTAGACTTCCTCCTGCAGATCTCCATACAAGAAAGCATTCTTGACATCAAGTTGAGATATAGTCCAGCCACGTACCACTGCAACATATAGGAGTATGCGAAGTGTAGAATGACGAGCCACCGGAGAGAATGTATTCATATAGTCTACACCATAGGTCTGTATGAAGCCTCGAGCTACCAACCGAGCCTTGTAACGATCTAGACTGCCATCTGCGTGGTATTTCACTATGAATACCCATTTACAGCTAACAATGGACGCATCAGGAGGAGCAGTAACCAAGCTCCATGTGCCACGAGACTGCAAGGCCCGCATCTCGCCTTCCATAGCCAATCGCCAGACATCAACCTTCAAAGCATCCTGATAGGTCCGTGGTATGTCCACAGATGACAAAGCTGCTGCAAATCTCTGGAAATAACCTGTGAGGCGACGAAAAGACACCTGAGAAGCAAGGGGATAAGAAGCACACGTCCTCCTCTGCTTCCGAATAGCAATAGGAACATCTAGGTCATCGTCCACTGGACTGGATGGTGTCGTGTCCTCCTGCAGTAACGAATCCTGCACATGTACCATATCTGACCCGTCAGTAGTAATGTCATCAACACATACCTGAGGCGTGCTGGATGTCGGATGTGTAGCCTAAGCAGGACCTGACCGACACGTATAGAATTTTGGTAAAGGTGGAATGGGAGGTTGTGGAGGTGGTGGTGGCGGAGGTAGTGGTGGTGAAGATGACGTAGTAACTGGTACAAGAGTGGACTCAGTTGAACCCCACGTAGGAGGTGGAGGAACATAGACATCGTCATTGGTAGTGGATGGTACCAACCTGTCACCTGTAGGAGAGAAATACATAACAAACTCAAAGAACGTGACATCAGCACTGACAAAGTATTTCTTGTTTATGGGGTCATAACAACGATAGCCCTTCTGAGTCCGAGAATAACCAATGAAGACACACTTGACCGCTCTAGGAGAGAGTTTGTCAAAACCTGGAGTGAGAAGATGAACGAAGGCAATAGTACCAAAGACACGAGGAGTAAGTGAGAATAATTCCCTATCAGGAAAAAGAATAGACATAGGAATTTTTTCACCTAGGACAGAAGACGGCATACGATTAACTAGGTTACAAGCCGTTAGGATAGCATCCCCCCAGAACGATATAGGAGCACAACTCTGAATAAGAAGGGTTCGTGTAATGTCAAGAAGGTGACAGTGCTTTCTTTCTGCCACGCCATTCTGCTGAGATGTGTAAGGACAAGTAGTTTGATGAATAATGCCCTTTGAGGAGAGAAACTGATAAAGAGACCTTGTGCAGAACTCTAGAGCATTATTTGTACGAATATATTTGACAGTAAAGGAAAAAATATTCTGCACTTCATTAATCAAATTTTTAATCACATCTCCTGCTTCAAATTTATTCTTTAAAAGAAAGACCCAAGATACACGAGAGAAATCATCCACTACAACCAGATAGAACCTGTATCCCTAATGATCGGGAACACGACTTGGACCCCAAATATCAATATACAACAACTCGAACGGGAGCTACAGCTCCGACTCTGACGACTAGGAAAGCTGGACCTATGATGCTTTCCCAACTGACACGCATCACAGCGAAAGGAAGAACTGGGAGAGATCTAAGGTAGAAGATGTCGCATTTTCTGGAGCAGGAGATGACCAAAGCGAAGATGCCAGATGTACGGAGATACTGGTCCGACTGAATAAGAAGAGACACCCGCATAAGAATTCCGGACCAAGCGATACAACCCATTCTGCTCAGAGCCACAACCAATCACCCTGCCCGTTAGTATGCCCTGAAAAATAAGAGAAGAGGGGTCAAATATAGCACGACAGTGCAAATCCTTCGTAATCTGACTAATGGAATCATGTCACGTATGAAGTGACAGTCAACCTCAATATGCTTGGTCCGCTCATGGAATGCTGGGTTGTTTGCAATGAACAAGGCTGCCTGATTATCACATTCCAAGTTCATAGGAAGTGGTACATCTAGACATAGGTCTGTAAGTACAGCCTTCACCCACATCATTTCTGTGCTAGCTTGGGCCATAGCCCTATATTCGGATTCAACACTAGATCTAGCTACCACCGTTTGTTTCTTGCTCCTCCATGAGACTAGAGCATCTCCTACATAGACTGCAAACCCTGAGGTGGACTTCCTGTCCTTGGGACATCCTGCATAGTCTGCATCCGCACATGCTGAGATAGAAATCCCCTTTCCCTTCTTGAATAGCAAACCTGCACCTGGAGATGATTTGAGATATCTAAGAATCATATGTATTGCATCCAATGAACCTGACGTGGTTGCTCCATGAACTGGCTCACACGACTCACTGCAAATAATATATCGGGTCTAGTGATCGTGACATACAACAGTTTGCTTACCAGTTCTCTGTATCTTCTCATGTCCACCTCCTCTGTGTCATCATCATAGAGCTTCATGCTGGGGTCCATTGGTGTCGTAGCAGGCCGACACCCAAGCATACATGTTTCACTCAACAGATCTGTAACATATTTCCTCTACGACATTACTAATCCATACGGATTTCTAGCAAATTCCAGCCCCAGAAAATATCTAAGGACTCCAAGATCCTTAGTAACAAATTCGCTTCCCAGCTTTTCTTTCGCCTGCTTTATGCCTTGCTCATCATCTCCTGTAATCAAGATGTCATCTACATAAACCATAATTGCAGTAATACCTCTAGAAGTCTTCTGTACAGACAAGGAATGATCAGCATTGGAGTGTTTGTATCCTTGTTTTTCAAAGAGGTCCGAGAGCTTCTGAAACCATGCTCTGGGGCTCTGCTTAAGGCCATAGATAGCCTTATGAAGTCTGCACACCCTGGAACACTCCCCCTCAACAGCAAAACCGGGTGGTTGTTGCATATAGACTTCCTCCTGCAAATCTCCATATAAGAACGCGTTCTTCACATCCAACTGATACAGCGGCCACTCTCGATTGACTGCGACTGACAACAAGATACGGAGAGTGGAATGACGGGCTACTGGCGAGAATGTATCAAGGTAATCCACCCCGTATATCTGTGTAAAACCACGTGCAACCAGGCGTGCCTTGTACCTGTCAATAGAACCATCTGCATTGTGCTTCACCGTAAACACCCACTTGCAGCTCGCCGGGGTCACATCTGGAGGTATAAGAACTAGACTCCAAGTTCCTCTAGATTGTAGTGCCGCCATTTCTTCCTCCATTGCTAGCCGCCATCTACTGTCCTGCAGAGCATCTTGATAATTCCGTGGAATATCTACAGCTGACAGGGCCACCACAAAGTTCCTAAAGTCCCCAGATAGTCGCTCAAATGACACAGAAGCAGACAAGGGATATGTAACGCAACTCCTCTTCGATTTGCGTATAGCAATAGGAACATCTAAATCAGTTGTGTCCTCATCTGGCCCCTGCAACATATTCTGCTTATAATTATCATTAGATCCATCAATAGAATTATCTTCATTACATAACATAGGCGAGCTAGGAGACGAGTCATGGCCATGAGCGGGAGGATGCCTGCGGATATAATGGAACGGTAGTGGCGAGACGGGGATTTGTGGTGGTGGCGGTGGTGGTGGTGACGGTGGAGGTGGTGGTGACGGTGCTGAAGGTGGTGGTGTCATGTATATGGCATCGGTAGGCAGTGGAGGTAGCTGCTGATCACCTGAGGCTGAAAAATACATTACAGATTCAAAAAATGCAACATCTGCACTGACCATATACCGCCGACGCAAAGGATCAAAACACTTGTACCCCTTTTGAGTTCTGGAGTACCCAACGAAGACAAACTTGAAAGCCCTAGGAGAGAGCTTGTCAGTACCAGGAGACAACTGATGGACAAACGCGACAAAACCAAACACACGGGGAGTATGTGAACCCCCTAGGATCCGGGTACCCGTTAATCACACATTTTGCATTATAACATTCATTTCCATCGCATTAAGTAACTGAAAGTACAGGAAAATTTTTCGCGAATGAAATTATTTCAATCAGCCATTCATATCAACATTTATAACCACAAACACACAGAATAATGGTCATCAAACTCTTATTTCATTTCATTAACTTCCATATATTTTACATGTATAAAGTCTGACAGTACATACAGTATATCCCAAAATCTGACTGAAGAGAAAGAAACATAATACATTATAAATTGAACAAACTATCACAAAATAAATCATACCGTTGGGTATAAAATTTATCTTCTGAATCCATGTATAGCTACAGAACTGCAGGCTGTTTTCCTGCCAAGCGTGCAGGGAAGAAAAGGCGTCAGCGGTTGCTGGTACCTCCCAAAAACTTATATAAAGATAACAGGCATTTATTATTTACAAAAGAAAGCAAGTAGAGAGGCATGAGCAACTCAAATTTAAAGTTTCTTTCTACTTGCAAATGTAAAAGGTTTCCAAATTTTTAGTAAGCACCTCTTATGATCATCCATTATCCCAACATTTCCCACATGAGTATATTTCTCTTGTAACTGAGTGTATAATTTATTCCCATAGTACCCAGAGATCATATTTATGAGTGATGATGGAAAGTTTGGGATGAGAAGATATATTTATATTTTTAATTCCTAAGTCTAGTAACTCCTGTAATTATTAACTTCAATTATTTCAGATATAACTCCAGATGATGTAGATAAAGGTCATGATTCTAGGTCTTGGAGATCATGTCTTGGAACTTAATGGCACATGAAATTGCTAATTTCTTGTCATTGATATTATATCATGGTTTTCGATATAGGACGGATATGACGATGATGGATTTGATCCTTAGTGTTATTTACTCCTTTTAAGTTAGTGGATAGTCTGTGGTCTTGGTCTGTGTGTCACCTCACACTATGACTCTAAGGTATTTAAAGGTACCTTAGGGTTGGGGTGCCTCCGTAGGCATGCGGTGTTGTATAATGCATCCTAACTAAGTTCCCAACACGTCCACTAACTTATAGGGATTTCACATTAGATTAAAGTCACCTCCAATCAACTTAATTATTATTTCCTCCAAACTTTAACTGTAATCTTTCGGATGTAACTCTCGATGTTTTAGATGTAGATATAGGTGATCTGGATGTAACATCAATCCCTTCAAACCTCTGTGCAACAACCTAAATGTAACTCTAGATGATGTAGACATGGATGATCTAGATGTAACATCGCCAAGTCTGTTGGCGAAGAAAAACTCAAGCGGTGAAGAAGCCTACAAATGGCTCTTCCGTCTCGCCCTCTAATTGGAAGGACGGTCCAATAGAGGGATAGGTCTACACTCCCAAACTACGCCACTGAGACGGGTGAGAGGGACTTCCCGGAAAAGTCACTCTAGAAAAACAGCCCGACCGGTAACGGGCAACCGAGCTCGCACGTAAAACTGAAAAACCAGGATCCCCCGTCTGGGTATCCTAAAACAGGGTCAGCGGAACTGGTCTAAAGTCGGGATCCCAACGAGGCGTAAAAACACTGTGAGCTCACGTTAAAAACCGAAGGGGGATTGGGATCCTAGACCCGCGCACTTGGCGGCCGCTGCCCTAACTGGGCTTCCTTTCTTCCGCCCAGGTGAGAGTCACCGCGCTCTCGCACGGTCAGGGTAAGATCACCGTGACCGGCACGATTATTTATAATTCATTACTAATCCTTAATATCTCCACTTGATCATTGATTCCCAACATCCTTACTTTTCTGGTCACTTGACTCATTCTCGATTTTTTATGTAAATTGAAATCATTTCTATGGTTTCCATTTCTTAATTTGGCTTCTTACTGCGAGTCATTAATATCTAAAGATATGTAAATTGAAAGTAGTATTTGAATTCATTATTCCATTGATTTAAGTGCCCTTGCATAGTACATTCAGGTGATATCATGTAAATTATTCACATAAATGTGAGGTTTATTTAATATGAATCCGTATGCTTTCACTCATGATGACTGGATGGTATATTCTTATTTGTTAGGGTGTGAAAACAGATCTTATATTTGGTACTCCTGCTTTGTTTTGGAGTATCAATACAAGTCAGTCCAGATTCCTATGTACTTCCGTATGATCTATAATTCTTGAGAGAATACATTCAAATTACCCAATTTCATCATGAACATTTCAGCTCTTGAACTATAATTTCATGTCTGAAATCTAGAGATGAAGACGTCCAAAACCTTTAAATTTTAGGTTATAGATACATAATTTTTGGGGCTCTAATTCAGATCTATAATTCTTAGGATAATACCTTTTAAATCTCCAAATTTCTTATTCTTTGAAGAATGAAATCTGTAGTCAATTATCTGTATAAGTTAACTCAATTGTATGCAAAATTACACCCAACTCTTCCTCTTTTAAAACATGAAATCAGGAGCTTTTTTTTTTATTTGGTCTAAATTGAAGACTAAAGTCACAATCTTTTGTGACATTTGAACAACAGCTAATGACCTACAAAAATCCCAAAAATTTCATCTTAAAATGTATGATCATGGGCTCTAAAACTGATCTGAAGCCAAATGATAGTTCTGAATTTAGATCCAAGTCGTATGCTAAAACCCCAAGTTTTCATCTCTAAATGTGAGATATGTAACTTCAAAATCAGATCTGATTTCAGATTAGAATTATGTAAATCAGTGGCTTTTTGAAGAGCATAATTTTGAATGCAAATTCCTAAATTTCAACTCCACTTCAATAGAATTTCATCATCCGAATTCATCTACAAAATCCCCAAATTTTCATCTCTAAAATCCCAAGTACAGGAGCTCTAATCAGATCTGATATTATTTTTTTTCTAACTTTTAGACTCAGTTGCTTTTAAAGAGTGAAAAGTTCACATGAAATTCCCAAATTTTTTATCTTTTCAAATCTGAAACTCAGGAGCTAAACTTAGTTTGAAATAGGTTTTAAAGTCACATATAATGGCAGCAAGAAAAGGGCTAAGATTTTACATAAAAGCAAGCACAATCATCATGTATATCAGCCATGAGGGGAAGAAGGATGATACATATATCAAGTGAAATAAGCATGCATGGCAGCAAGGGGGAGGGGAAGGAGGTACCTTATTGGATCAAATTTTGGAGGAATGAGAGTTGATCTTGCATGCAATGCAATTCCAGGAGTAGCAGGGTTGTTGCTGAAATTTCAGAAATGGGGCAAGCAAATGTGCTCTTGGAGAAGCTCCAGCACCTTCAACCTCCGTGGACTTCAAAAGGTTGCTGGAGGTCTTTTATAGCCGAACAGCAATTCCAAGTGCTGGAATTTGTAGCAGCATGAGCAAGGAAGGTTGGGAGACTCCAAGAATGGCAGGGGAGTAGCAGCTAACCACTTTTAAAGATGCTCTCCAGATTTCCAAAATGAAGAACATGCAAGCTGAAATCTTGAGCTAAAAAGGGCACTCCAGGTTGTTCTTGGTATTCCAGGGGACAGCCACATGCAGAAAAGAGAGCTGGGGTTTTTGGAACTAGAAAAGAAGAAGGAGATCTTCTTTGCTGGAATTTGAGGGAGATAGAGAGGAGAGGGCTTGATGGCTGGAACTTCCCTCTCGTTGGAGGGAGATGGAATTAAAGAGGAGAAGGGTCAAAGTGGTCGGTATAAATAAGGAGGTGATTTGCCAAGTAGGAATAAAGATAGGGCCAAATGGAGGGGTGTAAAGCCAAGTGGTAAAAGCTGAAAGCCAAGTGGGAATTACCGTGTTAAATTTTTTTTTTTTATAATCGAACAGACTGCTGCTGCCGATATTTATATATATATATTTTTTTCTTTTTTTTTTCTTTTTTAACAAAAATTCCCTTTCTTTGGCATACATAAAAATTGACCGTATGCGCTCCTCGGGTCTCGGAATTTGACGCACAATATCTTGTTTTGACCGTCTCAAAATGACGGTCAATTTGAGTATAATGTTGATATACTTTCGGTCGAGTTTCGAATACCCGAAATTTTCGGATACGGCTTTTGTCTAAGACTAAATTTTTGTAATTTAAAATATCATATGACCTCCGATTGACGAACGGTCGATTCCGTTGGTCTCGTGTCATCGAATCGGATCTAATGACGGTCTCGGTTCGTTTCGCGGTTTCCGAATTTGCGTCGCGGCTTTTCACGGCGCGCGCTACGAAGGGACCGATTTTTGGTCAATTTCGTCCGAACGACTTTTGATTTACTACTAATTGGTCGTTTTAGGTTGTTTAGTATTGACCGACAATGTTTTTGGGTTCATTAGACCCAAAATCGGACGACTTCGGGTTTGATTGGAAACCGGATGTTACAAATATAAAAACCTCAAAGGGAGTCTCGTCCTCGAGACTCGAGTCAAGGCTATTAGGTATCTTGTTTGAATTTCATATGTCCATAAAAACCTCAAAGGGTTTTGAACCCATAAAAACCTCAAAGAGAAATCAAGCCATATATTGTAACATATATCTAATTACGAAGGCTTGTTTCGATGATTACTTCAGAAAAGTTGCGGGTATCGTGCCCGCATGTCGGCTTCGGTCTCCCACGTCGCCTCTTCGACGTCGTGTCGATGCCACAACACGTTGACCAATGGAATCTCCTTACTGCGAAGCTTCTTCACATCACGGTCAAGTATCTGTACTGGCCTCTCCTCGTACGTTAAGTTAGGCTCTATGTCAAGATTCTCGTAACTGATGATGTGCCGAGGGTCGTGCACATACTTTTTCAAATTGGATATATGGAATACGTTGTGGATAGCTGAAAGATGTGGAGGAAGGGCTACTCGGTAGGCCACTTTCCCAGCTCGAACAAGAATCTCAAATGGTCCAACATATCGTGGCGCCAACTTGCCACGAACACCGAATCTCTACACTCCCTTCATGGGAGATACACGAAGAATACCCAATCTCCCACCTGTAATTTACAGGGATGTCATTAGTATATGATTATCTAAATGCCATACATATGTTATAATTGAATGGATGAAGAGGAAAGATTGGATTACTTGGAACTCCAAATCTCTTCTTCGACGGTCTGCATAGCTCTGTTGATGACTTTGCGCCCTCAGAAGCCTTCGTCTTACGAGATCAATAGCTCTCGCAGTCTCCTCCAAGAGATCTACGGAGTAGAGAGCATGGTCACCTACCTCCCGCTAACTGAGAGGTGTAAGACATCTCTGCCCGTATAGGACTTCGAATGGTACCATGCCGATATTGGAATGATAGCGGTTGTTATACGTGAATTCTGCTAATGGCAGATGGTCCTTCCAGGACCTTTTCTACTTCAAAGTGCATGCGCGAAGTAGGTCCTCAAGCGTCTGAATGGTGCGCTCACTCTGCCCATCTGTCTGAGGATGGTATGCAGAACTCATCTTCAGCTCTGTCTGTAGTGCTGACATTAACTGATGCCAATAATGAGATGCAATTCTTGAATCCTTGTCAGACACCACCTCTCGTGGTATACCATGAATTCTAATGACATTCTGCACATAAAGCTTGGCTAATCTGGGTAGAGTGTAAGTTGTGTTGACGGGTATGAAATGGGTTGACTTGGTCAACCTATCAACAACGACCCAAATGGAATCATGGCCACCCGGTGTCTTTTGCAATCCCGTGACGAAATCTATAGAAATGCTCTCCCACTTCCATTCGGGAATGGGGAGAGACTGCAGTAATTCCGGTGGTCTCTTGTGCTCAGCCCTGACCATCTGACAGGTCATACATCTGCTGACATGTAGTGCCACATCGCGTTCCATTCCATCCCACCAGAAATGTCGACGCAAATCACGGTACATCTTCGTGCTGCCTGGATGAATAGATAACCGTGAACTGCGTACCTCATCAAGAACATCTCTGCGTAACTGCTCGTCGTTGGGCACAACAACTCGTCCTGCCTTCCATAAAATGGACTCTATCACAACAAATTTATTAAATTCGTCTTTGATGGCGCGCCTGTATCTATCTCGAATTCAAGGATCTATCTTCTGGCCTTGGACAATGCGATCCCACAAACTGCTGAATCGTGGAGGTACGATAGTAGAAATGGATGCGCTTTCCTGTGGATGCCAATCGGTCAAAGCGGCTAGCGTATCCCATGTATATAGCCAGTTCGTCGTACCATCAGCATGCGTTCTCCTGCTAAGTGCATCAGCCACCACGTTTCCCTTACCGGGTTGGTAAGAGATTGTGCAATCATAATCCTTCAGTAGCTCGAGCCATTTGCGTTGTCTCATGTTCAGCTCATTCTGATCAAAGATGTACTTCAAACTCTTATGATCAGTGAAAATCTTGAAGTTCACCCCATAAAGATAGTGGCGCCAGATCTTCAAGGTGAAGACAACTGCTGCTAACTCCAAGTCATGTGTGGGGTAGTTCTGCTTATGCGGTCTCAACTGCCGTGATGCGTAAGCAATCACCTGTCCTCTCTGCATCAACACTGCTCCTAGACCTTCTCCAGATGCATCTGTGTAGACTGCATAGTCCTGAGTGCCTGAAGGAAGAGCGAGAATAGGCGCTGTAGTCAACCTCTCCTTCAATGTCTGGAAGGTCTGCTCACATGAATCATCTAAATAAATGAGATTCCCTTCTGCGTCAGTCGTGTCAGAGAGCGAACAATGCGGGAAAATCCGCTGACAAAACGCCTGTAATAGCCTGCTAGCCCGAGGAAGCTCCGAATCTGTGTAACTGTCTTGGGCTGCTCCCAAGACATAACTGCTTCAATCTTCGCAGGATCAACAGCGATATCTGCTCCACATGTCCCAAAAATGAGACCTGAGATAACCAGAACTTACACTTGCTCAATTTGGCATATAACTTGTGCTCCCTCAATGTCTCTAAGATGATCCGTAGATTATTGGCATGGTCACATTCATTTCGTGAATATATGAGCACATCATCTATGAACACCACAACAAACTTGTCCAAGTAACTGTGAACCCCTCAGGATCCGGGTACCCGTTTACGCGCAATTCGTAAGATATCATTCACAATTATATCGCACAAGTTGTGAAAATACAGGAAAAATTTTTTTCGCGACTATGACATTCATTCTCAACACATGACCACAAGTAAAAGAGACAGACATCACCAAAATTTCTTTTCATTAATATTCATATCCATTTACAACATGCACAAGCATATTCCATGTTACAACATATATCCCAAAATGTGACAAAAGAGATAGCATTTACATCATCATCTGAACAAAACTAAGACAAAGTAAATCATACCGTCGGGTGTACACTATATCTCCTGGAAGCATGTATATACTGAGCGGCTACTAAACTGCAGGCTGTTTGCCTGCCACACACAATAGGAAGAAAAGGCGTCAGCGGTTGCTGGTACCTCCCAAAAACTTATATAAAATAACGGGCATTTATTATTTACAAAAGAAACAAGCAGAAAGGCGAGAGCAACTCAAAATAAGATTTAATTCTACTTGCAAATGAAAACGGCTTTTCAGGTTACTTGTAAGCATCTCAAATGTTTGTCCCATCACCTGGCATTTCCCACATGTGACATATGTATAACTAGTTGCGTATTCATGAGTGTATGAGTGTAAGCACATATATCATTTTCTTTAGAGATCCCGTTGGTAAGTAAAAATGGAAAAGTTAAGATTGGAAAGATTTATTAATTTAATTAAATTCTTGGGTAGAGACAGAATAGTCTTTTGATCGTAATTTCTCAAATTCTTAACTTCAATGATTCAGATATATCTCCAGATAATTTCGATGAATGATCTAGATATATAATCGCCAAGTCTGTTGGCGAAGTAACTCAAGCGGTGAAGAAGCCTGCAAATGGCTCTTCCGTCTCGCCCTCTAATTGGAAGTGCGGTCCAATAGAGGGATAGGTCTATTCTCCAACTACGCCACTGAGACGGGTGAGAGAGACTCCCTAGAAAAGTCGCTCTAGAGAAACACAGCCCGACTAGTACGGGCAACCGAGCTCGTACGTAAAGCTGAAAAACCAGGATCCCCCGCCTGGGCATCCTAAAACAGGGTCAGCGGAACTGGTCTAAAGTCTGGATCCCAACGAGGGCGTAAAAACACTGCGAGCTCGCGTAAAACCGAAATGGGACTGGGATCCTAGACCCGCGCACTTGGCGGCCGCTGCCCAAACTGGGCTTCCTTTCTTCCGCCCAGGTGAGGGTCACCGCCCCCTCGCACGGTCCGGTGTAAAAGGCCACCATGACCCGCAATATAATTTATAAGTCATTACCGACTCACAATCAATTTCATTTGCTTGTCTACCTTCCTTCTCAATTCCCCTTTTGAGATTAGTAATACAGATCTAGCTCTCTTAATCTTCAATCTTGGAAATCATTTACCAACTTCATAAAAGAAGAGTATTTCTATAAGTAAGATCAACAGCATGCACCTACAACAATATAACCCTCAATCTTTGAATGACCGATATGTTATAAATTTTGATTAGATGAAAGTTACTCAGAGTCATATTATGTTTCAGATGTTGCTAAAGGAGAATCAACTATGTGGTATGATTTTGTATCTGGTCATTATTTATAAAGCAATCTTTCAACTATTTGTTAGCTTAATGGATACATGTCAATTATGAAAAGAAAGTATTTAACTAAAGATCTAGTTGGGGTCCTGGCTTATAGGAGGATATAGCTACAATATATTTTATGATAACTTGCATGCCACATGCTTAAGTGCAATTCAGATTTATCATCAGAGAACCCAATACATGGTTAGGAACTTAGGAGGTAATTCAGAACAAAGAGTGCAATAGATCTTCTGTTAAACAAAAATTTAAATTTGAATTTATTTGAGATTTATCGTGAACAGGTTAGAGAGCAGTAACAACAACAGATCTTCTTCTAAAAATTTCTCAACTTAAATTTCTCAATTTTGAATCTAGTTTGGGATTAAATCTAATAATGATACAGGTTAAATCACAGAAATTAGCTATGATACTATAAACAAAAATTTTAAGATTTCCAGGGAAAGATTTCCCTTTCTAGCCCCCCCTATTTACTCAAGATATGGATAAGAAACCAGTAATATTCAAACTGCTTCACAATAACCCTAGACAACAGAGGTATACAATACTCACTTGCAAGCTTTACAAGGTATAAATATATATATATATAGACTTATATTTTATCCACAGAATTCTTTCCAAATGCTAACCAAAGGATATATATATATATTTATATATGAATGAAATTTAATCGATGCTCCGTTAGATGACGATGGAACCAACTAAATAGTAACATGCAAGGAGTTATCAACTTATCTTGTCATCATGACTATTTTTTTTTTTGAAGCAAACCTGGAATGTACAACTTTGGCTATCAATGAGTTCAGTAACTAATTAGTTGTAATATCTTTGATGTTAATTAATTCCAGATTCTATGATTCGTTAGTTTCTAAGTGAATCTAATTTGATTCATATTCAAGAATTTATATATATTTGTTTACGTATATATGTTCACAAACATAGAACGTGTGTTTTTGTTGTGTATAAGAGAGATCCCTGGATGATATGGAAAATATACTAGTAGTAATGCCCTCTATAGCTCTAACTTTATGCATAATCTAGCGAGGAAACTATTCACGGTGTAGAAACAAATCAACAGGATTCCATTTGACATAATGTACATTCTGGCTTCGGTTTTCCTGGAAAAAAAACTTTATACTCATAGTAATGAAATCTTGTGGTTAAAGGGAACTGATCAGAGTAAAATCACATATATGGTAACAATAAGAAGTTGGATTATACATGCATGGCAGCAAATGGTGGGGCTGGGGATTGTACCTTGATCTCCAAGTATTTGGAGATCACTTGGCATACAATTGCTCCAATTGGAAGAGGAGTAGCAGTTCCAACTTGGTGAGAACAACAGTTGTTCTAGCTGCATGCAGCAGTCTTCAAGAGAGGAGTAGCAGTTGTTCAGCCAACAATTGAAGAGGGTGAAAAAAAAAAAAGAAAAATCTGCAAGAACAATTGTTGAATGAAGCATCCCCAAGGTGCCGGGAGTTGAAAATTTAGAATAGAGATGGAGTTGGAGCATCTTACATGGCTGGAGTTTCCCAAAAGTTGCTGCGCAGAACTTGGCAGCAGCTCTCCGTTGGATATAATTGTAGAGAAAGAGGGGAATTTGGGGGGGAAATACCAAGGGTTTGGGTGGTCTATTTATAAGGATAGAGAGTCTTAGTTGTTGGCCAAGTGGAGAGGCATTAATTGCCAAATGGGTTTCTTTTTTCTTTATACAGCTGGACTGCTACTGTTTTGTTTATTATATATTTTTTTTTTCAAAAATCTATTTTATTTAACTAACTTAAAGTTGATCGTATTCATGCCTCGAGCATCGGATTTCGACGAGAAATATCCCGATTTGATCGTCTCTGAACGACGATCAATATGAGTATAATATTGATATACTTTCGGTCGAGTTTTGAATATCCGAAATTTTCGGATACGGTTTTTGTTTAAGGTTAAATTTTACGATTTAAAATTATCAAACGACCTCCGATTGACGAACGGTCGATTCCGTTGGTCTTATATCGTCAAATCGGATCTAATGACGGTCTCGGTTCGTTTTGCGGTTTCCGAATTTGCGTCGCGGCTTTTCACGGCACGCATTACGAAACGACCGATTTTTGATCGATTTCACCCGAGCAACTTTTGATTCACTACCAATTGGTCGTTTTAGGTTGGTTTGTATTGACCGACAATGTTTTTGGGTTCGTTAGACCCAAAATCGGACGACTTCGGGTTTGATTGGAAACCGGATGCTACAAATATAAAAACCTCAAAGGGAGTCTCGTCCTCGAGACTCGAGTTAAGGCTATTCTGTGACTTGTTTAAATTTCATATGTCCATAAAAACCTCAAAGGGTTTTGAACCCATAAAAACCTCAAAGAGAAAACAAGCCATATATTTATAATGTATCTAATTACAAAAGCTTGTTTTGATGATTACATCAGAATAGCTGCGGGTATCGTGCCCGCATGTCGGCTTCAGTCTCCCATGTCGCTTCCTTGACGCCGTGTCGGTGCCACAAAACCTTGACCAATGAAATCTCCTTGCTGCGAAGCTTCTTCACAGCACGGTCAAGTATCTGGACAGGCTTCTCCTCATAGGTCAGATCCGGCTCTACATCGAGATTCTCGTAACTGATGATGTGGCGAGGGTCATGGACATACTTCCTCAGATTGGATATGTGGAAAACATCATGTATAGCTGAAAGATGTGGAGGAAGAGCTACTCGGTATGCCACTTTCCCCACTCTAGCCAGAATCTCAAAAGGTCCAACATATCGTGGCGCCAACTTGCCACGAACACCGAATCTCTGTACTCCCTTCATGGGAGATACTCGCAAAAATACCCAATCTCCAACCTATAATCGATAGGAGTGTCATTAATATGAGATTAATTTGGACATATTTATATATGTCATAGATGAAGAAGAAATAATTAGATTACCTGGAACTCTAAGTCTCTCCTTCGACGATCCGCATAGCTCTTCTGGCGGCTTTGTGCCGTCAGAAGCCTCCGCCTCACAAGATCAACAGCTCTCGCAGTCTCCTCCAAGAGATCCACGGAATATAAAGCATGATCACCTATCTCACGCCAACTAAGAGGTGTGAGGCATCTCCGCCCGTATAGGGCCTCGAATGGTGCCATGCCAATACTGGAGTGATAGCTGTTGTTGTACGTGAATTCCACCAAGGGCAAATGGTCCTTCCAGGACCCTTTCCACTCCAAAGTGCATGCGCGAAGTAGATCCTCAAGCGTCTGAATGGTGCGCTCACTCTGCCCATCTGTCTGCGGATGATAAGCAGAACTCATCTTCAGCTCTGTCTATAGTGCTGACATAAACTGGTGCCAATAATGAGATGTGAATCTCGAATCTCGGTCAGACACCACTTCTCGTGGTATACCATGCAGCCTGATAATGTTCTGCACATAGAGCTTGGCCAATCTGGATGGAGTATAAGTCGTGTGGACAGGTATGAAGTGGGCTGACTTGGTCAATCTATCAACAACGACCCATATAGAATCATGGCCACCTGGCGTCTTCGGTAATCCCGTGACAAAATCCATAGAAATGCTCTCCCACTTCCACTCAGGAATGGGGAGAGACTGCAGTAATCCTGGTGGTCTCCTGTGCTCAGCCTTGACCATCTGACAGGTCATGCATCTGCTAACATGTAGCGCCACATCGCGCTTCATCCCATCCCACCAGAAATGTCGACGCAGATCACGGTACATCTTCGTACTGCCTGGATGGATAGATAACCGTGAACTGTGTGCCTCATCGAGAATGTCTCTGCGAAGCTGCTCATCATTGGGTACAGCTACCCGTCCTGCCTTCCATAAAATAGACTCCATCACAACAAAGTCATCAATTTCGTCCTTGATGGCGCGCATGTATCTATCATGAATCCAAGGATCGGTCTTCTGGCCCTCAACAATACGATCCCAAAGACTGCTGTATCGTGGAGGCACGGCGGTAGAAATGGATGCGCTCTCCTGACGATGCCAATCACTCAACGCTGCAAGTGTATCCCACGTGTATAGCCAGTTCGCCGTACCCTCTGCATGTGCTCTCCTGCTAAGTGCATCAGCCACCACGTTTCCCTTACCGGGATGGTAAGAGATCGTGCAATCATAATCCTTCAGCAGCTCGAGCCATCTACGCTGCCTCATGTTCAGCTCCTTCTGATCAAAGATGTACTTCAGACTCTTGTGGTCTGTGAAAATCTCGAAATTCACCCCATATAGATAGTGACGCCAGATCTTCAAGGCGAAGACAACTGCCGCCAACTCCAAGTCATGTGTGGGGTAGTTCCGCTCATGCGGTCTCAACTGCCGTGATGCGTAAGCAATCACCTGTCCCCTCTGCATCAACACTGCTCCTAGACCTTCTCCAGATGCATCTGTGTAAACTGCATAGTCCTGAGTGCCTGAAGGAAGAGCAAGAATAGGCGTTGTAGTCAACCTCTCCTTCAGTGTCTGGAAGGCCTGCTCACATGAATCGTCCCAAATGAATGGAACTCCCTTCTGCGTCAATCGTGTCAATGGACGGACGATGCGTGAAAATCTGTTGACAAAACGTCTGTAATAGCCCGCTAATCCGAGGAAGCTCCGAATCTGAGTGACTGTCTTGGGCTGCTCCCAAGACATAACTGCATCTATCTTCGCAGGATCAACCGCGATACCTGCCCCAGAAATGATATGCCCGAGAAACGAGACCTGGGATAACCAGAACTCACACTTGCTCAACTTGGCATATAGCTTGTGCTCTCGTAATGTATCTAAGACGATCCGCAGATTGTGAGCATGATCCCCTTCATTCCGTGAATAGATGAGCACATCATCGATGAACACCACTACAAACTTGTCCAAGTATGGACGGAAGATACGGTTCATCATATCCATGAAAGCCGCAGGTGCATTGGTGAGCCCAAACGGCATCACCACAAACTCGTAGTGTCCATATCGAGTCCTGAAGGCTGTCTTCGGAATGTCCGACTCGCGAATCCTCAGCTGATGGTAACCTGAGCGAAGATCGATCTTCGAGAAAACTGAAGATCCCTGGAGCTGGTCAAACAAATCATCGATACGTGGCAAGGGATAACGGTTCTTCACCGTTCTCTTGTTCAGCTGCCTGTAATCGATGCATAGTCTCATGGATCCATCCTTCTTCTTGACAAATAGAACCGGAGCACCCCAAGGTGAAGTGCTCGGCCTCACGAATCCCAAATCAAGCAACTCCTGCAACTGCACCTTCAGCTCCCTCAACTCGGCTGGTGCCATGCGATATGGTGCCATCGAGATCGGCTGTGTATCTGGCAACAATGTGATCTCGAACTCAATCTCCCTCTCAGGAGGTAGCCCTGGTAGCCCATCAGGAAATACGTCAGGGTATTCTGAGACTACTCGGATGTCCTGTATCATCGGCTCCTGATCAGACACCTCTCGAACAAAAGCAAGGTAAGAATCGCAACCCTGATCAACAAGTCGCTGGGCTCGCAATACTGAAATGTACTCCATGGTGGAGTCATGTGTAGTACCCTCAAACGTGAACTCGGGTAGATCTGGAATCCTGAAGACAACCGTCTTCCTAAAGCAATCAACGTAACTGATGATGTGGCTCGGGTGAAATCGATCAAAAATCGGTGGTTTCGTAATGCGTGCCGTGAAAAGCCGCGACGCAAATTCGGAAACCGCAAAACGAACCGAGACCGTCATTAGATCCGATTTGACGATATAAGACCAACGGAATCGACCGTTCGTCAATCGGAGGTCGTTTGATAATTTTAAATCGTAAAATTTAACCTTAAACAAAAACCGTATCCGAAAATTTCGGATATTCAAAACTCGACCGAAAGTATATCAATATTATACTCATATTGATCGTCGTTCAGAGACGATCAAATCGGGATATTTCTCGTCGAAATCCGATGCTCGAGGCATGAATACGATCAACTTTAAGTTAGTTAAATAAAATAGATTTTTGAAAAAAAAATATATAATAAACAAAACAGTAGCAGTCCAGCTGTATAAAGAAAAAAGAAACCCATTTGGCAATTAATGCCTCTCCACTTGGCCAACAACTAAGACTCTCTATCCTTATAAATAGACCACCCAAACCCTTGGTATTTCCCCCCAAATTCCCCTCTTTCTCTACAATTATATCCAACGGAGAGCTGCTGCCAAGTTCTGCGCAGCAACTTTTGGGAAACTCCAGCCATGTAAGATGCTCCAACTCCATCTCTATTCTAAATTTTCAACTCCCGGCACCTTGGGGATGCTTCATTCAACAATTGTTCTTGCAGATTTTTCTTTTTTTTTTTCACCCTCTTCAATTGTTGGCTGAACAACTGCTACTCCTCTCTTGAAGACTGCTGCATGCAGCTAGAACAACTGCTGTTCTCACCAAGTTGGAACTGCTACTCCTCTTCCAATTGGAGCAATTGTATGCCAAGTGATCTCCAAATACTTGGAGATCAAGGTACAATCCCCAGCCCCACCATTTGCTGCCATGCATGTATAATCCAACTTCTTATTGTTACCATATATGTGATTTTACTCTGATCAGTTCCCTTTAACCACAAGATTTCATTACTATGAGTATAAAATTTTTTTTCCAGGAAAACCGAAGCCAGAATGTACATTATGTCAAATGGAATCCTGTTGATTTGTTTCTACACCGTGAATAGTTTCCTCGCTAGATTATGCATAAAGTTAGAGCTATAGAGGGCATTACTACTAGTATATTTTCCATATCATCCAGGGATCTCTCTTATACACAACAAAAACACACGTTCTATGTTTGTGAACATATATACGTAAACAAATATATATAAATTCTTGAATATGAATCAAATTAGATTCACTTAGAAACTAACGAATCATAGAATCTGGAATTAATTAACATCAAAGATATTACAACTAATTAGTTACTGAACTCATTGATAGCCAAAGTTGTACATTCCAGGTTTGCTTCAAAAAAAAAATAGTCATGATGACAAGATAAGTTGATAACTCCTTGCATGTTACTATTTAGTTGGTTCCATCGTCATCTAACGGAGCATCGATTAAATTTCATTCATATATAAATATATATATATATATATCCTTTGGTTAGCATTTGGAAAGAATTCTGTGGATAAAATATAAGTCTATATATATATATATATTTATACCTTGTAAAGCTTGCAAGTGAGTATTGTATACCTCTGTTGTCTAGGGTTATTGTGAAGCAGTTTGAATATTACTGGTTTCTTATCCATATCTTGAGTAAATAGGGGGGGCTAGAAAGGGAAATCTTTCCCTGGAAATCTTAAAATTTTTGTTTATAGTATCATAGCTAATTTCTGTGATTTAACCTGTATCATTATTAGATTTAATCCCAAACTAGATTCAAAATTGAGAAATTTAAGTTGAGAAATTTTTAGAAGAAGATCTGTTGCTGTTACTGCTCTCTAACCTGTTCACGATAAATCTCAAATAAATTCAAATTTAAATTTTTGTTTAACAGAAGATCTATTGCACTCTTTGTTCTGAATTACCTCCTAAGTTCCTAACCATGTATTGGGTTCTCTGATGATAAATCTGAATTGCACTTAAGCATGTGGCATGCAAGTTATCATAAAATATATTGTAGCTATATCCTCCTATAAGCCAGGACCCCAACTAGATCTTTAGTTAAATACTTTCTTTTCATAATTGACATGTATCCGTTAAGCTAACAAATAGTTGAAAGATTGCTTTATAAATAATGACCAGATACAAAATCATACCACATAGTTGATTCTCCTTTAGCAACATCTGAAACATAATATGACTCTGAGTAACTTTCATCTAATCAAAATTTATAACATATCGGTCATTCAAAGATTGAGGGTTATATTGTTGTAGGTGCATGCTGTTGATCTTACTTATAGAAATACTCTTCTTTTATGAAGTTGGTAAATGATTTCCAAGATTGAAGATTAAGAGAGCTAGATCTGTATTACTAATCTCAAAAGGGGAATTGAGAAGGAAGGTAGACAAGCAAATGAAATTGATTGTGAGTCGGTAATGACTTATAAATTATATTGCGGGTCATGGTGGCCTTTTACACCGGACCGTGCGAGGGGGCGGTGACCCTCACCTGGGCGGAAGAAAGGAAGCCCAGTTTGGGCAGCGGCCGCCAAGTGCGCGGGTCTAGGATCCCAGTCCCATTTCGGTTTTACGCGAGCTCGCAGTGTTTTTACGCCCTCGTTGGGATCCAGACTTTAGACCAGTTCCGCTGACCCTGTTTTAGGATGCCCAGGCGGGGGATCCTGGTTTTTCAGCTTTACGTACGAGCTCGGTTGCCCGTACTAGTCGGGCTGTGTTTCTCTAGAGCGACTTTTCTAGGGAGTCTCTCTCACCCGTCTCAGTGGCGTAGTTGGAGAATAGACCTATCCCTCTATTGGACCGCACTTCCAATTAGAGGGCGAGACGGAAGAGCCATTTGCAGGCTTCTTCACCGCTTGAGTTACTTCGCCAACAGACTTGGCGATTATATATCTAGATCATTCATCGAAATTATCTGGAGATATATCTGAATCATTGAAGTTAAGAATTTGAGAAATTACGATCAAAAGACTATTCTGTCTCTACCCAAGAATTTAATTAAATTAATAAATCTTTCCAATCTTAACTTTTCCATTTTTACTTACCAACGGGATCTCTAAAGAAAATGATATATGTGCTTACACTCATACACTCATGAATACGCAACTAGTTATACATATGTCACATGTGGGAAATGCCAGGTGATGGGACAAACATTTGAGATGCTTACAAGTAACCTGAAAAGCCGTTTTCATTTGCAAGTAGAATTAAATCTTATTTTGAGTTGCTCTCGCCTTTCTGCTTGTTTCTTTTGTAAATAATAAATGCCCGTTATTTTATATAAGTTTTTGGGAGGTACCAGCAACCGCTGACGCCTTTTCTTCCTATTGTGTGTGGCAGGCAAACAGCCTGCAGTTTAGTAGCCGCTCAGTATATACATGCTTCCAGGAGATATAGTGTACACCCGACGGTATGATTTACTTTGTCTTAGTTTTGTTCAGATGATGATGTAAATGCTATCTCTTTTGTCACATTTTGGGATATATGTTGTAACATGGAATATGCTTGTGCATGTTGTAAATGGATATGAATATTAATGAAAAGAAATTTTGGTGATGTCTGTCTCTTTTACTTGTGGTCATGTGTTGAGAATGAATGTCATAGTCGCGAAAAAAATTTTTCCTGTATTTTCACAACTTGTGCGATATAATTGTGAATGATATCTTACGAATTGCGCGTAAACGGGTACCCGGATCCTGAGGGGTTCGCTGCACGTGGACGAGAGGCTGCGCACAGCGGCGTTTATAACACTAAGGATCAAATCCATCATCGTCATATCCGTCCTATATCGAAAACCATGATATAATATCAATGACAAGAAATTAGCAATTTCATGTGCCATTAAGTTCCAAGACATGATCTCCAAGACCTAGAATCATGACCTTTATCTACATCATCTGGAGTTATATCTGAAATAATTGAAGTTAATAATTACAGGAGTTACTAGACTTAGGAATTAAAAATATAAATATATCTTCTCATCCCAAACTTTCCATCATCACTCATAAATATGATCTCTGGGTACTATGGGAATAAATTATACACTCAGTTACAAGAGAAATATACTCATGTGGGAAATGTTGGGATAATGGATGATCATAAGAGGTGCTTACTAAAAATTTGGAAACCTTTTACATTTGCAAGTAGAAAGAAACTTTAAATTTGAGTTGCTCATGCCTCTCTACTTGCTTTCTTTTGTAAATAATAAATGCCTGTTATCTTTATATAAGTTTTTGGGAGGTACCAGCAACCGCTGACGCCTTTTCTTCCCTGCACGCTTGGCAGGAAAACAGCCTGCAGTTCTGTAGCTATACATGGATTCAGAAGATAAATTTTATACCCAACAGTATGATTTATTTTGTGATAGTTTGTTCAATTTATAATGTATTATGTTTCTTTCTCTTCAGTCAGATTTTGGGATATACTGTATGTACTGTCAGACTTTATACATGTAAAATATATGGAAGTTAATGAAATGAAATAAGAGTTTGATGACCATTATTCTGTGTGTTTGTGGTTATAAATGTTGATATGAATGGCTGATTGAAATAATTTCATTCGCGAAAAATTTCCCCGTACTTTCAGTTACTTAATGCGATGGAAATGAATGTTATAATGCAAAATGTGTGATTAACGGGTACCCGGATCCTAGGGGGTTCACAGTTTGGTATCAGAGCAGTGGTACCCCGATACACACATTCGCAGTATTATAATTCCGATCGCATTAAGTTCTCGGATAGCGGTAGTCTTTCGACTTGTCGTGAGTCCGAGAAGGGAAATATGACATTCAGATTCAATTACCACAAATGTCACCAATTTCATTAATTTTCATATTTTATCCCAAGAAGAGAAAAACATACATTATATTATCCGCGAACAATAAATATTATGACTAAAAATGGTTCTAATGCAGAGCCATGTCATCCCGACCAGACCAGAAGATGACTAACCAATTAGCACACATACTGACTACTCTTATCGACATTTTCATGTTCTAATTGATTCTGATATGACACATTCATTTCTTGCTTCGAGACTACTTGCTTCTTTAGATAGAGTCGCGGAGACTCTCTCTTCTCCGTATCACATCCGAGGGCCAGTTGGCCAGTTATTTGTCGTATCCCTGATAGTCAGGCAATTGCCCATACTTATTGACGGACACGAGATGCTCGCAGATTGTCTACTTCTACAGCTTGATGAGTTCGACTTGATTCTAGGCATAGATTGGTTATCCGCTCATCATGCACTTGTTGATTGCTTAAGGAAGACGGTTGTCTTCAGAATTCCAGATTTACCCGAATTCACTTTTGAGGGTACTATACACGACTCCACCATAATGTACATCTCGGTGCTGCGAGAATAGCGACTTGTTGATCAAGGTTGCGATTCCTACCTTGTATTTGTTCGGAAGGTATCTGATCAGGAGCCAATGATACAGGACATCCAAGTAGTATCAGAATACCCAGACGTGGTTCCGGATGAGCTACCAGCATTTCCTCCTGAGAGAGAGATCGAATTCGAGATCACATTACTACCAGACACCCAGCCGATCTCTATGGCTCCTTACCGTATGGCCCCAGTTGAGTTGCGGGAGCTAAAGATGCAGTTACAGGAGTTACTTGATTTGGGATTCATGAGACCAAGCACTTCACCTTGGGGTGCTCCGGTGCTATTTGTCAAGAAGAAGGATGGATCCATGAGGTTATGTATTGACTACAGGCAGCTGAACGAGAGAACGATGAAGAACCGTTATCCTTTGCCACGTATCGATGAATTGTTTGACCAGCTCTACGGATCTTCGGTTTTCTCGAAGATCGATCTTCACTCAGGCTACCATCAGCTAAGGATTCGCGAGTCGGATATTTCAAAAACAGCCTTTAGGACTCGCTATGGACACTACGAGTTTGAAGTCGTTTGGACACACCAATGCACCTGTGGCTTTCATGGATATGATGAACATGATCTTCTGTCCATACTTGGACAAGTTTGTTGTGGTGTTCATAGATGATGTGCTCATATATTCACGAAATGAATGTGACCATGCCAATAATCTACGGATCATCTTAGAGACATTGAGGGAGCACAAGTTATATGCCAAATTGAGCAAGTGTAAGTTCTGGTTATCTCAGGTCTCATTTTTGGGACATGTGGAGCAGATATCGCTGTTGATCCTGCGAAGATTGAAGCAGTTATGTCTTGGGAGCAGCCCAAGACAGTTACACAGATTCGGAGCTTCCTCGGGCTAGCAGGCTATTACAGGCGTTTTGTCAGCGGATTTTCCCGCATTGTTCGCTCTCTGACACGACTGACGCAGAAGGGAATCTCATTTATTTAGATGATTCATGTGAGCAGGCCTTCCAGACATTGAAGGAGAGGTTGACTACAGCGCCTATTCTCGCTCTTCCTTCAGGCACTCAGGACTATGCAGTCTACACAGATGCATCTGGAGAAGGTCTAGGAGCAGTGTTGATGCAGAGAGGACAGGTGATTGCTTACGCATCACGGCAGTTGAGACCGCATAAGCAGAACTACCCCACACATGACTTGGAGTTAGCAGCAGTTGTCTTCACCTTGAAGATCTGGCGCCACTATCTTTATGGGGTGAACTTCAAGATTTTCACTGATCATAAGAGTTTGAAGTACATCTTTGATCAGAATGAGCTGAACATGAGACAACGCAAATGGCTCGAGCTACTGAAGGATTATGATTGCACAATCTCTTACCAACCCGGTAAGGGAAACGTGGTGGCTGATGCACTTAGCAGGAGAACGCATGCTGATGGTACGACGAACTGGCCATATACATGGGATACGCTAGCCGCTTTGACCGATTGGCATCCACAGGAAAGCGCATCCATTTCTACTATCGTACCTCCACGATTCAGCAGTTTGTGGGATCGCATTGTCCAAGGCCAGAAGATAGATCCTTGAATTCGAGATAGATACAGGCGCGCCATCAAAGACGAATTTAATAAATTTGTTGTGATAGAGTCCATTTTATGGAAGGCAGGACGAGTTGTTGTGCCCAACGACGAGCAGTTACGCAGAGATGTTCTTGATGAGGTACGCAGTTCACGGTTATCTATTCATCCAGGCAGCACGAAGATGTACCGTGATTTGCGTCGACATTTCTGGTGGGATGGAATGGAACACGATGTGGCACTACATGTCAGCAGATGTATGACCTGTCAGATGGTCAGGGCTGAGCACAAGAGACCACCGGAATTACTGCAGTCTCTCCCCATTCCCGAATGGAAGTGGGAGAGCATTTCTATAGATTTCGTCACGGGATTGCAAAAGACACCGGGTGGCCATGATTCCATTTGGGTCGTTGTTGATAGGTTGACCAAGTCAACCCATTTCATACCCGTCAACACAACTTACACTCTACCCAGATTAGCCAAGCTTTATGTGCAGAATGTCATTAGAATTCATGGTATACCACGAGAGGTGGTGTCTGACAAGGATTCAAGAATTGCATCTCATTATTGGCATCAGTTAATGTCAGCACTACAGACAGAGCTGAAGATGAGTTCTGCATGCCATCCTCAGACAGATGGGCAGAGTGAGCGCACCATTCAGACGCTTGAGGACCTACTTCGCGCATGCACTTTGAAGTAGAAAAGGTCCTGGAAGGACCATCTGCCATTAGCAGAATTCACGTATAACAACCGCTATCATTCCAATATCGGCATGGTACCATTCGAAGTCCTATACGGGCAGAGATGTCTTACACCTCTCAGTTAGCGGGAGGTAGGTGACCATGCTCTCTACTCCGTAGATCTCTTGGAGGAGACTGCGAGAGCTATTGATCTCGTAAGACGAAGGCTTCTGAGGGCGCAAAGCCATCAACAGAGCTATGCAGACCGTCGAAGAAGAGATTTGGAGTTCCAAGTAATCCAATCTTTCCTCTTCATCCATTCAATTATAACATATGTATGGCATTTAGATAATCATATACTAATGACATCCCTGTAAATTACAGGTGGGAGATTGGGTATTCTTCGTGTATCTCCCATGAAGGGAGTGTAGAGATTCGGTGTTCGTGGCAAGTTGGCGCCACGATATGTTGGACCATTTGAGATTCTTGTTCGAGCTGGGAAAGTGGCCTACCGAGTAGCCCTTCCTCCACATCTTTCAGCTATCCACAACGTATTCCATATATCCAATTTGAAAAAGTATGTGCACGACCCTCGGCACATCATCAGTTACGAGAATCTTGACATAGAGCCTAACTTAACGTACGAGGAGAGGCCAGTACAGATACTTGACCGTGATGTGAAGAAGCTTCGCAGTAAGGAGATTCCATTGGTCAACGTGTTGTGGCATCGACACGACGTCGAAGAGGCGACGTGGGAGACCGAAGCCGACATGCGGGCACGATACCCGCAACTTTTCTGAAGTAATCATCGAAACAAGCCTTCGTAATTAGATATATGTTACAATATATGGCTTGATTTCTCTTTGAGGTTTTTATGGGTTCAAAACCCTTTGAGGTTTTTATGGACATATGAAATTCAAACAAGATACCTAATAGCCTTGACTCGAGTCTCGAGGACGAGACTCCCTTTGAGGTTTTTATATTTGTAACATCCGGTTTCCAATCAAACCCGAAGTCGTCCGATTTTGGGTCTAATGAACCCAAAAACATTGTCGGTCAATACTAAACAACCTAAAACGACCAATTAGTAGTAAATCAAAAGTCGTTCGGACGAAATTGACCAAAAATCGGTCCCTTCGTAGCGCGCGCCGTGAAAAGCCACGACGCAAATTCGGAAACCGCGAAACGAACCGAGACCGTCATTAGATCCGATTCGATGACACGAGACCAACGGAATCGACCGTTCGTCAATCGGAGGTCATATGATATTTTAAATTACAAAAATTTAGTCTTAGACAAAAGCCGTATCCGAAAATTTCGGGTATTCGAAACTCGACCGAAAGTATATCAACATTATACTCAAATTGACCGTCATTTTGAGACGGTCAAAACAAGATATTGTGCGTCAAATTCCGAGACCCGAGGAGCGCATACGGTCAATTTTTATGTATGCCAAAGAAAGGGAATTTTTGTTAAAAAAGAAAAAAAAAGAAAAAAATATATATATATAAATATCGGCAGCAGCAGTCTGTTCGATTATAAAAAAAAAATTTAACAGACTACGGTAATTCCCACTTGGCTTTCAGCTTTTACCACTTGGCTTTACACCCCTCCATTTGGCCCTATCTTTATTCCTACTTGGCAAATCACCTCCTTATTTATACCGACCACTTTGACCCTTCTCCTCTTTAATTCCATCTCCCTCCAACGAGAGGGAAGTTCCAGCCATCAAGCCCTCTCCTCTCTATCTCCCTCAAATTCCAGCAAAGAAGATCTCCTTCTTCTTTTCTAGTTCCAAAAACCCCAGCTCTCTTTTCTGCATGTGGCTGTCCCCTGGAATACCAAGAACAACCTGGAGTGCCCTTTTTAGCTCAAGATTTCAGCTTGCATGTTCTTCATTTTGGAAATCTGGAGAGCATCTTTAAAAGTGGTTAGCTGCTACTCCCCTGCCATTCTTGGAGTCTCCCAACCTTCCTTGCTCATGCTGCTACAAATTCCAGCACTTGGAATTGCTGTTCGGCTATAAAAGACCTCCAGCAACCTTTTGAAGTCCACGGAGGTTGAAGGTGCTGGAGCTTCTCCAAGAGCACATTTGCTTGCCCCATTTCTGAAATTTCAGCAACAACCCTGCTACTCCTGGAATTGCATTGCATGCAAGATCAACTCTCATTCCTCCAAAATTTGATCCAATAAGGTACCTCCTTCCCCTCCCCCTTGCTGCCATGCATGCTTATTTCACTTGATATATGTATCATCCTTCTTCCCCTCATGGCTGATATACATGATGATTGTGCTTGCTTTTATGTAAAATCTTAGCCCTTTTCTTGCTGCCATTATATGTGACTTTAAAACCTATTTCAAACTAAGTTTAGCTCCTGAGTTTCAGATTTGAAAAGATAAAAAATTTGGGAATTTCATGTGAACTTTTCACTCTTTAAAAGCAACTGAGTCTAAAAGTTAGAAAAAAAAAATAATATCAGATCTGATTAGAGCTCCTGTACTTGGGATTTTAGAGATGAAAATTTGGGGATTTTGTAGATGAATTCGGATGATGAAATTCTATTGAAGTGGAGTTGAAATTTAGGAATTTGCATTCAAAATTATGCTCTTCAAAAAGCCACTGATTTACATAATTCTAATCTGAAATCAGATCTGATTTTGAAGTTACATATCTCACATTTAGAGATGAAAACTTGGGGTTTTAGCATACGACTTGGATCTAAATTCAGAACTATCATTTGGCTTCAGATCAGTTTTAGAGCCCATGATCATACATTTTAAGATGAAATTTTTGGGATTTTTGTAGGTCATTAGCTGTTGTTCAAATGTCACAAAAGATTGTGACTTTAGTCTTCAATTTAGACCAAATAAAAAAAAAAAAAGCTCCTGATTTCATGTTTTAAAAGAGGAAGAGTTGGGTGTAATTTTGCATACAATTGAGTTAACTTATACAGATAATTGACTACAGATTTCATTCTTCAAAGAATAAGAAATTTGGAGATTTAAAAGGTATTATCCTAAGAATTATAGATCTGAATTAGAGCCCCAAAAATTATGTATCTATAACCTAAAATTTAAAGGTTTTGGACGTCTTCATCTCTAGATTTCAGACATGAAATTATAGTTCAAGAGCTGAAATGTTCATGATGAAATTGGGTAATTTGAATGTATTCTCTCAAGAATTATAGATCATACGGAAGTACATAGGAATCTGGACTGACTTGTATTGATACTCCAAAACAAAGCAGGAGTACCAAATATAAGATCTGTTTTCACACCCTAACAAATAAGAATATACCATCCAGTCATCATGAGTGAAAGCATACGGATTCATATTAAATAAACCTCACATTTATGTGAATAATTTACATGATATCACCTGAATGTACTATGCAAGGGCACTTAAATCAATGGAATAATGAATTCAAATACTACTTTCAATTTACATATCTTTAGATATTAATGACTCGCAGTAAGAAGCCAAATTAAGAAATGGAAACCATAGAAATGATTTCAATTTACATAAAAAATCGAGAATGAGTCAAGTGACCAGAAAAGTAAGGATGTTGGGAATCAATGATCAAGTGGAGATATTAAGGATTAGTAATGAATTATAAATAATCGTGCCGGTCACGGTGATCTTACCCTGACCGTGCGAGAGCGCGGTGACTCTCACCTGGGCGGAAGAAAGGAAGCCCAGTTAGGGCAGCGGCCGCCAAGTGCGCGGGTCTAGGATCCCAATCCCCCTTCGGTTTTTAACGTGAGCTCACAGTGTTTTTACGCCTCGTTGGGATCCCGACTTTAGACCAGTTCCGCTGACCCTGTTTTAGGATACCCAGACGGGGGATCCTGGTTTTTCAGTTTTACGTGCGAGCTCGGTTGCCCGTTACCGGTCGGGCTGTTTTTCTAGAGTGACTTTTCCGGGAAGTCCCTCTCACCCGTCTCAGTGGCGTAGTTTGGGAGTGTAGACCTATCCCTCTATTGGACCGTCCTTCCAATTAGAGGGCGAGACGGAAGAGCCATTTGTAGGCTTCTTCACCGCTTGAGTTTTTCTTCGCCAACAGACTTGGCGATGTTACATCTAGATCATCCATGTCTACATCATCTAGAGTTACATTTAGGTTGTTTAGTATTGACCGACAATGTTTTTGGGTTCATTAGACCCAAAATCGGACGACTTCGGGTTTGATTGGAAACCGGATGTTACAGAGTAAGAGAAAACAGATCCTTCCCAGGATAGATAAGGGAAAACGGAATCTGTCCATCCAAGACAGAAGACGGCATACTATTGATTAGGTAACATGCAGTGAGAACTGCATCACCCCAGTAAGAGTAGGGAACATGACTCTGTATAAGAAGTGATCTTGTAACATCAAGTAGGTGGCGATGTTTTCTTTCAGCAATTCTATTTTGTTGAGAAATATGAGCACAGGATGTTTGGTGAATAATCCCTTTTGAGGAGTAATAGTTGGCAAGGACATGAGTGCACAGTTCTAGGACATTATCACTTCTCACAAACTTCACAGATGTGGAGAAAACATTTTGAATTTCATTCAGAAAATGAATAATAATATTGCCTGCTTCAGATTTATTTTTCATCAAAAATACCCATGACACACGAGAGAAGTCATCCACGAAAACTATATAAAATCTTTGTCCCTGATGATCAGGTACACGACTCGGACCCCAGACATCAATATGAAATAACTCGAACTTGGAGGTACTACTCCGACCTGGACGACTGGGAAAGGTCGACCTGTGATACTTTCCCAACTGACACGCCTCACATTGGATAGGTGTGTGAGGAAGACCCTGGGGTAACAGACGACGCAACTTCTGAAGCGGTAGATGTCCAAAGCGCAGATGCCACAATAAAGGAGATTCTGGTCCAGTGGGAAGGGATGAGGTTCCAGCAAATGGAGTCTGATACAGGCGGTAGAGGCCTCCTTGCTCATAGCCACGACCTATCACGTTTTCTGTATGGATGTCCTGAAAAATAAGAGAAGATGGATCAAAAATTGCCCGACAATGTAGCTCCTTCGTAATCTGACTAATTGACAACAAATTCATTGAAAAGTCAGGTGCATGTAGCACATTCTTGAGCTGCATAGAAGATGTCAATCTAATCTCTCCCTGACCAGTGATGGGGGAATGTGTACCATTGGCAATGACTACTGTTCGGCTTGGAGGAATCTGAGAGTATCCTGTAAGTAAACTCCGATCGCCACATAGGTGATGTGTAGCACCCGAGTCCATAATCCACGGTAATGAATCTGATCTACTACTGGTAAATGCAAGTATGCTACCTGAAGCACTGGTCGATGCAGAGGCAGAAACAGCAACGTCAGATTGACTCTCAGTAGTAGGTGCTGGGCCAGACGGGGGAATGATGCCCCTCAGACGGGCAATTAGATCATCGAACCGCTGATACAAAGTAGCAGTAGATGGAGGCTCTATCTACTCAGCGACTCGTGCAGATGCAGGAAACCCATGCTTCGAGTAGCATGTGTCTTCATTGTGTCCAATGCGATGACAGTAAGTACATGTTGGCCGAGTGCGGCCTCCTCTTCCACGGGGTCCACGTCCACGGCTCTGATGATGAAATACGTGACCCCTGTTGGCTGCCATGGCTGAAGTATTCTGATTCGTGGCCGTGGAAGGAACGATGATCCGACTCAGTCTATGGAAAGCTTCCTCCATGGGAGGAATAGTGGAGTCGGCCAAGATCTGGGATCGTGCCGCCTCATACTCTGGATCTAGTGCAGCAAGGAACACGCCCACCATAGTCGCGTTCCTATATGTCTTCTGCTGTTCTGGCGTGGCTGTCAGGGGCATGAAGCTGTAGAGCTTCTCGAACATCCCTCTCAGTGATGTGTAGAGTGAATGTAGAGGGCGACCAATCTGCTTTATAGTGAATATATCATGCTGGAGTTGCAGAATCTTTGTCTCGTTCTTCGCCTGCGAATATGTTGCAGCTAGAATATCCCACATATCCTTAGCCGTGGGTTGATGTAGAATGTCATTGGCAATCTCAATCGCCAATGTACCAGAAAGCCAAACTTTGGCATATGCGTCATCAGCCTCCCATGAGGCATTGGCTCCAGTCTTCTCAGCAGGCTCTGGTTCGGTAAGAATATGCTTCTTACCCGTTGACTTCATCATGCTCATGAACTGCATCACCCACAGTTCATAGTTTGTACCGTCCATCTTGACAATGGGCGCTCGACCACGAAATGCGCCAATGGATGGGATATCCGCCTTGCTTTCTGACATACTGAAGACTGGAGCGATTGACTGAAGATGAGGTTCGTCTACAATGACATAGACGGGTTTAGTTGCACGTATAGACCTCAAGCGACTAAACCCATGTCGATGACGATGTGCGCTTTAGGGCTTAGCACACGCGCACGCGCACAGGGAGCACGCGCGCAAGAAGCACACGCACAGGCAGTCGCGTGCTACTGGAGAAGGCGCACGCAGAGTCGCGTGCACAGGCGCTGTTGGAGTCGCGTAGTCACTCGCACAGGCGCACGCGCAGTCGGGCACACAGGCGCGCAGGCGCTGTTGCGCTTGGAGAATCATGCGCACGCATAGTCGCGCGTGAAGGGCTGGCGTGCGCGCACAGGCGCAGTCACGCGTGCACGCACAGGCGCAGTCACGCGTGGAGGTGCACGCGAAGGTGCTGGCGAAGGCGCGGCGGGGCTGAGACGCTGGCGGAGGCGCCGCCAATGGGAGAGAGGCTCGCGGGTGGGGTAGGGTAGGGATAGGGTTTCGAGAACTCCGGTCTAGGACCGTCGCTCTGATACCATGTTGGGAAAAATGAACGAGATGATTATTCCATAAGCCCTAGGCTCTCTTATATAGGAGAGTAGCCTATGGGTAAATTACATAAAGCATACAACTGAAAATAAAAAATAACAGAGAGACACACAGAGACTACTATATGCGTTAACAACAGGAAATAGCAACAAGAAGCAGCGACAATATCAATAACACCAACATCGAGGTGAAAAGTTTAACACTACATACCAATAACAGCAACATATAACATATAGGTGAAAAGTTTAAATTGAGAACTTTTATTTGCGCCGACATTGGCAAAGATGAAACTAGTATATATTGTCGATATATCGGACAGTATCTAGGAAAAAGGAGATCAATGGTGACATTGGTATTCAAGACCAGTCGACATGATACATAGAATGATGCATCATGTGTCACAATATTTAAATTTTCCATCTATATGCTATGGAATATTTCATATGCAGACCTGGGATAGAATTGGAAATCATCCAAAAAACTAGCTTAGCCTGAGCAAAATAACAGGCTAATCAATTAAGAGTTTCCCTTGATAAAACAATTCCATGCTTTGGAAAGTGCCAAATATAGGTAAAACTCCCCAAATCGAGCAGAGGTTTTACCTTTTTTAGTTAATAATGCATGTCCATCTTTCTCTATTTGAGAAATATGCCAATCTATTACAGATATTTATCTGCCGAGCAAAAACAATGGACAATATACATTCTCATTTTCACCATATTTAAACCACTTAGGACAATGAACGTAGATAGTGCATCAGGCCATGCTACCCATTAGACCTTTTTCAGGAGGGGCACATACAAGGTCCAAAATTGTCACCTAAATGCGTCCAAGTATTGACAAAAATAAAGTAGAAGCTGAACATAAGCATGCCATACAAAGAGCAATTCGCAGAAGCTAGAAGCCCATAAACATGCCAGAACGAGAATTGCCAACTGACTCTATATCCATGACGTACCTTCCAATTTGAAGGGGTTATCTTGTCAATAATGAGGACGTGTTGGTCCCACCGTTCCACTACGGCTTTCAATATGTCCCTTGCCATACTATGAAGAGAAACAAAGGGATGAGAACGGAGAAAAAGAATAATTGATGCTAAACATTCTTGCCTTGAATAAATCAACGGATGAAACTAAAGCTGTTTGTATACCTCAGAACGAATTTGTTGTAGACTAATTTTGGAGGAGCTGAGAGGACTTCTACTTCTGAAACAAAAAAACGGCATAATGGGTAGAATGGTCCAAGTGTTGTAATAATTAATACATTTTCATCCAGTCTAAACATGTATTTGGAGGGGAGAAGTCTTTTAGTAGCCAACATCGAACATTAAAAATATTGAACGCAAGTGCACTGATTGATACGTGATTATGCAAAATTATTGCTCACAGGATCTGTTCAGATTGTCCCGAAGCGACTAATAAATACGTTGGTTAAATCCTTTATTGTGGAAAGAAAATAATAAATTGAATATTACGAGTGCCATAAGGCTCTCTTATCGAGAGAAGAGAAACCTTAAAGGACAAATTACATAAGAGAGACGGAATAAATAGGAAAATATAATAAAACTCTCAACACTCCTGTAGAGATAGATTATTCACTTCTATACTCTTTCATATATTTTTATTTTTTGTTGGACTCTTTATGTATTTTACCCATAGGCTACTCTCCTATATAAGAGAGCCTAGGGCTGATGCAATAAACAAGCTTTCTTATTTTCCCAACATGGTATCAGAGCGACGGTCCTAGACCGGAGTTCTTGAACCAAAACCCTAACCCTAGCCCCCTCCCCCACCTTCGAGCCTCTCCCGCACCTCCGACCTAGCGTCTCCGATCTAGGTCTTCTTCGCCTCGCATGCCGTATGCGTGAGCGTGCGCCGATCGCTTACTGTCTTCTTCGCCTCGCGTGCTGAGAGCGATCTCGCGCAGTACGCCTAGCGTGCGATCTTCTTCTTCGCCTAGCACGTGATCGTGCGCTTGCGCTACTGAGCGGCCTCGCGCGATACGCGCTGCACGTGATCGCGTGATCGTTGTAAGCGCGTCCTCTTGTGCAGGTGCTGCGTGATCTACGTGACCTCGCGCATTCCAGTGCGTATCCATTGCGCATCTCCTGCCCTGCGTGAAATCTTCCTACGCACCACTATGCGTGTAAAGTCTTCAACCCTAGTGCACGTGCAACACTAGGTCTAGTGTGTGCGTGTGCTCAGAACTTGGTTAGCGCGCACCTCCAATTAATGGGGTTGGTTGTTTGAGTCTACACATCCAACCAATCTCGTTCATGTCCGTGTAGACGATCATATCTTCAGTCTACCACCCCAGTCCTCCAATATCAGTGTGTCAGAAAGCAAGGCAAACATTCCATCTATAGGCGCCTTCAGAGCGAGTGATCTGCACTCTGTTGTCCAAAAAAGTCTTAACCTCATACACGCACTCTAAGATGTCTCATGTAACAATAATGCCATCAATATAGATTCGAATGACAACAATACCTCTCCGAGTCATGTGTACAAAGAGCGAGTGATCTGCAGTTGGCATCTTGAAGCCATGTTATTCTATCACAACTGAGAGCTTCTAGAACCATGCTCTGGACTCTACTTAAGGTCATAAATAGCCTTATGAAGTATTTGCATATTTTGGCACTCCCCCTTAGCAACAAACCCAAGTGATTGTCGTATATCGACTTCCTCATATTGTTGACAATGAATAATGCAGCCTGATTATCTAGTAACTGCATGGGAAGAGGTGCATCAATAGCTAGGAGTTAGAATAGACCGGACTCATGTCATCTCAGTGCTCACATATGTTGTGGCACAATATTTGGACTAAGCACTCAATATAATGACCATAGTCCACTTCTTGCTTTTTCATGAGACCAATGAGCTCCCTGTGATCACTACGAAATCGGAGGTGAACTTGTCTTTTGGAATCCTACATAGTTAGTACATGTCGTGATTGCAAAGGATGTTCCTCTGCTGAATAGCAACCCTATACCAGGAGAAGACTCCAGATACCCTAAGATCATGTCGATTGCATCTATGTGAGCCTGGCATGGTTGCTTCATAAACTGATTGGCTTTTCTCACTACAAAGGAGATATCTATCCTAGTAATAGACTAATAGTCACATAGAGAAGCTTCCCAACGAGCTCCATATATTTCCTCTTGTCCACCTTATACGTATCATCATCAAATTACTTCATTCTGGGATCCATATGAGTAGTGGCAGGTATGCAATCCGACATCCTAGTCTTCAAAAGGAGATCTATAACGTATTTCCTCTGAGCCATCACAAGACCTCTCTAATTCTTGGCAAATTCAAGGTTAAGTATCATAGTTCGCCAAGGTCCTTGGTGACAAATGGTTATCCAATGAACTCTTCAACGTTACTCATCTCCTAAATCATCTCCTTTAATTATGATGTCAACATATACCAGAATGACAATAATACCTCATGGTGTCCTATGTACAAAGAGCGAGTGATCTGCAGTCAATCTCTTTCCATGCTACTATATCAGTCTCGAGAGCTTCAGAAACCATGCTATGGGACTCTTCTTAAGACCATAAATAGCCTTAAGAAGTCTCCATATCTTCCGACACTACCCCTCGGCAACGAACCAATATGATTGTTGCATATAGACTTCCTCCTGGGATAACCATACAAGGAAGCATTCTTGACATCAAGTTGGGATAGAGACCAGTCTCGTACTATAGAAATAGAGAGAAGGGTTCAAAGAGTAGAATGATGTGCCACGGAAGAGAAATGGTCATGATAATCCACCCCATATGTCTGAGTGAATCCACGTGCACAAGTCTAGGCTTGTAGAAATCAACATTGTCATCTTCTCTCTGCTTCACTGTAAAGATCCACTCACATCCAATCACATAATCCCCTGTTGGGGGCAGTAACCATTGATTTTAGAAACACACCTCGAGGCGTTGAGGCATACGCCTCGAGGCATTTTTCAAGGAAAAATACCTCGAGGCTATATCCTCGTGCATGCAGCCTCAGTGAGGCGTGCACCTCAAGGCTTATGAGACATTGCCTCATGTATGAGCTGAATTTTTTTATTTTTTCTACAATATTTTTTCTTTTCTTTTTTATTGTGTGTTTTTCATCTTTCATAGACAAGTATTTTCAAGTCCTTAAGCTCATGATTCACTGTAATGCAATTTTTTTAGTTTATTAAAATTTTAAGCTTATTTTTACTTTGTTTTGCATGTCATTATAAATTAACATGAACAAAAAATTGAGTCTTGAATCCTTGAATCTAATGCGTCTACTCTTTAGTATGAATCAAGCATAAATGCCTTCTTTATTAAAATGTTTGGATGCAAGTCCCCTACTTTGACCTAAATTTGGAAAATATATTTTCTAAACATGTCTCATCTTTTCTTCTATTCAATCAGGACTAAATTAATACACATCAAAGCATGCATGAACAAAGATGGTCATAGCATGCAATATTCAAGTATTTTATCCCCCAATCCTTATGGCAAAGTAAAAAGTGATCATTGATTCACTGCTTACTCTCTTATCCTTCTCAATTGAATGACACTGTAGAGATAGCTGTTCGTCTTCTATGTTATTTATTATTTGAGTTTCTTTATGTATCTCTCATGTAATTTACCCAAGGGCTCTCTCCCTATATAAGAGACCCGAGGGCTCTATGGAATAAATTATCAGAGTATTCTAACATGGTATCAGAGCCATAACCCTAACCTAGGGTTCTCCACCGCCGCCCCCCCCCCTCTCTCTCTACCGCCGCCGGCTAGGGTTTCGTCGCCCCCCCTTTTTCGAGAACCCCGCCGCCGCCTCCCCTCCTTCGTCGGGTCGTCCCCAGCGCCGCCTCCTCCCAGCGCCGGGTTTCCCAGCGCCGCCCATCCCCTCTCGCTGGCCCCATCTCCTTCGCCGGCGCCGCCCCAGCGGCGGGCCCCTCCCAGCGCCGCCCAGCCACCGTCATCTTCAAGTAGAGGCTTCCAACGCCTCTACTCGTGGCCGGGGTGCCATCTTCTCCCTAGCACTCGGCGTCATGCTCGATTCAAGTGCATAATCGTCTACCTATGCACTTGAATCCTACAAGATCTTGGTAGACACTTCTTTTCTTCGTCTATCCGTAGTTGTTCTTCTCCGGCATTATGTCAGATCAGAAGCTTGATATGCCCGCCATAGGTGCCTTCAAAGGTTCGGCACCAATCGTCAAAATGGACGGGACAAACTACGAACTGTGGGCGATGCAGTTCCTCAGTCTCATGAAGTCGTGTGGTAAGAAGCATATTCTTACCGAGGATGAACCGCCGGAGAAGACAGGGATCTATGCCTCATGGGAGGCTGATGATGCGTACGCCAAGGTGTGGCTCTCAGGTACGCTCACGACGGAGATAGCGAATGATGTCCTTCACCAGCCCACCGCTAAGGCGATGTGGGATATTTTGGCGATGACGTACTCTCAGGTACGCAACGAGACGAAGATGCTCCAGTTGCAGCATGATATATTTACCACGAAGCAGAATGGGAAGCCTCTTCATTCCCTGTACACGTCGCTTCGTGGCATGTTCGAGAAGCTCTATAGCACCATTCCCCTTACAGCCACACCAGAACAGCAGAAGACGTTCCGTAACGCCACTATGGTTGGCGTACTACTCGCTGCCCTAGATCCGGAGTACGAGGCAGCACACGCTTAGATCCTAGCAGATGCCACCATCCCACCGATGGAAGAGGTATACAGGAGGCTCAGTCGCATACCCGTTCCGTCCAATACAGCGACTGTGTCTCCGTCAGCAATGGCAGTTTCCAGGGGACGTGGTGGTTCGTCCTCGTTTCGTGGCAGGGGAAGTGGTGGACGTGGTCGCGGAGGTCGCATACGATCTACGTGCTCATTCTGTCGTCGTACCAGTCATTCAGAGGATACATGCTATTCCAAGCATGGTTTTCCTCCCTCTGCACGAGTAGCTGATCATGTTCAGGGTCCACCAGCATCTACTCCAGATCACAGGTTCGAAGAGTTGGTGGCACGACTTCGTGATATTATGCCACAATCATCATCAGAAGGTGCAGACGTTTCTGATGTTGCGGCTTCGGCGTCAGCTAGTACATCTGCCTCAGCCAGTGCCTCAGGTAGTCCTTCAGTCTCATTTCATAGTCATGACCTCACAGGATGGATTGTCGACTCTGGAGCTACCCATCATCTATGCCGTGACAAAGATATTCTGCAGTCCTACAGAGCTGTTCAGCCAGGTCGCACTGTACTCATTGCTGATGGCACTCATTCTCCTATCATCGGTCAGGGGGAGACGGATTTGCTACCCTCCATGCACTTACAGAATGTGCCACATGCTCCAGAATTTTCTATGAACCTCTTATCTATTAGCCAGATTACACGTGATTTGCACTGTCGTGCTATTTTTGATCCATCGTCTGTTATTTTTCAGGACATACTAACGGGCAGGGTGATTGGTTGTGGTTCTGAGCACAATGGCCTCTATCGTCTTGTTCGTAACTCTTACGCTGGCGTCTCCTTGCATTCCCCGGCCTCCGTCTCTCCGTACACCTGGCATCTCCGGTTCGGTCATCTGCCGCTACAGAAGATGCGTCACCTCCTGCCTCAGATCTCTCCGAGTTCCTCTTTTCGTTGTGAAGCATGTCAATTAGGGAAGCACCATCGGTCTAGCTTCCCCGGTCGTCAGAGTCGGAGCAGTAGCTCCCCGTTTGAATTATTTCACATAGATATTTGGGGTCCAAGTCGTGTCCCGGATCATCAGGGGCACAGGTTCTATTTAGTTGTGGTTGATGATTTCTCTAGAGTGTCGTGGACTTTTCTTCTTAAAAATAAATCTGAAGCAGGAAATGTTCTTCAAAATCTAATTAATGAAGTCCAGAATGTTTTTTCATCTACTGTTAAGTATGTGCGTACTGACAACGCATTGGAGTTCTGCACTCACTCTCTTGCTAGCTTCCTTTCATCTAAAGGCATTGTTCACCAAACCACATGTGCCTACACCTCTCAACAAAATGGGGTTGCCGAACGAAAACATCGACACTTTCTTGATATTGCTCGCACATTACTGATCCAGAGTTGTGCTCCATTAACCTTTTGGGGGGATGCTATACTTACAGCGTGCTATCTGGTCAATCGAATGCCTACAACTGTTCTTGGGGAAAAGTCTCCAATCTCTGTTCTTTTTCCTGACAGAGACTTGTTTACACTGACACCTCGGGTTTTTGGCACTGTTGCTTTTGTTCACCGCTTCTCTCCAGGGCTTGATAAGCTATCCCCAAGGGCTATCAAGTGTGTTTTTGTGGGTTACTCCAGGACACAGAAAGGTTACCGTTGCTATGACCCTGTCCATGACAAGTACTATGTGAGTGCAGATGTTACATTTTTCGAACCTGTCATGTACTTCTCCCCTGCAGGTGACCGATTGGTTCCCTCCACATCATCAGATTCCAATGTCTATGTTCCACCACCTCCAAGCCTGGGTCCATCTTCTACTCCACCAACACCAACACCAACATCACCACCACCACCACCACCCCCGCCACCACCCCCAGTTGTCCCTTTCAGTAAGTTCTACACGAGACGGACAAGCCCTGCTCAAACTACGGGTCAACCATCCAGCACGCCTAAGGTATGTTCTGATGTTAACACTAATGATGGGTTAAATAATGCGCCTGTACAGGAGCCTTCACCACAGGAGGAGGACCACTCGGTCAGCACTGTTTTGGATGACTTGGACCGGCCTATTGCTCATAGGAAGCAACGAAGACAGTGTGCCTCATATCCCCTGGCCTCTCATGTCTCCTTTCATCGTCTCACTGGGGATTTCCAGAAGTTTGCCGCTGTTGTATCGTCAGTAGAGATTCCACGAACATATCAGGATGCCATGAAGACTGAATGCTGGCGTCTAGCAATGGAAGAGGAGATGCGTGCCTTGCAATCTAGAGGGACTTGGTCTCTTGTCCCTATTCCTCCAGGTGCATCTGTGGTGAGTTGCAAGTGGGTATTTACGGTCAAATATCATGCAGATGGTCGTCTTGACAGATACAAGGCCAGGCTCGTAGCAAGAGGCTTTACACAGACATATGGGGTAGATTATTTGGACACCTTTTCACCGGTGGCGAGACACTCTACCCTTCGCATCCTTCTATCGGTTGCAGTGGTACGTGACTGGACCATATTCCAGCTTGATGTTAAGAATGCTTTCTTGTATGGTGATCTCCAGGAGGAAGTCTACATGCAGCAGCCACCCGGGTTTGCTGCTGAGGGGGAGACTCAGAAAGTGTGCAGACTTCATAAGGCTATCTATGGCCTTAAACAGAGTCCTCGAGCATGGTTCCAGAAGCTCTCCCAGCTTATTGAACGACAAGGGTTCAGAAGATCAAATGCGGACCACTCATTGTTCGTCCGGAAGACCCCTAGAGGTACCATTGTTGTTATGGTATATGTTGATGACATATTGGTTACTGGAGATGATGCACAGGGGGTTGAGATAACCAAGTCTATGTTGGGCAGCCAGTTCATTACAAAGGATCTAGGCACAATACGATATTTTCTGGGGATAGAATTTGCAAGAAATGTACAAGGAATGGTGATGACTCAAAGAAAATATGTCACAGATTTGCTAGTTGAAACAGGAATGACTGGATGCAGACCTTCAAGTACACCTATGGACCCGAGTATGAAGCTGTACGATGATGATACCGAGGAGGTGGATAAGAGAAGGTCCAGAGAGATGGTGGGTAAACTCTTATATATCACTATAACTCGACCGGATATTGCCCTTGCAGTAAACCGGGTGAGTCAATTCGTGGAGCAGCCGAGGCAAGTACATATGGATGCCTTGTACATGATATTGAGATATCTGAAGTCTTCCCCAGGCACAGGGTTGCTATTCAAGAAAGGTACAGATCTGTCTATTTCAGCCTGTGCAGATGCAGATTATGCAGGATGTCCACGGGATCGTAAGTCTACTTCTGGATTTGCTATCTTCATAGGTAGCTCTTTAGTTTCTTGGAAAAGCAAGAAGCAGAATGTTGTGGCTAGATCCAGTGCCGAATCCGAGTACAGAGCCATGGCACAGGCAAGCACAGAAATGATGTGGGTTAAAGCAGTCTTAGAAGATCTGAATGTTGATGTTCCTTTGCCTATGAACCTTCAATGTGATAATCAGACAGCATTATTTATTGCCAACAATCCAGCCTTCCATGAAAGAACAAAACACATCGAGGTGGATTGTCATTACACTAGGGACATGATTCAGAAGGGCTTCATCTCCACGTCTCACGTCAGTTCAGAGGACCAAACAACGGACATATTCACTAAGCCTTTACTCAGAGGACCTTTCCAGAGATGTTCTTCCAAGCTGAGCATGATAGATATCTATGCTCCATCTTGAGGGGGAGTGTAGAGATAGTTGTTCGTCTTCTATGTTATTTATTATTTCAGTTTCTTTATGTATCTCTCATGTAATTTACCCAAGGGCTCTCTCCCTATATAAGAGACCCGAGGGCTCTATGGAATAAATTATCAGAGTATTCTAACAGACACACATATCTCACCTAATTTTGAAAATGGTGTATTATATCTAGTCCCTTTAGTTAAGTGTTATTCAAAACTTTAATTTTACAGAGAGTTAACCATTATTGTGCTTGCATATCCATATTTACTTTTCTCCTTACAGATTTAGAGTAAAAAAAGGAGAGTTATATAACAACTTGGATGTTTAAACCATGATGTTAGTCTTGAAATGTCATGGAGTTATATATTTAATCATAACTATTTAATTTCTAGAACTTGAAAATTGTAATTACGATTAATTATTATGTTTTATGAAAAAATTCTTTCACGAGTAAGGCACACGCCTTGATATGTCTTGAGGTTTACGCCTCGAGGCAATACTGAGAAAACATCTCAATACGCCTCATGCTTTTTAAAACTTGGGCAGCAACCAAGCTCCATGTGTCAGTGACTGGAGTGCAGCCCTCTCCTCCTCTATCATAAGATGGCAACGTCTCGCATAGCCTCCTGATATATGTGTGGGATCGTAACAGCAAACAATCCTATTACAAACTTCTTGAAATCCTTCGATACACATCCCAGTGAAACATGGCTTGAGAGAGGATAAGTAGCACATGTATGATTCTCTTCTGCAATGTAATATGCTAGTCAAGATCCTCTGGATGATCTGTCTCTTGTACCACATTCTCTAAGGAGATGTACTCTCATCCTGCAAGGTCTCCTACTGTACAGAAATATAAACAGTGTCATCGGTGGAAATCGAATATTGAGAATTTACTTGAGGCATGCTGCATAAAAGGAAAGGCACGGGAGCATGGAGTCTAGTAGTTGGCTTGCAAATGTACATACGAGGCAAAGTCTGAGCCACAAGAGGTGTAGGAGGTGGAGACGAAGGAGAAAGCGAAATGTAAACCTCCTCACCAGACTCATACGAAGTCATCCTATCACATGTAGGAGAAAAATATATAAAAGACTCAAAGAATTTGATGTCAACACTAACATAGTACTTCCATCTAACAAGATCAAATCACCGATACCCTTTCTAGGTCTCAGAGTAGCCAACAAAATGCACTTGCCAGTTCTTGGGGAGAGCTTGTCAGGACCAAGAGTCAAGTAATGAACAAAAACAACAGAGCCAAAGATACGAGGAGCAAAAGCTGCAAGTGATGAACAAAAGGCTAAAGCCACAAAACCAAAGATACACTTGCTTGGGTACCATGTGGAGAAGAATGAATGACTTGTTTATTCTAAGGCCATAGAGCTCCTTTATATAGAGAGGAGAAATCCTAGAGAGAAAATAAACAAAGGGGAAACTATAAAAGAAAGAAATAAGAGATATATCGATGCTAATTACTCTAGAATATACATCTCTCAGCCTCACGCTTACCTTATCGAGTGGGGGGCGGGGGATGTTTGCATGTTGCATAAGGCTATCAGTCACCTGAACAAAGTCCCTTTGCTTCTCTTGTCATTGAATAACAATACTTCTTCAACTTGGTTTCGCAAAACATCCTCAGATCACTCGGCTTTAATTCGAAGCCAGTGTAATGACACTATTATTCTTATTGTCTATGTTGATGGCATAATTTTCATCGAAGATTATGCTAACGCCATTTAGGAAATGAAGTTTTTCTTCAAAAAGTCGCTCACCAAGGATCTTGGTTTGTTAAGATTTTTCAAGGGATTAGGGCCATCCATCACTCCAACATAATTTCCTTGTTTCAATGCCAAAATTCACCTGAATCCATAGAATTATATTTGATTCGAGGTTTTTTGGTTGCCAGACTTCTTTCAGTAGGTGCTTCCCCAAATGATGTTTGATTCGAGTACAACAAGAAATATGGAAGTCATGCTGGTTAACTCCACTATCTTACTCTTAATAGACTTGATATAGCACATCCTTACTACTCTTGTTTTCTCTTATTCTCCCTCCCCATTTTTTTAAGTATTTCTCCCACCCCAAGTTAACAAACTACTTAACTAGCCTTAGGTCCCAACCATGTTTCAACCACCTCTAGTCCTAATGTAACTCACTATAGTTTTCAAGTGGTAATCCTAGCCTAATCTTGTCACTCCCCAGCCTTCCCTCTCGACACCTTGAGCTTCGTAATCAGCCTACACAACTTCTTTATATTAGTATGATGCAAGTATAATTAATTTAAGGTAGGTGGGTTTTATTTTGGCTTAAACAAATAACCTAAAAGAACTGGTTAAATGCCTTGGGTCATTTGAACCGAACCCATATTCCTTCTACGGGTATAAAATTGGTTGATGGTTAAACTAGAAGTACGACTTTGGATGAATCATATTTTGAAGACATACGACCCAACTCATGTGTATTGCATAATGTGTATAATGTATTTGTAGAGATTTATTTTGTATTTCTATTTCTTATGTCTCTCTTACGTAATTTGCCCTCTAGGATTTCTCCTCTCAATATAAGGGAGTCATATGGCCCTCTTGAATAATCAGTTCATATGTTTCCTTTCAATGGTATTAGAGCCACGGTCCTAGATCGAAGCATGAGTACCCGAACCCTAACCTCAACCGTCACCCCCATCCCTCTCGTCGTCGTGCACCGTCTGTGGTAGCTTCTCTAGCGGCCATTGTCTGCAGCATCTTGTTATAGTATGCGTCATTATCATGTAAGATGGATAAATGGATCCTTCCAAGATCCATTTACCACATCCAGAGTATAGTCACACATCTACCAGTGGTAGGACTTGGAGGGTATGTGGAGGCTATATAAGAAGCCCTAGGTCCCCTGTATCAGTTGAGAAAGTGCAATGCATACATCAGCCCTTTGAGGCTATAGAGATATATTTTTATGTTACCGTGTTTATTTCCTTTTTTCTTGAACTATTTCTCAACTCTCTTTAGTTATGTATGATTTATGTAATATTTACCTATAGGTTGCTTTCTTATATAAGAATTGTTAAAGACATCGTGTTTATGTCAACGTGTCTATGATTATATGGTCCCTTCTTTGTAATTTACCCATAGAGCGTTACTCCTATATAAGAGAGCTCTAGGGTTTGATAATGATTTATCTCTTTGATTTCCTCTTAACATGGTATCAGAGCGACAGTCCTAGACCGGAGCCTGTGCCCTAGTTCCTTGCCCCCACCGATAGCCTCGCGTCCCGTTGTCGCCTTAACCCGCCGCTCGACTTGCGCACGTGCCCCGTTCGCTCGACCTACGCACGCACCCTGTGCGGCTGGAATGGCTGGAGCGTCGCCGCCTCCTGTGACACGCGCGCAGCCTGTGCGCCCCTTCCCGCACTGTATGCCATGTGCGCCTGACTGTGCCTGACTACGCTGTAGTCCTACGATCTGTGCGCCTATTCTCCTGTGCCCTAGATTTTTCACGCGGGTCTTGTGCACCCGTGCACTTGTTCTCCGCGTGTCTGTGAGCATCACGATCTAGTCCTTCCAAAGAAGAGAAGAACTCCAAGGCATGGAAGGGGTTGTGGAATGAGTCTACGCCCATAACCACCTTCATTGATGTCCAAGTAGACATTCTTGTCTTACCTTTGTGTAGTCCCAGTCTATAGAGATTGTTGTCATCATGTCCAATAACAAGGTGGATGTTCCATCCTCGGGTGCCTTCAAAGGTTCAACACCCATTGTCAAGATGGATGGAACCAACTATGAACTGTGGGCCATGCAATTCATGAGTTTGATGCAGCATAATGGCAAGAAGCACATCCTTACGACAGAGGAGCCAATTGACAAGACTGGGATAAATGCCTCATGGGAGGCGGATGATGCGTATGCAAGGAAGGAAATATCGGTATCGATATCGTTTCGATACAATGTCGATACCGATATATCGCCGATATATCGGCGATATATCGACGCATATCGCCGAAACCCGGTATCCACCAAGGCATTTTCTCCTGTCGATATCCGATATCGTCCATATCGGCGATATATCGGTGACATGTCGATACCGATATATCGCCGATATATCGACGATATATCGCGATATGGTGATCCCTATGCGTATGCTCGTGTGTGGCTATCAGGGATTGTTTCCACGAAGATAGCCAATGATATACTGAGTCAGCCTACTGCGAAGGCTATGTGGGACATTCTTGCAGCGACTTACTCACCTGCAAATAATGAGTCTAAGATCCTACAGCTCCAGCATGATATTTTCACATCAAAGCAGAATGGTCGTCCTCTTCACACCCTTTATACCTCTCTGAGGGGTATGTTCGAGAGGTTGCATGGTTACATACTGTTGACTGCTACACCAGAGCAGCTCAAGGCATATAGAGACTCCGTGATGACTGGGCTATTCCTAGCAGCCCTGGATCCGGAATATGATGCAGCTCGTGCCCAAATTCTCACTGATGCTACTACACCTCCGATGGAGGAGGTGTATCGAAGATTGAGTAGACTATCCATATCATCTGGCAGTACCTTACGACAGACCTCTTCAGCTATGGCAGCTCCACGTGGTAGAGGCAACCATACAGTATATCGTGGTCGAGGAAGTTCCAACCGTGGTAGAGGAGGTGGTGATCGAGGTCGATCATGCACATTCCGCCACAGGACAGGTCATTCTGAGGAAACCTGCTATTCTAAGCATGGGTTTCCAGCGTCAGCCAGAGTTGCAGAGCAGCCACAGCAAACTGGGAGTTTACCTGATAAGAGGTATGATGAGCTCGTAACACGACTAAGAGAGATTATGCCTGGCACATCTGGATCCACTAGTTCTCCCTCAAGATCCTCAGAAGTAGCTGCATCAGCCTCAGCATCAACATCCACGACAGGTACAGTAGTTGCCTTTACTACGTGTTACAGGGTAGATCTGTCCGATCACATCATCTCGGTGGTGACAGAGGTCAGTTTAGTGTCTTTCATCCTGTCAGATCCGGACGATCGGTTGTGATAGCAGATGGTACACATTCCCCCATCACCGGTCAGGGGGAGGTGCAGTTGACTCCTACATTGAGACTTTCTAATGTTCTCTATGCACCTGCATTTTCCATGAATTTATTATCAATTAGTCAAATCACCAAAGATTTACATTGTCGTGCCATATTTGATCCTTCTGCTCTTGTGTTTCAGGATATACTTACAGGCAGTGTGATTGGAAGTGGCCATGAGCAAGGAGGCCTTTACAGACTTGTGCAGTCTTCGTATGCTGGTGTCTCATCTGTTGGATTATTCGTTGTATGCGTCATGAGTTGTAACAGGTAAATGGATCCTGGAGAAGATCCATTTACCCCATCCATGTGTTTAGTCACACATCGTCTAGTGGTGGGACTTGGAGGCTCTGGAGTGGCTATATAAGGAGCCCCAGACCTCCTGTATCCATGGAGAGAAAGTCAATAGACAAACACGCCCTATTTGAGGGCTTTTCCCGTGGTTTCATCCCGCTCCTCACGAAGTAGGGTTCCACGTTAAATTTCATGTTCTTTGTGTTCTTTATTCCTTTTTCCATGTTATGCTTCCGCAAGATTATTTTCTTAACATGGTATCAGAGCGGGTTGGATTCTCGCGGATTCATTTTTGAAGATTCAGTTTTATATTAGAGAATCGATTATCAGTTTCAGTTCTCAATTGTTCTTGTTGAAAGATTATTATTCTGCATATTTCAAGTTCGTGATTTGGATTCAGTTCTAGGATTTTTCGAATCCCTAGATCATCCATGAGCGACGACAAGGCAGAGTTTTTTTCGATCTCGTGCGCGTGCAGATCTGCGCATCATCTTTATGACAACCTAGCGCGGGCCTCCTGTTCATCATCAGATATAGCGTGCGAAGCCCCATGTTATCGAGAATGACTTCCCAGACGGGGAACCCTAAAGGTGGCAGCACGCAAATTCCCCCCCCCCCTTCATCTCTGGCGCAGATCGTGCGCCAGGAGGCGCGCAATCTTCTCGAAGGCGCAGATCGATCGCGAAGGCGGGGTACCCTCCAGATCCAGGCGCACATCCTCTTGAGTGCGCAGCAACCGCGCGCAGCGGCTCCTCCCACCAATCGGGGCATCCCTGCGGCCCAAGTCGAAGTCACAACCTCCTGGCGGCGCACGGCAAGCCCAGCGGGGCTCCCGCTTCATCCCAGGCACATGGCGGCGGCGACATCGCCCTCGCGATTTCCTTCGCACGCAGAACGTGCTCACCGGCAGGCGATCCCTGGCGCGAACCCTCCAACGACGTGCGTAACCCCTCACGCGACTCTCCCCAGCCCAGGCGGCAGGCCCTGGCGACAACCCTAGCCGCCGCAGGCGGCGCGATCCGCTGGTGATGCCTCCCTCTTGGGGCGGTGGGCGATGGACTAGAAAGTAGAAAGGGTTCCCCGCTGGGAACCCTAATAAAAGGGGGTAGCTGGATCGATTGTTAAAAAAATTAGTATTTCTTTTGTAAATGTCGGCTAACGGTCATCCGTTTCCGAAAAAAAGAGGGGGGCACATCTGCAGTTCAGAAGGGTGAGTTATAAAAAAATGAGAAAGCCGAAAAAAAATCAAGATCGGCTTTATAAAAAAAACTGTTGAAAAAAAAAAGAAAAGCGCGTACAAAAAAAACCGTACGCATATTTAAAAAAAATTGTGACAGCTTAAAAAAATTGAAAAGCCGCGAGAAATTTTTTTTGAATGTTCATGTTATTTTCCCCTTGTCATTGTCTTCTCCCAACTTTGTCGATGTTGATTTTCCGACAAGTATGGGAGAAAGGGGGAGTATATATGTAGAGTCATATATGTAGAGTCACATGTCTTGATTCAGATGTTCCATATTCAGATGCAGATTTCCAGACCTTCCAGATTTTCAGACTCTACAGCAGACTCACACTCCAGCCCATTCGTCCTCCTCACCTGCACGGCATGAGAAGCAACGTCCTCGACAGCAGCAGTTATGCGCGTTGGGTTGATATTGTTCGTAGTGTCCAGTAGCGTTGAGTTGAGTTTATTTCTATTTGTCCAAGCTGAGCATTGCATGCTCCAGCTTGAGGGGGAGTGTTGGAGTATTCGTTGTATGCGTCATGAGTTGTAGCAGGGTAAATGGATCCTGGAGAAGATCCATTTACCCCATCCAAGTGTTTAGTCCCACATCGTCTAGTGGTGGGACTTGGAGGCTCTGGAGAGGCTATATAAGGAGCCCCAGACCTCTTGTATCCATGAAGAGAAAGTCAATAGACAAACACGCCCCATTTGAGGGTTTCTCCCATGGTTTCATCCCGCTCCTCGCGGAGTAGGGTTCCACGTTAAATTCCACTTTCTTTGTGTTCTTTATTCCTTTTTCCATGTTATGCTTCCGCAAGTTTATTTTCTTAACATCATCCTCCTTACGTACTGGGTTTGTCTCTCCGTATATGTGGCATATGCGATTTGACCATCTTCCTCTGCAAAAGCTAGTTCATGTTCTCCCTCAGATTTCTCCTCGCTCCACTTTCCAGTGCGAGGCCTGCCAACTTAGGAAGCATCACCGGTCCTCTTTCCAGAGTCGTCAGGGTCCAAGTAGTTATAGTCTGTTTGAGTTGTTCCATTTTGACATTTGGGGTCCTAGTCGTGTCACGGATCATCAGGGGCACATATTTTATCTTGTTGTTGTTGTTGATGAGTTTTCTCGGTTATGTTGGGTGTTTCTTCTAAAGAATAAGTCTGATGCTAGTTCTGTTATTCAGTCCTTTATTAATGAAGTAAAGAATATTTTTTCTGCCAGAATCAAGTACATACGTTCAGATAATTCTCTAGAATTCTGCAGTACTCAACTCTCTCGATTTCTTAAATCTCATGGTATCGTGCATCAGACGTCGTGTCCTTATACCTCCCAACAGAATGGGGTGGCTAAAAAGAAACACCGTCACCTACTGGATATTACTAGGATTTTCTTGATTCAAAGTTGTGCTCTTCATTCCTATTGGGGTGACGCGATTCTAACTGCTTGTTACCTAGTAAATCGTATGCCTTCTGCAGCGTTGGGGGACAATGTCCCGTTCTTGATTGTGTTTCCCGAGAAGGATCTTTTCTCGCTTACGCCTCGTGTCTTTAGATTGGTTGCATTTGTTCGTCACTTCTCTCCTGGTCTTGACAAGCTTTCTCCCAGATCAGTTAAATGTGTTTTTGTTGGGTATTCCAAAACCCAAAAGGGCTAGCGTTGTTTTGACCCTGTTCGACGAAGGTATTATGTCAGTGCTGATGTCACATTCTTTGAGTCTATTATGTATTTTTCTCCCACAGGTGACAGGCTTGCTCCTTCCGAGGATGGCGAAGGCATTTATAGGCCTCCTCCTCCGTCAGTGCTCGGTCCTCCTTCATCACCCTCACCATCACCACCATCATCATCACCACCACCGCCACCACCTCCACCGTCTCCTACTTTCTTTCCACAGGTCTACTAGAGACGGCCTCCAGCTCAAGCGTCTTCTCCATCACCCAGCACACCCGAGGTAAGTCCTGATTATTTGAGTTTTTTAGATGGCATGGGTGATTTGCTTGCACAAAATGAGTTTCAGGCTGCAGATGATACTTCTACTGCTAATATTGATGATTTGGATATTCCTATTGCACTCCGGCAGCAGAAGGGTGCACGTACGATGAACCCCAAATATGGCTGGACTTTGGTTCTCATGTTTCCCTGGAGCGTCTATCCAAGGATTTTCAGCATTTTGTTGTGGGCTTGTCCGCTATACAGCTACCACAGTCGTATCAGGAGGCCTTGCAGAGTAGTCAGTGGTGTTTGGCCATGGAAGACGAGATGACAGCATTACAATCACGTGGTGCGTGGAGTGTTGTACACCCTCCACCAAGTGCGTCTATTGTTGGCAGCAAATGGGTTTTGACAGTGAAACAACGCGTTGATGGTATAGTGGACCGATACAAGGCCAGGTTGGTTGCTCGTGGTTACACTCAAACCTATGGGGTGGACTATCATGACACATCCTCTCCTGTGGCACGTCATTCTACCTTGCATATTCTCATTTCGGTTGCTGTGGTGAGAGATTGGCCACTTTTCCAGTTGGATGTCAAAAAAGCTTTCTTGTATGGTGATTTGCAGGAGGAGGTCTACATGCAGCAACCACCTGGGTTTGCTGCTGAGGGGGAGTCCAGCAGTATGGTATGCCATCTTGATAAGGCTATATATGGCCTTAAGCAAAGTCCGAGGGCTTGGTTTCAGAAGCTCTCAGAATTGATTGAGCAGAAGGGGTTTGTCAGATCTACTGCAGATCATACTCTCTTTGTAAAGAGAGACCAACGAGGTATTGTGGTCATCTTGATTTATTTTGATGACATTGTTATCACTAGCAGTGATACACAGGGAATTCAAGCAGCAAAGGACTTTCTTGGACATCAGTTTGTTACCAAGGATTTGGGTATACTTCGTTACTTCCTTGGATTGGAATTTGCACGGAATCAACAGGGTATGATTATGACACAAAGGAAGTATATTACCGATCTCCTATATGAGACAGGAATGACAGAATGTAGACCAGCAACTACTCCAATGGATCCTAATGTGAAGCTTCATGATAATGGATCTGAGGAGGTGGACAAGAGACGCTACAGAGAACTGGTAGGGAAATTATTGTATGTCACTATTACCCGGCCTGATATATCGTTTGTTGTAAGTAAAGTAAGTCAGTTCATGGAGCAACCCAGGCAGGCGCACATGGATGTTGTATTCATGATTCTGAGATATTTGAAGTCATCTCCAGGCGCAGGTCTTCTGTTTAGGAGAGATACGTCTCTCTCAGTCATAGGGTGTGCTGATGCAGATTATGCTGGGTGTCCTAATGACAGGAACTCTACTTCAAGCTTCATTATTTTTGTTGGCAGCTCACCAGTCTCATGGAAGAGTAAGAAGCAGACTGTCGTTGCCCAATCCAGTGCAGAATCGGAATATAGGACAATGACCCAAGGCAGTACTGAGATGATGTGGATTACGTCTGTCTTAACAGATTTAATAATTGAAGTACTTCTTCCTATGCATCTCAAATGTGATAATCAGACAACTTTGTTTATTGCCAATAATCCAGCATTCCACGAAAGGACAAAGCACATTGAGGTAGACTGCCACTACACTTGGGACTTGATCCAGAAGGGGCTTATTTCGACATCTTATGTTGCATCAGGAGATCAGATTGCAGATATGTTTACAAAAGCTCTGGCTAGAGGTCCTTTCCATAACTGTTGTTCCAAGCAGAGCATGATAGATATATATACTCTAGCTTGAGGGGGAGTGTTCAAGACATCGTGTTTATGTCATCATGTCTATGATTATATGGTCCCTTCTTTGTAATTTACCCATAGAGCTTTTCTCCTATATATACTCTGGCTAGAGGTCCCTTCTTTGTAATTTACCCATAGAGCTTTTCTCCTTATATCCCTAGGGACAATGAAATATTTTTTTATCTGGCTGCTATAGTGGTGTCGCATGTTCAACATGTGGCACCCTTTAATGTTTTTTTACCCGAAGACTACAGTGGTGCCGCATCTTCGATATGCGATATCTATGAAAACTCCTAGATGTTCTATAGGTTGCTTTGTATCAATATTGCATATTGAACATGCAATATAATTGAAACTTCCTGGAAGTTTTGCGAATCCAGGGTTTTTATCCTATATCGTATGTTAAGAATGCGATATCGGACAAATTCTCTGGATCCGCAAAACCTCCAGGAAGTTTCAACTATATCGCATGTTGAACATGTGATATTGAAGTAATTTCCAGGATATACAATATATACAGAAAGTTTCATCTAAATCGCATGTTGAACATGTGATATTGAAGCAACTTCCTGGATATACAATATTTTCAGGGAATTTTGTATAACCTTCATTCCTACTTGATCTTGATCACGATTTCCATATTCATTCCTACTTGATCTTAATCTTGATTTCCATATTCATACTTGATCTTGATCTCCGCATTCACATAATTGACATATTGATGCACATAAACATTCACATAATTAGCATATTGATGCACAGAAACATTCACATAATTGGCTCCCACATTAATGAACAGAAACATTCACATAATTGACTAGAATAAAGCCACGAGTTCATATTATCAAAATGTCCACACTAATGCACAGATATATTCACATAATTGACTCACATGAACAACTTTATATTTACAACAACTAAAAAATTTATAACTCATCGCCTTCTTCTTTGTTGATACGTCCTCGTTTGTATCATGTGGATCAAAAGGTAATAAAAGACTGGCCTCATCTATCATACTTATTTGGGAGGGTCATGCACCATCGTCCTCAAATATTGGCATTGGTGGCGGTGTCAGCGTGCAGTAAATGTGTTGCGTATCTCTAACGTCCACACCCAGCCTCATTGGTGCATGTGATGTTGGCATGTACTCACACAGTCGCTCGACAATTGGTGTGACGAGCTGGCTTTCCAATTCTGTGGATGGAAGATCTGCATCTTCCCCCGTTTCTTCCTTCTCGTCCACAGGTATGGCTGGTGGTTCATGCGCTCTTCCCCTACCTCTTCCACTCCCTCTAGCCCTTCCTCATCTAGTATCTGCCTGAGCATGGTCAGCATGCTCCTCATGTATTGTGAGTGCATCTGCAAATTGGAAAGCCAACCATTGCTCCATTTCAGCATTTGCTTGGACTGCAATCTTCCAACACTCCAGGCGTCCGGTATCGTATATGCGGCCCTACCTAGCTAGTTGCATCAAAAAGAAGATTACATAGTAGTTATTTTTATGGAAACTTCCTGCTAAAAATTACAACATATTTGATCAGCGTACTTACGTTACTTGCCAAAGTTGCTCCTGACCGACCTACAAATCTTCTCATAATTATTCTATACCAATCTATGTAGGTTGGAGTCGTAATGATCCCATTGGATTGGTCGAGGGCAACAATTCTATCCGCCTGATCATCCCACTCACATATTTTCACCCGATGTTTGGACCTCCAATCAACATGTACCTTTCCCCTCAAGTCGACGGCATAGAGGTCCTCGAAGGTAAAGCATGGGAGGGGAATGTCTTGGCGGTCGCCAAATTTACAAAGAAATCGGTTCGGAAAATAATATTCCACAATGTGGAAGTATATCAATGGTACCCTTGCCCTCCAAATGCTTTGTCCCTCAAGACAGTAGACAAGTAGATGTGCAAGTATGTCATCATTATACGGTGTCCACAACACATGTACGGGAAATTGATATGTAATTTAGTGTCTACTTTTTTCAGAAAATTGAAGTAATATGTTGCTCATATTTACCTGCTTCGGTGATTGCATGTCAATAGCGTCGCGGTATGGTCTCACGGCGTGGGTTGGCTGTCGACGATGCGTGAACGCCACTGCCCAACGAACTCCTAACGGACCTTCGTGCCACTGCCTTATTTCCCTATTCACAGGAGTAATGTGTGGAAAATGTTCCCATACCCACAATTGAAGCAATATGACTGAACCTCCAATCTCCTCGGACGCCATATCCGTTGCTAAACAGAGATGCCTATATAGAAATGCAAGTACCGTAGATCCCCATCTCAGCATCCCAGAGTATTGTAGATCAAACAGATGTGGAAATGCAATAAGAGAAACCAATGACCTCGACTTGTCCGTGAATAAGACACCACCCAGTAACTGTAAAATGTATGCACAACATGCCTCTGCAAGACCACCTCTTCAGCATCAGGTGACAATTCTGCAAAATGCGTGAATAACTAGCTCGCTAATACTCAGATACCAACAATCTCAAAAAGAAGAGGCCTGACACCCAGAAGCTGATTGCATGTGTAGGCCTACATCGCTTCAAGTGTGGTCTCTCCTGTAACCACAGGTTCATCAATTCTCAACCCCAAGATGAATGAGACGTCCTGCAACGTGATAGGCATCTCTCCACTAGCCATGTGAAAAGTATTTCGGGTCTCCAACGCTCCACCAAAGCTGTAATTAAATGCCAATCGAGTGTGATAAATTCCAATTCCGATATACACCCAAATCCTGCCTGAGCTACATAAGGTTGTAGGTGGTCATCCAAAGGAATGCGGTGTACATGTGATTCCCGTCGTCGAAAACGCAACCTCAAAGATGCCTACAAGTTAAATATTACAAAAAGTAATATGGAAAAAAACACAATGATTTTAAATGTCTTACATTGCCTGCCTAAATATGACAAGAATGATGGCGCTCCTGTTGAGTCCAAACGGATAGGTCAAGCGGACTGAGGTCTACTGATATCGCAATAACGCATATCGAAGATGCATTATCTTTGTAGCTCCGGGGTAAAAAAATATTAAAGGGTGTCGCATGTTCATAAAAAAATATTAAAGGGTGTCGCATGTTGAACATGCGACACCACTGTAGTCCCCTGGTAAAAAAAACATTAAAGAGCATCGCATGTTGAACATACGACACTCTGTAGCAGCCAGATAAAAAAATATTTCGTACTCCTTAGGGATATAAGTAAATCAAAGGTACTACTTAGGGATTTGCCTCGGCGTCCACCGCCCAGCCCCTTGGCCAACGGCCTCCGTCGCCCCTAACCCCTCGGCCAACAGCAGCATGTGGCATCGCCACCCAGCAGCACCGCCCCCAGCGATTCCCTGCGGCTCATGTCGCCCCCTTGGCCTCTGCGGCCCCGCCACTCCTGTAGTCCCCGCCACCCCCGGCGATCCCCGTAGTCGTGCCGCTTTCTTCAAGGGGAATGGTTGCAATCTAAGTCTAGACATGCAACCAACTTCCTTTATGTTAGTGTAGACATTTACTTTGTCAAGTCTACGATCCTCGTCTTCTACGATTGTTGGAGTATTCGTTGTATGCGTCATGAGTTGTAGCAGGGTAAATAGATCCTGGAAAAGATCCATTACCTCATCTACGTGTTTAGTCCCACATCGTCTAGTGGTGGGACTTGGAGGCTCTGGAGAGGCTATATAAGGAGCCCCAGATCTCCTGTATCCATTAAGAAAAGCAATAGAAGCACGCCCTATTTGAGGGCTTCTCCCGTGGTTTCATCCTACTCCTGACGGAGTAGGGTTCCACATTAAATCTCGCGTTCTTATTTGTTCTTTATCTTTTTCCATGTTATCGCTTCCGCTTTCTATTTCTTAACATGGTATCAGAGCGGGTCGATTCTCGAAGCGTTTTGTGTTTGTTATTCTTATTGAGATTCGGTTCAGTTTTCAATTATTCGATTAACGTTGGAGGATTATTATTTCGAGTATAAAGTTCCAGATCTCTCATTGCTCTTTCAAGTTCCATATGGTCTTGACATTATGCTAGCCAATGATAGGGTTTTGTTTCTGAAACCCTAGTAGATACGATGTCCAGATGCCGTCGCTCGAACCCTGCCCTTCTGGCGGCAGCGTGCCCCTGCCGCAACCCCTATCTCCCAGCAGACGGCGAGCCCTCAGGCAGAGCCTCCTCTCGAATCCAAGGCGGCGTCGATCATCATCGCCTGGTAGAGCCCCGCAGGCATTTCAGCACCCAGTCCCGCCAACCCAGGCAACACAGGCGCGTACTCAGCAAGGTGGCACCGCCTCCAAAGACCGAGGCGACCCCTGCCACGGTCCATCGCGCATTGAGCATCCCAGGCGAGAAGAATCCCCATCGGGGGAAAGCGCTCCACGCACCATCAAGCTTTCTCCTCCGCGCAGCCCAGGCGATTTCTCTATTGCAAGTCTTTGAAGATCTGCGCCCCTTGGCGCTCACAGCGCGAGCTCGCCCAACACGGATCTCCTCCCGGGCGGCGACTCAACATCGAAATCAGGGTAGCGCAGCCTGCCGCACCTCCTTGCTCCTTGCGCAATACCTACACGCAACGATCCAGCGGCATGGCGCCGCCCCAGGCTGCGACTTCCTTCCCTCGCGACTATGTCGCATCATCATACAAAGCGATGCGTGCCTCCAGCGAGCGCCCTTCTCTCCATCTCGTTCATGCCCCTGTGTAACCTCCAGATGCCTCGTCGCCTATCCTCCAAGCTCCCGCGACGACATCCACTTACTCGAAGGAGGCTCCAAAAACCTCCAGGCGGCACCCCTCCTCTTTCCCAGCGATGGCAAAGACAATTGAGGAGCGGCGGTCCTTTTTTTTAGTTTATCAAGGGTTCCCACAGGAAACCCTAATTTGAGATGGGGAATGTTTTCTAAAAGGGGCGCACAGACCCGAGCGAGCCATTCTATATTTAAAAGAAAAAAACGGAAGCCCAAAGGGGGCTGCGGCAGATGATAAGGGAAAAAAAAGGCCCAAAGGGGGGCTGTCCATTCCGAAAAAAAGGGGGACCATTATTTGCAAAAAAAAATATTGTACCATGTGGTTCGAGTTTCCTTTAGCTAAAAAAAGGGAAGAGAGGAGAGATCTATATTGTAAAGCCCAAATGGGCTAAGGTTTCTTTGGACCCAAACGGGTCACTATTGTTTGTTATAAAAAAAGGGAAAGAAAAAGAAGAAAGAAAGAAAGAAGGCGCGTATAAGAAAGAGACGTACGCAAGTAAAAAAATGATGATTTGCGAAAGCAAAAAAAAAGGAGCCGTACGGAAATTATAAAAAAAGAGGAATATGTTGCAAAAGCCGTAAAAATGATGAACGGCTTTGAAAAAAATTGCGGCTATTAAAAAAAATTGAAAATAGCCAAAGCAAAAAATATATGATGATGTTTGAAAAGCCGAAAAAAATGAATGATGAAGTCGGCTATTTGATGTTTTCTTTACCCCCCATCACTGTTGTCTTCTCCCAACTTGGTCGACGTCCATGTTTTCCGACAAGTATGGAAGAAAGGGGAGTGTTGTGTAGAGTCACAGGTCCGAGTCAGATCCAGATTTTCCAGATTCCAGATTACAGACCAAGTCAGCTTTCAGACTCTACAGTTTTTCAGATAAAGCTTTTCCATGCGCAATTCCAGACTCGACGTTCAGATTCCGGGTCCCAGTTTGATGTGCAGATGGAGACTCGACATTCAGATTGGTCAGAGTCCAAGTTCGAGGCACTCCATGATGAGGCTCATTTTTCGAGTTCTCCAGAGAGAGACTCAGTTTCAGACACGCACGAGTTTGCGGTCATTTCAGATGAGCACATGTTGCCGTCATTTGTTCGTGGTCCCCATCATTATTCGTGTTTTGTCGGCCAGAGTTTTCATGTGAGCCATAGGGACTCCAGAGTAGAGGACCATTCCCTATGCCATATTGGCAAGGGTTTTCATGTGGTATCATAGGTACACCAGAGCAGTGCACCATTCTCTGAGCCAGATGGGAGAGACCCAGTTCTCCGAAGAGGAGACTTTTTCAGACTACATCTCCAGCGACCGTGGACTCCGAAGAGGATTGCACAGCCACGACCCTTATTCAGTTCGGCACTTTTCAGAGATGGAGTAGTTGTCCACATTATTGTGGCGGGCCAGAGTACTCCGACGAGGAGACTCATTTCAGTTGCAGTGACTTTGACAGGCGCAGTTCAGAGCGCATGCTCTCCGACGAGGAGATTCAGCAGACTCATACTCCAGCCCGTTCGTCCTCCTCACATGCTCGGCATGAGAAGCAACGTCCTCGACTGCAGCAATGTGCGCGTTGGGTTGATATTGTCCGTAGTGTCCTGTAGCGTTGAGTTGAGTTTCTTTCTGTTTGTCCAAGCTGACCATTGCATGCTCCAGCTTGAGGGGGAGTGTTGGAGTATTCGTTGTATGCGTCATGAGTTGTAGCAGGGTAAATGGATCATGGAGAAGATTCATTACCCCATCCATGTGTTTAGTCCCACATCGTCTAGTGGTGGGACTTGGAGGCTCTGGAGAGGCTATATAAGGAGCCCCAGACCTCTTGTATCCATTGAGAAAAGCAATAGAAACACGCCCTATTTAAGGGCTTCTCCCGTGGTTTCATCCCGCTCCTCACGGAGTAGGGTTCCACGTTAAATCCCGCGTTCTTATTTGTTCTTTATCTTTTTCCATGTTATCGGTTTCAACATCAAGCCTTTATCCATTGCCTCTTCCTTTTAGGATACCCCCTCCACCAAATCCCCTTTCCTGCAAGATGCGAGCGGTGGCAAGTTGCAGCAAACCTTCTCCGTACAATGGGTATTGCATACGTTTTTATTTACTGCTGCTTATGTTTACTGTTGCAATTTCTCACTTTTTTACTGCTTCCGTGCTACATTTGTTTTTGATATAGTTATTTTTTTACAGCTACGGGTTTTATATTGCTTCATCTTAATTTAAATTCTTGAAATTTCTGATGTTATTTTTTTAATATTGTTTCGAATATGCCGACAATACTAGATTATATAGTGTATTTATAATATAATTAGTTATGCTTTAAACCATTTATATAGGGTTAAATTTACAAAGGGAAAAAAGTATTTGGAGATAAAATACAAAATATTTGGAGTTAAAAATACAACAATTAGGTATGTTTTAAACAATTGATCAGTGAAGTGATGGTTTGATATAATATTCAATTGCATAAGTTATGTTTACGACATATTTTGTTGGTGATTGTAGTCTATTTCATCTTCTAACATACCACAAGACCTTGTAAAATGGTAATATGTATCTTGTAGCCGGAATTATAATGTTATCATTCATAATGTTACAAGATGATAATATTACAAGATATGTTATTTTCTTACTGTTATGAAAGTTCTTATGATATGTTACTGTTAAGAAAATAAAGATGCAGAAGCGAACATGGAAAAATGATAAAGAAAATAGGAACAACGGGATTTAACGTGGAACCCTACTCCGTGAGGAGCGGGATGAAACCACGGGAGAAGCCCTCAAATAGGGCGTGTTTGTCTATTGACTTTCTCAATGGATACAGGAGGTCTGGGGCTCCTTATATAGCCTCTCCAGAACCTCCAAGTCCCACCACTAGACGATGTGGGACCAAACACTGGATGGGGTAATGGATCTTCTCAACACTCCCCCTCAAGCTGGAGCATGCAATGCTCAGCTTGGACAAACAGAAAGAAACTCAACTCAACGCTACAAGACACTACGGACAATATCAACCCAACGTGCACATTGCTGCAGTCGAGGACGTTGCTTCTCATGCTGTGCAAGTGAGGAGGACGAATGGTCTGGAGTGTGAGTCTGCTGAATCTCCTCTTCGGAGAGCATGTGCTCTGAACTGCGCCTGTCAAAGTCACTGCAACTGAAATGAGTCTCCTCGTAGGAGTACTCTGGCCCGCCACAATAATGTGGACAACTACTCCATCTCTGAAAAGGGCCGAACTGAATAAGGGTCGTGGCTGTGCAATCCTCTTCGGAGTCCACGGTCGCTGGAGATGTAGTCTGAAAAAGTCTCCTCTTCGGAGAACTGGGTCTCTCCCATTTGGCTCAGAGAATGGTGCACTGCTCTGGTGTACCTATGATACCACATGAAAACCCTTGCCAATATGGCATAGGGAATGGTCCTCTACTCTGAAGTCCCTATGGCTCACATGAAAACTCTAGCCGAAAATAAGAAAAGGATGGGGACCTCTGAAATGATGGCATACATGTGCTCATATGAAAATGACCGCATACATGTGCGTGTCTGAAACTGAGTCTCTCTGTGGCGAACTCGAAAATGGGTCTCTCATCATGGAGTGCCTCGATCTTGGACTCTGACCAATCTGACGAGTCTGAATCTGCGTATCACACCTGTGGACTCGGAATCTAAACGTCGAGTCTGAATCTTGCGCATGAAAAATCTTCATCTAAAGAAACTTGTGGAGTCTGAAAATCTGGAAGGTCTGGAAATCTGCATCTGAATCTGGATCATCTGAATAATACATGTGACTCTACATATACTCCATCTTTCTCCCATACTTGTCAAAAAATGATCATCGACAAAGTTGGGAGAAGACAATAATAAATAGGGGGTACATAAAACATGAACATCCAAAAACTTGCGGCTTTTCTTCATTTTTTTTGTAATAAACCGTCATCATTTTTTTAATACTTTTTTTAAGCCGTTTCAACCAATATTTTTTATACGGCTTTTCCTCTTTTTTTCATTTTGCATACGTTTTTTTTCGTGTACGCGCCTTTTTTTTAACAAACATCAAACATACAGCCCACTTGGCTTTTAACTCTCCTCTTTCTCTCTTTTTTTTTAAAAAAACACATCTCACAGTCCCCCTCGTATATATATTTTTTTCAGGGACCCCCAAACAAATAACCCACAAAAAAAAACCCTTTTTTATAAGTAGGGTTGTAGGGTTCCATGGGAACCCTACTCTCTCACGCCTGCCACCGCTGAGATGGGAAGCCTGTAGGGCGAGGCGCGCCGCCGCCAAGACCTGATCCTCGCCAGGACCTGTACACCGCCACGAGAGGAGAGATGATCGTGGTTGGGGGGGGGGGGGGGGGGGGGCGGGGTGGGGGGCGGTCTCGTCTGGGCTCGTTGGACTCCGCCTCCAACGAGGGAGACCAAAGAGAGGGAGAAGGCGGCGAGATGGAGCGCGCGCATGGGGATTGATTGATGATGCGAGGCACCGCCATCGGCCCTGAGTTGAAGATGCTCGAGGATTCGCGTCGTCTGCCGCCTCGGAGATGAGGGGGTGCTAGAGGATGCTCCTTGGAGGGGCTTTCGCTTGATGTGGGCGCACGATCGGGGCGAGTGCGCCTCGTGCCTGGCGGGACTGAACCTGGAACGTGCGAATGCGTCGCCTTTCGACCGGGCCTAGGTTGTGAACCGCATGGGTTGCTGCGAGCCTGCGTGTAGGGGCATCGCCTGCTGGGGGGATGCTGCTGCGCAGGGAGGAGCCCTAGCTCCGCCTGTGTGGCTAGGGCGACGGGAATAGCGCGAGGGTTTCGGGCCTGAGCGCGAGGGTTCCCGGAGATGTCAACTGGAAGAGGTGCGCCTGGGCGACACGCGAGTAGAACTGGGACGACCATCGCCAGTTGCGATCAGATCTGGAGAGCGCGAAATCATATCTGGAGGGCCACCGCTTGATGCCTTTGTTTGCTGGTGCCGTTGGGGATTGCTGCACGGAGTTAGTGTTCGCATCTCGAATAATGAATATTCAATCAGCCGTTGGGGATTGCCGCTGAACTTGGACTTGAATGAATGAATATCTTCAATCATAAATCTCCACGAACAAGCAAGAATAATTCTGATAATCGAATCTCGAATAAATAAGAAAAACATAAACTCCTCGAGAATCGAACCCGCTCTGATACCATGTTAAGAAAATAAAGATGCGGAAGTGAACATGGAAAAATGATAAAGAAAATAGGAATAGAGGGATTTAACATGAAATCCTACTCCGTGAGGAGCGGGATGAAACCACGGGAGAAGCCCTCAAATAGGGCATGTGTGTCTATTGACTTTCTCAATGGATACAAGAGGTCTGGGGCTCCTTATATAGCCTCTCCAGAGCCTCCAAGTCTAACCACTAAACGATGTGGGACTAAACACTGGATGGGGTAAATGGATCTTCTCCAAGATCCATTTACCCTGCTACAACTCATGACGCATACAACCAAGTACTCCAACAGTTACAAGATGAGATTTTAGTTAATACATTAGTAATGTTATGTGTGTGTTATTTTTTGGCTTTGTTTTGGATACTTGCAAAAAAACTATAATATTTTTGTATATTTATTTATTTATTTGAATTAAAAAATAGAAAATCGCATAAAACAACATATGTCCCACATACCGCTTAATCACTATTTGGTGACATGTCTGAACACATACGCATACTGCTTTCATGAACCTTGTTTGTACTCCAATTTCTCTCCCAACTCCCATGTTTGCCTCAACACCGTCAGCCTTGGCCCCCATGCCCGCTTCAGTATCTGCTAGCTCATCTCGACGACCTTAGCCCTACCTTACCCCAACACCACCCAACCTTGATTTGTATGATATTTCACCAACCTAATTTGATTTTCACACAACATTAGTCTCAGACAAGGTCACCGAACATCTAAACCTGTTCTAATTTATTCAGGTGTTTAGTGGCACTTTGTTAACCTATTTACAGATAAACTAACCTCTCTCATATCAGTCCAACACCCACCCTAGTGCAAGGCTCCCCCTTGGTGTTTCCCATACTAGATCATGTTAAATGTCCAAGAAGGTGCAATTTCATACTACTTATCATTCAAGTAATTATCTATGCAACGTCATCTGTAAATGGCTTCTATTATGGTTTCACAGAATGTCTTTCTTCCATTATGATCCTATCAATCAAACATCGTAGTCCAAAGCAGTTTATTCATCTAATTTAATGGACATAATTGGCATATAACAGAGTTTGATCACAAGTTTGCTTAATCTCAGCCATTGAAAGGACGTATCAGGATCAACGACAGAATGTCACCTAGTTCTCAAATAATCATGTAAATTACCCATTGAAAAGAGCTTTCAATCCTTTTCTAACCTCTCGTTGCAAAGAGCTTCGTTATTCATGTATTTTACTAGTTATTTAAATAAAAAGAACCCGATAATTTTTTTATACAATTTATATCTAAATTTAAATGAAGATGGTATTATTCTTCCACGTGTCTCTGAGTATTTTTTTGAGAAATACATATCTGAGTATGATTCTTTAGAATGCAGCTGCTTGAAATGAAAATTGAAACATCATGCCAATCCCTAGCATTTTCCATCATGTAAATTTCCATGTTTGCAGCAGAATGCAACCACTTGAAAGACCTCATTGGAAATCGCAGCATTTGCTCGTGGCTCTCCGTGGATGGTTTTTCGTGGTTTTCAACATGTTCAGGTCAAGAAGTAGAAATAATTCAACTGATTTCAATAGTCAGATAATGTAAAATTTTCATGGTAAAAAGGAAACTCTAAAATAAGAAATGGTGAGATTTTACAACAAGCTCGGGTCAATACACAGAAGTTAAAAACATTTTCTGAATTAAACAAATCCATGTCAGTGACATCAAAAGCTTAGAGAACAGTGTCCAATACACACCATTGGCTGATTCCTTCTCATTCTTAAGCATCAACTCCTCAGCCTCCTCCTCAGTCCCAGCATTAACCGGTGCACCCCCAAAGCTCATGTGATCATACTCGAGCAGTGCAGCCTTGTCGAACTCATAACCAGGATCTGCAATCAAGATGCTCGTCGATATACCATGGTGAATAAAGCGCCAATTTCCCAAACTTTGTCATCCCAAGATCCAAAATCTCAACATCCATACAAAAAAAAACCTAAACCCTGACAACAATTGGAAAAGCTTACATCTCTTTGCGTTCACCCGCTTGTCAAACAACCGCACCGGATCTGCTCCTTCTAAGCATGCAGCATAAGCAATCACCCTGCCATCACATAAAACGTGAATCCCATTTATCAAAAGAAAACCAGCATAGCATGTAATCTAGCAATTCATTTAGGACTCACATGACTGTTTGCTAAAATGTTTTATAGCTGCTCTGCTAAGCATTTTTTTTTTGCAGCAAAAGGACGGCCAACCAGCTAATGTTGCAATTTGGATTTTATTCAAAAGAGAACAATAACCAAGTTTCAACGCCACAGCTTGACAACCTATTAAAGCTATGAAAACACCCATGACGGTTACAACCGCCTCAAAAAGACCACTGCATTCCTTTACCTTGACTCCTCCTATACACATGATCCTCATCCCCCACTACTTTGGATCTGACCCTCGCCCAAAAGGAGTCCGTCCCACTTGCATTGTTCAATGGGATCAGCAACTCTTCCCACACTGCAAGTACACACAGACGTGAAATACATATGCTCCACATCCTCCTCCTTGCCACACATCATGTACGAATTGTCAAAGCATGCCCCTTCATTCTGAGTAGCAATGTGACCATGATTTTCCTGATTACTGGCCGAGCATGCAGCTTGACCTTCAATATTGACGTGGCTATCAACAGTATTCTACGCACCGATGAGAAATCTGTCGCAGGCACTGACGACCCCACCCTCATCCTCATCACCACGTACACCAAGGGTCCAAGACAATGACAGTCCTTTCAATCACTCCCATAAATTTCATTGCTAATCCTTCAGAGCCACAATCTGCAACAATAGGATCAGTGACGTGAGGTCAGCAATCCTCTCATCTAACGGTGATACAATAAACATGGGCAACCATAACCCATCCCAATGTCTAGTCACTGCAGCCTGCCTGTCCACAACAACAGGAAACACTGAGGATTTCTTAAGCGAGCATCCTTTTACAAACTGTTGGATTGTGCGTCCATAATGTGTAGGTAGGTAATTGGATCCCTCCAGATGCAATTACCACATCTAGTGGTTTAGTCCCACATCTACTAACTGAGGGACTTGGAGAGTCAGTGGGGGCTATATAAGAAGCCCCGCAACCATTGTGTCACCACCACCAACAACAACAACAACAAAGCCTTTTCCCACAATTAACTAGGGTCGGCTACATGGATTCTTCGCAACCATTGTGTCAGATGAGAGAAAAGTTAATGAAAACATCATCCCTTCGAGGCATTCTCCTGTGTTTTCATCCCGCTCACGAAGTAGGGTTCCACATAAAATCCCGGTGTTCTTCATTCTTATTCTTTATCCCTGATTACGCTTCTACATTCTTGATTTCTAACATGGTATAAGTGTGGGTTCTTCTCGAGGATTTCATGTTCTTTATGTTTGTTCGAGATTCAATTATCAGAGCAAATTTGGTCATATCGTTCAAGTTCAAGTGGATTTTAGGGTTTCTTTTGAAACCCTAATTTCTGCATATTTCGAATATCATCGTCTAAGTTCTGAAGATTCGTGTTTTTAAGATTTCTAAAGTTCCATGCAACTAGGGTTTTGTTAAAACCCTAATTATACACCAGTCCGAAATATGGAATTCTAGGGTTTCATCGAAACCTTAATTCCATGCTCCTTTTGTTAACCTGGGGAAGATCATCAAGACTCCATCGATGACCTAGAACCCTTGTTCTCCATGCGGTGCAATCAACCCCACATTCCAGTCCATAAACACAAGAAGAAGAGAAGAAGAAGAAGAAGAAGATGGGTTCATCGAGAACCCTAGTTTCATCCCTCCATGTCAGTTCGGCTTCCAGGCAGCTCCAAGAGGGCTGAAGCACGAAGAAGAAGCTACAGTTCTCGTGCACATATTCACGCATCAATGTGACCATCCCCTCCCTTCCGCGTGATACTCCAGGTGCCAATGGTGGTGTTCCTCCTCACGTGATACCTCCAGGTAGTGTCGCCACTCTCTTCCTCGACTCCAGGCGATTAATCAGATTCTCCTGGCTGTGCGCTTCAATCGCCCTACCGCCTCCATGCTCCAGGCGGAGGCGCCAGAAGATCTCAGACGGTGGCATCCAAGAGTTGGGGCCGCAAGATCACAGGCGGTGGCGATACCCATTACGCATTTTGATTTCGAAGGCATGATCGATCGGTGAAGAAGAAAAGGAGGTGATGAATCTCCGACCTTCTGATTAGATAGTGGTGATGGCGTTGGAAGTTTGGGTTCCCATAGTGGGAACCCTAAAAGATGGCTCCCCCTTCCATTTTTTTCTCCATCAGTGACCCTTTAAAAAAAGGGAGAGAGATGAGGAGGAGCTCAGTCCGTGAGTTTAAAAAAAAAGGGGTGCAGCGTTTTTGGGCCCAAGTTGGGTCGTGTTTCACGGAAAAAAAGAGAAAATTTGTTTTGAAAAAGGTGCGTAAAAAAAAGAAAAGCCGTACACGAAAAGAAAAAAAATACGAGAAGTCGTAAAAAAAACATCAGCTCATTACCAAAAAAACAAAGGAGGGAGAGATGGATATTAAAAAAAGGAAATAGCCTAGAAAAGGAAAACTTTTCATTTGAGTTCGTTTTTCCCCATCTTTTCATGTCTTCTCCCAACTTTATCGATGCCATTGTTTTTCGACAAGTATGGGAGAAAGGGGGAGTATTATGTAGAGTTTTATTGCTCATATTTCGATTCTCAAGTCCAGATGCCAGGCCAGGGTTCAAACTCTACATTTCAAATTCAGACTCGATGTTCAAATTGGTTCTGAGTCTTTAGTATATTGTGGATGCGTCTGTACTCATTATTTGTATGGTCCCCATCTTTGTTTTTGGTCTCGGAGTTTTCATGTGATCCACACAAACTCGAGAGTAGACATTAGATTCCCTATGCCATTGTGGGTTAGGGTTTTCATGTGGTTTCATAGGGACTCCAGAATAGAGATCCCATTCTCTAAGCTAGTATGGGAGAGACCCATTTCTCTAACGCGGAGACTTTCAGACTCCATTCTCCAGTAATCGTGGACTCCGACGAGGATGTTTCCATGGCTTTTTCCAGTTTGACCCTTCAGAGAGATGGAGAAGTTGCAGGCCAGAGTTCTCCAAGTGGAGAGTAATTACAATTTCAGTGACTGACCGGTGCCCCATCAGAGAGATGGAGTGGTTGCAAGCCATGTCCCCTTCCTCAGCCCCTTCCATGAAAGCTTCTTCAGATCCTATCTATCTACATTTCCACCCTCGTCGGTATCCTTAACACAAACACGTAGAAATGGATGATGGTCAATGGTACTGGCCACAACAAAACTAGACGACCACCCTTGGAAAGTAATTGGTATCAACCTCTAATCATCTGCTTTGACCTCTCCACCACCAGATGCCAGTCAACTGATCAACTAAATGGACTCACCAGCAACTAACCAAGGTATGCCATCAGCAACTAAACAATTTCGATGACCAGCATCCTCCCATGAGCAAAGGCCACCTGCTCTTCCATGCCAAAAGCCATGAAAGTAGACTTACAATCTTTGACCTTCAAGCTCAAAGCCTCACCAAAAATCTTCATCAAAACATTATCCGTCGGGCCGACAATTCAAACCCATTAAATAAAGAAAACTGTGTCATTTATATATTGTAGGGCAGAACCTGAATGTCACATTGTGGTCCAAACAAATCATGAAAATAATGGCTCGCTACATGATCAAGACATCCCTAGCTAACATATTGACACAAAAAAATGGCATGGATATAAGTAGGTGTTGACATATTAGTTATCTTTTTATTCGTTTATGTGGAGAGAATAGAATTGCATATAAACATGGAGACCCTAGGGCTCTCTTATGTAGGAGAAAAATCTCGGGTAACATAAGAAGTACATGAAACAAATAGATACGAGAAATATATATAATGAGATACAAATATCTCAACACTCCCCCTCAAGCTGGAGCATATATGTCTATCAAGCTTAGCTTAAAACAACATCTCTGAAATGGACCTCTAACAAGTGCTTTGGTGAATATATCGGTAGTCTGATCTCCAGTAGCGACGTGAGAGATGGATATGAGTCCCTTCTAGATCATGCCACTGGTATAGTGGCAATCCACCTCTATATGCTTGGTTAGTTTATGGAATGCAGGATTATTGGCAATAAAAAGAGTTGTTTGATTGTCGCAGAGAAGGTGCATGGGAAGAGGTACCACAACCGGATGACCAAGCAAGATCGATCTAACCTACATCATCTCCATGCTCCCCTGACCATGGTTATGTATTCAGACTCTGCACTGGATCTAGCAACTGTTGGGAAAATGAGAGAGTTGTTTATTCCATACGCCCTAAGCTCTCTTATATAGGAGAGTAGCCTATGGGTAAAATACATCAAGAGTCCAAGGGGAAAAAAGAAAATACGAAACGGTACAAAAGAGAATTACATATATCTCTACACTCCCCCTCAAGGTGGAGCATAGATGTCAATCATGCTCAGCTTGGACGAACACTTCTGGAACGGCCCTCGAAGTAACGCCTTGGTAAATATGTCTGCAGTTTGGTCCCCTAAGCTAACATGAGATGTAGAAATAAACCCCTTCTGAATCATATCTCGTATGAAGTGCAAATCAACCTTAATGTGCTTGGTTCATTCATGAAATGCTAGATAATTTGCAATGAATAGAGCAGCTTGATTGTCACATTCCAGAGCCACAGGAAGAGGGACTTTTATATATAGATCTGTAAGCACAGCTTTCACCCACATCATTTCTGTACAGACTTGGGCCATAGCCCTATATTCAGAATCAGCATTGAATCTTGCTACAACCGTTTACTTCTTGCTTCTCCATGAGACCAGAGAGTCTCCGACATACACAGCAAATCCAGTGGTGGACTTCCTATCCTTAGGACATCCTGTGTAATCTGCATCTGCGCATGCTGAGATAGTAATCTTCTTGTCTTTCTTAAACAGCAGACCTGCACCTGGAGATGACTTAAGGTACCTGAGTATCATATGTATAGCATCCATATGTACCTAACGTGGTTATTCCATGAACTGGCTCACGACTCACAGCAAAGGAGATATCGAGTCTGGTAATAGTAACATAGAGAAGCTTGCCCACCAGTTCTCTGTATCTTCTCCTATCCACCTCATCAGTGTCGTCATCATATAATTTCATACTGGAATCCATAGATGTAGTGGCAGGTCAGCAACCAAGCATTCATGTTTTACTCAACAGCATGGAAGGAAATATCGGGATATATCGGTGATATATCGCCGATATATCGATCGACATGGGACCGATCATGGAATTAAATTTCACGATATTTCGACGAAATTTCGTCGAAATATCGGTTTCGACGGGTCTGGCCTTTCAAAACTGGTATATATATCGATATCCACGGTTTCGAACGAAATCTCGCGAGATCTCGACGAGATTTCGTCTCAACTCGAGATATCGGCCGACAGAGGGAATCTTGCATTAAAATATTCACCGAGATGCCGATATCTACCGAAATTTTGGTCGAAAGCATCACATTTCGACCGAGTTCAGGTAGAAGCATCTCCATCTTCCTCCAAGCTCTTCTTCCTTCAAGGTAAGCCAAATTAGGCTAATTCTTCATCAAATTCATAAATTTTTTTAGGGGTTTCACTCTTAGGATGTTCAAATAGCTTGGCATGGTGTTTATTTTGAGAGATTTCCGAAATATAGCTTTAAATTTGGGGACGAAAATTAGGCCTTTTGTGGTTTGATTGCACAATAGTGGTAGCTATGAACATGGTATCTCGTATCTGAAGTTTAACATGAACTAAACTATAGTTTGAGAACATTTTGTTAGATATATGAAAGAGGAAATTGGGGCTTTTGAGGTTTAATGTGGAACGGTAATGAGTTCGGTTATTATAAATTCGGATCGTAAGTTTTGGAACTAGAAATCATAATCCGGAATTTTTTTTATTAATAAAATTTAAAATTTGTGAAAATCCGAAAATCATATGTTTAATATTTAGGTTTTTCTACATGTTTTGTGTCACTTAGGTGATCTTTCTTGAAAATGGTTCCCTAATTGCTTGATCTAAGACCCTAATGTATAGATCTAAGGTTGTTTTTCTGAAAATCGGAATATTATGCCTTAGAAAAATTAAATATATAATAATTCTGAAATTTAAAACATAAAATGATTTGCATATTCATAAGCGATCGCATTGTATGCCTACTTAATGATTGTTCTTGAATTTCCTCGCAGATTTTGACGATCATCACCATGGCACATTCTGGTTCCGGATATGGATCTGACAGTTCTGATGATCAGAGGGGCGATTTCAGTGGGGACATTGGCTGGAGGTATGCCTCTGATCCTGATGGAAATAAGGCGAAGCCACAATGCAATTTCTGTGGAAAGAAGTTGGGAGGAGGCGGGATTACAAGAATGAAGCAACATCTTGTTGGCAATAACAAGAATGTTGCCAAGTGCACGTGTTGTCCCCAAGGTGAAGGCCATCTTGGACGGAAAGAAGGAAAGGGAGACAGAGAGGGTAAGAAGGGAAGAACAAATGAAGGAGTTCATGTTCGAGAAAGAATTCAACGTCCTTTCTGATTCAGTTGATGATGATTTTGTGTACCCCGCCGACATTCAGACTGCAGCGGAGAGGAGGGCATACAGAAGGGCTACAAAAGAATCATTGAGGAGCGAGTTCGAGAGGAGAGAACTCGGTGGTGCACGGGGCGGCTTCTATGGTGCAGGTGGTAGTGGAAGTGGTTCTGGAGGCGCACCAGTACCACCACCCACCAAGAAACACAAGGGGAAGGGAATTGAGCCCTTCTTGACGAGGAGAGGATCCATGCAATACAAGGCAAGCAAGGAAATGTTCATCAATGCACGAGAAAGGGTGGGAAAAGCCATCAGCAAGCTCTTCTTTGGGGAGAGCATTCCTGCCAACATTGCAGGCGGGCCATTTCTGCAGCATGCCATTGATGAGATCACTGCAGCGAGAACGGGAGTGAAGGCTCCTACATCGTACGAGATCATGAACAAATATTTGGGGATGGAGGAGGAGATGAATGAGTACATCGCCGAGCTGAGGAGGAGATAGCTAGAGTATGTGGTGACATTGATGTGCGATGGGTGGACGAGCTACACGAGGAAGCAGATCATCAACTTCCTTGTGTACTGCGATGGGAAGACGATCTTTTTGAAATCGGTTGATGCATCCGAGCATGTGAAGGACCACAAGTACCTGCAGAAGTTGACGAAGGACGTTATAAAGGATGTTGGGAAAGATCACATTGTGCATATTGTGACGGATAATGACAGCAACTTCAAGAAGGCGGGTGAAACAATAATGAAGTCGAGCAGGTACGTAATTTTTTGGACATTGTGTGTTGCACATTGCATTGATTTGATCCTCAACGATTTCAGCAAGAGGAAGCTCGTCTCAAGGGTGGTGGAGAAAGCACGAATGATCACCACATTCATCTACAACCACGGCAAAGTCCTGGCACTGATGAGGCGGATGTGCAATGGGGAGCTGGTGAGGCGTGGCATCACACGCTTTGCAACCAATTTTATAGCGTTGCAAAGCCTCAAACAACATAAGACAGATTTGAAAATCATGTGTTGCCAAGGTGAGTAGTTCGAGATGCCTGAAGCTCGAACTGAAGGAGGACGGAAGGTGGAGATATTGATCAATGATATCTCTTTTTGGGATGACGTGACTCGGGTCACAAGGATAATGGATCCAGTTGTTTCTGCATTGCAGATCATGGATGGCGATAAGAAACCCACCATGGGAGTCATCTATGAGGCAATGCGCTGCATGAGAGAGAAGGTCAGAGAAGCGGTTGGGAAGGGATCCAAAGCATGGTTGGACATTATAGACGAGCGATGGTCCAAGATGCTCTCACATCCTCTTCACAAGGCCGGTATGTATTATGTATAAATCTATTTTCTTTTTCATTTTTTAAATTTTTATAGATCTAATTCGTGACTTTGTGTTCAGCTTATTACTTCAATCCTAAGTACCAGTACAAGAATGGACTTGGTACAAATGTTGACCTTCTAGCAGCCGTACAAATTGTTGTGGAGAAGCTCGTCAAGGACGAGAAGTTACATATTTTGTGCATGAACGAGGTAATTCTCAATCTCTAGCTAAATTAGGAGTCACAAAAAAATCGTTAAGAAGGATTACGACTTAAACCTATGTGTGTAGATTAAGTATTTCCGGGATGCATTGGGTTCCTTCGGTCGGATTACTGCGGTAAATGGACGGGGCAATACTCTTCCTGGTAGGGATGAAGACAAATAAAACCATTGCTTGTGTGTTCATTTATTCCTACTATTGATTTCTCTCGTTGTATTTTTTGCAGCCGAATGGTGGTTGTTATATGGGATGGAAGCTCCCAACCTTCGAAGTGTGGTAGCGAAAGTATTGTCTCAAACCGCATCTACTGGGGGTTGTGAGAGGAACTGGAGCACGTTCAATTTGATTTCCAAGAGACGGAACAGGTTGGGAGAAAAGAAGCTCAATGACCTTGTCTACGTGCATTACAACTTGAGGCTGAAGTTGAAACATGCAAGGGAGGGACAAGACAAACAGGACTACACGGACCCTATTGATCTTTCATATATTTTCAAGATGCACGATGATGATGCTGATGAAGACGTTCTCCAGAGGTGGATGGATTCCAATGGTGCCCCCGTTCTCAATCAACCAGGTGGAAGACCAAAAGAGAATATAAGCCAGCAAATGGGAGCAGATGTAGGTGACTATTTGGCAAGATCCGGGCGGATTACAAACCCTGTTGGAGGGTTGGAGGGCGAGGTTGATGCAGTTGTTGATGAAATTCTCTCCAGTAGCTCCAAATCCAAATCGAAGTCAAAGGATGACAGTGGAGCTGATGATGATGTTGGTCGTGGTGGAGCTGGTGATAGTGGGGAAACAAACTCAGGTGGGTCAGGAGAGGGTGGTCGTGGACCACAAGATACCAGATTTGAGGAAGGGTTACATGCAGGACGTGAATATATGGAGCGACAGAGGAACATACACGGACAGTTTGTTCCAAGTCTGAGTCCATGACCTATGGATTACGAGTACGATCGAGGCCATCGTCCAACCGACAGCTACATGGACGATTTGATATCATCTGTAGGTTCTTTGAGCTGCATGGACATTGACAGCCCATATCGTGGAGGAACACCAAGTCCTTTAGGCAGATATGGATCGTCGCACGATGAGAGATCATTTGGCGTCTTCCCGGAATACTTTCATGCTCCTCCATCATATTCATATGGTTACAGTGGGTATGGGGGATATAGTAGCTACAGCGGAGACAACTACCAAGGTAGCCAACCTGAGCAGATCCAGGGCAGCTTCTTTGGGGGTGACAGTTACGGTTTCTTCCCTGAGTACGTGCCAGTTCCTCCTCCTCCTCCGCAGAGATCTTCTCCTACTTTGTCGTCGTTGTCCCGAGGATCTCAGGCCAGTAGTTCGCAGCAGCCTCGTCGTGCCACTCGTGATACCGGATCTAGTGCTGCTTATCCTCGTCTCGGGATACTCATAGGCATCGATGACCACCAATACAGGCAGTATGTGATGGATTACAAGGCCATCTACTCGTACATGACATGGGAGAACTACTACGAGTTCATTGAATCTACGATGCGTTATGAGAGACAACAAGAAAGGGAGGGCCATTCAGATCCACTGCAGAACTCTTGGTTCTGAACCAAACATATCACCAGGTAATATATTTTAAATTATTAATCTTTGATTGCATTGATCATTAATGTGCATGTTCTTAATAATTTTCACTTGTTGTAGCTTGTAAGACTATTACTCTGTTATTATGTATCAACTATTAACAAGTAACAATGATATGTTCGATATGGTGTGTGATCGTGACATATCGTCATAGTCATACATGATAAGATAATTGCTATGTATGATGTAAGCCTATAGGTGTACGTCTATTGTTTGTTTCATTGTTTGAAGTCCATTTGCAATATCTAACAAAGTTACAATATGACCAATATGACTGATATGACTATATAAGGGGTATAGATGACCAATATGTGTGAAATAATTGTGTATTTCTATGTTATTTATTGTTCTAATAACTTGGAATATCGAAATTTACAATAAAATTGAAAAAAAATCGGATTTTTGACCCTTTTCTGACTTTTCCACCAAAATTGTCGAAATTTCCCGAAATTTCGGTAATCCAGGTCACCGAAACGAGATCGAAATCGAGATTTCGAACCTTGGGATCGATATGGGTACCGATATGGCGATATATCCCGATTTCCAGGCATTTTCTTCACAAATGCTCGTCGATATGGGCGATATTTCGTCGATATATCGTCGAAATATCGTATCGATACGATATAGAAACGATATCGATATCGATACAGCCTTCCATGCTCAACAGATCAGTGACATATTTTCTCTGGGTCATTACCAGCCCATGATGATTTCCGGCGAATTCCAGTCCCATAAAATATCTAAGAACTCCAAGGTCCTTGGTGACAAATTCACGACCCAACATTTCTTTCGCCCTATGAATTCCCTGTTCATCATCACCTGTAATCAAGATATCATCTACATACACCATAATTGCAATAATACCTCTGGGTGTCTTACGTACGAACAAGGAATGATCTGCATTGGAACGTCTGTACCCCTGTTTTTCAAACAGGTCTGAGAGATCTGAAACCAAGCTCTTGGCTCTGCTTAAGGCCATAGATAGCCTTATGAAGCCTACACACCTTAGAACACTCCCCCTCAATAGCAAAACCAGGTGGTTGTTGCATGTAGACTTCCTCCTGTAAGTCACCATATAAGAATGCATTCTTGACATCTAATTGATATAGTGGCCAATCACGAGTAATCGCAACAAAGAGGAGGATCCGTAGGGTGGAATGGCAAGCAACCGGCGAGATTGTATCAAGATAATCCACCCCATATGTCTGTGCAAAGCCACGAGCAAACAAACGTGCCTTGTAACTGTCTGCCATATGCATTCTGCTTAACTGTAAAGACCCACTGCAGCTCAATGTAGACACATCAGTAGGTGCAGTATCAAGGCTCCAGATACCTCTTGACTGAAGAGCAACCATTTCTTCTTCCATGGCTAAACGCCATCGACTATCCTTCAACGCATCTTGGTAATTCCGTGGAATATCCACCGCCGATAGTGCAATGACAAAGCTCCTGAATTCTCCAGTTAAGCGATCAAAAAACACAGTGGATGCTATTGGATATGACGCGCAGCTGCGCTTCTGCTTCCGAAGTGCAATAGGTAGATCCAAATCACATGCCTCCTCATTTGGCCTCTGTAACACATCCTGCTCAGGGAAATCGTCAGATCCATCAATATTGATAATATTCTCAGAACATACCTCAGGCGAGCTAGATGATGTGCAGTGACCGTAAGCAGAAGCAGGCCTACGGGTATAGTGGAATGTCAATGGGGAAACAGGAACGGTAACATGAGGTGTAGGGGATGGTAGTGGTGGAGATGGTAATGGTAGTGGTGGAGGTGGTGATGGTGGTAGCATGTATATAGCTTCAGTAGTGCCAGAGGATACCAACTGATCACTTGTAGAAGAGAAGTATGTAACAGACTCGAAATAGGTAACATCAGCACTAACAAGATATCTCCTGCGCAATGGATCATAACACATGTACCCCTTTTGTTTTCTGGAGTATCCGACGAAAACACACTTGACAACCCTAGGAGAGTGCTTGTCAATACCTGGAGACAACTGGTGGACAAAGGCTACCGAGTCACATGCGAGTGAGGGAGAACAATTCTTTTTCTGGAAAAACAAGGGAGAAAGGAATCTTCTCACCTAAGACAGACGACGGCATACGATTAATGAGATAACATGCCGTTAGAACAGCATCTCCCCGGAAAGAATGTGGGGCATGACTCTGTATGAGAAGCGACCTGGTGACATCAAGTAAATGACGATGTTTCCTTCCTGCAACCTCATTTTGTTGGGAAGTATAGGCACAGGATGTTTGATGGATAATCCCTTGAGTTGAAAAATAATTGGAGAGAGTATGAGTACAAAATTCCAAGGCATTATCACTTCTCACAATCTTTACAGATGCAGAAAAAACATTACGAACTTCATTGATGAAATTTATGATAATATTCCTCGGTTCAGATTTATTCTTTAACAAAAAGACCCAAGACACACGAGAGAAATCATCCACAATAACCATATAAAACATGTGTCCCTGATGATCAGGAACACGACTAAACAACTCAGACTAGGAGGTACTACTCCGACTCTGATGACTGGGAAAGTTAGACCGATGGTGCTTTCCCAACTGACAAGCCTCACGTTGAATGGACGTGTGAGGAGAAACCTGGGGTAACACACAACACAGTTTATGAAGCGGTAGATGTCCAAAGCGCAAGTGCCATAGGAATGGGGAGATAGATCCAGCAGGTAGAGAGGAGGCTCCGGCATAAGGGGTCCGACTGAGACGATATAGGCTGCCTTGCTCATAGCCACGCCCAATTACATTGCTCGTAAGGATGTCCTGAAAAATGAGAGAAGATGGATCAAAAATTGCTCGACAATGTAAATCCTTTGTAAGTTGGCTAATGGACAATAAATTCATAGAGAAATCAGGTGTGTGCAGCACGTTCTTGAGGTGCATAGAAGGTGTCAGGCTAATCTCCCCCTGACCAGTGATAGGAGAATGCGTCCCATTGGCAATAACCACACTACGGCCTGGAGGGACCTATCGGTAGGCTGTAAGTAGGCCTCGATCACCACACAGATAATGTGTGGCACCAGAGTCCATAATCCACTCTAAAGTATCTGATCCACTACTGCTAGTAAATGCATAAGTGCTACATGAGATACTGGTGGATGCAGAAGCAGCAACATCGGAGTGACTATCAGAAGAAGGTACTGATGCAACTAGGCAAGATGGAAGAATAATGCTCCTCAGACGGGCAACAAGGTCATCAAAGCGTTGATATAGAGATGAAGCAGATGTGGGCTCAATCTGTTCAGCTAATCGTGCAGAAGCAGGAAAACCATGTTTGGAATAGCACGTTTCTTCAGTATGCCCAGACCGGTGATAAAAAGTGCATGTTGGCCGAACACGACCCCCTCTACCTCGAGGTCCACGACCACGGAGCTGATGGTGACCTCCACGACCTCGATTCGCTGCCATGGCTGAAGCGGTGTGATTTGCAGTTGATAAAGGAACAGTAATACAACTCAGCCTATGAAATGCTTCCTCCATCAGAGGAATAGTGGAATCTGCCAAGATCTGAGAGCGTGTTGCCTCGTACTCTGGATTAAGGGCTGCCAGGAATACGCCAACCATAGTGGCATTCCGGTACGTCTTCTGTTGCTCAGGAGTGGTTGTGAGAGGCATGAAGCTGTAGAGCTTCTCGAACATTCCACGTAAAGACGTGTATAATGAGTGTAAGGGCCAGCGATTCTGTTTGATTGTGAAGATATCATGATGTAGTTGCAGAATCTTCGTCTCATTCTTTGCCTGTAAATATGTAGCAGCCAGAATGTCCTACATTGCTTTTGCAGTGGGGTGATGGAGAATATCGTTAGCAATCTCAATTGCCAGAGTTCCTGATAGCCAAACCTTGGCATATACATCATCTGCCTCCCATGAGGCGTTGACCCCAATCTTCTCAGCAGGCTCTTCCTCAGTAAGAACGTGCTTTATACCGGTTGACTTCATCATACTCATGAACTGCATTTCCCACAGTTCGTAATTTGACCCATCCATCTTTACAATGGGCGTTGGACCTCTGAAGGCACCTGTAGATGGAATATCTGCCTTGCTCTCTGACATGATGACAATAGAAGACTAGGGTAGTATACTGACTATATGATCGTCTACACGGGCACTCACAGGTTTAGTTGCATGTGTAGACTCAAGCAACCAAACCCATAGGCTTGAAAACTCGAGCGAGAGTCTCCTCTATCACGAAGGTACCCTAGGATTAGGCGAACCCTAGGATATGAGACCGTGCGCACAACCACCGAAGTATATGCACGTACACACACGCGGAGTTAGGGTTGCACGTGTACGTACGCAGGAGTTAGGCACACAGGAAACGACGTGCATGGGCGATGCACAGGAGAACCTGCATCGGAGAAGGCGCGGTGCCCGAGCGACGCTAACCGAGGCTGCACACGCACAGGAGATCCCGCACCGGAGGCTGCACCGAAGGTGCGATGCCTGGGTATGCAGAAGACGCGCGTGGGCTACGCGCAGACCCGCAGGGGGTGTACAGGGGCAGCGCGCAAGGCCGTGCGGAAGGCTGAGGTGGCGGCGCACAGGGGCCTAGGACCGTGCAGGAGGCCGATGTGGCGATGCATGGAGGCCGAGGCGGTGCGGAGGGCTTGGAAGTGGGGGCTAGGATTAGGGTTTTGGTTCGAGAACTCTGGTCTAGGACCGTCACTTTAATACCATGTTGGGAAAAATGAGAGAGTTGTTTATTCCATACGCCCTAGGCTCTCTTATATAGGAGAGTAGCCAATGGGTAAAATACATCAAGAGTCCAAAGGGAAAAAAGAAAATACGAAACGGTACAAAAGAGAATAACATATATCTCTACAGCAAACCATTGTTTGTTTCTTGCTTGTTTTCCATGACACGAGTAAGCTCCCAACAAAAATAACAAAACCAGATGTAGACTTATTGTCTCTAGGGCATCCTACAAAATCTGCATCTGCACAAGCTGTCACCTCAAGAGATGTACCTCTGTCGAATATAAGGCCAGTAGCTGGTGAAGTCTTCAAATATCTTAAAATCATATAGACAGCATCCATATGTACCTTCCTGAGATGCTCCATGAACTGGCTCACCTTGCTCACAGCAAAGGATATGTATGACCTGGTGATAGTAGCACAGAGGAGCTTCCTAATAAGCTCCATGCATCTCCTCTTATCTACCTCTTAGTGTCGTCATCGTGTAATCTCATGCTCGAATCCATAGGGGTAGTAGCAGGCATGCACCCTGTTATACCTGTCTCTAGTAGATCAACCACAAACTTCCTTTAGGTCATCACAAGACCACGTTGATTCATAGCAAACTCTAATCCAAGGAAGTAACGTAGACTGCTAAGATCCTTACTCATTAACTGATGACCTAGGAACTCCTTAGCAACCTGAATACCCTTATCATCATTACCCGCGACAATAATATCGTCAACATAAACCAGAATGGCAATTGTACCTCTTTATGTCCTCTGAACAAAAAGTGAATGATCGACGGTGGACCACACAAACCCCTGGTGGTCTATCAACTCTGAGAGCTTCTGGTACCAAGCTCTCGGACTCTGCTTCAGGCCGTAAATCTCTTTATGGAGTATGTACACCTTCTGAGACTCCCCCTCAGCAGCAAAACCCGATGGTTGTTGATGTATACCTCCTCTTGTAGATCTCCATATAGAAATGCATTATTCACATCAAGATGGTAAAGAGGTCAGTCCCGAGTCACAGCAACCGATAAAAGAATACGCAACGACAAATGTCTAGCCACTGGTGAGAAGGTATCCTAGTAGTCCACCCCATATGTTTAGGTGAACCCTCATGCTAATAGCTTTGCCTTGTAGCGATCCACACTGCCATATGCTCGTTGCTTCACCGTAAAGATCCATTTACACCCCAGAACATAAGCACCTAGAGGAGTTGAAACAATGCTTCGGGTACTACGAAACTGCAAAGCTACCATCTCCTCTTCCATGGCAAGTCGTCAACTACTATCACGTATTGTCTCCTGGTATGTTCGTCGGATAGTGGTAGCGTAAATTCCCACTACAAACCTCATGTACTCTTCTGAAAGATGATCCAAGGAAACATGAGAAGCTAAAGGATAAGTGGCATAGGTACAATGCGGCTTCCTCAAGGCAATAGGCACATCAAGATCATCGACATCTCTGTTCTCTGGTATTAGCTTCCCCTTGTACAGTGCCCTATGATACAAGCATGTCACTAGTGCCATCAGTTGAAACAATGTGTTCAGTACATACCTGAGGCGTGCTGGATGACGGGGAAGGTGCATGCGCAGAAGAACGAGTAGAGGGCCTGCGAATATAAATCCGTGGTAGAAATTGTGTCAGGGTAGACGTTGGTGGAGGTAGTGGTGAAGGAGGTGACTGTGGCTTAACCTGAGGAGAAGATGGTGGTAGTAAAAGAGGTGATGGAACAAAAACATTTCGCTAGAGTCAGAGTAAGACAACATGTCACCTGTAGGAGAGAAATACATAATAGACTCAAAAAATGTGACATCATCTCTCACATAATACTTTCTCCTCTCTTTTTATGAATAAAAACAAGGGGGAGCACTCCCAAGATGGGAGTCACCACACCACAAATTTCATTGATATGTAAAAAGTTACATCATCCGGATACCCAGAAATTGTACAAAATTACACTGCGCCACCACATTTTCACAGTAAAAATGCTGCCCTTTGAAAATGACATCATTTCTACCAAGCCATATAGCCCAAAGTACCGCAAAAACTCTGGAAACATCACCGGTGGAGCCGGCCCCCACCGCCCGAATAGATCCCCAAAAAAGATCCGCACAGGAAGACTGAACCCAAGGCAATCCCAAGGACTCCCACACGTCCACCGACAGCCTGCAATCGAAGAAGATGTGATTCGCGTCTTCCACGCCATCAATGCACCTGTCACAATAAATGTCCGTCGCGCCCAACAATCTACCCCTTCTGACCTTGTCACACAGACGACCCCGCCGCAGACACCAGAGGAACACCTTAACCCTGGTAGGAATCTTTGCCGCCCAAATAATCTTCAGATCCACACATAGATCCTCGTCATGCTCCAGCCCTCCACCACACAACCTCCGGTACGCCTTCTTAACCGAGAACTTACCCTCCACCCACTAAAAACAGTTCGGCTCCCCCGACAACTCCCCGACCGAGGGAATCTCCATAAGCAACTGCAAAAAATCCTGCATCCTCTGGTCAGACAGAACCGCAGTGAACCTCGGAGCCCAAGTACCTGAGTCCACAACCTCCGCCACCCGCGCCCCCTTGTCCACAGCCAACGCCCCCAATCTAGGGAAACGGAGCGCCAAGGGCCCCTCTCCCGTCCAGTCATCAAGCCAAAATCTAAAGAGAAGACCATCTCCCAACCGCGGACGAAGAAAAGGCCTCATACCCGGCAGGACCGTGATGAATCCATGATTCATCGCCTTTATTCTTTCATTTTGGCTAAAATCCTTGGTAAAATACATGTAAATAATCACTAATTCCAATTAATTATCATTCTAACCACAATTATTAATATTATATAATTAACACTTAAATTATCCAAAATAAAAGAATAAAGAGAAAAAGAAAAATAAAAGAAGGATGTATATAGAAAATATACAGACTGATCCTAACCCCGAGACCAGGTCAATATTGATCGGGTCGATAAAAGAAATAAGTAGAGGGAGATAAGGATCCTAACTTATAAAAATATCAAGAAAATCAAGACCAAAAATATAAATCACCCATTTTTCACTTTGTAAATACTTCACCTATTTTATTTATCATCAAAACCACTCCAAATAAAAATACTTTTTTTGTAAAAATTGTTCATAAAAATATATATTATTTTATAAAAATATTAGAAAAATATTTCAGCTTAAAAATAAGATAACCGTAATGAACCGGAAAAGCCGTAAAAGCCGATTTCCAAGGTTCATATTTATTTATAGAAAACTCCAAAATGACCAAACTCACTTTTAAAATCCATTTTGTATATAATACTATTTATTAAAAATATCAGAAAAATATTCGGATAAAACTGGTGAGTTTCGACTTTTTGGACCCGTTGTATACTTGTACTATATATATAATCTTCCCAGATTTTTAATTAAATAACCGTAAATCCAATTAACTTAATTCTTTTTCCTAAAATCATCTAAAATTGTATATAAAAATATAAAAATATAATAAAGCTAAAATACCAAAAAAAACAGAGGCCCGAAGCCGCTACTTTTTTCGTCTGGGCTTCATAACTCGGCCGTATCAACTCCGAATTGAGCAAACTCGGTCCCTAAAATTATATTTTCCATTTATCTACAAAATGACTCTAATTTCGCTAAAATCGGAGTTGATACGAAAAATACCATTTTCGGGTCCGTATTGATATAATATACAATGTACCGTAATATATTAATATTTTATATAGGTACTTTACCTATTTTGTTTATATTTAAATTAAATAAAAATTTTAATTAATTAATTATTTATAACTCTTAATTGTTTAATTATTACTTAATCTATTTAATTATATATTTAATTTATTATTTAATTAATATTTAATTATTTAATTATATACTAAATTACTTAATCAATTGTTTAAATAATTTATTAAATATTATTAATTATTAATTATTTAATTAATCACGAAATTAATTATTAATTACTAATTAGTAATTATCTATTTAATATTATTTATTATTTAATTTAATTATTTATTTATTTTTTTCTCTTCTCTCTCCTCCTTTCCCCCTTCTCTCTCTACCTTTACCTTTCCTTCTCCCCCTGCGTCTGTTTCTTCTTCCCCAAGCCATCACCGATCTTCTTCCTCTCCTCCAACCTCCTCAACTGCCCCCAACGGCCGGCGGTTGGCCGGCTGTTTGTCAACTACCTCCCGGTGCCCGTATCCCCTGGCGGTGACCGCACCTCTCCTCTTCTATATAAACTCGTCGACCCCCTCCGGGAGTTCCATCCGCCATTTTTCCCAGTTTCTTCTCCACCTTCAAGCTCCGAGAGAGGTGACAGCTCCCGCGTCGAGCGAGGTTGAGGGCTGGATGCCGGCGTGATCTCCGACGTCGTGAGCGTCTGCTCCGTCGAGCGCGAGCCTCCACTGCCGCCGGGTGTTGAGGCAACGACCAGGAGCTCATCCGCGAGCTTCGTTCATCGGCGAATACATTCCAATCATCCAGGTTTGGATTTCTTATTCCAATTCCTCTTCAATCCATTTCAATTCCTCTTCTTCGGATCTCCTCTGTTCTTCTCTATTCCGCTCTTCTCAGTCATTCTCCTTCAATTTTGGTGTCGCAAAATTCCAATCCAACCACATCCCCTTCGAATCCCTTCCATTTTCTCTTCTACCTCACATCTCTAACCCCCTCTGGCCACGCACGGTGGCTGGAGTTCAGAGCTTATTCCATCACCTTCAATAGCTCGCCCGCTCATCCTTCCACTTTTCCGCGTGGAGTCGAAGTTTATTAAACTTTTTATTTAATTTAAATATAAATAAAATAGGTAAAGTACCTATATAAAATATTAATATATTACGGTACATTGTATATTATATCAATACGGACCCGAAAATCGTATTTTTCGTATCAACTCCGATTTTAGCAAAATTAGAGTCATTTTGTAGATAAATAAAAAATATAATTTTAGGGACCGAGTTTGCTCAATTCGAAGTTGATACGGCCGAGTTATGAGGCCCGGACGAAAAAAGTAGCGGCTTCGGGCCTCCGATTTTTTTTGGTATTTTAGCTTTATTATATTTTTATATACAATTTTAGATGATTTTAGGAAAAAGAATTAAGTTAATCGGATTTATGGTTATTTATTTAAAAATCTGAGAAGATTATATATATATAGTACAAGTATACAACGGGTCCAAAAAGCCGAAACTCACCAGTTTTATCCGAATATTTTTCTGATATTTTTAATAAATAGTATTATATACAAAATGGATTTTAAAAGTGAGTTTGGTCATTTTGGAGTTTTCTATAAATAAATATGAACCTCGGAAATCGGCTTTTACGGCTTTTCCGGTTCATTACGGTTATCTTATTTTTAAGCCGAAATATTTTTCTAATATTTTTATAAAATAATATATATTTTTATGAACAATTTTTACAAAAGGAGTATTTTTATTTGGAGTGGTTTTGATGATAAATAAAATAGGTGAAGTATTTACAAAGTGAAAAATGGGTGATTTATATTTTTGATCTTGATTTTCTTGATATTTTTATAAGTTAGGATCCTTATCTCCCTCTACTTATTTCTTTTATCGACCCGGTCAATATTGACCTGGTCTCGGGGTTAGGATCAGTCTGTATATTTTCTATATACATCCTTCTTTTATTTTTCTTTTTCTCTTTATTCTTTTATTTTGGATAATTTAAGTGTTAATTATATAATATTAATAATTGTGGTTAGAATGATAATTAATTGGAATTAGTGATTATTTACATGTATTTTACCAAGGATTTTAGCCAAAATGAAAGAATAAAGGCGATGAATCATGGATTCATCAGACCGCACGGACCCCACTCCACAGCGAAGACTCATGACGTCGCCTCGCCGCCACCAACTCACCCGAGACCCCATAGATCTTCCTCAGCAGCCGCACCACCAGCAAGTCCGATGGGCCCCAGATGCGCACCACCCACTTTGCAAGCAAGGCCCTGTTCATACATTCCACATCCCTGACCCCCAACCCACCCTCGGAAACGGGTAGAGTAAGATCCCTCCAAGCCACCAGGTGCAAACCCTTCTTATCCAGCTTTCCACTAGACCAGAAGAAAGATCTCATCAAAGCCTCCACCTTCTTTCTAACCCCAACAGGCATCAAGCGGGTAGAGAAGAAGAAAATCGGAATTGCAGAAGAACATGTTTGAGCAGGGTAAGCTTCCCGCCCTTGGACAAAGTGACAGCCTTCCACCCCTCCATCCGCTCCTCCAACCTCCGAAGAACACAGTCCCAATCGGACTTCCTCAGTCTGCCGTCGACCAAAGGCAACCCCAAGTAGGAGATGGGCAATGTACCTAGGGGGCAGCCCGCCCACTCAGCTAACCGGATCCTATCGTCCTCCTGCATCCCAAGAGTTACCAGTACAGACTTCTGCCTGTTGATCTGCACGCCAGAAAGACATCCAAACACGTCCACCAAGACAGCAGCATTGTGGTTCTGTACCTCCGTCCCCCCTAAAAAAATCAGTGTGTCGTCCGCATATTGCAAAACCGGGACGGAGATGTCCCCCAACGTGAACCCCTCACACCAGCTTTCCTCAACTGCCCGCCGAAATAAAACCGCAAGACAATCCGCAACCAAAACAAACAGAAGGGGAGCAAGGGGGCATCCCTGGCGCACCCCCCTCTGCGGTTGGAACCAGCCTTCTTCCTGACTTCCATTGACCAGCACCGAGCAAGAGCACGTAGTGACACACCTCTTAACCCAGTCCACCCAAAGAGGTGGGAATCCCTTCTTCTCAAGCGACGTCCACAGAAACTTCCAGCTGACACAATCATAGGCCTTCGCATAGTCGATCTTCCAAATCGCACCTTTCTTCCTAGATCTCTTCCAATCACGACAGACCTCCGACGCAGTCACAATACCATCTGCCATACAGCGTCCAGGAATGAATGCGGACTGTGAAGGAAGAACCACGCTCGAGAGAACAACTCTAAGTCTGCTCGCCAAGACCTTGGCCACAATGAGATAGATGCCGTTAGAGATCGATATAGGCCGATAGTCTCCACCACCCACTGGGGTCTCTTTCTTTGGCAATAGAAAAATCAAGGCCCTGTTGACCTTCTCAAAGCCGCAGTTGCCATCCCTGAACTCATTCAGAACCTCCATAATTTCCCCCTTCAACAGCTCCCAGAACTCCCTGTAAAACAAATAGAGAAACCATCCGGGCCAGGAGCCCCATCCGCATTTAAATCCCAGACCGCCCTGCGAACCTCCGCCTCTGAAAAATCTGCCACCAACAAATCCGCTTGCTGATCGGTCAACGACCCCGACCCCCGTCCGGTCCACCCCCAACCATCCCCCCCCCCTCACCCTCCTTGAGGCCCTTACAAAATGCTCCCGCAAGGCAACACCAATGTTCCTTTCCCCTGAAATCCTTCGGCCCCCCACCTCCACCTCATGCAAGAAGCTCCTTCTCCTCCTTCCAGATGAAACCGAATGGAAGAAGCGAGTGTTAGCATCACCCTCCCTCAACCACTTCTGCCGCGATCGCTGCCTCCAATGGACCTCCTCTTTCCTGTCCTCTGGTAGACAACCTCCAACCATGCATCCCTCTCCTCCACCTCCTCCGGAGTCAAACCCCGGACATCATCCAGCTCATCCAGCCTGCTAATTCCCGCCTCCGCCTCAGCCCTGCTGGCCCTCCTCCTCCTGGCGACCTCCTTCCCACGACAGCAACAGCCTCCTAAGTGCGCCCAACTTTGCCGCAAAGCGCGACACCGCCGAACCGGAGACGGAGAACGCCCGCCAATGCTCAGAAACCAGATCCCGAAAGCCCTCCTCCAACAGCCACTTCTTCTCAAAACGGAAAGAGAACCGAGCCACGTGCTCCTCCCCAGAAAACCAAAGAACCAGGGTATGATCTGACAGCATCCTCGGAAGAGCCCAAGCCCTCGCCAAAGGGAATAGCTCCCCCGCCTCAACTGACACCAGGAACCTGTCGAGCCTGGACCTGGACCTCGCATTCCTCCACGTGAACCTGCAACTTGCCGCATCCACCACAGACAAGCCCAAAGAACGGACCACCTGCCTCAAATCCGCAGATCCAGCATCCAAGCCCCTGCCACCCCTCGGCCTGTCCTCCGGGAACAAGGTAACGCTCAGATCCCCACCAATGATCCAGGCTCCATTACCCACCTCAGGCGCCACATCGTCCAAGTCAGTAGCCAATCTGCAAAGACCATCCGCTCTACGACGTAGCCTCACCGACAAAGTAAAACGGGAGGCGAAAGTCCCCAACAGGTCAAAAGAATCGGACCGCCAGCCAGTAAGAAGCCCCCCGGAAGCACCCGCGGCCTCTTTCACCGCAACCTGAAAGATCTCACCCCTACTCACCTCCCTTCGTTGCTGATCATCCAACGACTGCAGCTTTGTACCCTGAAGAATAAAGATATCTGCCCCAACCTCTCTCAGCAAATTATGCACCCCGAGCCTCTTGTCGGGCCGGCCCAAGCCCCTCACATTAAGAGACAGCAGCTTCATTTAGGCAACCGATCAACCATCTTCGAGGGAGAAATAACCCCCAATCATCGCACCATTCCCCGATCCAAAGCAGCAAAGCAATTTCTCACCTCAATGGGACTGCCGCCCCTCGCACAGGCAGCCTCACCCGCAGCTCCCGCCGCCAACCCCGCTCGCAACGACGCCCTTGCCAACTTCTCCAACCTTCTCCTTCCGTCCCTCGCCCTCTCATATGCCAAACCAAACCGCCGGCCAGAGCCCTATCCCCCAACCTCAACACAGGCCCCCAGAGGCGAAGGAGCCCCCACCACGCTCCCCAACCCGGCAGCGACGCCAGCACGAGCCATCGAATCCCCCTCCACCACCGACCCACCTGTCGCCATCGCCTCGGCCAGCAGGACCGGCTCCTCCCCAAACTGCTCACCCGCAAGCGGCTCCCCGACAGCCAAAACCCCCCATGTTCTGGCGAACCTCCAACCACCCCCTCCAGCCCCAGGGACACAGGTGGCACCTCCCCCACACCACAACCCCCAACCACTTCACCCACAGGGCCCCACGGCAGAGAACCCGACCTCGGAACCCCCACCTCAGAAAAGGTACCAAAGCGAACCACCGGCTTAGGAGGAAGAAGCCCGTCAGAGGGGCGGCCCCCCTCACAAGAAATCCCCCCCCTCCACAGGCAGCGCTCCCACCTCGGAGACCTGTGCGGCACAAAGGCGAGCCGCCTCACCACCGCCAGCCTCTGATGCAGACTCCGCCACCGAGATGGCCCCCCTACGCACCCCAGCCCCCTGCAAAGCCGTCCAGACATCAGCGCCCACCAGCTCAATCAAGACCTTCCTGCCGTCCAGCGCCACCTCCCACCAGCCCATCTTCTCCTCGCCAACCGGCCTCACCCGAAGCAGAACGTCCACAGGTTGCCCCGGGTCACGGCCCGCGGACTCGACAGAGTCAACCACAAGAACACCCTGCAACAAGCTCGAGATGCGGTCCTTCGACCTCGCCCTCATCGGCAGCCCCCTGAGCACAACTCTCTCCACCCTAGCCGGCACAACCGCGACATCCGAGTCCCGGACCCTCCGCCACTTCATCTGCAACACTCCCACAGCCGACCCACTCAGCAAGGCACGCTCCTCTTGCGCCTGAAGCCCTCTCGCCAACGCCCGCCACGGAGTGATCTGCGCCACATCACCCTTGAAATCTGCCTTCGACACGAACCCCACATCTGATGTCGCCAAGAAGAGGGCCCCGTCCCCAGCGCCCTCAGCAACCAACATGCATCCAGGACGAAACAGCAACGGGCAGGACCGCCTAGAGTGACCGAAACCCCGGTAAGAAAAACAGCAAAGCGGCCCGCGGCACGCCCTCGCCCAGTGATCCAATGCACCACACCGGAAGCAACCCTGCCGAAAGGAGATACCAGCGGAGGCCCCCGAGCCCGCACAGAATCCCTAGCCTCGCGCCGCCTGCACCGACCTTCCACCACACACTACTCCTCCGAACTTCCAACGGCAGCCTGACCTGCTCCCGCATCCAGACCGGTGGCCTCAGAGCCGAACCCCCCCCCCCGGTGGCATCAGCACTAGAGATAACCACGTCCAAACAATCCCGAACATGGACCCCCGGATGCCTGCGAGGACCATCGGACCCCAACCAGGCTTGGGGGGCATACCAGCACCATCTGAAGCCCCCTGAAGGGCCCTCGACCACAGGCGGAAAGGCCCCACTCCCTGAGAAGGTCGCCGCACAGGTGGGCACGCTCCGCCAGAGGCACCCCCAGCGTCGCCGAGCACCGGCAACGAAGGCACGCGGCAGCCAGCCTGGAGACGTGAAGTCCTCGCCATCGCCTGAGGCCAGCCATCGTCATATCTCGCCTCGCCTGCCAACACTCGCCGGCGCAGACCACACCACCGCGCGCCGCAGAGCACGCATGCCGCAGACCTCGCGCGCCGCAGACCTCGCGCGCCCTCGACTTCGCGCTCCGCAGACCACGCGCGCCGAAGGGCTGGCCATCGCGCGCCGCAGCTTCGCGAGAAACCCTAGACCTCGCCTCGCGAAGTGACATTTCATAACTCCCTCCCATAATACTTTCTCCTTACAAGGTCAAAACATCTATTCCCTTTTTGGGTACGAGAAGAGCCAATGAACAGACATTTGACAGCTTTTGAAGAGAGTTGGTCACAATCAGAAGTGGAATTGTGGACAAAGGCCATAGACCCAAAGACCCTGGAGTAAGGGAGAATAGGTCCTTCTCGGGAAATGCAATCGAGAAAGGAACCCTTTCTACAAGGATCGTGGAAGGCAAGCAGTTCACTCACAGACCCAAAGACCCTAGGAGTAAAGGAGAATAGGTCCTTCTCGGGAAATGAAATTAAGAAATGAACCTTTTCTCCAAGGACGATGGAAGGCATGCAGTTCACTAAGTAATATGCAGTGAGGACCGCATCACCCCCAGAACGAATCAGGAGCTCGACTCTAAATCAAAAAAGTCCTCGTGACATCAAGAAGATGACGATATTTGCATTAAGCAACACCATTCTACTGTGATGTGTACGCACAAAAATTCTGATGAACAATACCAGGAGATCTGTGGAAGTCAGATAGTTGTAAAGTGGAGAATTCCAAGGCATTGTCAGTGCGAATAAACACCCAATGTATATAATGAACACATTGTTTCTGCTGATGGCACTAGTGATTTGTCTACAGATCTCATGGTATTGTTCATCAGACTTTTTGTGCGTACACATCACAGTAGAATGGTGTTGTTGAGGAAGTCAGATAGTTGTAAAGTGGAGAATTTCAAGGCATTGTCAGTGCGAATAAACACCCAATGTATGTAATGAACACATTGTTTATGCTGATGGCACTAGTGATTTATCTATGCAGTAAGATTTTTTACAAGATGAGCAGGTGCCCTCTCAAGAGGGTAATTTACAAGTTCAGGAGGAGGCAGGTGATCTAGATGTGCATATTGCTATGTAGAAGCATAGACGTACTTGTGCTACATATCTTCTTACATCCCATGTTTCCTTGGACCGATTATCGGAGGACTTCAAGAGATTTGTCATGGAACTGTCAGCCGCGGAGATACCGCATACATATCAGGAGGTAATACAAGACAATCAGTGGCATCTTGCCATGGCGGAGGAGATGGTCGTACTACAGTTGTGTGGCATATGGAGCATTATTACATCTCTTACAGGAGCATCTGTTGTTGGATACAAGTGGGCGTTCACTAGGGGTATAAACGAGCCGAACCTGAGCAAACCAACAAAGGCTCGATTCGGTTCATTTAGTATAGTTTCAGGCTCGGGTTCGGTTCGACTCGATAGAATGAAAACTATAATCAGGTTCGGTTCGGTTCAGCTCAGGTAAGGTTAGTAAAGGTTCGGTTCGGCTCGTTAAAGGTTCATTTAAGAATAAATGTTGTGCAAACGTTTATTTTCAAATAGAAAAACCATAGCCACAGGGTAGGGTTTTATGTGTTTTCGAAAATAAGAAATAGGGACTTAGGGAGTGGATGAGTGGATGGACTTGGGAAAATAAGTGAATAGCCCTTATGTCAATATAGAATGCATTTTTCCTTGTATATATACAATATGTATGTATATATACTTTTATGTATGTATGTGCATATAATCGAACTTTTAACGAATCGAACATGAGCGAACCTATGTTTTTGAGGTTCGGTTCGTTTATTTAATCGAGCCGAAACTCGTGTTCAAGTTCGGTCCATTTATCTTCGAATCGAACTTTTAACGAGTCGAATATGAACAAATGTCGAACCTGAAAATTTTCTGACAGCCTTAGTGTTTACAGTGAAGCACCGAGCAAATGGCAATGTGGATCATTACAAGGTGAGACTTGTGGCTCGCGGGTTTACCGAGACATATGGGGTGGATTATCACGATATTTTCTCTCCAGTAACTCGGTATTCTACTCTATGTATTCTCCATTATGTTGCAATGACATAGGACCGGTCCCTATATCAACTTGATGTAAAGAATGTGTCTCACTATTGTAACCTACAGTAGGACTTCTACTTACAGCAGCCACATCGGTTTGTTGCTGAGGAGTGTCTGAAGGTTTGCTGGCTTTACAAGGCGATCTATGGCCTTAAGAAGAATCCAAGAGCATGGTTCCAGAAGCTCTCAGACGTGATAGAGCAGAAGGGGTTCGTGAGATCAATAACCGATCATTCACTATTTGTTTAGAGGTCTCATAGAGGTACAATTGCCATACCGATTTATGTTGATGATATCATTATTACAGGGAATGACGATCAAAGCATCCAGGCTTCTAAGGATTTCGTAAGTCGGCAGTTTGTAATCAAGTACCTTCGCAGTCTACGTTATTTTCTTAGACTAGAGTTTGCTAGGAACCTGCAAGGTCTTGTGATGACCCAGAGGAAGTATGTTACAGATGTTCTCTCTGAGATAGGCATAGCAGATTGCAGGCCTACCACTACTCCCATGGACCCGAGCATGAAGCTGTGTGATGACACTACAGAGGTATAGAGAGCTTGTTGGGAAGCTTTTGATATGTAATTGTTGGGAAAAATAGAAAGGATGTTTATTCCAGGGAACCCTAGTCTCTCTTATATAGATGAGAAACCTATGGATAAATTACATAAGATAGATACGAAGAAATAAAAATAAGAAACTAATACTCAGAGTACATAGAGTACATAGAATTATCTCTACACTCCCCCTCAAGATGGAGCATAGATATCAATCATGCTATGCTTAGAAGAACATTTCTGAAATGGCCCTGTGAGTACTTAATTGGTAAAGATATATGTTGATTGCTCTCCTGTGCTGACATGGGAGGTAGAAATTAGACCTATATGAATCATGTCTCCAGTATAATGACAGTCTACCTCAATATGCTTCGTTCTTTCATGGAACGCAGGATTATTTGTAATGAACAAGGCATCCTAATTAACAATTTATAACTGCATGGGTAAAGGTACATTTATATACAAATATGTCAACATTCACATCATTTTTGTACTCGCTTGTGTCATAGCCCTATACTCAGATTCGGTACTCTAACCACCACTGTTTGTTTCTTACTTTTCCAAGAAACAAGAGAACTACCAACAAACACTGCAAAACCAGATGTAGACTTCCTGTCTTTAGGACACCTTGCACAGTCTGCATCAGCACATGCAGAAACAAAAAGAGCTACTCCTTTCTTGAATAACAATCCTACACCTGGAGAGGACTTTAGATATCGCAATATCATGTATATAGCATCCATATGAACCTGGCGGAGCTACTCCATGAACTGACGCATCCGACTTACTGCAAACGAGATGTCAGATCTAGTAATAGTAACATATAGGAGCTTCTCCACCATCTCTCTATAACTCCTCTTGTCAACCTTTTCTATATCATTCATGCATAGTTTCATGCTAGGATCCATAGGAGTAGTGAAAGGTCGACCACCAATCATACCTATATCAGCAAGTATATCTGTAACATACTTTCTTTAGGTCATCACAAGACCTTGCGTATTCCTAGCAAATTCTAACCCTAAGAAATACCTTAGGGTGCCCAGATCCTTCGTAACAAAGTGACGACCCAGAAATTCTTTTGTCATATTTATCCCATGCACATCATCTCTTGTAACTAGTATACCATCAACATAAATCATGATAACAACAGTACCTCTAGGTGTCTTTTGCACAAACAGTGAGTGGTCTGCATTTGATCTCTTGAACCCCTGCTTATCCACCAAATCCTAGAGCTTCTAAAACCAAGCCATTGGACTTTGCTTAAGGCCATATACTTACGGAGTCTACAAACCTGTTGACACTCCCCCTCAGTAGCAAACCCCGAAGGCTGCTGCATACAGACCTCCTCCTGTAGAACTCCATACAAAAATGTATTTTTAACATCGAGCTGAAATAAAGGCCAATCGTGTACCACGGCAACTAAAAGAAGAATCCGTAGGGTGGAGTGGTACGCAACCAGAGAGAATGTGTCCATATAATCTACGCCATAGGTCTGAGTAAATCAGTGAGCTACTAATCTTGCCTTGTAACGATCAAGGCTCCCATCCGCATGGTGCATAACAGTAAACACCCATTTGCGACTGATAACAGAGGCTCCAGGAGGAGAAGACACCAAACTCTAGATACCGCGTGATTAGGGCAGTCATGTTAAATTTCATTAATTTGTTTGTATGAGTATACTGGTCTTTATTCATATAGAGTTCTTTACATAGTTTTCATTACCAAATAGTGAAATCTCATTTACTCCATTTTTATTCCTAGAATTGAATAAAATTAGAATTCTCAACTCTCTACGATGTCAAATAGATAGAATATGTTCGGGAACAAGGAAATCATAATAATTTTTGTTTTCATTTACAAATAGTTAATTTGAAATCACTGATACAAGTCACCAGCGACTATCCTTCAGAGCATCCTGGTAGTTCCATGGAGTATCCACGGTAGATAGAGCAACTGCAAATCTTTGAAAGTCCCATGTCAGACGATGAAAGGACACATGGGACGCAAGAGGATAAGAGGCACAAGTACGCTTTTGCTTCCGTAATGCAATGGGTGCATCCAGGTCATTGGTAGCATCAGCCATTTGTGGGCTAATCTCATGTAAAGATCCCTACACAGATATATCTCCAGACCCATCATTAGAAATCATGTTATCATAACAAACCTGAGACGTGTCGTATGAAGAGTGATTACCATGAGCGGAGATAGGTCGACGGGTACAGAATTTTGGTAAGGGGGAAACAATGTGTGACTGGGTAGAAGACGGTAATGGTGGAGGAGGAGGTGGTGGTCGTAGTTGTGGTGATACAGCAGGCACAGGTAGAGGAGAAGATGGAGATATGGGAGGAGGTGGCACGTAAAACTCATCATCAGAATCTGATGAAGCCAATCAGTCTCCTGTAGGGGAGAAAAACATCACAGACTTAAAAAATGTGGCATCAGCACTGATATAATATTTTCTGCACAAAGGATCATAACATCGATATCCCTTCTGGATCCTGGAGTACCCAACAAACATACATTTGACAGCCCTAGTAAAGATCTTGTCAAGACCTGGAGCCAACTAATGTACGAATGCAACAGAACTAAAGACACGAGTAAGTGAGAATAACTCCTTATCAGGAAAAACAATGGAAAAATGAGTTTTCTCACCCAAAATAGACGAGGGCATGCGATTCACAAGGTAACACGCCATAAAGACAGCATCACTTCAAAACGAATACGAAGCACGACTCTGAATAAGAAGTGTCCGAGTGATATCAAGTAAATGGTGTTGCTTTCGCTCTGCAATACCATTTTGCTAAGAAGAGTAAGGACATGTTGTTTGATGAATAATGCGAGGGGATGAAAAGAAATGGGATAGAGTACGTGTACAGAATTCCAAAGCATTATATGTTCTCACAAATTTCACAGAAGAAAAGAAAACATCATGCACTTCATTGATAAAGATTTTGACATATCCTGCTTCATATTTATTTTTCAATAAGAAAATCCATGACAAATGAGAGAAATCATCAACTGCAACAAGATAAAATAAGTATCCCTGATGATCAGGTACACGACTCGGACATCAAATGTCAACATGAAATGATTCAAAAGGGGAGCTACTACTTTGACTTTGACGACTAGGGAAAGTAGACCGATGATGCTTCCCCAACTGACAAGCCTCGCACTAGAAGGAAGACCCTGGTGAGATCTACAGCAAGATATGACACATCTTCTGGAGAGGGAGATGACCAAAACGTAGATGTCAAGTGAAGGGAGAGATTGGTCCTGTTGAAATAGAGGACACGCATGCATAAGGAGTTCGGACCAATCGATAAAGACCACCTTGCTCACGGCGACAGCCAATCACTCTGCCCGTAAGAATGTCCTGAAAACCAAGAGACAATGGGTCAAAGATAGCTCGACAAGTAAATCCTTCGTAATCTGATTGATAGATAACAAACTCTTAGAAAATCAAGGGCATGTAACACGTTCTGCAGACGTATTGAAGGCGTCAAAGTAATCTCCCATGTCTTGTGATCGGGGAATGAGTCTCATTGGCTAACACCACAGTTCTTCCTGGGGGAACATGTTTGTATACTATAAGCTGACCTTTGTCTCCGCGTAAATGGGGTGTCACCCCAGAGTCCATAATCCACTCTGTAATCTCATATCCATAACAGGATGTAAAGTCATAAGTACCAAGGTTGCAGAAGTCGGCAGTCGGTACTCGGTCGGCAAGGTCACTGACAAAGGATTAATCGACAGTCGGGAGAGTAATTAGATTTAGTCGGGCATTAGTCGGTTTGGAATTTTTTATTATTTTAAATATAAAAATCAATTTTTATGACATATACTCTCATTTATATTCATATATTTAACAGTTTTAATATTTTTAAGAGCTTGAAAAATATAGCAAGAACAGGAAAAAGGAAGCAAGTTAAGAATAAAATGTTTGGTATTTAGTACAAGCATATGTTCAAAAAAACATTTACAACATACAATCTGCACCATCACAAAATAGGTACCGGCTCATTGGGGTTGGAGCGGAGAAGGGAAACAAGTATGAGGAGAGAGCGAGGAAGGGGAGTGTCGAAGGCGACTCGAGCGTGGCGTGAGGTTTGCCGCGTGGAGTTGGAGAAAGCGGCTCGGTCTCGCGATCGTGGCGGAGCGGAGGATGTAAGGGAAGCTCGAGGTTCTCAGGAGGGGTTCGCATGAGGGGGCTACAGCCGAGAAGGACACTGTAGGAGGGGAGGAGTCTGGCGGTGCGGAAGGTTGGAAGGCGGTGTCGCATCTGAAGCCAGGACGTCGCTGCTTTCGTTGTGGGGGCGAGGTCACATTGCCTCGGTTTATGCCCTCCCCCCCCCCTTTGCTTCTCTTGTGGCGGGCTGGGTCACCGGCGTAGTCATTGCGGGGGGGCGCAGTGTGCGCCTCCTAGAGGTGTTGGTGGGGGCCCGGGAGCGGTTGAAGGGGCGGGTGGTTCGGGAGCGGTTGAAGTTGCAGGAGGTGTGGGGGCGGTTCGGGGGCCTGATGGTGCTGCCCCAACCTTGGCAGGGGTGCTGGGCGATGAGACGGGGGTCGGCGGCATATTAATTGGTGCTTTTATCGGAGGCCGCGGCACTTCCCTCACTAGGGAAGCGCTGAAGGGGGAGCTCTCCCATCGCTTCGGTGGGGGCTTCTGCGGCGACGTCGTCACTCTCGGCACTGATTGTTTCTGTGTCTGGGGCCTCACTGCCACCCAGAGGAGGCTGCTTCTGGCGTCGAGGACGGACGGTGCTATCCTCTGGAGGCCGCCAAGGTTCGCGGATGGAGCTGTTGAGCACCTGGTCGTTCGAATGGCGCGTGTGCGGGGGGCACCTTTCTTATCGCGCTCGGTTCATGCTCTGAGGCCAGCGCTTAGGCACTTGGGCGAGGTCCTGAAGGTGCTCGAGGATGGTGTTGCGCCTGGCAACGATCCGGAGGTGGCGGTTGTTCTTTTAAAGAGCCCCCGGGGGTCTCCCCTATTCTTGGAGGCATTGTTGCCGGTGGGTCGCTTCTCTTTCGGGTTGCAGATCTGCCCTCTGGATCCGCCACCACCGCCGCCGGTCTGGGCGGCTACGGATGGCGGCGTTCAGTCTTCTCTGGCATGCGCGGAGGAGGACGCTTGGGATTCTCAGGAGGCGCCTTTTGATGTTTCGGTTGTCGACGCTTCGGTTTCTGCGAAGGGAGAGGAACGGTCGCTGGCTCTTCGGGCTCTTCCGGGCTCCATGGGTTCCATGCATCGGTTGCCCAACCGTTGGGCGGGAGATTTCTTGGCGGTTCGGTTTCCTTGGAGGGGCCCGCTGGGGCTAAGTTCGAACCGGTGTCTCAGCGTCATTAATGCTGACCTTCGAGTTCCCTCGCACGGGGCTTCGGACCCGATCCTTTATCGGGTCGAGATCTCGGGTGATCCGCACTCGAACCCAGCTGCTATACAGGAGGATCTCATGCATTCGGCAAATAGGTGCCTCTCGTTTCCTCCTGCCCTCTCGGGGAAGAGCCTCCCGATTTCTTTTCGTGATGCCCTCTACGACCTCCCAGGCAGGGGGGGTGTGGCTTCCGGCCTTTGGGTCGTGCCCTGCCGTGCTCAGTGGCCGACATGGCTGACCTCTCGGACGGAGGAGATCCCGGTAGGGGGGTGGCCCTTCCTATCCTTGGCAGGGAGGATAACTTATCCTCGGTGGGTGTGATTGCGACTTCCCAGGTCGATGCGCCACCGCGGGGCGTGGGAACATTCGTGGCTTCCACTGCAGGAGAGGACGGGGCTAACCGGAGGTCCAAGAAGAGATACAAGAGGAGGCCTCGATCAAGGGCAGGAGCCGCTGCGGCGGGGCTCAATTCGGTTTCAGGGTTGAAGCTCGAGGTGGCAAAGGCCGCAGGGATGGTTGGCCTGGGAGGAGGGGCTGCAGCTGGTTCTAGATGAAGATTCTCTCGTGGAACGTGAGGGGTCTGGGCGACCCGGAGAAAAGAAGAGTCTTGGGTCCAAGGTTTGTGGAGTGGGGTTGTGATGTGGTGTTCTTGCAAGAAACCAAGCTAAAATCGCTCACGAGCTTCGATTGGCTTTCTTTCGGCGCGGGCTCGCTTTCTGACTTCGGCTCGATTGGGGTGGTTGGCTCGGCGGGCGGGCTTCTCGTTGCGTTGAAGGGCTCGGCCTTCTCACGCTGTGCGGAGCTGAGGGGGAAGCACGTTCTGATAATTCTTCTAGAGAGCCTTCGCTCGGGGGCGATGCCTGCGCTTTCCTGCATGTATGGTCCTTGCCAGGCATCGGAGCGGCAGCAACTTTGGATGGACCTGAGAGATGCTAGAGAGGCCTTCCCGGACGTCCCCTGGCTGGTGGGGGGACTTCAATGTCACTTTGCTTTCGTCGGACAAGCCGAGACTGCGGGGCGGTCAGGACCCCAGCTCTGAGGCCTTCCTGGAGGCGATGGAGTCGCTTGAGTTGGAGGTTCTGGATGCGGCTGGAACAAGGTACACTGGGCGTAATGCCAGCTCCAGGTCGTGCCTCGACCAGTTTCTTGGGTCGGCTGAGCTTTTGGAGCTGTTTCCGCTCGCGTTCGTTGCTGCCAGGCCGCGCTCTTGGTCGGATCACACGCCCATCCTTTGGTACTCGGGCGATCCTCTGCCCACTCGTGGCTTTTTCCACTACAAGAAGGCTTGGTTGCTCGAGGATTCTTTCAGAGACTTGGTGGTGTCGCACTGGAATTCGGTGGTTGTGGAGGATTTTGCTACAGTGAAGTTCATCCAGAAGTTGAACTCTTTGCGGGCCAGGATGTGCACTTTCAAGCAGGAATCGAGGGAGATCCGCCTGGCGGCCAAGACAGTAGCGGAGGGCGTTATCAGCTTGCTCGACGCTTTGGAAGACGAGCGTCCCTTGATGGGGGATAAACTGAGGCGTTGTTCAGAAGCGCAGAAGTTGGTCTTCGACGAGGACAAGAAAAGGGTCACCGAGTGGAGGCAAAGATCCAGGCACAGATGGCTTATGGAGGGGGACGTGAACATGGCTTTTTTCCACGGGGTTGCCAGTAGGAGGCGGAGAGAGAACTTCATTAGATCGATGCTCGTTGAGGGGGAAATGGTGGAGGGGAACATGGAACTGAGGAGGGCGATTGCGGACCACTTCCACAGGATCTCCGCAAGAGCTAGCGATAGGCGTTGGAGATGGACAGGCTCGGGTGTGGCACGCTTGTCAGGTGCTCATGCGTCTAGCCTGACCCTGTCGATTACGATGGAGGAGCTGAAGGCGGCGGTTTGGAACCTCAACGGCGATAGCACGCCTGGTACTGATGGCTTCCCTATTTCTTTCTACAAAGACTTCTAGGACTTGGTTGGCAGGGAGGTGTTTGATGTGGTGAAGGAATGCTGTCACGGCAATGCGGGCTTCGACCAGTTAAACAAGGTGCTGATTATTCTTCTTCCGAAGAAGGCTGGGGCGGAGAGGATCGAGGACTTTCGGCCTATCGCAATCTCCAATGCTTTATACTTGATTGTGGCTAAGGTCTTTGCTACTAGACTGAGTAGGGTCCTAAAGCACATCATCACCCCCACCCAGACTGCATTCGTGCCGTGGAGGCAGATTGCTGACAGCTTGTTAATGGCGTCTGAAATAGTTGCGGACTGGAAGAGAAGCGGCAGGCAGGCCCTGTTGTGGAAGGTGGACTTCTCGAAGGCATTCGACACCTTGGACTGGCACTTTCTCTAGGCGGCATTGCATAGACGGGGCTTTCCTGAGCTTTGGATCTCCTGGATGAAGCGGTGCGTGACCACGGCTTCTATGACGGTCCTCGTGAATGGGTGTCCAGAGGGGGGCTTTTTTCAGCCACAGAGGTGGGTGAGGCAGGGTTGCCCTCTCGCTCCCTTGCTCTTCATCATTGCGGCGGACGTCCTTGCTTGTATGGTTGACAGAGTCCAACAGGTTGGGCTCACATGCGGTTACTCGAAGGATAACCTGAAAATCCCACTTCTTCAATATGATGATGATACCATATTCTTCATTGAAGGGGGCTTTGAGGAGGCTAAGGGCATGGCGGCGGCGTTGGAGCTTTTCAGTGAGATGTTCGGGCTGGTGCAGAATAACAGCAAGTCCAAGTTGGTCCCGTTCTCTATGAGTGTGGAGATGTCGGGCCGGTGTGGCTCCGCGTTGGCTACTGAGAGTGCTGGGTTGCCCATTCACTACCTGGGCTTGCCGCTCAACACTGGGAGATCGAAGACGACGGACTGGCTACCGCTGGTTGAGAAGGTGGAGAGACGGCTCGCAGGCTAGAAGGCGGCGGTCTTCTCCAAGGGGGGTCTCCTGGTGCTCTTAAGGGCGATGCTATCCGCCATGCCGGTGTACTACTCTTCCACGAAGCCTATGCCGGCGGGCATTGGAGGAGATTGGAAGGTCTGTTGAGGCGGTTTTTGTGAGGTAGGAGCGGACAAGGTCATGGGATGCACCTGATTGGCTGGGACGATATTGCTCTGCAGAAATGCTAGGGCGGGCTTGGGATTTATCGACTAGGCGAATTGAATGAAGCTCTGCTGCTGAAGTGGGTGGTCAGAATCTAAGGGAGTGGGGAGGACCTTTGCTGCACTCTCCGGCGGATCTATGGGGTCGATGGGACGGCGTCTGAGGAGGTTGCGGTGGCCGGGGCATCTGAGCGGAAACCCTCACCCTTCTGGAGGACTATTCGGTCGTTCTCTCCCAACTTTCGGACTCTGTTCAGGCCGGCGCTGGGGGATGGACGTTGCTTCGCCTTCTGGAGGGACGACTGGACGGACGGAGGGGCGTTGTCCTTACGCTTCCCTCGACTTTTTGCTTTAGCGGCGGACCAGAATATTCGGGTTGCTTCTTACTGGGTGGACGGCAACTGGATGCCGACTTTCCGTTCGAACTTCTCCGATCAGCATCTGGAGGAGTTCCTGCTACTACTTGACACGCTGAGGGGGGTTGTGGTGCCCTCCATGGGGCAGGACCACTGGGTTTGGTGCGGGGACTCTTTCTCCGTGAAGGAAGCCTACTCGGCGATCTGCAGACCCCCTCCCTCTCTTTCAGCGGAACTGGTTAGAGACTGTGATTTCTTCTGGGGGCTGGGGCTACCGACAAGGATCGCTTTCTTCTTTTGGCTTTTCAGGAGGAAGAGGTTGATGACGCGGGACCGCTGCGCTAGATTACTCGGTACGGTCTCTGACAGATGTTTGTTGTGCGGTGGGAGGATTGAGACTCTAGAGCATCTCTTTTTCTCCTGCCCATCTATGATTCCTATTTGGGACGATCCTGACCTAAACTGGGTGGGTAGGGCTGGCGTGGAGGATTATTGCAGAAGTTTCATCGCGGCCAAGCATCGGCCGAGGATGGAGCTACTGCAGCCACTGGCTTTGGTTTGGTCTGTCTGTCTAGCTAGGAACAGGGTGTTGTTTTCTAGTCATAGATTCTACAAGGAGAACGTCTGTACCAATGCTTGGGTCTGTTACGCTCATGGCTCGCCTAGATTGCTTTTTGTATCTCTTTCACTTTTTTTAATTATTAATATATTTATGGGGTGAATACCTAAGAGTGTCTCCCCCTTTTTGGCTTCAAAAAAAACATTTACAAAATGCCCAAAAAATAATACAAGTGAAAAGTAAGACAAGTGTCACAAGTCATTGGATTCAATCCCCAATGTCATCACCCAAGTCCAGCTCTTCTTCTTCATCATTGCCTTCTTCTTCATCTTCTTCTTCTATATCCTCAAGATGTAGCTCCTCCTCATTCATAAGCATAGCATTAGAGCTTGACGATGAAGCTCCCCTTCCATGTTCACATCGCTGGCTCCTTCTTGGTTCCAAATTCTCTTCGGCACAACTAGCATGTGCTACAACACCCCATGTCGGTCCGGAACCTGGAAAAACCTCCTCATCATGAGCATCAACATCTCCAGTCCATTCAGTAATGTGTGCACGATCACGAGATACGAGAGGATCTATTTCTTTCTCAACTCGACGTTCCTGCAAGTTGGAATTGAAACGCATGTACACAAGATCGTTCAGCTTCTTCGTCTCCAACATGTTTCTCTTATTGGTATGGATCTGAAGACCAAAAATTTTTTTATTATATCAATTACTAATTTAAATTTTACTATTACTAATCGAATTGAGTGGGTGGAGTAGAGTCAATACCGAGTCAAATGTACTCCAGTTACGCTCGCATCCTGATGATGAAGACGTCAAGGTCAAAATTTTGATAGTCATAGCTTTCAAATGAGGCATGTCATCTCCATGATTATACCACCAATTAGTTATTAAATAGAGAATTCGTCAACATAATAAAATAAATGATTAACATTAATAGAAAACAATAACTGAAATACCTGAATCATAATTACCATCATTTGTCATCCTCTGTCTCACAACTAAAGGCTTGCCAAAATCTCCACGAACAAGTCTATATGCCGGAAGCTCATCCCTAGTAATTCCATCTTCTATATCCAAACCTGGATAAAAATTTTCCATGCACTCCTTAAACCCTCTCCTCAGCACAACATATGGATCACCATAAGACTCGGTGTAGAAGAAAAATAAGTTCAAGTAATAAGTTGCCAGATACAATGGAGTATCGAGCCTTCCTTTGATCTTGGAGGTAACAGCATCCACAAAAAAATTATAAGATGACTCCACACCATTGAATGCTGTAATTATTTCCACTTAGCCTCTTCAAGCCCTCTGTAGACAAAGCCCATGAATGGGCCTCAATCTGCATCAGCCACATGCAATAAATGAACCAATGGAGTGAAAACTCCAATAGCATATGTTGTATGGTTCCAGAACGTAGGGTTGAATACAATGGAACTCGGTCCTTCTTCCTTCTTCGTCTTATACCACTTGCAGTTTCTCCACTCTTATGAGGAAAACATCAATCTCATCTTGTCTTTTGTCTCAATTAAGCTCTCAAGAGTGAGAAAAACGGTTGCAAAACTTGTTTGGCTGGGCATTGCAATGTCCCTCTTGCTAGTGAACTTGCGCATCAAGCTTAGAGTTTTGGTGTGAGAGTAGATGGACACCGTAACCCTCTTTGCCTTTGTGATTGCACTCCTCATCTTTGTCTCTCGGCTTATCTCCTCCAAAGCAAGATCAATGGAGTGCGCGGCACACGAAGCCCACCAAATCTGCAAATATTTGGTGACCAATAATCTTCCAGCTGCTACATTGACGGATGCATTATCCGCCACAATCTGAACCACTTTATCACTGCCACTTCATTCAGGCACTCCTCCACCAACATGCAGATGTATTCCGTAGTGTGAGACTCGTCTGAGGCATCTATGGAATTCAAAAATGAAGTCTCCAAGGTGCAATTGACAGAAAAATTGATGATGCTCCTTCCTCGCTTGTCCATCCACGCATCAGTCATCAAAGAGCATCCCGCAAACGTCATGTATCATGATGACATTGCAAGCCATCGTGAATCTCCTTCACTACCTTCTTCAGAAGCAGACCACTAAGCTCATACCTCGTGGGAGGCTTTAGTCCAGGCCCGTACTTCCCAATCGCCTCCGCCATCTGCAAGAAATTTTTTGTTGTCAATGCATTAAACGGAATCGTCGATGTATATGCCCATTTGGATATGTACTTGGAGAATGCATCCTAGATGGTCATCTGACCTGATGACCCTTCCACTATGACAGTTTGCTCCAAGGATTCGGAGACTCGCGATCTCTTCCTCAAACCTGCATCTCCAGTGATATCAAGTTCCTTCCTTATCTCATGAACATCAGCAGCTTTCTGCGACTTCTTCCTAGCAACATCATCAAGGTATGCAATTATCTCTTCTTCATTTCCTTATCCACCTTGGGACATGCAGCTATGTTCCCTCTTCGCTATGCTAGATGGTGCTTGAACCTATACACACTACCCTTGACAATTTCTTGTACAATCTGCAAGTGACCGTACTTGGATCCGTACGGTTCGCAAAATAAAAAGATGAGTCATTACCGGAAGCGACTTTCGTTGAAGGTGTAACCATCTACATAGTCAAGAAACTCACAAATTAGGCAATCAACAAACACAAAGCTAACTAAACTCACAAGTTGAACTTTCTAATTAACTAACAAAATCACAAGTTGCTTAGACATGCTTGACTTGAAGCTATTAGACAGATATAATAAAATAAAATAAAAAATAAATTGAGAGAAACACATACAACTAAGAAAGGAGAGCTCATCTGTTAGTGGATCGGGGCATCTAATAAATATCCCAGAAAAAATAAACGGATTCATTGTAAATTAACAATCACTTGATACCTTGTTTTTATTAAGAAAATTTAAGAAGGTATAAGTTCCCCTCCTGCCAACATAAGGTTCACCAGCAGAAGAGTTCAATGTAAAAAATACACAACACTATTTGTAATGAATAATAAACTTATTTGAAGTCAACTAAAAGCAACCCGACGAAGAAGGCTAATATCAAAATAGATTCAACAGATCACCTTGCAACTTAAAGGAAAACAACAAAACAGGTTCTAGCTCACACAGAGTTACTTTAATAAATTAAGGAAAAAATGTTCATTCGCAAAAACAGGAAGCATAGGTTATTCATAATTAAAATTCATTTGGAGTGGATAGCTTATAACAAGTACAAAAGTACAAATCTATAATGCGAACATAGAATGTGAACTCAATACTAATATTAATGTATGTATGCATAGATGCATGTCTATATGTTGGGAGCAAAAATGTTCCTTAATATCAATGGTAATTCAGTTTGATCTAAAATAAACAAGACATGATGAACATATAAAAAAAGTTTCATATGGAACTATCCCAAGAGGGACAAGATTATAAGAGTAGATGATTATTAAACGAAGCAAGAAAATAAGATTAAATAAAATAACATCTAAGATCAAGTATTAAAGTGTTAAACGAATCAAGAAAATAAAAAAAAGAAAAAAAAACCCTAACCTAGTCGTTGGAGATTGGAGAACACGGAGGGAGCATAGGAGGAATGAGTACCTGGTGGTTGTCGGTGACACGAAGGAGGTGGCGATGCAGAGGAGGCAGCGATGCACGACTGAGGCGGTGGAGTGGTCGTGTGCAGGAGGGAAATGGAATGGAGGATAGTCGTGCGCAAGAGGCTCGAGGGGGGGAGCAAGGGTTTGGAAGGGGTGTGGACTTACTGTCTAACAATAAGCCCAAAATCCCATTAAACGAGTAAACAGGTCAACCCCAAAATCCAATACGAATAGTTCATGTAAAATTCGACCGACTAGTCGATTTAGTCACACTATTAATCGGGTCAGCCCAACTAAAGGTCAATCTAGCTAAGTCGGGTCGGGTACCCCCCCCCCCCGACTCGATTAGTCAAGCCGAGTAGTCGACCTAGCCAGCCGACTTTTACAACAGTAATAAGTACTACCTGAGGTGTTGACCGTAGCAGAAGTACTAGTGGAGGCAGAAGTTGTGACATCTGACTAGCCTCCTGGAGATGGTGAAGGAGGCATGATATCTCGCAATCTGGCCATGAGGTCATCAAACCTCTGATCTGAAGTAGAAGTAGCGGGAGACTCAACATGCTCTGCTACATGGGTTGATGCTGGGAAACCATGCTTAGAGTAGTATGTCTCCTCGGTATGACCTAGGCGATGGCAAAATGTCCAAGGCTGACGAATGCGGCCTCCTCTACCACGAGGTCCGCATCCACGAAAGAAAGAAGAGCCTCCCCTGCCTCGGGAAGCTGTCATCGCCGAAGAAGTCTGACTAGTGGCAGTGGACGGAACAGTGATCCCGTTGAGCCTGCGGAAAGCTTCCTCCATAGGAGGAATAGTAGCATCCACAAGAATTTGGGAGCGTGCAGCATCATATTCAGAATCCAGGGCTGTTAGAAATACACCAACCATAGTAGCATTCCTACATGTCTTCTGCTGCTCTGGGGTAGACGTGAGTGGCATGAAGCTGAGGAGCTTCTCAAACATCCCATGCAAGGATGTATACATCGAATGGAGAGGTTATTCGTTCTGCTTGATAGCGAATATGTCGTGCTGAAGTTGAAAGATCTTGTTTTCGTTCCTCGCCTGTGAGTAAGTTGTTGCGAGGATGTCCCACACAGCCTTAGCAGCGGGCTATCATTGGTGATCTCTATCGTCAATGTCCCTGAAAGCCAGACTTTGGCATATGCATCATCCGCCTCCCACGAGGCATTCACCTCAATATTCTCCACTAGTTCCTCCTCAGTAAGAATATGCTTCTTACCATTCGACTTCATGAGGCTCATGAATTGCATAGCCCAGAGCTCATAGCTCCTCCCGTCCATCTTGACAATAAGCACAGGACCTCGAAAAGCGTTTGTGGCAGGCACATCAACTTTATTTTCTAACATATTGTCGGTGGAAGATTACTAGGGTTATGTAAACCAACGAATGATTGTCTACACAGATATGTGTGGATTTGAATGCATAGGTAGACTTATGCACTCAAATCCATTAGCCTAGCTGAAACCCTGCGACGACGCGGAAGAGGGGTAGCCGGCGGCTACAAAGGTCGACGACCAAGGAGGAGGTACTGTAGGGGGGCGCTAGGGCGGCAGCGAGCGGCAGGGCATCTAGGGCTGCAGCGGGCAACAGGGGCGCTAGGCTGCAGGACAATGGTTGGAGCTGGTGGAGCCGACGACAGAGAGGGTTGGAGCCGGCGGCGACCTTGGAAGGAGAGAGAGAGAGAGAGAGAGAGAAAGATGATGGCGGGAGGTAGTAGGGTTAGGGTTAGGGTACGGAGCACCGGTCTAAGCCGTGGCTCTGATACCATGTTGGGAAAAATAGAAAGGATGTTTATTACAGGGAACCCTGGGCTCTCTTATATAGAGGAGAGACCTATGGGTAAATTACATAAGATAGATATAAAGAAATAAAAATAAGAAACTAATACTTAGAGTACATAGAATTATCTCTACAGTAATTATCAACAGGCCATATATATCCTTTGCAGTAAGCAAAGTGAGCCAGTTCATGGAGCAGTCTAGACATGCACATATGGATGCAGCCCGTATGATTTTGAGGTATACGAAGACCTCACCTGGCACTGGTCTTCTATTTAACAGAGGCACATCCATCGCCGTTACAGCTTGTCCAGATGCAGATTACACGGGGTATCCCAAGGACAGGATGTCTACCTCTGGCTTTGCAGTGTCCGTATGTAGCTCCTTGGTATCATGGAAGAGCAAGAAGCAGACGGTAGCAATCAGATCTCGTACATAATTAGAGTACAAAACCATGGCACAGGCTAGTACAGAGATGGTGTGGGTCAGATATGTTCATATAGACCTAGCAATTGAGGTTCCTCTTCTCATGCACCTCCAATGCGACAACCAAGTTGCTCTCTTCATTGCCAACAACCCAGCATTCCATGAGAAAACCAAGCATATCGAGGTAGACGGTCACTACACTTGATACATGATTCAAAAAGGCATCTCCACCACTCATGTTAACTTAGAAGATCGAACAGCATATGTGCTCATCGAGACCCTAGCCAGAGGGCCTTTCCAGAGATGTTGTTCGAAGCTTATCATGATCAATATCTATACTCCAGCTTAAGGGGGAGTGTTGAGATATTAGTTATCTTTTGTTTCTTTTATTTATTCTATATTCTTTCTGTCTTCTTTATGTAATTTTCTCAACAGGTTTCTCCTCTATATAAGAGAACCCTAGGACCTCATGAATAAGCAATTCATTATTTTCTCCCAACATACCGACGAGGTCAAATACAGATTCCTGCAAATTCAAGGGTCCCCCTCGTAGTTGGACTATTCTTGAAGGGGTCTAAATGTAAATTTGTATTGGTTTTCTTTTCCGTCTACAATTTTAGAGTGGTACAGCCCTATATAATTGTACTTTTTTGTAACTTAGTGGCGCAACTCCTGTTATAAAAAGGGATGGCAAGGGGAGGAGAGAACATCTCATAGTGAAAGAAAAACCTTCATTGGTTCCCAACTCTCCCCTCCCAATCTCTTCTCCTTGTTCTCTTCCTACCTCTGATATTTCCCCTTCACCTTTCCTTTTCTCTCTCATCACCAACCTCTCATCCTCCATCGTTCGTTTCTTTTCCCAACCTCACCCCTTTCTTTCTCCCAATTAAGCATCACTGTCAGTCCCATCTTCCTCAGTAACTATTGTGGAAGGAAAAGACAAAGTTGTATTCCATCTAACCCTAGAGCTCTCTTATATAGGAGAAAATCTCTACGGGTAAATTACATAAACAAGACAATAGAAATAAATAATACAGGAAAACGGATGCAATAACATAAATATCTTAACACCCCCCTCAAGTTGGAGCATATATATCTATCATGCTCTGTTTGGAACAACAGCGATGAAAAGGATATCTTGCAAGAGCTTTAGTAAACATGTCTGCAATCTGATCTTCTGACGCTACATAAGACGTTGAGATAAGCCCCTTTTGGATCAAATCACGAGTGTAATGACAGTCCACCTCAATGTGCTTTGTCCTTTCGTGAAATGTTGGATTATTAGCTATGAACAAGGCTGTCTGATTGTCGCATTTGAGATGCATAGGAAGAGGCACTTCAATCGCTAAATCGGTCAAAACAGATTTGACCCACATCATCTCCTTACTACCTTGGGCCATTTCCCTATATTCTGATTCCGCACTAGATCGAGCAACAACAGTTTGTTTCTTACTCTTTCATGGGACCAATGAGCTGCCAACAAACACAATGAAGCATGAAGTAGACTTCATGTCCTTAGAACACCTAACATAATCTGCATCTGCACATCTTGTAACTAAGAGAGACGTATCTCTCCTAAACAGAAGACCTGTACCTGGAGATAACTTCAGATATCTCGATTCTCGAGATCATGAATACTACATCCATGTGCGCCTGCCTGGGTTGCTCCATGAATTGACTTACTCTACTCACAGCGAAAGATATATCATGCCTGGTAATAGTAACATATAATAATTTCCCTACCAACTCTCTGTATCGGCTCTTGTCCACCTCCTCATATTCATCATCATGGAGCTTCGCATTATGATCCATCGGGGTAGTAGTTGGTCTACATCCTGTCATACCTGTCTCAGATAAAAGATTAGTAACATACTTCCTTTGTGTCATAACCATACCCTGCTGATTTCGTGCAAACTCCAGGCCAAGGAAGTAACGAATCGTGCCAAGGTCTAACAAATTGTTTTCCAAAGAAATCCTTGGCCGGTTGAATGCCATGTTCATCACTACCAGTGATAACAATATCATCAACATAAACCAGAATGACTACAATACCTCTCTGGTTTCTCTTTACAAAGAGAGTATGATCTGCAGTAGATCTGACAAACCCCTTCTGTTCAATCAATTCTGAGAGCTTCTGAAACCAAGCCATCGGACTCTACTTAAGGCCATATATAGCCTTATGAAGACGGCACACCATACTTGATTCCCCCTTAGCAGCAAACCCAGGTGGCTACTGCATGTAAACCTCTTCCTACAAATCACCATACAAGAAAGCATTCTTGATATCTAACTGGAAAAGTGGCCAATCACGTACCACAACAGCAATAAGTATCCGCAACGTAGAGTGACGCGTGATAGGAGAAAAGATGTCCCGATAATCCACTCCATAGGTCTGGGTGAACCTACGAGCAACCAATCTGGCCTTGTATCTGTCTACGGTACCATCATCCTATGCTTCACAGTAAATACCCACTTGCTCCCAACAACAGACACACCTGGTGGAGCATGAACCACACTCCACGTACCTCGTGACTGTAAAGCTGTCATCTCCTCCTCCATATCCAGACGCCGTTGACTGCATTGCAATGTTTCCTGATATGATCGTGGTATCTCTACAGTAGACAACCCCATAACAAAGTGCCGAAAGTCCTTGGAAAGACGCTCCAAGGAAACATGAGAACCAATAAGGTGCATAGTGTATGCACATTTCAGCCGGTGAAGTGCAATAGGCATATCCAGATCCTCAGCATGAGTAGTAGAGATAGTATTTGCACCATGTACCTCAGTCTGTACATGTAAATCACTCGTGCCATTAGAAGAACTCAAATGCTCAGTATATACCTTGGGCGTGCTGGATGATGGAGGAAGCGCATGAGCATGGGACCTTCGCTAGTAAACATGTGGAAAGAAAATAGGAGATGGTGGTGGAAGTGGTTGGGGGTGTTGGTGGTGGCGGGGATGGAGAGGATGGTGGTGATGGAGTAGAACATGGTAATGACGGAGGAAGAGGCATATAGCTCTCTTCTCCATCCTCTGAAGGAGTAAGCTTGTCACATGTGGGAGAAAAATACATAATGGACTCAAAGAAGGTTATATCAGCACTAACATAGTACCTTTGTCGAACAGGGTCAAAACAGCGATATACCTTTTGGGTTTTGGAAAACCCAACAAACACACATTTGATAGCTCTAGGAGAGAGCTTGTCAAGACAAGGAGAGAGTTTATGAGCAAACATTACAGAACCAAAAACACGAGACGTAAGCGAGAAAAGATCCATCTCGGAAAACGCAATCAAGAATGGAATCTTCTCCCCTAGCACCGAAGAAGGCATACGATTTACCAAGTAACGAGCAATTAGAATCGCATCTCCCCAATAGGAATGATGAGCACGACTCTGAATCAAAAGGGTTCTGGTAACATACAAAAGATGGCGGTGTTTCCTTTCAGCCACCTCATTCTGCAGGGAAGTATATGCACATGATGTCTGATGCACAATACCAATAGACTTAAGAAATTGACAAAGCTGAGTACTGCAAAATTCTAGTGCATTATTAGAACGTATGAACTTGACTTTTGCAGAAAAATATTATTTATTTCATTAATAAAAGACTGAATAATAGAACCAGCATCAGACTTATTCTTAAGAAGAAAAACTCAAGACAATCGAGAAAACTCATCAACTGCAACAAGATAAAATGTGTCCCTGATGATCTGGGACACGATTAGGATCCCAAATATCGAAATGGAGCAACTCAAACAGACTACAACTACTAGGACCCTAACGACTTTGGAAAGTAGACCGATAATGCTTCCCAAGCTGGCAGGCCTTGCACTGAAAAGTGGAACGAGGAGAAATCTGAGGAAGAACGTGAATCAGCTTTTGTAGAGGAAGATGACCAGATCGCAGATGCCACATATATGGAGAAACAGATCCAGTGCATAGAGAAGAAGAGGCGTCGACATACGGAGATTGCACTAGTCTATAAAGACCCCCTTGCTCATGGCCAGTTCCAATCACTCTGCCCATGAGTATGTCCTGAAACACAAGAGCAGATGGATCAAAGATGGCACGACAATGTAAATCTATGGTCATTTGACTAATTGATAATAAATTCATAGAAAATTCAGGAGCATAGAGAGCATTCGGAAGCCTCAATGTAGAAGTCAATTGCACCTTCCCATGACCAGTGATGGGGGAATGTGTTCCATCTGCTATCACAACTGATCGTCCAGGCTGAGTAAGACAAAAAATGCTAAACTGACCTCTGTCACCACAGAGATGTGAAGACGACTGGTGTTGTAAAGTACTACCGGAGGATATAGATAATATAATCAATCTGTGATACACCGCCTCCATAGGAGGTATGGTAGCATCAGTAAGGATCTGGGCACGACTTCATACTCCGGATCCAGGGCTGCTAGAAATACCCCAGTCATCACGGAGTCTCTGTATGCCTTGAGCTGCTCTAGTGTAGCAATCAAGGGTATATAGCCATGTAACTTCTCGAACATACCCCTCAAAGACGTATACAGGGTGTGTAGAGGGCGACCATTCTGCTTAGATGTAAAGATATCATGCTGAAGCTGGAGTATCTTCGACTCATTCTTTGCCGGAGATTATGTCACAGCAAGAATGCCCCACATAGCCTTTGCAGTAGGCTGACTCAGTATATCATTAGCTATCTCCATGGATACATTCCCAGATAGCCATACGCGAGCATACGCATCATCTGCCACCCATGAGGCATTCGTCCCAGTCTTGTCATGTGACTCCTCTGTCGTGAGGATGTGCTTCTTACCATTACACTGCATCAAACTCATGAACTGCATGGCCCACAGTTCATAGTTGATTCCATCCATTTTGACAATGGGGGCCATACCTTTGAGAGTACTCAGGGATGGAACTTCCACTTAGTTGTTGGACATGATGACAACTGTCTTCAAGAATGGGCTAGAAACAAGAGATACCAGCGTCTACACTGACATACAGGAAGATGGTTGTGGGTGCAATCTCATATCACAACCTCTTCCATTCTTTGGGAGAGTCCTTTGGGTAACTAGGATGTTTCCAGGGCTTCACATTACACCCTAAGTACCCAAGAATCCGAGGGATGGTGCACACGCAAAGAGGTGCGTGATGGTGGAGTCCCGCAAAGAGGAGGGACGACTACGCGTGGGCAGCGAACTGCCCACAACACGAGGGCAGTGGCGGCCGCACTTGATGATGGAGGCGGCAGCGGGATGTGCAGCTAGAGGCAGTTGTGCGTGAAGCCCACGAGGGCTAGGCACGTGTGAAGCCCGCAAGGGCTAGGCGGCAGCGAGCCCGCGGAGGCGCGGCGACACGTGAAGCCCGTGAGGGCTAGAGTTTTTGGTGGGGGTTAGGATTCTAGGGCACAGGCTCCGGTCTAGGATCGTTGCTCTGATACCATATGGAAGGAAAAGACTAAGTTGTATTCCATCTAACCCTAGAGCTCTCCTATATAGGAGAGAAACTCTAAGGGGTAAATTACATAAACAAGACAATAGAAATAAATAATACAGGAAAACGGACACAATAACATAAATATCTTAACAACTACCATTAAAGACAGTTCTACCACTGCCGATATCTCTAGCGCCAAAAATTCCATGCTTCTGTCGGGTCCTCCCTATCTCCTGGTCGAGCTTGTTTAGGTAGATGTTTCCTAATAGGGTCGATAGTAGTACATTGTGTCGGACGGAATCAGGACCCTTCTCACCTCCTACGAGTCGTCCAGCAGAAATCAGTTTCTGAATGGGGGAAAAGAACTTGGGATCGTCGATCTCTTCCTTAAAGATTGGGATATACTGATGTCGGTCGATGGTGTGAAAACACTTCCTGACCTTGAATTTCAAAAACCTCCACCAATCTCAATGGAAGCCTCTACGGCCCTCCCACACGCCATCTCTCTCTCCCTCTCCCGTCCTTGAGTTCGCAAGTTAAGTTTGGGTTTAGTTTTTTTGTATTATATTTATCAGTAAGTCGAAATCTGAGTAGATCATTTATTTTCGGTGAAATTGTCTTTTGAAGTCTCAATCCTATGTGCTCTAAGTCTGCCACCTTTTGAGTCTAAGTCTGCTACAGTCCCTAAGGGGATTTATTTATCGATTAATTTGTGTTCCTGTCAGAACTATTATTTATTTAATTTTATATGAATTCTAGAGCATCAAATAGACAAAATCAGAATTTCGTTAGTGTCAGTCTATTATTATTTCTAAGTTCAAAACCATCTAGATAGTTTCCTTGAATCGTCATTCTATCCTTGTTTTCTTATCGCCACTGTGCGTAGTTGCACCAGTTGCCATCTTTTACACATCAAGCAAATAAAGAGAACAATACAACCAATGGGAGAATCCTTACAGTTGTAAGGCAAGCCACAAGAATGCAGTAAAAGTAGTCCACATTGTTAGATGAGTGCAATCATTGGACACATCATGAGCTTTGTATCGTTCTACTCATCCATCAGTGTGGTGCTTGATAGAAAAGACCCATTTGGAACCAATAATGATTGCATCAACTAGATTCTACATTCCTTTAGAAATCAAAACATCTTTGTGCTTGCACAGCCTCCAGCCACTAAGCATCATGGGAGGCTTCCCAAAAAATTCATGGGATGGTGATGGCAGAAAAGGCAGGAAAGAACTTTTCGCATCTATGTGATAGATGCTCAAATGTGATTTATCCAGAAATAGGATGTTAAATGCATGACTTCTTGCATTTCTATAAGATGATCAAAAGATTAAGTTCAAAACATCGTCTACATCACTTGAAATTTCACAATTTCCATAAGCATTATCATTATCTTTATGGTCATCGTTTGTACTTGGATTTACCTCAGTGCTCATCTCGGGTATTGGATCTGAAGAAGTGTGCATGTGTCACATGGTATAAACCCAATCATACCTATAAGAGGATCTCTTCTAGGATATGAAGAGGTAAGTAAACACCCCCATTAGACTCAGATGTCTAAACTCGAGTCCAAGTAGGTGAAAAGTATGGAAAGAACAAACTCGAAGAAAATAACATCAACAGATACAAGGAAGTGTTGATAAGTAGGGTCAAAGCATCAATTTTTTGAGTCATAGAGTACCTGCGAAGATGCAAATGGTGGCCCTCGGTGCCTTCTTGTCTTGACCATGCCCAAGATTATGAACAAAGGCAGCGGGCCAAAATTAACGTAGGGGAACTTAAAAAAATCCATGTCAAGAAAAAGAACCAAGTACGATGTTTGTTCTTGAATGACAGAGGAAGGTATGTGATTAATAAGAGAGCATGCAGTCATAGTTGCACCCCCAGTGGGACGAAGAGGTGTTGCTATATACAATAGGTGACAGATAACATTAAGAATGTGTTTAGTGTTGTAGAAGTTGGCCGACTAGCCCGACTAGTCGGTCGATAGTCTAGTCGGTGGGGTAGCCGACTGATTATCGGTTAATTTGTCAATAGTAGGTCATTCAACTACTCGACCCGATTAGTCGGCCGACTACTCAGCCGATTTTTGTATAAAGAAACCATATTTTTATTTTTTATAAAGAAAACTTATATTAATATTATTAATATTCTATTTAAGTACGAATAAATAAATGTACTAAGCCTTCGTCCACTATAAGTAGGGTCAGCTACATGGATTCTTGCTCAAATACATGTTGAAAGATTCGACTATTTTTTACGTTGGTCGTTGACTACCTAACGCAACCCCTGCAAGAGTGGGATTTGAACCTTGGTCTTTTGTGTGGTAGACACACTATACTACCACTAGACCATTGAGTGGGTACTTACTACATTTAAGTATGAATATATGTATAATTTATATACTTAAAATAATTAAAAAATTCAAAACTAACTATAGGCCGACAAAATCCGATTAGTCCTCCGACTGTTGATTAATCCTTGGTCAGTAACCCGGTCGACCGAGTACGTACTGATTATATAATGTGTTTATGTTTTCTCTCGATAACACTATCGGTTGAGAAGTGTAGAGGCAAGTTGTTTGGTGGGAGGCAAGTTGTTTAGTGGATGATCTTGAGATTCTAAAGAAGATACGCAAAGCAACAGTACAAACTCAACAGCATTAATTAAATAAATAACTTTAATGGAAGTAGAAAATTAACTATAATTTTTTTATGACAAAATCTTCAAAGATTATCACTGTTGAGATATTTGTATCTTTTCATATTTATTTCTCATTTCTATTTTCTTCATGTACCTCTCATGTAATTAACCTAGGGCTTTTGTCTTAAGAAAGCCCTATGATCTCTTCAATGATAAGCATTTCTTTTCTCCGAACATTGTATCAGAGCAACGGTCCTGGACAGGGGTTTTCATATCCTGCCAACCCTAACCATTCATGCCCCCCTACCCCATCGGCGATCGTCCCTCCTCACCGTCGGAAGTCGTCCCTCCTCAGTAGGCTTCCCAACAGGCCGCCCAAGCCCGCCATACCAGCATCCGCTGCCGCCGGCTCCCTCCTCCTCGCGGCTCTGTTGCCTGCCACCGCTTTGTGGGACATCCCACATTCTGCGAGTTGTAGTTCGACCGTTTCTGCAGGCCTATAGCGTCTGATTTTGTTCAGATTTCGTGATTTGAACATATAAATCACATCTTCCAACCCTAAACTACAACAATGATTGAAGAGGATGGTTGGATGAGTCTACACGTACAATCACTCCTCCATAAGATTGTGTAGATTCGCTGAAAGTAATCTACTCCTCAGTTTTGTTCCGTATTGTCAATGTTCTTTTTACCATGTCAGAGAACAAGGGTGATGTTTTATCATCGCTCAACGTCTTCAAGGGCCCGGCTCCCATATAGATGGATGGCACCAACTACGAGTTGTGGTCCATGCAGTTCCGCATCCTTTTGCAGTGCCATAACAAGGAGCACATTCTAACAGATTCAGAGCCGACGGACAAGACTGGGGCTAATGAAGCAAGATGATACCTATGCATGGATTTGGCTCTCCGAGACGCTCACCACGAGATTGCCAACAATATCGTCAATCAACCCACAGCCAAGGCTATGTGGAACATCTTAGAGACATGTATGGGAAGGACAAAAATGAGAGCAAGATTCTACAATTGCAGCATGGCATCTTTTCGACCAATCAGAATGGTCGACCTCTTCATGCCCACTTCTCACATCTTTGAGGCATGTTTGAGCGTGCATATCTTTACACCTAAAACTACCAGCATTGAGCAGCAGCGGGCATACCAAAATGCCACTATGACAGGAGTCCTTCTGTCATCCCTTGACTCTGAGTACGATGCCGCACATACTCAACTACTTACTGGAAAGGCGATACCTCCAATGGAGGAGGTCTACAAGAGGCTGAGCAGGATCACTACTTCATCTACTACCATGGCCCAGACTCCCTCTGCTATGGCAACTTCTCGTGGCAGAGGGGGTAATTCACAATTTCGTGAGTGCAGATTCCGTGGTCAAGGAGGAGGGTCAGCGTGGCCCATGCTCACATTGCCATCATCCAGGTCATTCGGCGGAGACATGCTATCTGAAGCATGGGTATCCTGCATCTGCCCGTATAGCTGAGCAGACAGAGCCTACTCCAGCTCCTTCTCATGATGTGCAGTTTGATGATATAATTTCTAGATTGAGAGAGATGATGACTACTCCAACCACTTCAGTTGCGGGATCTTCAGATGTCACAGCTGCTGCCAGAGCTTCTTCAAGTTTGTCAGGTATTGCTTCTGTACTTACCAATTGTAGCAGTTCAGATTTAACTGATTAGTTCATGGACTTTGGAGCATATCATTATATGTGTCGCGATCGAGCACAGTTCATATCTTACAGGTATATCCCTCTTGGTATATCAGTGGTGATTGCTAATGAGGTTCATCAACCCATTGTTGGTCAGGGAGAGATTGTCCTAGCTCCCTCGATGCGCTTGCAGAATGTCTTACATGCTCCGGTATTTCATATGAATCTTTTATCTATTAGATACACTACAAAAGATTTACATTGTCGTGACATATTTGATCCATCTTCTCTTGTATTTCAGGACATGCTCACGGGCAGGATGATTGGATGTAGCCGTGAGCAAAGAGGACTTTACAAGTTGGTCCAGCCTTCGTATGTTTGTAATGGTACCATTTCTTCTGGATATGTTTCTCCTTTCATGTGGCATCTTTGCTTTGGACACCTTCCTTTGCAGAAGTTGTGTCATGTTCTCCCTTAGATCTCCATTCGTACTACCTTAGAGTGTGAGGCATGCTAGCTTAGGAAGCACCATCGTTCTTCTTTTCTATCAGTTCTATATAATTTTTGTGGATGACTTTTCTATATTATCTTGAGTGTTCTTGTTAAAGAATAAGTCTGAAGGGGGTCATCGTTAAATCGTTTATTATTGAAGTTAAGAACATTTTTTGCTAATGTGAAGTTTATTCGTACTAACAATGTCTTGGAGTTTTCAACTTTATAGCTATCTGACTTTCTCAGATCTCTTGTTATTGTTCATCGGACTTCTTGTGCTTACACTTCACAGCAGAATGGTGTTGCTGAACACAAACATCGTCATCTTCTGGATGTCACGAAAACTCTTTTGATTTAAAGTCGAGCTCCTCATTTGTTTTGGGGCAATGCGGTCCTCACTGCTTGCTACTTGATGAACCGCATGCCTTCCACTATTCTTGGAGAAAAGGTTCCTTTCTTGATTGTGTTTTCCGAGACCTATTATCCCTTACTCTCAGGGTCTTTGGGTCTGTGGCATTTGTCCACAATTTTACTCATGGTCGTGACAAGCTCTCTACAAGAGCTATCAAATGTGAATCTGTTGGTTATTCTTGTACCCAAAAAGGGCATAGATGTTTTGATCATGTAGGGAGAAAGTATTATGTGAGTGTTGATGTCACATTTTTTTAGTCGATTATGTATTTTTCTCCTTCAGGTGACAGGTTGTCTAACTCTGACTCTGGAGAAGATATCTTTGTTCCACCACCTCCGTTATCTCCACCAACAAAACCCCATGTTGAGTCTCAGTCATTACCACCTCCACCTCCACCACCCTACCTCCGACTACCCTTACTCAGTTCATGCCGTAGTTTTACATTCGTTGGTCTTCTACTATACCCTTTTCTCATGTGCCTTCCCCGTCATCCAGCACACCTCAGGTATGTATTGAACACATTGTTTCTACTAATGGCATTGGTGATATGTTTGTGCTACAGGATACTATACACGAGGAGCTGATACTAGGAGAACGGAGAGGATGATGATCTTGATATACCTATTGCCTTGAGGAAGAAGTGTCGTAACTGTGCCACTTATCCTCTTGTTGCTCATGTTTCCTTGGATCATCTTTCAAAGGAGTACAGGAGGTTTGTCGTGGGACTATATGTTGTTACTATCCCACGTACATACCAGGAGGTCGTACAGGAGAGTAGTTGGCGCCTAGCCATGGAGGAGGTGATGGCCACTTTCCAGTCTTGTGGTACCTGAAGTATTGTTTCTGCTCCACCAGGCACCTCTGTTATGGGGTGCAAATGGATCTTTACGATGAAGGAACGGGCAGATGGCAGTGTAGATCGCTACAAGGCAAGGCTTGTAGCTCGAGGGCTCACCCAAACTTATGGGATGGACTATCAGGATATCTTCTCACCAGTGGCCAGACATTTGACATTGTGTATTCTTCTATCGGTTGATGTATCTCGGGATTGGCCTCTTTACCAACTTGATGTAAAGAATGAGTTTCTATATGGAGATCTACAGGAGGAGGTATATATACAGCAGACACCAGGGTTTGCTACTGAAGGAAGTCTCAAAAGGTGTGCATGCTCCACAATGCGATTTACGATGTGAAGCGGAATCCGAGAGCTTGGCACCAAAAGCTATCAGAGTTGATAGAGCACTGGGGGTTTACACAATCCACTACGAATCATTCTCTTTTTGTTCAGAAGATACAGAGAGGTACAGTTGCCATTCTGATTTATGTTGATGGTATTATTGTCACTGGTGATTATGAGCAAGGCATCAGGCTACCAAGGAGTTCCTAAGTCAGCAGTTTGTGACTAAGGGTCTTGGTAGTCTTCATTACTTCCTTAGACTATAGTTCACCAGGAACAATAGTAGTCTTGTGATGACCCAGAGGAAGTTTGTGACTGATCTTCTACTAGAGACAGGGATAAGAAGGTGCAAGCAAGATACTGCCCCTATGGACCCGAGCATGAGATTATATGATGATGACACTGAAGAGGTAGAGAAGAGGAGATGCAGAGAGCTTGTTGGGAAACTCCTCTATGCTAGTATCACCATACCAGATATATCCTTTGTTGTAAGCAAGGTGATCCAGTTTATAGAGAAGTCCAGGAAGGTTCATAAGGATGTTTATATGATTTTGAGATATTTGAAGACTTCACCAGGTACTGGTCTTCTGTTCAGTAGAGGTACATCTCTTGAGGTGACAGCTTGTGCAGATGCAGATTATGCAGGATGCCCTAAAGACAAAAAAACTACTTTTGGCTTTGTTATTTTTGTTGGGAGCTCTTTTATGTCATGGAAAAGCAAGAAGCAGACAATGGTTGCTAGATCCAGTGCAGATCTAAGTACAGAGTCACGGCTCAAGGGAGCACAGAGATGATGTGGGTTAGATCCGTCTTGACTGATCTTACTGTTGAGGTACCTCTTCCCATGCAGATTTTATGCGACAATCAAGCAGCTCTGTTTATTGCCAATAATCCTGCTTTCCATGAACGTACTAAGAATATAGAGGTGGAAGTCACTATACCTGAGACATGATCCAGAAGGGTCTTATATCCACTGACATGTTGTCTCTGGAGATCAAACTGCTGATATATTCACCAAAGCCCTTGCTAGAGGTCCATTTCAGAGATGTTGTTCCAAGTTGAGCATAATAGACATATATGCTCCAGCTTGAGGGGGATGTTGAGATATTGTATCTCTTCATATTTATTTCTCATTTCTATTTTCTTCATATACCTCTCATGTAATTAACCTAGGAATTTTCTCCTATATAAGAGAGCCCTAGGGTCTTTTCAATGACAGGCAATTCTTTTCTCCCAACAATCACTTCAAACTTATCTTTTAAAATAAGTCCTCGGAAACATGAGAAAAGTCATCAATAACAACCAAATAAAAATGATATCCGTGGTGATCACAAACACGACTAGGACCCTAAATGTTTAAACGTAGCAGTTAAAAAAACAACTTGAACTAAGGACAGCATGTATTGGAAAGGAGTCAGCATGATCATAATGATTCCAGAATTTGCAAGACTCACATTAAAATTTTGAGTCCGGGGAGATAAGTACGTACGGGAGAACCCACCTAAATTTCTGAATAGGAAGATGATCGACACGAAGGTGTCATATAAAGTGGGATGCAATGTCAAGAGTGGCATTGGCTTGTCCAGCATAATGAGAATATATCATGTGATAGACCCCATTCTCCTTATGGTTAACTTATATACAATCACGTGTCATGTCAGTATATCCATTGATTTGGCATACTGCATTAAAGTTAAATAATCATGTTTCTGCCAACAAGTGTCCTTAATATGGCATGTCTGATCGCTATAGGTGCATTGTCTTGTGATTCCACATCCACTAGATGTAGTCACTCATCTTCGTCCACGACCACATCCATGGGAAACTTCCATGGTGGAGATATCTTTTGGATGTTGAGTAGAGCCATAAAGATAAAAAATCAATATAGTCTAATGCAGGCATTCTCCATTGTATATATCTTTGGAAAAGTTAACATATTACTATGTAAAGTTTCATATGTAGAATAAAGTCCTATAAGAAAATGGCATGCCATAATCAATGCCCTAAATACTATTTGGGGGGCATGTGTCGATACCGGAGCATAGCATAAATGTAGCCTTTAGAAGGCTCTCGTTATTGTGGAATATTACTCTAACAATAGACATCCATTCTGTTGGATATGAGTAATATCAATTTGGAGCTGTAAGAACTTTGATATAAGAACTTCGATGCATTTCTAGCTTGTGAATACAGTATAATGTACCACATCCCTTTGGCTATAGGATGGTGAAGTATCTCATTGACAATAATATATACTGGGATGAACTAGATCTGTGACTTCATAAGTGCATTGTCATGTTTCCAAGGTAAATACATGTCATTCTCCGAGGCTTGTTTTCCTTTATGACATGCTCTTCGTCATGTACATCCATGACATCAAGAATGTTAAGTCCCCAATCTCGTAGTTTGTCCAAAAATCTCGATGATTAATTCCATAATTTGGATCTTCATATTGTGGCAAATGAGATTACATGTGCGTAATCAAAGATAAAGAATAGATAAGAATAAAGAACACCGGGATTTAACATGGAACCCTACTCCATAAGGAGCGGGATGAAATCATGGGAGAAGGCCTTTCAACGGCCGAATACTCTATTATTGCTTTCTCTCAAAGGTTACATATGGTGTGAAGCTTCTTATACCTCACTAGTAAAATCAAGTCCCACTAATAAACAATGTGGGCATGTGGATGGGTAATTGGACCTTGGAGGGATCCAGTTACCTATCTATGCACGCATACTCTAACACTCCCCCTCAAGCTGGAGCATACAATGGTATCTTGGACAAATAGAAAGAAAACACTCACACAATACAAGACACTACGGACAATATCAACTCAACGCATACTTTATCGGCTGAATGCTGAGAACATTGCTTCTCATATCATGATGGTGAGGAGGAACTGAAGGGCTAGAATGTGAACTAAGTCTCCTCGTCAGAAAACGTGTACTTTGTATTGTGTCTGTTAGAGTTACCGAAACTGAACTAAGTCTCTTCGTCCATGAACTTGTGCTCTACATCTGTCAGAGTCACTAAAATTGGAGTAAATCTCCTTGTCAAAGAACTCTAGCCCTCAAGACTGCTCCATCTCTATGAATGGCCAAACAAACAACGTCATGGGAATATCCATACATAGATTTCCAAAGATGGGTCTCTCTCGTAAGGACCTCGAAATGGGTTCTCTCATAGGAACCTCCAAAGATCTCGTATTGGAGTTTACGATTACTAGAGAATGGAGTCTGAAACTGGGTCTCTTCGTCGGAGAATTGGGTCACTCGAACACGGAGTGCTTCGAAGTTCGAACTAGTGGAATTTGGAATCCGGATGCTTACACAATACTCCACATTTCTCCATACTTATCGAGAAAACAATGACGTCGATCAAGTTGGGAGAAGAAACTGAAATGGGGCGATCAATCTCAATCTTTTCTTTCTTCTTCTCTTTTTCACATAAGTCGCCTTTTTTCGACTTTCCTCTTTTTTTTTTGCAAATCAGCCTTTTCCCCTTTTTTGTTACAGACCTTTTTGTTAAGTGGAGCAGCAGCCCATTTGGGCATAAAACTTCTTGTGTTCCCCCCTCCTTTGTTTCTCTTCAGCAGCATCCCACTATTGGGTCTGAACTAATTCCCCCTCTCTTTTCTTTAAGGCTATGGCCCACAGTTTGGCCCAAAATATTCTCCCTCACCCTTTTAGTTTTTAATATAGCAGCCCATTTGACATCTAGCCCAAAACTGAAGCAATACATTCTTTTAACGCAATGGACTTTTCTCCCTTCATCCCATCACAAGTAGGGTTCCCTATATGGAACCCAAAGCCATCGCATCTTCTTCTACTATATATGTGCATGGGGTTTTAATGCGATGAACCCATCTTGCATCACCCATTACATCGCCATCTCCTGATTCAGATCTGGAACCCAACACTTGGATTTGAACGTGTGCGAAGGCTAGAAGTAAGAATATCCATCGCGCACAGGAGGAAGCCATCATAGATAGGAGAAGGGGGCAGCACCGCCTTGCTATGCAACAATAGTGAATATTCCTGCGCCCTTTAGGTTTTTGAAGAACACGTCACGATCGTTGCCTACACCAAAATGCAAGAACATAGGGGACGATCGAAGAAAGGGCTTGCGCACCCACCCAACGCGAGTCGTGACCACCTTCCTAGCTATCTACAGCTCCTTCCAACATCCCCACATCCTCCACCATCGCATGCTCCCTCTTCATGCCAAACCACCATCACCCAACACCAAATCAAGGTTCTCGATGAGCCATCTCCGGCCAACCCTAGACCAATCCATCAAATATCACTTGAGTCATCCCCTCCTTGAATCAAACACACCATCGAGCAGGTCAACCCCCTTGAGACCCTCAACACCCCACATAGTCCTTCATGGGTACCACACCTCAAACATCGCCTTCCAACATCACCCTCTGCCTCTCATCTCTTCCTATTAAAACATTGCACAACACCTCATTGCCCTCCGCTCATTCTCTAGTGCACAGTTGGATGACACCCTCCCAAGGCTCTGGTGACCCAACTCCTGAGAAAACATTATATGATACAAAGCGAAACCCTTCTTGCGCTGATATCGGGAGGGGCCCGTATCTCAACCATTGATCCAGATCCAAGCTTCATATGACAACCAGGAACCAAAATTGCATCTAAAGGACTGCCCTCGTCCGAAAATCCCTCTCTACTGACCTCCCCTACACATCCATCCCTTTAGAAGCAACACGAAATGGTAAAGCTCCCCCTCCCACAACCCCTACTGCTGCAGTCCCCCTTCCGTGCAACACAAGTTGTGTCCCCCACCCAAAACAGGATAAGCAATGTTGTTTAATAAAGGGCTTTCTAGTTGCTTACCCAAGCATTCATCAATTACACATGTCACCGTCATCTTTGGTCATTGGCTTTTGTCGTTCTTTTCTTGCATTGGAAACACGAATCCAAAAACCAAAATTGTGTATACTTAGATGCCACTGATCATGTTTTCTCATATCGTATTAGTGTTCAAGGTAGGTGATATCCACGATGCACTTGTCAGAAATGTTTAACTATAGTTGAGAGACTTTCTCTCCAGATACAGTCAAAACATAAAATGGGTCACCGACTAGAATTTATCCAAACAATGATTCACAAGGTTGAAATACATCTAATTGAAAGAAAAATATATTATTTAATTAGTCGATTATCTCTAGTAAACGAAGTCTGATTTCATGGTACATCCTAAAACAGGGCCTCGGTTAATTAAGACTTACAGTGCAAGTTCCCGTGAAGCGCGGGGGCTGCAGAACCTCCCAGATTTGTCGATTCTCCTTGAGAGCTCCTTGTCGAGAGCCTGAGGCTCGACCTCTGTCTCCAACGCTTCGGCCACAGCAGACGGTGGTGGGCCAAGAGAGTTTGAGGTGAGGGGAGGAATCCGGCGGGTGGAGAAGGGCTTGGGATAGAGAGGGAGAAGGTGGGTGGTTCTGGGAGAGGGAGAGGAGGAGGAGAAGAGGAGGTTGAAAGGGAAGTGGGTCTTCGGGGAAGGGATGGACAGAGCGGCGGAGGCACCGCTCTCCATGGAAGCTGCGGGCTGCTCTCTAGTCTCTGCTCCTGTTAGAGGAAGGTATGAGATAAGGTGCGACTTGGTGGTGGTTCGTGTGATGTAACAAAGGTTTTATAGGTTATGGGTTTAAGGGTGGTTTCCTAATTATTTGCTTTTTCTTTCATGGATGGGCATTTCTAAACTCCACATTCGTGCATTTGTCCCCATGAAACTTCCGAAATTATTTATGCATATAAACTTGTATCTTTGATTTAAATCTTATATTTGAAAAAATGTACATTTTGTGCATCTAAGATGTAGAAAAGGGATCTCATGCCTAAAGCAACGTCTAAAATGGGAGAAATATGTAAAAAAAATTAACCAAGTCTAAAAATTGAAGTAAATGAACAAATTCAGTTAATCTCATTAAAAGAGTCATTCTTAAGCTTCATTAAATCAATCTTATTAAGATTTCTATCAAGACACTCAATTTAAGAAAGATAAGAAATGTAGCATCCGGTTTCCAATCAAACCTGAAACCGATCCGATTTGGGTCCAATTAAACCAATAAAGTTATTGGTCAATGCTAAACAAATTAAATCGATCAATTGATCATGAATCAAAAGTCGTTCAGGCAAAATCGATCGCATAGTAATACGTGTCCGAAAAAGCCGCGACGCAAATTCGGAAACAGCGAAACAAACCGAGACCACCTAAAAATCTGATTCGACGAAACAAGACCAATGGAATCGACCATTCATCAATTGGAGGTCGTTTGAAATTTTTAAATCACAAAATTTAAACCCAAACCTAAATCGTATCTCGAAATTTTGGAGGTTCAAAACTCGATCAGGAGTATATCAATATTATACTCATATTGATCATCGTCCAGAGATGATCAAAACGAGATATTGCGCGTCGAAGTCCGAAGCCCGAGGTTTACAAATGGCTCGTTTCATTCTATTCCACTTGACATCATATTTCTCCAAGTGGCTCTATCATATTTTCCATTTGGCAAACGGCAGCACTCTCTTCTTATTATATAAACATCAAATCCTCTCCAATTATCATCATTTAAGGAGCCCAGTTCCATCCGTAAGAACCTCTCCCCCCCCCCCTTCTCTATCTTTTTCCCTAAATTCTCCCTCATTCTCAACCAAAAAGAACTCCATATCACTGCCAAAATCATCAAGTGTTGTTGCTGGATGATGTGGCAATCTTTGCTACTATTTTTGGAGGTTGAGCAGCAGCTAATGCAGCTGTTCTTGAAGCAATACATGCTGCTCAGACCTTGCATGCAATCTTTTCCTTCAATTTTGAAGAAATTAAGTTACATTCTCATATCAACCTCCTATTACTTCCATATATGTACAAATCCTCATCTTCTCTTTTGCTTCCATCCATTCTCCTGCAATCATCCAAATCCTATCTAAAATATTAACTCCTTAAAAAATTGCAACTATGAAATCTTGACTTTCTGTTATGAATATACTTCTTTGGTCTTAAATTCACAAAGTTCCCATTTTATGTGAATATAGGTTTACAAGCTTGGAATGAAATATGATTTGAAATATATACTGGAGCTGATGTTTAAGGGGCCATAGAATTGTGATCCACTATTAATTCCTTGAGGGCTTTTCATTAATTTTAAGAATAGCCAAAAGTTTTTCATGTATAAAATATTGGTCTTTGTAATTCACCTAGATTTGATTCCTGAGCAATTCTTATATAAAAAATGCATGCATGTGATAGGTCACATACTAATCAAAATAAGAAATTCACTGGAAAGGCTCCAAATAAATTACACTCATGTTTTTTAAATGACAATTGATTGACTCCATAACATCATTTACTTAAGGTATTGTTGGGCATCTTGATGTTTATATATGTTGATCCGTCTTTCATTGTACTTTGAAATCATTGATAGAATGGTTATAGAGCAATTTATTAAGCTACGTATTGTCAACAACGATGCATAACATAAAGTTCATTTCTTTCCCCGGATCATGTCAAAAGAATCTAATATGGTATTCATAATATGACATCCTTTTTCTTGAACAAAGTAACACCTGTAGTCATGGGAAGTAAACTGGTATAGGAACATTAGAATTTTGGGACGTATTTTAGAGAGAGGAGATATTGTTACATTGGTTTCGGTCTTGATAAAATGATAAATTGCAATACTTTGTATACAAAGTTTGTCATCCAATTCATTCTGGTTATGTGATTAGTAAGACAATGATTCATGATTGATGATACCCACTGATCAGAGGAAGTTGTTGACAACCACTTCTTAATTGAAGAAAAGTAGTGTTCTCGCAAACAATTCTTAGTTTTAATACCTAGTTGTAATTCATTATTCTGGGTTATAGCTTTCAATGAATAAGGAAAATCATAAAGGATGATTTCTACATTTGAAATTCTCATGATACTTTAAATATATATCTATAATATTCCAAATCTTATCGCTATGAAGACCACACATGAGCATTCTAACAATTTGGCAATTGAAAATAGTGTGTTCCTTAAAAGCAAGTAATTAAGCCTATATACTTAAACTAGGTTGAGAATCAGTGATAACCAATAGGTTGTTAACCAAATTATCTAGATCCGTACAGTTAATCGTAGAAGAAATTGAGAAAGAGTAAAGTGGTCAAGAAAGTAAATATGATGGTGAATCAACAATGACTAGAAATTAATATTGTCAGTCATGGTAACTTTTACATCTGACTGTACGAGGGCGCGGTGACCCTCAATTGGGCGAGATGTAGGAAGCCTAGTTGGGAAGCGGCCGTCAAGTACGCGGGTTTAGGATCCCAGCCTTTTTCACGGTTTTTACACAAGCTCGCGGTGTTTTTATGCCTCGTTGGGATCCCAACTTTGACTAGTTCCGCTGACCCTTTGCTTTAGGATACCTAGGCAGGAGATCCTCGGTTTTTAGTTTTCGTACGAACTCGTTTACCCGTTATCGGTCGGGTCGATTTTCTAGAGTAACTTTTTCGGAGAGCCTCTCTCACCCATCATTAGGGCGTAGTTTCGGAGTAGACATTTCCCTCTATTGGACCGCACTTCCAATTAGAGGGTGAGATGGAAGAACCCTTTTGTTGGCTACCTCACCGCTTGAGTTTTCTTTACTTTTGCCAGCAGACTTGGCGATTCTGCATCCAAATCATCCATGCCTGCATCTAAGTCATCTAGATTTACATCTGAGACAATTGTAGTAGAGGTTTGGAGGAGTTTAAATTAAAGTTGAGTTAGTAGAAGGTGACTAAAATTAGATTCGAAATTCCCATAAGCTAGTGGATGTGTTGGGAACTTAGTTACGATGCATTAAAGAATATTGCATACCTACGGAGGCACCCCAACCCTAAGGCACGTCCCACATCTTAGAGTCATAGTGTGAGGTTGTACGCTGACGAAGACCACGGATTACCCACTAGACTTGAGAATTTAATAAATTAATAAATCTTTCCAATCTCACTTTTCACATCGTCAAAATCCACAAACATGATATCTGAACAATATGAGAATATATATACACACATATACTTATGAACGATCAATTACAATATAAATATGTTATATATATGAGAAATTTTGGGATAATGGTAAGCATGGGTGGTACATACAAGCAACTTGAAAATGTTTTTACATTGCAAGTACATGTAAATTCAAGATATTTATGCCTTTCTACTTGCATCTTTTGGAACCACATTAAACACCATTTTTTTATATTTTATAATATGATTATGGGAAGTATGAGCAACCAATGATGCTTCTTCTTCTTGACATATTTTGGCAGGCAAGGAATCTGTTGCACGATAGTAGGTTGATGTCTTCTGAGGATCGTGTATATACCAGACGGTACGGTGACTTTTGTTTCGGTTTTTGGTTCAGTTTATGATGTAATATTCTTCCTTCCTCTTCAGTTATATATTTTGGGATCTACATGTATATTGTAATACATTCTTTTGTTACATGTAATGTTATATGGAAATGAATGAATATTGGTGGCACTTCTTGTTCTTATCTATGTGGTTTATTCATTAAATGTGAATGTCATATGCAACTGCAAAAAGAATTTTTTTTATTTTTCAGTAGTTTGTGCGGTCTCTAGCGAATATAATGTCGCGAAAGTGTGTAAACGGGTACATGGATCCTAGGATGTCCACAGTTTGGTATCAGAGCCGTGATACCCCGACATGTACATTCGCAGTATTTCAATTCCGATAGCATTAAGTTTCTGGATAGCGATAGTCTTCCGACCTGTCGTGAGTCCAAGAAAGGAAATATGACATTTATATTCAATCACCACATATGTCACCAATTTTATTAATCTTTATATTATATCCTAAGAAGAGAAAAAGCATATATGATAAGTATCTCCGAATGGCATTTTTATGACTAAATATGGTTCTCATGTAGAGCCATGGCATCTCGACCAGGACAGGAGACGACTGACTAGCTGGAACGCATACTAACTGCTATCATCGACCTTCAGCAGCAGGCTGCTATGAGAGGCCAACATGACCAGATTCTGGCTCAGAAGACAAAGATTGTTGACAACCAGACGGACATAGAGATGAGATTTGAGGAGTTATCAGATTTCACATACCATCCATCTCAGGATGGGACCAGACAAGATCAACCTCGGTTTGTTGAGGTGCAACATCCTCAATTGATGATCCACTTGAGGAGATACTTGAGCACGGAGCAAATGGTAGAGACTATGACAGGGAGCAGGAACCTATTGACTTTAGAGATGAGGGTGCACGCGAGTACTTTGCCATTCACAGGAACTAGTCGGTCTTCACTTCTTACCAGCGGACCAATGTGCCCATGTTCGAGGGCACCGGTACGTCAGATGTTGCTGAGTAGTGGCTCAAGAGGGTGAGGAAGGTTTTGAGAATGATTCGCATGCCACGAGACATATGTCTATCTTTCATGGAGTATTCACTGACATACTTTACTGAGAGATGGTGGGATGTTGTAGTATCTGAGTTAGGTCGCAAGCCTACATGGGATGATTTTGAGACGAGGTTCAGGTCCTACTTCTTTTCTACGAAGTGGAAGGAGTCCCAACACCGTTTGTTTGCAGAGCTTCGTCAAGGACCAATGACAGCCAGAGATTACTTTGTCTGATACACAGAGCTGTCACGATATACACCAGTAGCCAGCGCATTTCCAGAGGAGAATATGGAAAAATTCATCAGAGGCGTGCGAGAAGAGGTGCAGGAGAAGCTGGCTGGATTACACATCACTTCCATCTCCGAGGCTACCTACGCAGCGGAGAAGTTTGAGGACATCAAAGAGAGACATTTTGGGAGCTCGTTTAGAGCAGCACATAGACCGGAGCAATCTTTTGGACCGATTCATCGACCATTTCAGCAGCAGAGGTCAACCAGGCAATTCCAACCTACAGGTTCGTCATTCTCAGGTAGGGCTCGCTCTTCTCCATCGACTACTTTAGGAGGAGTACTAGCTAGTCGTGGCACATATTCCGCTCAACCATCTGGGTCGCAGCGAGTAGAAAGACCCCTAGCAGGACTGGCTCGGAGCACAAACACGACCACTCACCTACCCGATCAGTTTGTTGTTACTTATGCCATGAGTAGGGACATTACTGGCATCAGTGTCCCCAGAGATTTGGTGAGCCTCAGCCACAACCTTCACAGTCACAGCCTCAGGCACAAGTTTAGGGAGTTTCCGAGGCAGGAACTCCAACTTCAGGCGAAGCAGAGACAGACGCAGAGTGTGGCAGGATCTAGTACTATACCGGCCAGGAAGGGTCAGTCACATGCAGTTACTAAGGAGAAAGAACGTTCAACAGCTACTATGGTGAAGGTATGGTCTCAGTCTCGGGCCGACCTTTCCATGTTCTATTTGATTCTGGTGCTACACATTCTTTTCTTTCTTTGAGGCTACTAGCTTCTTTAGGTAGAGTTGCAGAGACTCTATCTTCTCCATATCACATCTGAGGACCATGTGGCCAGTTGTTTGTCATTTTCCTGATAGTCAGGCACTTGCCCGTACTGATTGGCGGTTACGAGATGATCGCAGATTGTATACTCCTACAGCTTGATGAGTTCGATTTGATTTTGGATATGGATTGGTTATATGCTCGTCATGCACTTCTTGATGACTTTAGAAAGACAGTTATCTTTAGGATTCTGGATGTGCTCATATACTCATGGAATGAATGGATCATGCGAATGATCCACGGATTGTCCCGGACACATTGCGAGATCACAAGCTATATGCCAAGTTGAGAAAGTGTGAGTTCTGGTTATCCCATGTCTCATTTCTAGAGCATGCCATTTCTGGAGCAAGCATCGCAGTTGATCATGCGAAAATTGAGATAGTTATGTCTTGGGAGCAGCCCAAGACAATTACTTAGATTCGGAGCTTACTTGGGCTAGCAGGTTATTACAAACGCTTTGTCAATGGATTTTCATGCATTATTCGTCGTTTGACATGACTTACGTAGAAGGGAGTTCCATTCATTTGTGACGATTCATGTGAGTAGGCCTTCAGGACTCTGAAGGAGAGATTGACTACAGCGCCTATTCTTGCTCTTTCTTCAGGCACTCAAGACTATGTAGTCTACACATATGCATCTGGAGAAGGTCTAAGAGCAGTGTTGATGCAGAGAGTACATGTGATTGCTTACGCATCACGATAGTTGAGGCCGCATGAGCGGAACTATCCTACGCATGACTTGGAGTTGGCGGCAGATGTCTTTGCCTTGAAGATCTGGCGTCACTATCTATATGAGGTGAACTTCGAGATTTTTACTGATCATAAAAGTTTGAAGTACATATTTGATCAGAAGGAGTTGAACACAAGACAACACAGATGGCTTGAGCTACTGAAGGATTATGATTGCACGATCTCTTACCATCCCGGTAAGGAAAACATGGTGGCATATGTGCTTAACAGGAGAGCTCATGCAGATGGTACGACGAACTGACTATATACATGGAATATGCTCGCATCTTTGACCAATTGGCATCCTCAGGACATCGCATCCATTTCCATAGTCATACTTCCACAATTCAGCAGTTTGTGGGATCGCAACGTCGAAGGCCAGAAGACAGATCCTTGAATTTGAGATAGATACACGCGAGCCATCAAGGACGAGATTGATGATTTTGTTGTGGCAGAATCTATTTTATGGAAGGTAGGACGGGTCATTGTGCCCAACAACGAGCAGTTACGCAGAAATATTCTTGATGAGGCACACAATTCATGGTTGTCCATCCATCCTGGCAGCACCAAGATGTATCGCGATTTACGTTGACATTTCTTGTGGGATGGAATAAAGCGCGATGTGGTGCAATATGTCAATAAATGCATGACCTATCAGATGGTCAAGGCTGAGCACAGGAGACCACCGGTATTATTGGAATCTCTCCCCATTCCCAAGTGGAAGTGGGAGAGCATTTCTATGGATTTCTTCACGGGATTGCCAAAGACACCAGGTGGCCATGATTCCATTTGGGTCGTTGTTGATAGGTTGACCAAGTCAGCCCATTTCATACCTGTTAACACGACTTACACTTCATCTAGATTGGCCAAGCTCTATATGAAGAATATCATTAGGCTACATGGTATACCACAAGAGGTGGTGTCTGACAGAGATTCGAGATTTACGTCTCACTATTGGCATCAGTTCATGTCCGCACTATAGACAGAGCTGAGGATAAGTACTGCTTATCATCTACAGACATATGGGAAAAGTCAGCGCACCATTCAGACACTGGAGGATTTACTTCGCGCATGCACTTTGGAGTGGAAAGGGTCCTGGAAAGACCATCTGCCTTTGATAGAGTTCACGTACGTGTGAGATGGATGCTTCTGATGGCACAAAGTCGCCAGAAGAGCTATGCAGATCGTCGGAGAAGAGACTTAGAGTTTCATGTAATCCAATTATTTCCTCTTCATCCATTCAATTATCATCCATTCAATTATGACATATATATACAACTTAATCTCACATATAAATGACATTCCTGTAAATTACAGGTGGGAGATTGGGTATTTCTCCGTGTATCTCCTATGAAGGGAATATAGAGATTTGGTGTTCGTGGCAAGCTGGCACCGCGATATGTTGGTTCGTTCGAGATTATTGCTAGAGTAGGGAAGGTTTCCTATCGAGTAGCCCTTCCTCCACATCTTTCCACTATTCACGATGTATTTCATGTATCCAACTTAAGTAAGTATGTACACAACCCTCAGTACGTCATCAGCTACGAGAATTTAGACGTGGAGCCAGATTTGACATATGAGGAGAGGCGGGTGCATATTTTAGATAAAGCTGTAAAGAAGCTTCACAGTAAAGAAATTCCATTAGTCAAGGTATTGTGGCACCGACACATTGTCGAAGAGGCGATGCGGGAGATTGAAGCTGACATGCGGACACGATATCCGTAATTTTTCTTAGGTAATCATAAAAACAAGCCTTTGTAATTATTACATATTAAAGAATATGGCTTGTTTTTCTTTTTAAGGTTTTTATGAGTTCAAAACCCTTTGAGGTTTTTATGACCGCATAAAATCCAAAAAGACACATAAGGATCTTGACTCAAGTCTCGAGGACGAGACTCCCTTTGAGGATTTTATATTTGTAACATCTGATTCAATTAAACCCGAAACAGATCCGATTTGGGTCCAATTAACCCACTAAAGTTGTTGGTCAATGCTAAACAAACTAAATTGATCAAGTGATCATGAATCAAAAGTCGTTCGGACGAAATCGACCAAAAATTGATCGCATCGTAATGCGTGCCCAAAAAAATCGTGAAACAAATTCGGAAACCGCGAAATAAACCGAGACCACTTAAAAATCCGATTCGGCAAAACAAGACCAACGGAATCGTTCGTTCATCAATTGGTGGTCGTTTCATATTTTTAAATCACAAAACTTAAATCCAAACCAAAACCGTATCTTGAAATTTCGGGGGTTCAAAACCCAATCAAAAGTATATTAATATTATACTCATACTGATCGTTGTCCAGAGACGATCAAAATAAGATATTGCGCATCGAAATTCGAAGCCCGATGTGTGAATACTATCAACTTTTGTATATCAAATAAAACAGAATACTAATAATAAACAAAATGTTAATCTCTGCTACTGTAGCAGACCCAATTCTGTTAAAAAAAATAAATTTAAATGGCTGTCTGTTATAGCAGACATTAACAATTACAAATGGCTCATTTCATTCTATTCCACTTGGCATCATATTTCTCCAAGTGGCTCTATCTTATTTTCCATTTGACAAACAACAATACTCTCTTCTTGCTATATAAACATCAAATCCTCTCCAATTATCACCATTTAAGAAGCCCATTTCCAGCCGTAAGAACCTCTCCCCCCTTCTCTATCCTTTTCCCCAAATTATCCCTCAATCTCAACCAAAAAGAACTTCGGATCACTGCCAAATTCATCAGATGTTGTTGCGAGATGTTGTAGCAATCTTTGCTACTATTTTTAGAGGTTGAACAACAACTAATGCAGCTGTTCTTGAAGTAATACATGTTGCTTAGACCTTGCATGCAATCTTTTCCTTCAAATTTGAAGAAATTAAGGTACATTTCCATACCAATCTCCTATTGCTGCCATACATGTACAAATACTCATCTTCTCTTTTGCTTCCATCCATTCTCCTGCAATCATCCAAATCCTATCTAAAATATTAAGTCCTAAAAAAATATGTAACTATGAAATCTTGACTTTTTGTTATGAGTATACTTCTTTGTGAATGATATTAAGCGCATCACGGAAGCGTGAGGATCGCATTGTATGCGATCAGGAGCGACTAGTCGCACTAGTTGCTCGTTGCAGCGGAAATTAAAATTTTTTCATGTGACGCAACCACATAATCCAAGAACACTTCTCGGATCGTTTCGTCTAAACCACAAACAAGTAATAGGATTACCTCTTGAAGCGTAGTTGTGATCGAGTCTCTAAACGAAGATACTTCCCGTCTCAAGTCCGATCTGACGGAGGAGATGCTTGCTAGCATGTTGATGAAACACGTGCTTCTCGCAATCCGTGTTGATGATCCAAGCGGCGGATCTCCAGATCTCGATACATGAGATCCAATGTCTTCTTCACGAGCGAGGCACACCGAAGGAGACGGAGATCTACGAGCAAATGATCGGGCAGCATATCGACGACGCTGCGGCGATGGAGGCTCTCTCTAGGGCATCCATGGTGGACGGCCATATGAGAGAGAGAGAGTGTGTGGGCATGCATACAGAAAGAGAGACTTGTATTTTTCATTAGCATATGAAGAGCAAGGGATGTCCTTCTATTTATAATATTTTGGGATCCATGGATCTCAATCCATGGGACAACACAAATCCAATGGCTCTCATTGATTTGTGTTTCTTTTAATGGCTAAGATTTTGTTGGTAAAAAATCAACAATAATTAATTTAATTTAGATTAAGTATATTTATAAATCAATATAATTTAATCCCAAATTAAATCAATCAAGCATAAATGGAGATATTTGTATGGAGATTTCATGCAATCTTGGAAATCTCATGCAATCTTGGAAATCTCATGCAATCTTGTGAGATTGCATTATTTCTTGGAAATCTCCATGATTTTACAACAACAACACTTGTTGTAAATAATCCAACAATAATAATTCATAATTATGTTGTGAATATTGCAATTGTGCTATTGGAAAATTATGAATCACATTCACAACTCAAAATAAAATGTAAATTATATTTTCAATTAATTGTCCAATGTGAATACAATTCACATCAACATTTAATTAACAAAACAAATAGCTCTCTCTATATATTATAAATCACATTTATAATATACATGATTAATATGGATAGTCCTATCCACATTATTCATATCCATGATCATTAAATTACATTTAATCATCTTGGATCTCCATTCTCTTATTCTCAAATAATATGAATTACATTCACATTACTCGCATATTTGATAATCAAATCATATTTAATTATCTTAGATAACCATCCATATAATATGAATCAAGATCATATTATTCATGATAAACAAATCACATTTAATTATCAACTTTCTCAATGCTCAGATGCATATATCAACAATGAAATTATCCATGGACTCTTTCAAGGATAATGCGCTTTCTCCGTGAATACTTGGAGATAAGGATGGGGCGATTGTATTGTTCCACGAATAGTGACTTGGATATTGAGATCATATCTCAAATCCAGATCTCAGGCCTCCCATAGATGCTTGATTAAACCAAGGCCGCAAATCTAATCTTCTCATTGCATCTGAATCACATTGAGATCAATGTCCAACAATTGGTCAAATATTAGATTACTTCTCTACTGAGAGGAGTCACTAAAATCCAGAATTCATCACTCCCTAGGAATGGAAGCATCATGGTTATACAATCTTTTATGATCACATCACCCTCAGGTATTCCCAATACCTGTACATCCTGCATACTGGAAGACTCAGAATAAAACCCGAAGTATTAGATCAACTTTATATTGTTTACTGCAGGGTTTTTATCAGTACGTTTCTTATTCGATCATTGGGAGTTGGTATCGATCATATACTTTCCAAAAGCATATATCATACATATGTCTTGATCATATACTTTCCAAAAGTATATATCAAACCTACAAATTCAGTCAAGCTTACAAAGCGAGATGACCGTGCACGAAATTTGATTCTTTCCAATATCTCATGAGTGAGCTCATGTCTTCCGGTTCAGTAATTGAACCTGTATGTGTTGGACATGTGAGCCCCCGACGAACCATTCTTACAATAAATGTTATTGTAAATAATTCAACAACAATAATTCATAATTATGTTGTGAATATTGCAATCGTGCTATTGGAAAATTATGAATCACATTTACAACTCAAAATAAAATGTAAATTATATTTTCAATTAATTGTCCAATGTGAATCCAATTCACATCAACATTTAATTAACAAAACAAATAGCTCTCTCTTATATATTATAAATCACATTTATAATATATATGATTAATATGGATAGTCCTATCCACATTATTCATATCCATGATAATTAAATTACATTTAATCATCTTGGATCTCCATTCTCTTATTCTCAAATAATATGAATCACATTCACATTACTCACATATTTGATAATCAAATCATATTTAATTATCTTAGATAACCCTCCATATAATATGAATCAAATTCATATTATTCATGATAAATAAATCACATTTAATTATCAACTTTCTCAATGCTTAGATGCATATATCGACAATGAAATTATCCATGGACACTTTCAAGGATAATGCGCTTTCTCCGTGAATACTTAGAGATAAGGATGGGGCGATTGTATTGTTCCACGAATAGTGACTTGGATATTGATATCATATCATAAATCCAGATCTCAGGCCTCCCATAGATGCTTGATTAAACCAAGGACGCAAATCTAACCTTCTCATTGCATCTGAATCACATTGAGATCAATGTCCAACAATTGGTCAAAGATTAGATTACTTCTCTACTGAGAGGAGTCACTAAAATCCAGATTTCATCACTCCCTAGGAATGGAAGCATCATGGTTATACAATCTTTTATGATCACATCATCCTCAGGTATTCCCAATACCTGTACATCCTGCATACTGGAAGACTCAGAATAAAACCCGAAGTATTAGATCAACTTTATATTGTTTACTGCAGGGTTTTTATCAGTACGTTTCTTATTCGATCATTGGGAGTTGGTATCGATCATATACTTTCCAAAAGCATATATCATACCTATGTCTTGATCATATACTTTCCAAAAGTATATATCAAACCTACAAATTCAGTCAAGCTTACAAAGCGAGATGGCCGTGCACGGAATTTGATTCTTCCCAATATCTCATGAGTGAGCTCATGTCTTCCGGTTCAGTAATTGAACCTGTATGTGTTGGACATGTGAGCCCCCGACGAACCATTCTTACAATAAATGTTATTGTAATATATATGTTTATCAATAAAAGTTATAGATGTTTCACTCCCTTTCTAAAATTAAATGAATGAATGCACTATAGTCCCTCTGTACAATAAGGGTTATGTACCATGGCCATCTTGATGATCATATAGCTGTTGAGTCATTAAATGAATCATAGAAACTGGTGTTTGGATGAATTTCTAAAGAGTTAGATAGAGGACTCATCAAGCACCGTCAAATGATTATTAAGAGATGATCTCCAGCCTGAGTAGGAGATGACAATCATTTCTCACGTAGGCTGATATCTGACCGACCTCTTGATGCAGGTCCTCTGCATGGGAATAATGATTCGGAGGTGTCAGATTAGTTAGGTCAAAGGGTTGACTTAACGAGATCGAGATAACCTAAGTCCTATGTTGAATACTGTTACAACATAGGCACACATCCTCTGTCCAGAGACAGATGTGTTACTATATGTCTGAGTGTGTGCATTTGACAGACCAATAGGTTGATGACCTAACCAAGGTCTATACACCGACGTGCTGGTGTACATGTAAGGGCATATGAGTAATACGATCTCTGAAAGAGATCATACATGTTCACTTATGAACCGGAATACTTGAGCTCACTCATGAGGTATTGGAACCGATCAAATTCCATGCATGGTCGTCGTGCTTTGGAAGCATGATAAGAATTTGAAGGTATGATATATGCTTTGGGAAAGCATATGATCGATACCGATTCCCAATGACCAAGATTGAGAAACTTGGTGATCAAACCCTGAAGAAGACAATATAAAAGTGATTTACATCTTCAGGTTGATCATAGGTCTTCTAGTATGCAGGATGTACATGTATTGGGAATACCTGAGGGTGATGTGATAATAAACGATTGTATAACCGTGACGCTTCCATTCCAAGAGAGTGATGAAACAGGTTTGGATTTTAGTGGCTCCTCTCAGAAGAGAAGCAATCTGATCTTGGTCCAAGTGTTGGACATTGGTCTGAATGAGATTGAGATGCAATGAGAAGATTAGATTTGCGGTCTTGATTTAATCAAGCATCTGTGGGAGGTACGTAAGATCTGGATTTGAGATGAGATCTCAACATCCAAGTCACTATACATGGAACAATACAATCGCCATGTCCTTAACTCCAAGTATCTGCGGAGAAAGCACATTATTCTTGAAGGAGTTCAAGAATAATTCATTTGATGAATCATGTATCCAAGCAACAAGATGTTGATAATTAAATGAGATTTAATTATCAAGAATAACATGAATATGATTCATATTGTGAGAATGATTATCCAAGATAATTAAATGAGATATGATTATCAAGGAAACGCAGATTGTGGATAGTGCTATCCATAATATCTGAGTATATATATTATAAATATGACTTATAATATATTAGAGAGAGAGAGAGCACCTTTGTGAATAGCATTTGTTAATTATTAATGTGAATTGGATTCACATTAAGCAATTAATTGGAAATGTAATTTACAATTTAGTTTTTGCTGTGAATATGATTCACATATTTTCAATGGCATGATTAAAATATTCACTAATTAATTGGGAACTAATTTAGTGGATAATTTTGCAATAAATATACACAAATTAATTTGGAATTAATTTAGTGGATAATGTTGCAAGTAGATAAGAGATAATGATATGAATTAAAAAGAAGATAAACCACCTAATTACATGATGTGGTGTCACCCATGACTTGGTCATAGGTGACACCCCATGTGATTTGAGTGGATAATTATCTTTTTAATTATCATCTCATTATCTTATGATTATTGATTTATTTATTGAATTATAGCACAACATATATTTAATTTAATATAAATTAATATATTGTTGTTTTTTGAACAACAATGATCATGGCCATTGATTTAATACACATAACAATCTAACCATTGATTTTGTGTATGCCATGGATTGTGATCCAAGGACTCCCAAACTAGTATATAAAGAGGGCAACCCTAGCCCTTTGAGATACATTCATTCTACACGCCTACTCTCTCTCTCTCTCTCTCTCTCTCATTCTCGCCATCTTTCTCTCTAAGGTGGCCGTCCACCTTGTGTTTTGAGGGAATAACAATCGTCTCTACGTCGTTGTGCTATCGCTTTGATTTCTCGTGGATCTCCATCGTCAGATTTCGTTGAACGAAATCAGGAGATTCAAGGCTTGGATCTTCGTCGAGGATTGCGGGAAGCACGCATCTCATCATCGCACCCGCAAGTGCCATCTTCGTAGATCGGACTTGAGTCAGGAGGATCTCTTGCTTTAGAGATCTAGTGATCGCAACCACACTTTAAGAGGTATTTCTAATACTTTGTGGTTTGATGAAACGATCCAAGAAATGTTCTTGTGATCATGTGGTTTCATTTCTTGATTTAAAATTTTTAAATTCCGCTGCACCTAGCGACTAGTGCAACTAGTCGCCCTGATCACATGAGATGCGATCGTCACGCTTCTGTGACGCACTTGAGGATTCCTCGTATCCTTCAGTATGATCCCTTTGACAGATTGTAGTACTCATATGTCCTTACATGCACACCAGCGCGCCGGTGTATAGACCTTGATTAGGTCATCAACTTATTTGGTCTGCCAAATGTACATACTTGGACATATAGTAACACATCTGTCTCCGGTCAGAGGATGCGTGCCTGTATCGTGACAGCATACGATATAGGACTTTGGTTGTCTCGATCTCATTAAGTCAACTCTTGGACCTAACTAATATGACACCTCCGAATCTCTATTCCTATGCAGAGGACCTGCATCAAGAGGTCGGTCAGATATCAACCTAACTGAGAAAAGGATTTCCATCTCCTACTCAGGCAAGAGATCATCTCTTAATAATCATTTGACGGTGCTTGATGAGTCCTCAATCTAACCCATTAGATATTCATCCAAGCACCAGCCTCTATGATTTAATTATTGAATCAACAGTTGTATGATTATTAAGATGGACATGGTACATAACCCTAATTGTACTAAGGGACATATTATGCAAATTAGTTATTCTTCATTTCAGATTAGGGAATGATATTTGCAATAACATTTATTGAACAATGGCTCGCCGTGGGCTCGCATGTCCAACAATCTCCCACTAGCCCAAAGAGCCATTAGTGGGCTAATCATTTAAACCCATACTCATGTGGCAATCATAGGCTATTTAGAAAATAGCTAGGTAAGCTGATCAATCACTCTGTTCCCGCGAGACTACGTCAAGTCCTTTTATGGCACTTGCATATCCCAGTAACAGTGCTCACATCTAATGCGAATGTTGCATCTAATGCAACCAATACTCAATCTTATTGGTTATAGTGTGCTTGACATTAAAACTCAATAATTATTATAACCAGTTTTTCCATAATCCTTATCAGAATACCCTTATTCCCAGAGATCTCTATCTCTTAAGGTATCTGCAGTTAAGACCTTTTTAATCACTATCTATAAAGTCTTAGGTTCTTGATGATGAGACTTTGATATCATTATCTCTAAGTCTTGTCATCTTTGAAGATATAATTTTATTACTACAATTAAGTGTTTTATCTCCATAGTAGGATTAGAAACAGTTTACTACTCCCACTGCATGGCAGACATCTGGCTTTTCGTACATATCTAGCACATACCACGCTTCTACAACCGAGCACAAGGGCAAGCAGTTTTAGCATCATCAACACTTGATATGCTATCCCTTCAGATTGGTCAGTACCAAATCTTAAGGGAATGGAGCCTTCCTTGGATAGAATATATCCATGATGTTACAGTAATGTGACAATCACAATTCTCTCTCTTCTCTTGGCTTCTGAACAACTTCAGAACTAAGATCTAAGAGGTATCCTTGCAATCATATCTCAAGGTATGAAATAGCCATATCATAAAATACTTATCATAATCCTTATATCATTCTAAATGATTAGGATATTATCCACTGATGAGTACATATTATACTGGTATAATAGTATACAAAATACATAAAGAATTCCATTAATATCTGATACATACACCTCAAACATCACTTACTCCAGATATTATTGATTCTGCAAATACAACAAGAAAATCACCTCTAAAAATGCATAATTAAATTAATGCCCAAATTCTCTCTTCATCATCAAATTCAATTACTCATTGAAATACTTTATCCAAACAAATTGCATGATCATTAAATCCAATTTGGCTATACACAATTTGTTGGCAAGAAATGAAGAGGAAACATTGTACAAAATTCACATTCTTTATTCCCTCTCCCTTTCCCATACAACACATGGCTCAAGAAGTATTAAAAACCCATGTTCCCCATGCACCTTTTTCCCATGCACCTTTTTCCCAAGCAAATATTAAATCATATGCATTGGTAATGGTTGTTGTCTTTATGTGCAGGTGAGAAGGGAAGCCACCTACAACATCTATAAAATGACCCCCTTCCATGTAAATGGAAGGCACTTCTTACTCCTACCATTCCCTCTCAACTCCGACTTCTCTCCCTCTCTCAGGAAGCTCTTGCCCAAGGCATCCGGGTCTCTCTCTCTCTCTCGTCGAAGATCCTCTCTGCCACCATCTTCCTCGTCTCCATCCTTGTGTATGCGAGCAACCCATGCATCTTCCCGCACACTCCCATCTCCGTCATCATCATCGTCTTTACTATGGAATCAAATAAAGAAGCATTTCTTCCCATCTTATTTGTCGCTTGTATTTTTTCTACCTTAGTTAATTTGTTTAAGTTGAATTTGCAAGAATAACTTTTATTGTGTAAGCTATTGTCAACTCTATATATGCAATGCAAGTTTTATATTTCATCATTCTCTCTTGAAAGCTTCCAAGTAAATCTCATCTTCCCATATTAAATTGCGAATCAACACCCACTTCCTTAGTTGCACTCATACCATCATTTGCTTACTCTAAGTTCTAAGAAGTGTTTTCACCGTAGATCGCATTCTGTTATAAATTTTCTTTCATCACAATAGATTTAAAATTCGAATCAAGTTTTAAAGAAGAACAAAAAGAGCGAGTTTGCTTAGTCCCTGCGGATATGAACCTCTACTTGCCACATACTTTTGCATACTTTCATCGTGCTCGTAGTTATAATATTATTTGTTTGATTGTGGTTTTTCGTGGAACAACAATGACATGGATAAAACCAACTTTTTAAACCGCGTAAAAATGCAACAACATCTACATTTAACATGATGAACACAAAGGCACTCCCACTAAGCTTCACATGGCTCATCAAGATTCTATATGAAATCATAACATTTTTAATTTTTATCAAATCTTATGGTCCAACCTTAAGAAGCTTATTTGAGTCCATAGATGGAGCTCTCTAGCTTTCACACATTGCTTTCCTTAACGAAGCCCTGGGTCTACTTCATGTGAATATCCTCAAAGAGGAATTCGTCGAGAAGTGCAATCTTGACTTCCATCATGAAAGTTGTGTAGCTATAGTTAGCAATATTCTGATGGTTTTAAGCATGGTCACCGAAGAACAAGTCTCATCGCAAGCAAAGTCTTCTCTTCCGGTGTGTAGCTCATGGCTACGAACCGTGCTTTGAAGGTCTCTACCCTCTCATCTGGTTCCTTCTTCTCTTAAAGATCCATTTACACCTTAACGGATCTTACCCTTATAGGTGGATCCTCGAGGGTCCATATACAACATTTGTATATGAAGTCTACTTTATACCTTTATTGCTAAAATCCATCTTTTCATGTTATGATCCTCAGGAGTTTCATCACATAAAATCCGATCATTGTCAGACTTAACTGACACATGGAATACATCCTCAAATTCATTTGAAGAGGTGTTAGTGTTTCATCTTTAATTGTCCTTTTAGCTTCCAATTTCAGGAGCCTCATTATCATCTCAAGATTAAATGAGTTCCTTTACTTCATTTTCATCTTGATTCTCAAGAGTGTCATCCATTAAAAATCATATTCTTAGAGATGAGATCTTTTAAGAATCTCAAGGTCATAAAGTACGTATCCAATACCGTCCTTTATTTTCCTAATGAAGTAGCACTCTCTAGTGCTAGATTCCAGCTTGCATGCATGGAACCATATTAAGGATATATATTGTAGTCTCTACTACATATATACCTGGAAACTAAGAGGTAATTATGCTAAAATTCATCATTGATAAGATCATGGCACAGATGATCCAATTGTATGTCCCTATAACTCTATTGAGTTAAGGTGTGTTAGGAGGATTGAGATAGAAATGATATTCATATCTCCATAAGGTATTCTTTGAATTTATCTAACAGGTACTTGCTACCTAGATTAGATCAAATTCATTTTATCTTCCTTCAAACTTTGGTTCTAAACCAAAATAATAAAATCTTTGAACATTTCAAAGGTTTCTTAGGTGAAGAGAAGAAATCTCATATCATACATAATCATCAATAGATATCACATATCCATAATGTTTACTACGATATAGATGATCCGCATACATCAATATGTTTGAGATCCTGAATACCTTGACATCTTACACCTTTCTCAAGGAAGGGTGTATTGGACATATTTTACTTTTAAATACAGTATTCATAAGTATGTAAATTTTTGAAATTTTAGACATTCTAAAGTTTCATTCTTACTTGTCTATTGATAAAATCAACAGATAAATGTCCAAGGTTTGATGTCGGATCATTGTTAAATGATCTTCATCCTCATATTGATCTTTTAAAGGTTTAATTTCAATATTAGAAATCTTAATGAACCATTCATTAATTTTCTAATTCTGTTACTATCTGAAAGATATCCATCATAACTCTTTATGATAGGTTTATTCCAGAATTCATGTTTATTTCCAACACTTGGAAATAAACTATCAGTGTATTCTAATATCTATGTCATAGAGACATTCTCCAAGACTAAGGGCTCCCACTGAAATAATGAAGTCTGTCTATCCAATGGAGATTGTTGCAACAGTTGCATCAAAATCCATGTAGATGACTATAGAACTTAACATCAAAATTTTCAGTCTTCTAATATATATATGCAACCAATTGCAAGTGCCACTAAAAGATTGAGATACAATTATTAGACTTTATCTTATCAAATAAGCAAGTCAATATCAATGATTATATGCAGATTATTCTGATGCTCTATCGGAGTCCTTCTCTAAGGATTCTAGACAAACTTGATAGTCATACTATCAACGCATCAACTTATTACAGTATTGGCATTTATCCAACTATTAGGATGTCATATGGAAGTCATAGAAGTACGATCAACACATCAACTTTGACTATCCTTCTCATCTTGGGTCTGACCCATGCTTCCACTGCACTCCCTATATCTATAAACAACCATTGCTTAAGACTAAGGATCTCTTACGTTAAATTCAAAGAATTCAAAGTAAGAGTATGCTTCATTAAATTCATACAATATGAATATTATGAAGATTCATGAATGACTAGAGTATAGACAATAGAATGATGACACTCATCATATCTACATCCATCTAGACTCTTAAAAAACATTGGTTTAGGTAGGTATTCAAACATTTTGAATATATCATCTCTTATAGAGCTACCATTCTGCATGATGCAGTGAACCATGTCATTCGTGATAAACGTCAAGAGCACATATGTATGCCAGAATATCTTCTTAGATTTTTATAAGGATTAATTGACAATTATGATCATAATCGACATGTCACTTCCAAAGTACATTTGATGATATCAAGACTATAGAGACATACAAACCCTAGGGTTGTAATCCTATTATCTATTTAATTGTCATTCCTCATTATTATGAGGAAACTTACACATTGCGACCACATACATTATGTGTCCAACTGCAAGTACAATATCTGGATCATAGGTCCAATCCATGATATCATACTGGTTATTATTGAGTATAACATTGAGCGGGTTTAAATGAAAGGATTATCTGAAATAAGAAATTTGCATAAGTGTATATATTATATATATATATACATATTTTACTTTGATTTAGGAATTTTTATATCAAAGTTGTCTTGCCCTGTTAACACTGAAAGTTCATTCCCTTACCATTATATCTCAAGCAAGATCTGGGATCTCCTTCCTTATCTTTGTTACATCCCAATAATATGAGAACCTATAACTCGGATAAAAAGAAGCGAGAACACATTCTGCCTTGCAAGTCAAACTTGCATCTCCCAATTCGGTCTTTAACACCCGGACCCACCACCCCTAAGGCGATGTTGACCCGTCATTGATTAAACCAACCGTCAACATGAATACAACTCGCTATGCGCAATCCAATATCGCCGATCCAAATGGCTTGTATGTAGGAGCTATCACTTCGGACAGGCGTCTCCGACATACAATCTCTGGCGACGGAACCTTCACCTTGACGGGAGACCATGGATGCCACTTATGTGATCCTCCATATCATATTCAAATTCTAATTAATCATCATTATGAATTATATTCATTACGATTAGTTCTTCCAAGGGAAATAACATATCTATTTATAATAGAGTGTCTTAATTTTAATTGGATTCCAATTAATCTAATCATATTAAATTAATGATCCAGTTAATGTCCAACAAACATTCTTAGTTGTTACTTGAATTATGGTATTATCTCAAACACGTATTATTTTGAATTTTAATAATTAGAAATACATCATGATTTCTTAAGCATTATACTAACCCTACCCGCTGTCATGGCCAGTACCGACGGGAGTGGGACAGACCGTACACGGTGCAACCTGCTACCCCAGCGCTCCCCAACTAGACACCATATCCACCTCGGGAAAGGATAATGCAAAATAGATCACTTTATATTTGAGATGATCATCAGTTCTTCAATCGAAATTATACCAGATAATAATAATCAAAATAATTTTTATTAACATTATAATGAGATTTGCTAAACAAATCGCAAATCCTATTCAAGCAACATGTTTGTTAGAATGTCTATCATGTAGATCATGTAGCAAATGTTGTAATATATATCACATCTAATCAATTATTGATTAAGGCTATATCATTTAAGGAAATAATTATCATCAAAATTTTCACAAATATTTATGTACAATTATTCTAGGAAATTAAACAATTTAATTTCACTAATTGATTAAATGACAATTACTAGGTTCTTGATTAGGATAGTATTTCCAGCAGTGACCCTCAATAAAAATACCATATCTCAATCAATTTAAATCCAAATTAAGCAAAATAAGTTCCTAGAGTTTGCTAATTTGACTCACACTAGAACCTAAGTGATATTCATGCATTTCAAGGCGTTTCAAATCCGCAATTAACTCTTTAATTACGTTGAGATTCACAGTCCCCGAAACTGTGGATACATATTCACTAAAATGATCATAACTCGAGCATAAGGAATCCAAATTACGTAAACTCAGAACCTACAATTTCCTTATTTAATGGGGAACAAAATAAAATAATTATTTTTGTATTTAAACAATTTAAACAGTATCGGAAATAATGACAAAACAGAGATGCGAAAATAAAATGCGAGAAAACTTTCGCAAACCCTAATGAACCCAAGTCATCCTCGATTCATGGATCTCATCCAACACCTTCAACCTATATCTGATACTACTTGAAGGATATGGGTAAACCTTAAGTGCATCACAGAAGCGTGAGGATCGCATCGTATGCGATCGTTAGCGACTAATCGCACTAGTTGCTCGTTGCAGCGGGAATTAAAATTTTTTCATGCGACGAAACCACATGATCCAAGAACACTTCTCAGATCATTTCGTCTAAACCACAAAAAAGTAATAGGATTGCCTCTTGAAGCGTTGTTGTGATCGAGCCTCTAAATGAAGAGATCTCCCGTGTCAAGTCCGATCCGACGGAGGAGATGCTTGCGAGCGTGTTGATGAAACACGTGCTTCTCGCAATCCATGTTGATGATCCAAGCAGCGGATCTCCAGATCTCGACACACGAGATCCAACATCTTCTTAACAAGCGAGGTGCATCGAAGGAGACGAAGATCCACGAGTAAATGATCAGGCAACATATCGACGGTGTTACGGTGATGGAGGCTCTCTCTAGGGCATCCATGGTGGACGACCATATGATAGAGAGAGTGGGCGTGCATAGAGAATGAGAGAAAGAGAGACTTGTGTTTTTCATTATCATATGAAGAGCAAGGGGTGCCCTTTTATTTATAATATTTTGGGATCCATGGATCTCAATCCATGGGACAACACAAATCCAATGGCTCTCATTGATTTGTATTTCTTTTAATGGCTAAGATTTTGTTGGTAAAAAACCAACAATAATTAATTTAATTTAGATTAAATATATATTGATAAATCAATATGATTTAATCCCAAATAAAATCGAATGGAGATATTTGTAAGGAGATTTCATGCAATCTTGGAAATCTCATGCAATCTTGGAAATCTCATGCAATCTTATGAGATTGCATTATTCCTTGGAAATCTCCATGATTTTACAACAACACTTGTTGTAAATAATTCAATAAAAATAATTCATAATTATTTTGTGAATATTGCAATCTTTCTATTGAAAAATTGTGAATCACATTCACAACCCAAAATAAAATGTAAATTACATTTTCAATTAATTGTCCAATGTGAATCCAATTCATATCAACATTTAATTAACAAATATAAGTTACAAACATCACTCTCTTATATATTATGAATGACATTTATAATATATATGATTAATATGGTTAGTTCTATCCACATTATTCATATCCATGATAATTAAATCACATTTAATCATCTTTTATCTCCATTCTCTTATTCTCAAATAATATGAATCACATTCACATTACTCACATCTGTGATAATCAAATCATATTTAATTATTCAGATAACCCTCCATATAATATGAATCAAATTCATATTATTCATGATAATTAAATCACATTTAATTATCAACTTTCTCAATGCTCGGATACATATATCAATATTTAAATTATCCATGAACTCTTTGAAGGATAATGCGCTTTCTCCGTGAATACTTGGAGATAAGGACGGGGCAATTGTATTGTTCCACGTATAGTGACTTGGATATTGAGATCATATCTCAAATCCAGATCTCAGATCTCCCATAGATGCTTGATTAAATCAAGACCGCAAATCTAATCTTTTCATTACATCTGAATCGCATTCAAATCAATGTCTAACAATTGATCCAATATTAAATTACTTCTCTACTGAGAGAAGACTAAAATCCAAACTCATTTCATCACTCCCTAAGAATGGAAGCGTCATGGTTATACAATCGTTTATGATCACATCACCCTCAGATATTCCCAATATATGTACATCCTGCATACTGGAAGACTCAGAATAAAATCCAAAGTATTAGATCAACTTTATACTGTCTATTTCAGGGTTTTTATTAATAAGTTTCTCATTCGATCATTGGGAGTTGGTATCGATCATATACTTTCCAAAATCATATATCATATGTAGGTCTTGATCATATACTTTCCAAAAGTATATATCAAACCTACAAATTCAGTCAAGCTTCCAAAGCGAGATGACCGTGCACGGAATTTGATTCTTCCCAATATCTCATGCGTGAGCTCATGTCTTCCGGTTCAGTAATTGAACTTGTATGATTCCTTTGAGAGATCGTATTACTCATATGTCCTTATATGCACACCAACGCGCCGGTGTATTGATCTTGATTAGGTCATCAACCTATTGGTCTGCCAAATGTACATACTCAGACATATAGTAACACGTCTGTCTCCGGCCAGAGGATCTGTGCATGTATCGTGACAGCATACGATATAGGATTTTGGTTATCTCGATCTCATTAAGTCAACTCTTTGACCTAACTAATCTGACACTTCTGAATCTCTATTCCTATGCAGAGGACTTGCATCATGAGGTCGGTCAGATATCAGCCTAACTGAGAAAAGAATTGTCATCTCCTACTCAGGCTAGAGATCATCTCTTAATAATCATTTGACAGTGCTTGATGAGTCCTCAATCTAACCCTTTAGATATTCATCCAAGCACCAGCCTCTATGATTCAATTATTGAATCAACAACTGTATGATTATTAAGATGGCCATGGTATATAACCCTAATTGTACTAAGGGACCTATTATACAAATTAGTTATTCTTCATTTCATATCAGGGAATGATATTTACAGTAACATTTATTGCATAATGGCTTGCCGTGGGCTCGCATGTCCAACACTTTGGTCTTCAATTCACAAATTTCCCATTTTATATGAATATTAGTTTGCAAGCTTAGCATGAAATTTGATTTGAAATATAAAATGTAGTAGATGTTAAGGGGCCATAGATTTGTGATCCACTATTATTTTCTTGAGGGGTTTTCATAAATTTTAAAAATAGGCAAAAGTTATTCATGCATAAAATATTGGTCTTTGCAATTCACCCAGATTTGATTTCTAAGCATTTCTTATGTAAAAAATGCATGCATGTGATAGGTCACATACTAATCAAAATAAGAAATTTACTGGAAAGGCTCCAAGTAAATTACACTCACGTTTTTTTTAAATGACAATTAATTGACTCAAGAACACCAGACAAAGTAATACATGTAGTCATAGGAGGTAAAGTGGTATAGGAACATAAAAATTTTGGGACGTATTTTAGAGAGAGGAGATATTGTTACATTAGTTCCGGTCTTGTTAAAATGATAAATTACAGTTTGTTGTATAAAAAGTTTGTCATCCTATTCATTCTGGTTGTGTGATTAGTAAGACAATGATTCATGATTGATGATACCCACTGATCAGAGGAAGTTGTTGACAACCACTTCTTAATTGAAGAAAAGCAGTGTTCTCGCAAATAGTTCTTAGTTTGAATACCTTAGTTGTAATTCATTATTCTGGGTCATAGCTTTCTGCGAATAAGGAAAATCATAAGGGACGATTTCTCCATTTCACATTCTCATGATACTTTATATATATATATAATATTCCAAATCTTATCGCTATGAAGACCGCACATGAGCGATTCTAATGATTGGGCGATTGAAAATAGTTTTGTTCCTTAAAAGCAAGTAATTAAGCCTATATACTTAAAGTAGGTTGAGAATCAATGATAACCAATAGGTTGTTAAGCAGAATATTTAGATGCATACGGTTAATCATGGAAGAAATTGAGAAAGAGTAAAGTGGTCAAGAAAAAATGATGGTGAATCAACAATGACTAGAAATTAATATTGCCAGTCATGGTAACTATTACACCTGATTGTGCGTGGGTGCGAAGACCCTCAACTGGGCAGGGGATAGGAAGCCTAGTTTGGGCAGCAGCCGTCAAGTACGCGGATTTAGGATCTCAGTCTTTTTCACGATTTTTACACGAGCTCGCTGTGTTTTTACGCATCGTTGGGATCCCGACTTTGACCAGTTCGGTTGACCCTTTGTTTTAGGATACCTAGGCAGGGATCCTCGATTTTTAGTTTCCGTACGAGCTCGTTTGTCCATTACCGGCAGGGCCATTTTTCTAGAGTAACTTTTCCGAAGAGTCTCTCTCACCCATCTCTGGGGCATAGTTTTCGAGTAGACATTTTCTTTTATTGGACTGTACTTCCAATTAGAGGGCGAGACGGAAGAGCCCTTTTGTAGGCTACCTCACCACTTGAGTTTGTTTACTTTTGCCAACAGACTTGACGATTCTATATCCAAATCATCCATGTTTACATATAAGTCATCAATAGTTACATCAAAGACAATTGCAGTTGAGGTTTGTAGGAGTTTCAATTAAAGTTGAGTTGGTAGAAAGTGAATAAAATTAGATTCGAAATCCCCATAAGCTAGTGGATGTGTTGGGAACTTAGTTACGATGCATTAAACAATACCGCATGCTTACGGAGGCACCCCAACCCTAAGGTACTCCCCACATCTAGAGTCATAGTGTGAGGTCACACACTAACCAAGACCACATATTATCCCTTAGACTTGAGAATTTAATAAATCAATAAACTTTTCTAATCTCACTTTTCACATCGTCAAAATCTACAAACATGATATCTAAACAATATGAGAATATATATACACACACACATGCACATACACTTATGAACAATCAATTACACTATAAATATGTTATATATATGAGAAATGTTAGGATAATGGGTGAGCATGGGTGGTATTTACAAACAACTTGAAAACCTTTTTACATTGCAAGTAGATGTAAATTTTAGATGTTTATGCCTTTCTACTTGCCTATTTTGCAACTACATTAAGTGACATTTTTTTATATTTTATAATGTGATTTTGGGAAGTATCAGCAATTGTTGATATCGCGACCCCGATTCCCGAGCTGTCGGATCCTCCCATATCCGGATCTGGTTACTCAACAATAATTTATTCAGCAATCACAACTAACATTAAGAAATAGACCGCAAATAAAATACTCAGAAGAAAGTATTTCAACACTTTTCCATTCACAAAATAAAGTTCAGATGATACAGTGTCCCACTATAACCATTTACATGTACATCAGCTTGAAAGGAAAATATACAAAAGATTACTAACTACCTTAAAAACTAAAGCTACTGTGGCTGGCTGGATGTCTAATATATAAGTTGGATAAATTCTTAAGTCCTTACGATGGCTCACCGACACCTGTTGGGTTTTCCATAAATCATAAGATAAAAATTAGCGAATGCTAAGTAATGAAGAAGAGAAAAGCAAACAAACTGTGTAATTTTGCAAAACTTATTATCATAAAAGGTTTCATTCCTTCTTGTTAATTTAAATCCTATTCCTTTTCTTTTATTAAACAGGGTCTCAAATCCTCAGCCTGAAAAACAAATGAGCACACCATCCTCGAGGACTCGGTTGCTTAAAACCTCATGCCAATATTTAATCATATAACTGATGAAGCCACATTTCATCATCTTTATTCTATCATTTTGGCATCAAAAGCCCTAGGAAATGCGTGTAAATACCCTTAATTCCCGTATCTTAGCACCCATGCATGTGTATGTAAATAGTGTATAAAATACTGTAATTAAAGCCAAAATTATAAAATAAATCAAAGATAAGAAAAAGAATAAAATATTGTAAATATTATAAATATTTTATGACCCGAAACCCCGAGACCTAGGCATCTCGATGGTTAAGTCAACAAGGAATAAAGTAGGGGGAGATAAGGGCCAAAATACAATAAAAATTCCTTTTGTTTAATTCATTCTTTAATTATTTTGGGACCTATTTTTAGTCCCACCTTTTATACTTTAAATAAAGAAACTTTGTAAATAAAAGTTGTATATAATTAAATAAAGAAAAATAAAAATTGATTTCACTCAAAAATAATGCACAGATAAAAAGTTATGATCTAAATAAGATTCCGGAATCCCAACTTCCCAGACCCGTATCTCTCAAATGAAAACTCAAAATTTATCAAACTCACCTCTAATTGTATATAATTTTCAATAATCTATTTAATGAAGGTGGTTTCGTATTTTTCGGAGTTACGGTTTGAAAGTTGAGTTTTGGACCCCTATTGTATATTATACCAATTAAAATATTTATTTTATTTATTATTCATTATTTTATTTCATATTTTTATTATTTCATAGATTATTATATACGTACATATTCAAACTGGAATAAAATGATAAATAAAACATTAAAAAAAAATAAAATTCTTGTATAAAATACATAGAAAAATTACCAATGTACTGTGTTAGAACCACGTTTTTGGCCGTTTTCGCCGATTTTCGGAGGATGCATCGTGCATCGTTTCACAATGAAGTCTTCTTGACTTTTTCTCCTCTTATATCCATTATACACGCCCAGTATATAGTTTTAGCATTGGATCATGTATTTGCCCTATTTTCGTCGAGCTTTGGAGCATGATTATCATGTTGTCTGACCCCCCCCTCTGCTGTGCGTCAGAACATTAGTTTTTGCCAATATTCTCGAATTTTTATAGGCCGATTCGTTCACCCAATCGCTGGGCTTCCTTCTAGACTTTTTCTCTACATACATCCATTATACACGCCCAACCTTTATATCTAGAGTTGAGTTGTCTATTCTCAAGATACACACCGATCTTCATGCCACCACATCAACTCTCTAACCAGTCTCTGCCACTCCTGTCGGATCCTTGTTTTTGTCCAATTTCTCGGATTTTTCATGGCCGACCCTTTCACCCAATGGCTAAGCTTCCTTCACAACTTTTTCTCCTTGATGTACCCTCATACACGCCCAGAGGTTGCTTGAAGGATTGGTTCAACGATTTGCTAGATATCCATCGTTCTTTGGAGCCGCCCACCTCACATGTACAAAAAGACCACATCTTCTTCCAATTCGTTTTTGAACCCTCTTGGACCCATTTTGGCCACCCTCCTTGGAGCTCAAGATAGAGTGAAGTGACAGTGAGCTCCCCAGCTCCTCGGAGGCGCGTCTAGGCGAGTCGAAGGGCGGCTCCATCACCATCTCCGACCACCTTAGCCGTGAGGTCCATCTCGCCATTCTTGGCTTGAGGTTTCGTATTTTCTTTCATTTTTTCTTGTTTTCTTGCTCTTTATTCACTTGTAGATCATATATTTATTCTAGCATTTCGTTTACTTGCTTTTTAGTCACTTAATCACCTAGTTCATCCCTCGCCGGAGCAAGCTCCGGCGAGCTTCGATCCCATCATTTTGACTTTCATTCATCCTCCTCGACGTGGCTTTCATCTCACCGCCGCCATCCTCCGCGATTTTACGTATCCTCATACACAACCCCCTTCATCTTCGGCCACATACGGTGGTCGGAGCACATCCTTCTTCCCTCACCAAAGCGAAGGAAAACCCATTCACATCCCATTTTTTGTGTACCTAACATCTTGGCCGAGTTTTGTACTCGAGCCTACCTTCTAATTGCAGGTACATCGGAGCACTTTCACGCACATTCCCTTGTTATCCAAGATCAGCTTGACACCACCTGGATTAGTGGGGCATTTTGCAATCACGTCCCCGCATTTTTGGCATATTTCGGAAAGTTTTCGAGTGCATTTTTGTACTGCAGTTTCGTATTTACTTTTTCATCTGTACCCCTGTGTTGTAATAGCTATAACTCATTCGTCTGAACTCGGTTTGTCGTGAGATTTTTTTGTTAGAAAGCTGTATAAGAGTTCTATATCATATCCAAATTTCAGATTTTTCTGGTTTAAGAACTATTTATGGCGAATTTATGATGTCGGAACACTGATTGGGCTTGTTTTGTTGATAACATTTTAAATACTCAAAATCACTTGCTCATTTTTGGATATGTGTAGTAATTAGTAGAGCCGAATTTGTGTGCAAATTTCAACAAAAGATATTGTGATTTGTGTCCTGTAGAATTTCTACAATATTTTGAGTGATTGATTTATTTATAGAGCATCATTTATCTATTTGAAAATCTAAAAATATATGCGTGTGCCCCTAAGTTTGTTCTACAACCAGGGATTTTTGTTGTATTTTTATCATGTTGTTTGGTTAGTCAAAAAAATCAAAAACATCATTTCTACCTTCCTGCAGTCTTTTATTTTTATTATATTAATTCCTTTTTGAAAAATTCCAAAAAAAATTATATTTTGTTTGTTTCTATGTGTTTTAACTTCAGACCAAAATTCATTAAAAATTTCAAAAGGAAACCCCTATAAATAACAAAACACCAAAAATCTTCCTAAAAATCTTAAAAATTCTACAAAAATCCTAAAAATACAATTTCAGTTTCTATATCTTCTTTGATTTATTATCTTTCAATTAAAATTAATTTGAGGAATGTTGAATTCTGTTTGATATTTTTCATCCTCATTTTAATTTCGGCCAGCAACTTATCTCACTGTTTACTAGTATTTTTCCCTTAAAAAGACAAAAAATAGGAAAAATCTAGAAAAATTACAAAAACATTAAAAAATAGAAAAAGAACCAAAAACATGTTATTCTCTGATTTTTGAACATTTTCCCTCATCTTAATAAATACCCTATCCTTTCTTCCCTTATATTGTATATATATTCCCTTATTGAAAAAGAAAATACAAAAAAATATATAAAATATAAAAACAAAATAAAAAAATCAGAAAATCAAAAACCAAAATACAAAATTATAAAATTAAAAATAAAAGATAAAAATTAAAACCCACAAAAATATTTGCATATTGTAGGCATTGATCACAATCACATCACATTTTGCACTTAGCTCGATCTATCCTGCCTTGCTCCCTGTGTTCGAACTCTCTACATACTTACACATATACATCTTATTTGTAGAGTTAAAAAATAAATTTTACTCCACAATTTATTTGTCATTGCTTGATTTATTGATTGTGGGTTCATTGTTGATTAAATCCAGATTTTGAGTGGTCAACACTTCGACTGTGTTCCCGCCTTGTGTGGAATACAAGACCGCTTAATTTTTGGGTTTATCAAATGGCGCCATTGTCGGGGAGCAACAATGTACAGAGCATTCTTTTGTGATTAATTGTGGATATTTGCCTATCTTTTTATACATTCATTGAACTCTATTGTTGATTGGTCTAATCACCCTTTTTGTTGAATTTTGTGCGAGGTACCGTCGAGCGAGGGGCACCTACGTGAAGGCTTGCTTAGCATCAAAGAGACTTGGAGGCTTGAGAAGATCATCATCTTTGTAGAATTTTTGTAGTTTAAAAATTTTGTAATTCAAAGTGAGAGAGAGACTTCATCTGTAATAACTTGGACTCTCCAGGACACTTGGGCCTAATTTCCAGTGTTTGCTCACTTTGGGGCTCATCGCGTTTTGTGTTTTTCGCGGCTTTATCGCTTTTATTCCTATTTGTTTCACGAGGATTTAGCCCCTAGACATAGGAATTTTTGTTGACTATGACGAACTAAGAAGCTAAGGCCCAATCCCTAATATCTTGCCTGTACCTATAGAACGTAATTGTACTTGGCTAAAAATCCATTGAAAAAGCTATTTAACTTGGACTAGAGACCACATGCCGCGAGCCCACCCTGTCAAGCGCTACTCCTGAACTCGATGTGTCGAGCAGGGAGGGGTGAGTTTAGACCGGACTCCGGACTCTCTTCTTTATCATAGCTACTTGTTCTTCACGTTAATAGAAGTTGTTCATCTTAGGACGATTTCCTCGTGCATGCATCTAGATAGTTTTATTTACTGTCTTTAAATTATGCGCGGATCACTTTGCATGTAGAGTGCTGGCGGAAAGGTACGCATTTCTATCCCTGCATGCATCATAGAATTTTGACCGCAACATCGGCTTTTTCCGATTTCCTCCCCCAGTTTTATTGGACTCTAAACAAGGAAATTGGAAAATTCGTTAGATGATGATTGCTCAGAAAAATACATAAAAAGTGAAAACAATAAAAATTGGGACTGCTAATGCAAACTTGACCTTAAAACTCATCCCACCAAAAACTTTGTCTTGGGGAGAGTAACCCCCTCCTTGTTTGATTTATCTGTTGCGAGAGAGTGACCCGACTCTAGGATAAAGCACACTCAAAATTTTAGTTGACTACTGGTCGTGGTTAGTCGTTCTCCAGTGAGGATCTCTCCAGTAACCGGTAAAGCGGACCGCGATGTCCTTAGCAGAGTGAATTAGCGGGAACAACCAGGTTATGGTTTGTAATTCATACTGGCTGGGAAAGATCTGATGTGGATTGGGACAGTCGGCTAAGAAAGTAGGGTACCTAACAGCTCACTCTAACGCTCTGATAGATTGACTGATCACCTAATAAAATTTGACAAGATAATAGACCGAACTCTCACGGTCATCAGCTCAAGAGTTGTGTAGGTGAATTTTGGGGTTTTGATTTATCATCCTGTTTGCATTCCAGATCTCATCCGCCTTTCTCTAGATCAAGATGATGGTAAGGAGATCCCTTAGGCCACATCTGGTGGCACCGCTATCGAGCACTCCTCCTTTTTCATCTAGGTCAGCTTCGGGAGTCCAGACCCACTCTCCGAGCCTGAGTTTACATCCACCCTCTTCCCCCTCAACCACCCTTCTTCTTCTATCAGTCCAGTGGTGTCAGAATTTAGTGCAGAACAGAGTTCAGAACATTTGACGACACCTGAGATGGATTCCTTTGGCTTTGCAGAAAATCAAGATATGGAAGGAAGAGAGGAACACCCAGATGAGCAGAGACCACCTCCATACCTGTTTTGATCAAGCTGCCATCAACAACTCACTGTTAGCATCCCTGGAAACCATGCAGACACAGATCCGAGATCAGGGGATGGTCATGGGTGAAATAATGAGAGAGATACGCGAGGGACGAGAAGAAAGAAATGAGGGCAAAGAAATACCAGATGCAGAAAGGAGGAGGACCTGATCAGCAACGACCACCACCAGCAACCATGAGGCAGTTGCATAACCCAGCTGCAACACTCACTCACCGATGGATCAGACTCCCTCCCATATATGGAGACTTCGATCTTCACCCACATACTATTCAACTACTGCCGAAGTTCCATGGGCTTGCCACTGAAGAACCACACCTCCATCTGCAAGAATTCAAGATGCTATGCAGTACAATCCATGATAGATTTGTGACTGAGGACACCATCAAAATGATTGCTTTCCCGTTCTCCTTGGTTGATAGAGCCGCCTATTGGCTCAAACACTTGGGAAGGTACATCGACACTTGGGAACAGCTCCGGACCGCGTACTTAAATAAGTATTACCCACTCGGCCGGACAAATGCAGCAAGAGCTATGATCAGCAACTTCACAATGATCCCAAATGAACAATTCCATGAAGCCTGGGATCGCTTTAGAGAGCTCATTGACCGGTGTCCACATCATGACATATCAAAGCCCAACTTGGTTCAGAGTTTCTTTTGTGGGCTGACACCAGAGCTGCAGGGGCTTGTTAATGCCTCTTGTGGAGGATCATACTTTTCAAAGGGTGAAGATGATGTTTGGGCCATTTATGAAGGAATGGCAGAAAACTCTACAGTTATGGCCCAAGCTAGAGTCTACACACAACAGAAACCTCCCCAAGGAGCAGGATCATACCAGAGGATCGCCCGCATCGATGCCGGTCCCCATACTCCTTCAGCAGCAGCTCAAGATGAATCATCAGCAGCTGATATGGGCATAAATTAGTGAAAAGTTGGACCACCTTGAGATTTTGGAGAAGAAGCAGGGCCAGGGCATGGCACAAATAGACCAGTTGGCTAAGACCATGAGTGACCTGAAGACTCACATCTTAAGTATTCAAGAGGCACAATCATTTTCACATCAACCTCCCAGGTCACTGGCTGAGTCCAGAGGTAGCCGTTCTACCCCACTACCTCCCGCATACCGCCAAGTTCACCATGTTCAGGAGGGACCGGTATAGCAGTTGCCGCATTATTCACAGCAGCCACCATCTCAGGACACTCAGACGGTGATCTATCAACCGGATCAACCATTAGCAGCACTACCACCTCCACCCTTCGAGCAGGAGCCGTTGATGGAAGTCAACGGGATATGGTACAACCGGTACCCCCAGCAGCCCGGGGATTCGTCGCGATCACCCCGAATTTCGTTGGTCCAACGGAGGTACCTCATCCCAACAGCAGCCTCCGGCTCAGGGCAATCATAGTGGCCAACACCAGCAGCCCCAATACTCCCAACAACAACAGTAGCAATATCAGCAGAATCCTCGTCACGCCTATCAAGGGCAGCAGTGGAGGCAGCGCCAGCAGCCTTACCAGCAGCATTACTCTCAGTTCCACCAGCAACCTCAGATCCAGCAAGGGAACACTCCCGGTTCTCTCGTAGCCATGGAGAACCCAGCACTTGACGATCTCGCCCGCTTGCTCTCCGAATAGCAGGCATCCTTTCGGCGAGAAATGGACGAGTTCCGGCAGGAAATGAGGGACATTATGAAAGGCAAAGCCGTCATACCTACAGAGATAGAGCCGAATCCGAATAACCTGAAGAGAAAGTCTGAGCAGGTACAGTTTACAGAGGATACCACTCCTAGTGCTTATTTGAATGGCATGCATTCTATGTTTGATACTCACTTCGTGTCACTTAGGAGCGGTAGGGAACCAGCTGGCGGCGGCTCATCTGAGGGACAACACCGGGGAGATTCTAGAGCCCCAGAAGAGGAGAGGAGCGGTGCTGATGCCGCTAGCAACAACGATGATGGCGGTGGTGCTGATGCCACCAAGGATGACCTTCCAGACGACGGTACTGAGGCCGTTGTAACACCAGATGCAGACGGTGGTGCTGAAGCCACCATTTTTGATGATGAACCAGAATACGGTGCTGAGGCCGCAAAGAAGAATATTTTGGGTGGTGCTGATGCCCCCATTTTGAATCCATCTGTATTCCAACCTTCTGTACTATCATTTTCTGTATCTCTGGACTCCATGAAAAAGAACAAAAAATTGAATAAAGGAAAGTCTTCTCCATCTATTCCAAGTCCATGTGTGATGAATGATGATGATTGCATGGATGCCAGTCCTTCACAGGCCCAGGAGCCCTCTCCTAACCCTCTGTCTGAGGAGGGCCCATCTATCCCCCTTCCCTCAAACACTCGGCTTGACTAAGGGGAATAAAAAAGAAAATCCCAAAAAGACCCAGCAGTTAGAGTTCAACCAACAGATGATAGATAGATTTCAGATCCAGCTGACTCTATAGGAGGCACTTGAGCACATCCCCCTCTTCCAAAAGAATCTGAGAGAGAAGACCACTGTACGCAGGAAGAGGCGGAACAATAGAGGAGAGTATCCATGTGCTCACCCTGCCACATGTTGTGCCATTCAGAACCAGCTGCCAGCCAAACGCCTAGATGCAGGAGCTCCTTATGTCAGATGTCAGATTAGTGAGCAGCGGTTCGACCGTACTCTATCAGACAATGACTCTTCTATCAACCTCCTTCCGGCAGCCTTACTCGACCGATTAGAGTTTGGCCCTCTTTTTCGGAGCAGGACAGTCCTTCAGTTTGCTGATCGATCGATTAAGAGCCCGAAGGGGTTGTTGAGAGACGTGGTCGTCACCATTCAGGGCCTAAAATTTCCCATGGACTTTGTTGTACTGGACATGGAGATCCCTGAATCGGTGACTGATGCCCCCATCATACTAGGACGCCCATTCTTGGCCACAACCAAGGCAGTATCCGACCATGATAGTGGGGAAGGTGTACTTTCGCGTAGAGGGTGAAAGTATACAAATAGAGACGATCGACGAGATCAAAGCGGAGATTCAGCCTACTCAGAGCAGAACAGTGATGTAGGGAAGATGACAGATGCCGAGTTAGGACGTCCACCAGGAGTGTGACTTTGTGATGACCGATGATGAAGCAGTTTGGGAAGATCCAGAAGCACGAGCACTCGCCTTTTCTGTAGATTCAGAGTACATACCTTTTGTGGCAAACGAGAGTTTAGAGAGCACACACTTGGCAGAGGACACCACACAGGTTGACAGTTTTGCGTACTGAGTGGTGACATTGATGTTTGTTCTGATTCAGATCCCTCAGAGGCAGACTTTGATTGGAAGGATTTCGATGCGTATTTGCATGTCTACTTCCTGATGAGCCGACAGACAGGACGGGAGAGCGAGCCAGCACAAATGATAGACACACCAGCAGGATTCCCTTCGTCAGAGGATCACGTACAGCGGAGAGTTCTCACATGCAGACCTGGTTGATTTCACTGCAGACATATCAGAAGCCAGATTTGCCAGCTCCCACCAAGCCAGAACTGAAGCCTTTGCCGCAGTCGCTCACGTATAGATTCCTTGCGGGTGAACCAGAAATGCACCCAGTCATTATCTCAGGAGATTTGACTGGAGAACAAGAATCTCGACTGATGGAGGTTCTTGAACGAAACCGCAAGGCAATAGGATGGAGCGTGGCCGATCTCAAGGGGATAAGTCCGGCCCTGTGCTCCCACCATATATACCTCGAGGAGGACGCTAAGCCTTCGCGTGAGTTCCAGCGACGGCTGAACCCGAATCTTCGAGATGTAGTAATGAAGGAGATATCTAAATGGTGGAGCGTCGATTTTATCTACCCCATCTCCGACTCCAAGTGGGTTAGTCCTTTACATGTGGTACCCAAGAAGACGGGTATCACTACAGTTGTGAATGAGTCTGGAGAAGAGATCGCCACCCGGGTACCCACTTCTTGGAGGGTCTGTGTGGACTACAGATGATTGAATGAGGCCACCAAGAAGGATCACTTCCCGCTACCATTTATTGATCAGATTATCGAGAGGCTAGCCGGGAAGAGTCATTACTGTTTTTCTTGACGGGTACTCCGGATACAACCAAGTGGCTATCGCACACGAAGACCAGGATAAAACGACGTTCACCTGTCCATTTGGGACGTATGCTTTCAGACGGATGCCCTTTGGTCTATGTAACGCCCCTGCGACATTCCAAAGGTGCATGTTGTCCATCTTTTTGGACATGATAGATGACTGTTTGGAGGTCTTCATGGATGACTTCTCGGTTTATGGCGACGGGTTCGATGCTTGTCTTGACTGCCTAGACTGAGTGTTAGCAGCGCCTGCATAGAGGGTAAACCTTGTACTATCTTGGGAGAAGAGTCACTTATGGTGACTCAGGGGATGGTCCTTGGTCACATCATCTCCAACAGGGGCATGGAGGTTGATCCGTCCAAGGTTGATATCATTAGAAAACTCAATCCACCGTCCAATTTGAAACAGTTGCGGTCTTTTCTGGGGCATGCCGGTTTCTACCGACGTTCATTCAGGACATCAGTCAAATTGCCCGACCGCTGACGGATTTATTGACTAAAGACACCGAGTTCCTTGTAGATGATAAGTATCTTAAGTCCTTTGAGACTCTCAAGAAGTTAGTTGTCGAGGCTCCTGTCCTTCAGCCACCCGATTGGTCTCTTCCATTTGAGATCATGACGGATGCTTCAGATTATGCCATTGGGGCTGTGCTTGGACAGAGGAGGGGAGGATTACCCTATGCCATACACTACGCTAGCCGGACTTTGGATGCAGCTCAGAGGAACTATACAGTGACTGAGAAAGAAATGCTAGCGGTAGTCTTTGCTTTGGATATGTACAGATCTTACATTCTTGGATCTAGAGTGATAATTTTTACTGACCACACTGCCATTCGATACTTGATGTCGAAGAAGGATGCCAAATCCAGATTAACCAGATGGATCCTTCTCCTCCAGGAATTTGATATTGAGATTAAGGATATGCCTGGAGTTAAGAATGTTGTGGCAGATCACCTCTCCCAGCCTAGAAAACCTTGAGGAATCTGAGCCCATAGCACCTATCACTGAAACTTTTCCAGATGAGGTGATCCTTGCTATCACCTCTCTTCCATGGTATGACGACATTGTGAATTACCTTGTTGCCAAATCCATTCCACACGGTTGGCACAGACAGCGGCTTGAGACCTTCCTTGCGAAGGCCAAATCGTACCATTGGGAGGATCCCGTCCTTTATCATGAGGGAGGGGATAGTATCTAGAGACGGTGCATTCCTCAAGATGAGCAACATAGCATCCTCACCTACTGTCACAAGCTTGAGGCAGGAGGACATCATTCTGGGAGACGGACAACACAGAAGGTGCTCCAATCCGGCCTTTGGTGGCTTACCCTTTTCAAGGATTCTGATGAGTTCGTGGAGAAGGTGTATGACTGTCAGAAGATGGGTACTTGCGGACAGAGAGACATGATGCCCATGCAGTCCATTCACTTTTTGTGAGGTTTTTGATGCATGGGGAATTGATTTCATGGTCCCATTTCCTAAAAGTCAGGGGTTTGAGTATATTCTTCTTACTGTGGATTATGTTAGTCGTTGGGTTGAGGCCATCCCCGCCCGAGCCGCAGATGCTAAAACCGTATGTCGTTTCTTGAGGAAAAATATTATTTCACGGTTCGTGGTGACTAGAGTCTTGATTTCAGATGGGGGGTCTCACTTTATAACGACAAGGTCAGGGCCCTTACAGACGAGTTCAATATTGACCATCGTGTTGCCACACCGTATCACCCTCAGACTAATGGTTCTTGCTGAAGTATCGAATAGGAAGATCAAGACAATTTTGCAGAAGGTAGTCCGCCCAGACCGAAAAGAATTGGTCACAACTTTTGGACTCGGTCTTGTGGGCTTATCGGACTTTCCTTCAAGACACCATTAGGACATCTCCCTTTCGTCTCGTCTATGGCAAGCCGTGCCATTTACTAGTGGAGATAAAGCATAAGTCACTTTGGGCAGTTACAGAGCTATTGTTGGATCCCAAGAGTGTAGGAGATCAGAGGAAAGCGAAGTTGGCAGCCCTGGAAGAATTAAGAGATACAACCTTCTCAAGTGCCCTACAGTATAAGAAGAAAGTGAAAGTATGGCACGATTCCCGAATCAGCCATAAACAATTTTGAGCCAGAACAACAAGTATGGTTATTTGATGCTAGGCTAAAATTATTCCCAGGGAAATTACAAAAGCAAATGGAAAGGACCATATGTGGTCCGGAAGGTGCATAATATGGCAGCATTGATATATCCGAACCTTCATCATCTTCCACCTTTAGAGTCAATGGTCAGCAATTGAAACCATATCTAGATCATGATCCGCCGACCGTTGATGTTGTCCCGATTCATTTGGTATGAGATGATTCTTTGACTCACACCTTCGGCATCTCGTACATGATTATCACTGAGATCTGACATTGTATATATATTCATCTGTACATCGATCACTCATTCTTTATGGTTCACACTCCATCGTCATCTTATGATTTTGCTTTACTTAGGACGTACTTTGTCCTAAGTATGGGGGGGTGTGCACCCCAAGTTTCTTCTATTCTTTGATCATCTCTATTGTCTCCTCTTCCTCTCTATACTTAGCGATATCTTACCCTAAGTATAGGGTGGAGACAGTCTGAGTACGATCTGTTCATTCCCACCCTTGACCCTCCCTGCTTTGTGTCAGTCTGCTATACTTAGGATTATTTGATCCTGAGTATAGGGGGGACGGTCAACTTCTCATTCATTCGTTTATTCATTCTTTGGACTTTTCTATACTTAGTACAGAGTATGTCTTCTCTTTTCTCTCCGATCTATGAGGACATAGCTCAAGCCAAGTATAGGGGGGTCGTATATACTGCGTATATACTTTAGCCATAACTCGTACTTTCGTATTTTTACTAATAATTATGGATAATCATTCTTTAAAATTCATTAAAAACCCCTAATAAAAAGATGTTTCATTCCTCAAATTCTTTTTTGTATATACTGATTAATAAATCATGTGAAAATATTTTTTTGAAAAATGTTTGAAAAATAGTTTGAAAATCCTTGTGAAAAATCTTTTGAAAACTATTTTGAAAATGTTTTGTTACATGTTTTCAACCTTTGTAAAAATATTTTGATTGTAAAGTTTATTTTCTTTGTGTGAAATAAAATGTTTGAAAAATGGTTTGCAAATGGTTTGAAAAATGGTTGCAAAAATATTTGAAAAATCTATACATACTGTTGGAGAAACTTTGCAAAATGATTTTCAAATATCTGTACATGTGTGTAAAAATTGTTTGTAAAAATTATTTTGGACTATAGTTTTCAAAATTATTTGAAAAACATGTGTCAAATAAGTTTGAGGAATTCATACATCTCACCAAAATCCACTCTATATTTATAAAATTGACCACTTACCCTTGTAAATTCTTAAAATCTACTTATTGTATATATAAGAAGCATCCTCGTGTAAATATTTGTACCTAGTTTTTGGCCAAAAATATTTTGTTTTCAAAAATCCCAAAAACATTTGCAAAATTAAAATCCAAAAACATTCGAAAAATCTTTTTGAAAAATACAAAAAAATGCATATGCATCATCATCATCTTTTCAAAAACCCATAAAAAGTTCAAAATCTTAGAAAATTGCATTACAAAAATATTTCTGCATATCATTTGCATGGCATTCGCATTTTTCGGATTGAGTTTAATAGTTGAACGAGTCTAAGGAAAATCCGGGAATTGGAGCTTGGTTGGACCTTAAATCTACCTAATTAACAGGAACCTTATAGGAATGGAATTGAGGTACTTCAGGTCGAGTTGACTTAATTCTTTGAGGATCACGAGACTTGGTTCAATGGGATTCTTGACTGCCTAAGTAGAGTATTTCGGAGCACACGCACGACTCTTGTTGATAATGACCTAACTTGGACACCTGCACCTTTCACATGGCTCAGCTCAGTTGGAGTGGTGAGGAGGTTGGATTTGCCCGGTATGAGAGCACACAAGTGGAAACATTTGTCCTCCTCTAGGGAGGAAAGTGCGCCCCACCCCATTCAGTGATGATGAATTTCGAGGATAGGAGATCGTGGGTTGCGATAAAGCTTCAAAAGAGGGATAGTCTACTGGCTCAAAAGGAAAAACTCCCTATTTAAATGCTGCTGTATATAGTATTCAAAAAAAAGAAAAAAAACTCCAAAAAAGTGGACAGGCCAGTACAAAAATAAAAATGCCTGCCGGGATGTACATATGTTGTATTAGTCAAATAAGCAAGCTTCAGCTTCAAAGTCGAATTATGTGAGCCTGCAGCTGGATGACTTGACTACACTAGGTCTTGCATCCCTATGGTTAGGTAGCTACACTGGCTACCGTCCATTCTTCTCTTCACCCCTCCTCTTGAGCTGGTTGCCACTTGAACTTAGAAGGGAATACCCTGCTCCTTGAGGGATGAGTTGTTGGATTGGGGAATCATTGGATTGTCATATTGGAGAAGTCAGTCTCTTTGTCATTTTCAGTTGGGGAGAGCCACCATCACTTACACTGTACGAGGTCAGATTCATAGTCGTAAGGGTTTGCGTATGAGTTGAGATATTTCTAACCTGGCTATTGAGGAGACTTGGGCATAGTTTGGGATTCTCAAGGACTGTTGGATTTCAAATTCGGTTCTCATTAAGGTTCCGTCCGCACTAAATTCCAAAGGTCCGACTTAAGCTCCAAACTTTGATTTTGTGAAGACAAGTTTGATAATCAAATTTGATCCAACTTCTTCTTTTTCTTTTCTTTCTTTTTCTTTCTGCACTTATTGCATAAGTGTTTGCTAGGGACTAGCAAAGGTAAAGTATAGGGGGGATGATGAAGCCACATTTCATTATCTCTATTCTATCATTTTGGCATCAAAAGTCCTAGCAAATGCGTGTAAATATCCTTAATTCCCGGTATCTTAGCACCCATGCATGTGTATGTAAATAGTGTATAAAATACTGTAATTAAAGCCAAAATTATAAAATAAATCAAAGAAAAAAAAGAATTAAAATATTGTAAATATTTTATGACCCGAAACCCCGAGACCTAGGCATCTCGATTGCTCAGTCGACAAGGAATAAAGTAGGGGGGAGATAAGGGCCAGAAATACAATAAAAATTCCTTTTGTTTAATTCATTCTTTAATTTATTTTGGACCTATTTTTAGTCCCACCTTTTATACTTTAAATAAAGCAACTTTGTAAATAAAAGTTGTATATAATTAAATAAAGAAAAATACAAAATTGATTTCACTCAAAAATAATGCACAGATAAAAAGTTATGATCTAAATAAGATTCCGGAGTCCCAACTTCCCAGACCATATCTCTCAAATAAAAACTCAAAATTTATCAAACTCACCTCTAATTGTATATATATTTTCAAATAATCTATTTAATGAAGGTGGTTTCTGTATTTTTCGGAGTTACGGTTTGAAAGTTGAGTTTTGGACCCCTATTGTATATTATACCAATTAAAATATTCATTTTATTTATTACTCATTATTTTATTTCATATTTTTATTATTTCATAGATTATTATATATGTACATATTAAAACTGGAATAAAATGATAAATAAAATATTAAAAAAAATAAAATTCTTGTATAAAATACATAGAAAAATTACCAATGTACTGTGTTAGAACCACGTTTTGGCCGTTTTCGCCGATTTTTGGAGGATGCATCGTGCATCTTTTCACGATGAAGTCCTCTTGACTTTTTCTCCTCTTATATCCATTATACACGCCCAGTATATAATTTTAGCATTGGATCATGTATTTGCCCTATTTTCGTCGAGCTTTGGAGCATGATTATCATGTTGTCTGATCCCCCCTCTGCTGTGCGTTAGAACATTAGTTTTTGCCATATTCTCGAATTTTATAGGCCGATTCGTTCACCCAATCACTGTTCTTCCTTCTAGACTTTTTCTCTACATACATCCATTATACACGCCCAACCTTTATATCTAGAGTTGAGTTGTCTATTGTCAAGATACACACCGATCTTCATGCCACCACATCAACTCTCTAACCAGCCTCTGCCACTCCTGTCGGATCCTTGTTTGTTGTCCGATTTCTCGGATTTTTCATGGCCGACCCTTTCACCCAATGGCTAAACTTCCTTCACAACTTTTTCTCCTTGATGTACCCTCATACACGCCCAGAGGTTGCTTGAAGGATTGGATCAATGATTTGCTAGATATCATCGTTCTTTGGAGCCGCCCACCTCACATGTACAAAAAGACCACATCTTCTTCCAATTCGTTTTTGAACCCTATTGGACCCATTTTGGCCATCCTCCTTGGAGCTCAAGATAAGAGTGAAGTGACAGTGAGCTCCCCAGCTCCTCGGAGGCACGGCTAGGCGAGTCGAAGGGCAGCTCCATCACCATCTCCGGCCACCTTAGCCGTGAGGTCCATCTCGCCATTCTTGGCTTGCGGTTTCGTATTTTCTTTCATTTTTCTTGTTTTCTTGCTCTTTATTTCACTTGTAGATCGTAGATTTATTCTAGCATTTCGTTTACTTGCTTTTTAGTCACTTAATCACCTAGTTCATCGCTCGCCGGAGCAAGCTCCGACGAGCTTCGATCCCATCATTTCGACTTTCATTCATCCTCCTCGACGCGGCTTTCATCTCACCGCCGCCATCCTCCGCGATTCTACGTATCCTCATACACAACCCCCTTCATCTTTGGCCACATAGGTGGTCGGAGCACATCCTTCTTCCCTCACCAAAGCGAAGGAAACCCATTCACATCCCATTTTTTTTGTGTACCTAACATCCTTGGCCGAGTTTTGGTACTCGAGCCCTTCTTCTAATTGCAGGTACATCGGAGCACTTTCATGCACATTCCCTTGTTAACAAGATCAGCTTGACGCCACCTAGGTTAGTGGGGCATTTTACAATCACGTCCCCACCTTTTTGGCATATTTCGGAAAGTTTTCGAGTGCATTTTTGTACTGCAGTTTCGTATTTACTTTTTCATCTGTACCCCTGTGTTGTAATAGCTATAACTCATTCGTCTGAACTCGGTTTCTCGTGAGATTTTTTTTGTTAGCTGTTTAAGAGTTCTACATCATATCCAAATTTCAGATTTTTCTGGTGTAAGAACTATTTATGGCGAATTTATGAAGTTGGAACACTGATTGGGCTTGTTTTGTTGATAACGTTTTTAATACTCAAAATCACTTGCTCATTTTTGGATATGTTGTAGTAATTAGTAGGGCCGGTGTGCAAATTTCAACAAAAGATATTGTGATTTGTGTCTTGTAGAATTTCTACAATATTTTGAGTGATTGATTTATTTATGGAGCATCATTTATCTATTTGAAAATCTAAAAATATGTGTGTGCACCTAAGTTTGTTCTACAACCAGGGATTTTTGTTGTATTTTTATCATGTTGTTTGGTTAGCCAAAAAAATCAAAAACATCATTTCTAACTTCCTGCAGTCTTTTATTTTTAATATATTCATTCCTTTTTGAAAAATTCCAAAAAATTTATATTTTGTTTGTTTCTGTGTGTTTTAACTTGAGACCAAAAATCATTAAAAATTTCAAAAGGAAACCCCTAAAAATAGCAAAACACCAAAAATCTTTCTAAAAATCTTAAAAATTCTACAAAAATCTTAAAAATACAATTTCAGTTTCTGTATCTTCTTTGATTTATTATCTTTCAATTAAATTAATTTGAGGAATGTTGAATTCTGTTTGATATTTTTCATCCTCATTTTAATATTTGGCCAGCAACTTATCTCACTGTTTACTAGTATTTTTGCCCTTAAAAAGACAAAAAAATTAGGAAAAATCTAGAAAAAATTACAAAAACATTTAAAAAAATATAAAAAGACCAAAAACATGTTATTCTCTGATTTTTGAACATTTTCCCTCATCTTAATAACTACCCTATCCTTTCTTCCCTTATATTGTATATATATTCCCTTATTGAAAAAGAAAATACAAAAAAATATATAAAATATAAAAACGAAATAAAAAATCAGAAAATCAAAAAACCAAAAAACCAAAATTATAAAATTAAAAATAAAAGATAAAAATTAAAAATTAAAACCCAAAAAGATATTTGCATATTGTAGGCATTGATCACAATCACATCACATTTTGCACTTTGCTTGATCTATCCTGCCTTGCTCCCTGTGTTCGAACTCTCTACATACTTACACATATACATCTTGTTTGTAGAGTTAAAAATAAATTTGACTCCACATTTATTTGTCATTGCTTGATTTATTGTTGATTAATACGGATTTTGAGTGGTCAACACTTCAACTGTGTTCCCGGCCTTGTGTGTAATACAAGACGCCTTAATTTTTGGGTTTATCAATAACCTAGCGGCTTTAAATGCATATTATTGTGACCCAGTCGCTATTGAACCACCTCATGCCTCCACATGCCACGACCACATCTTCCGTCGTTCAACATGAAGATATTGGCTCCCGGTACCACGCATTACAAATAATTCATTTCGTGCGCACTTATCGTACAGGACAACCGTGTACCACCTTGGTAGGGAAACGTCAATACGGGTTCCTTCCGACAAACCTACAGGTTGCATGCCCGACCTGTAGTACTACTCCTAGTCATCCTTGACGTGACACACAATCCCCTTTTCAGGATCCAACTCAAACCACACTCAATTTACATGATGTAA